>JAJHZJ010000453.1:7993101-8675601 GCA_023548195.1 Bettongia penicillata ogilbyi
ACATATAGACGTAGTTTTAACGCTGGTGTTGTGGACCAGCAAATGTTAATGTTTTGCCTAGACAGCTTGTTGGTTGAACATGTTGTGAATGGGGTTATAAGATTTTGTATGAGAAGCAATCCCAGGGACCCCAGGAGCAGCTGTAGTGACAGCAAGTACTGTGGAAGATGGCTGTCCTCCAACTTGTTGATTTCCCCTAAATACATCCTCCTGGGGACATTTTGAAAGCAACTGGCAGGTGTGGCCACTGCTTGCCTAACCTCACAAGGTCTTTATTTATTTATTAAGCATAGCTAGCTACCTAAAGAAGTGGAAATATTCCCAGGATGCTGCTGCCTTTCATGTGTTCTGTTATGGCTTGGTGTAATTCCTGTGTGTGTGTAAGGGTTATAGATCAATGATACAGGGTTTGTATATATCCCTGTTTGAAAATGACACCTACCAAGGGGTGGTCTGTCTCTTGGATGGCTCCAGAGACAGAATGGGTGGGGTGTGGGAAACAACAGCCACAGTTCAGTCATGATTTTTGTCTCCATTCCATGTTTCTAAACTCCCACCCAAGTCTAAGGAAAGTGCAATGCTGCGCACTCCCATGGCCTGGTGTGATAAGAGCAGCAGCTGGCTGTCGGCTATTTGCCCAGTTGGTCATTCTCTCCATTATACTATCACCAAATCATCTGTGGCATCTACAGAGAAAGGCATGGGCAGTTGCCTGGAAAGTGCCTGTTAGATTCTGTTAAGTGTTATGATTTGAAAGCAGGCTGATACGTGACTGGAGGGAAGGGATTGCTCTCTAGCCTTAAATCCTTTGTTTTGAGGGGAATGTTTTGGATGAAGACTGCCTGCAAGGGTGGGGAAATGTCATCTAGTCTTAGATTTTTGTTCTTTTTTTTTTATAAAGGGGGGAAGGTTAGATTGCAGAGTATTTAAGGGGTAATCAGAAGATTGAAGTGCTAGTTGACTGTGACCAGTGGCATAATATTAGTTAATATCAGTCCTCTTCCTCAGGTATTTTAAAATCCTCATGACTTGGGCTTGAGGGTGAATGGGAAACATAGATCATTGTTCGAGTCCTAATCTGTTGATATGGTTAGCCATTTTCTTTCATTTCTTAGTTTTGTTGTCCAATTTCTATCTTTCACTTTTCTGTAGAACTTTCCCAGGTTCTACTGTATGCATCGACGGAACAAAGGGAATTGTATCCAGACCTCTCATTTCTCCTTTCTTGGGGCACTTAGTAACTAACTACTTCAGAGAGAGACACTGTAGCCCTGGCCAGTGACTTTGAGATCTGCAAGTGTGAAAAAGAGATTTTTGCATTTTAGGATTTCCTTTTAAGTTTTGTTCACATTCAGGATCTAATCATCCTTTAGCCTTTTAGAAGTAAGACTTCAGATGCTGGCCCCTCCCCTCTCCCCAGTCTCCCATTAGGCTCTGTTTGTGGAGGGGAGAGTCTGCCTCCCAGTTCAGAGGAAGTGATGAGGAGCCCCCCTTAGGAGACTTTGCAAAGTGCTTGCCAGTGCTTGGTGTGGGGGATGGAATGGGAAGAAGGGGGATGGGAGACTTGGCCAGATGCAAGAAAGTATTGTGTAGGCCTTCCCTGCAAAATCCTAAAGCTCTTTGCTCTAGCAAGGAAAAAACAACAAGCTTTGCCTAGAGAAACCTAGCATCGTGGTTGCTGTTTGCAAGGTGGGGGGGAGGGGGGAAGGAGGGGCGGGGTAGGGAGAGAGAACCATATTGTGACAGTTTACTTGATTCTTTTTTCCCCCGTCTGCAAACTGTTGGAAGCCAGGTTTGGAGTGGAGAGAGAGAACACTGAGAGATTTCTCCTTTAAGTCTTGACATATCACAAATCATCTTTTCAGCAGAATATCAAACTCGCCTGTGGATCAAGTTAATTTCCTCCTAAACTATTAGTCTTGGACCGAGATTGACAAGGGGGTCTGTGGAAGATTCATCAGGCTACTAGAAAGGCTTCAAAAACTCTTCTCCTTGAAATTCATGGACTTCTGGCTTTGCAATTAATCCAGGTTCCCTTGGTACCTCAGTTGTTGTGGCACCAAATATATTTGTCCCATGAATGATGTAATACAAGGCTGCCTTACCCTGCCCAGAGCAGAGCCTATTTGGAAATTGTAGTCTAGCAGGCAGATCCCGAAGGGTAAAATCTTCCCTTAGTGTCCCCCTAGTTTTCAGTGACTTAATAAATATACTCTGCTGTAGAAGAGAGCCCAGGCTTTCCCTGTGGCCATGTAGCTTATTAGTCTACCCTGATATGGCCATTAAGCAGGAGGAAATCTGGGTTTACGTATGGATAAGGACTAGATGGATGATTTATTTATTTTCATTTCAAACTAGCATCTTCCCTGCAAGTCTTAGAACATTGTGTGATTGAGAACTTGCCCAGGGACATACAATATGCGTCAGAGGCAGGATTTGAACCCAGGTCCTGACTCTGAGGCATTAGTTCTCTACCCTGTCGTATCTCATATATACATTTTGGTAGAAATAGAGCTTTGGCTCCCCTTCTCCCACCCCACCTTTTCCCCAAATACCAATTGCCAGATGGCAAGAACAAGCTGCCAACAGCCTAATTTTCATTTCTTTCCCAACCGGTTTGAATAGGGGTCCCCCCCACAGGCAGATCTGCCAGTGGATATTGAAGCATTCTCTGGCTGGTCTCCAGGCCAACCACCCCTCCTTTCCCAGTGGCTTGCAGGGCTATTCTCAGTGGGGAGGGGCCCATGTCTTGCCGTGTCAGCGAGATCCATGGGCTCCACACCCAGATCATAAGACTTTTTGGAAATCCAGAGTGGCTCCTCCAGGAGAGGGTTGAGGGGACCCCTTGTAATTGAAGCTGGGGTTTAGGATTAAAAATTTGAGAGGTGGGGCTGGCCCCACCCAAGGGAAGAAGGCACCAGGAAAATTTTCCTTGGATTCCTGGTGTGTTGTTTTGAGTTAGAGACCTGTTGGTATCTAAGCTTTTCAGTGGTAATACATTAGGGTGGAATTTAAACCCTTGGCCTCTTTAGGGGAGTTTTCTAACCATTTAGGCAAGGTGTGGGCTTAAGCTTTTTTTTTTTTAAACAACCTTTAAATAGAAAAGGTTGCAGCCCTTTAAAAATATGTATTGAAATGTTTGCTTCTCCTTAAACCTGCCTGGGTTCCTAATAAGAAATAGGGTATTACTCTCTTATGGTCCAAAAAGTTAAGATGGTAAGGTTTTAGAGAGAAGTTTACTATTTCACAGTATATATTGAAGAACGTTTTTTGTACAGTCAAGAGGACATTTTCCCTCTGGCCAAGTGGATTTTGGTGTCCATATTTACTGGAGGGAATGGTTATCTAAACCCCTATCATATGCAATTTTTTACTGTAATTAAAGTGTTCTTTCCCCCATAGACATAATTTAGGAAGTACCAAATACATAAATCAGGGCAGAATTCTGAGATAATTTCCTTTGCATCTGGACCCCACAGCACCTCCAATTCCCAGGACTTATGTATTTAGCTAGATATACTATCTTTTATTTCTTCCTCCTGGCTCCACAAAGTCTTTTTTTTTTTGTCCTAGAGAATGTCTTCCCTTTATGGCAATAGAGTAAACATATATAAAATGATGTCCTGCTGAAGTCTTCTCCAAAGACTATGACCACTTTGCTTTCAAGAGATTTATTTTTTTCCAGGGTTCTTTGTCACCCTAGAAGCATAAAATCTAACTTTTGTCCTTTTCTTTTTTAAAAATTTTATTGGTATTTTTTATATAAACTGAATTTCTCCCTCTATCCTTCCCCCTCTCCTTCCCAGAGATCTTTACCATGTAATTGAGGAATTTTTTTTAAAGTAAAAAAAAAAAACATAGGAAGAAGAGGGGGGAAATCAGCAAAACTGATCAATATATCAAAAAGTCTGAAAATCTGTGCAGTGTGTCTGAAAACGTGCAAGTGGAGACTTGTCTATTTAACTGTCAGCTTCACTTTGGGGACTTAAAAAACATTTTTTTGACATGTCCTCCACTCCACTTTAAACAAACCAGGGGAAAAAAATCAGTTTAGTGTTACTGTTCTCCAGTGCTGGGGTGGGGGTGATAATTAGCAGAGTCTTCGGGCTCTAAAAGAATCTGGGTGGGAGCCTCTCTCACTCTTGGGTCTATCTGACATCAATTATCTGACTTGACTTTGTGTGGCCAGTCAAGTCTAAAGAGGATGGAATCTTTCAGCATTGCTATTTTGTGACAGCCCTTGCCCAGAGGCTTCTGGACTCCTCCACAAGATTTTGTAAAATCAAATTTCCAACTTAACAAAGCAGGTATGCCCAGACAAAAGCATGAGTGCAGAGCCAAACCTAAGGAGGAGGAAAGGAGAGATACTCAGCAAATCAGTTCACTCTTTTTTAGACACAAGAGTGTCTTTGGGAGACTAATTTCATTGGAGGTGGTAAAATAAGAGAATAATGAATAGTCAGCTCTCTCCTCTTTATTCTAACTCCCTTGCTGGGTCACTAGAGACAAGACATCTGGATTCTTTGGAACTTCTAGAATCTCATCTGGAAATGGGATCAGTGATTGATACCTCTCTCTCTTTTTTTTTTTAAACAAAGTCATTTGGAGGGAATAATTGGTGGCCAAACTCTGGTGGACACTTTCCTGGAATTTTTTCTGTTGGCCAGAAAAGTGGAAAAGTGTGCCAGTTGAGAAAGGGAGCCTGGGTCCCCCTGATAGGGAGGAAGTTCAAGATATAGGAGTAGTTATTTGAACCTGTGCTGGAAGCCCTGTGACTTTCTGGAATTTAATTTTTTTGTTATTATTAAGTAAGTTGTTTAGAAATTTGCTGTGTCTGTAAATGGGAAAAAATTTAGGGCAGAAACTTTAGAATTCAGGATCTATGGGGGTATGTTTTGTAAACTTTAAAGAAAGTCCCTTCCGCGGCTCCCTTATCAAAGCTGCAACTTTGGGGGGAGGTGAAGAATCACATTGGACAACTAATTGTCTTAGGGTAGAAAAAACGGATTCCCTCTCTGCTCATGATAATGTACTTTGGTCTCATTGGAGATTGCCAGGGAGGAGCATCCTCCATCCTTGGAAGGGAGCTGGGAGCAATCAGATCACCAGGTAGATCTGACCACTGAAATTGGAAAGAAGAATAATGAGAATTATCCCTACAGAGAGAGAGTCTGTTTGGACAGATTTGTTTCTGTTTGTCTCCAGTGTCTTTGAAAGAAAGATTTTGTGGACACTGAACAAAATTAAAATGTTTGTAGCTACATGAGGGTAGTTGTAAGGAAAGAAGATCTGTAGTGTCATGGCTGAAAAGTCAGCTTTTGGTGGAGATGGGGGAGGATTTGAGTTGTTGAGTGCAAAGGCAGACTTCCTGGAACCTTTTCTCAGTCTTGCTGAGGATGGACAGGTTAGACAATCTAGTTCACAAGTCTATTAACCAACCTCCATCAGTGAGTGCCTCCCTGGTAAAAGAGCAAATTAGAATCAGTGACAGTCTTCGAGAATGTCTTATTGGTGTTCTGTGGGGACAATTGAGCTAGTATGAAAATCTAGGTAAATACTAGAAAGCTGAAAGCTAAATGAAATACTGCCATGTCAATCCTACCCAGAAAATCCTACAGACTGGAAGAGAAATGCCTTGGGCATATCCTTCTCCCTTGCACTGCTTTGTCTATCTTTCCGCCCCTTTCCTCTGGGATTGAAATTTGTCCAAGTTTATGCTAAACACAGAAATGATCTCTCTATCCCAGTTTTTTAAACACAATTTTACTGATATATTTTAACATCACCAAAATTTCTCCCTGTATTCAAATTTTAAGAGTAAAACCCATCCTTAAGGGTGATTTATTTGCTAATTTATTTTGTGGGGATGAGAGAAAAGTGTTAAAATGCAAAATCCCCTCTGTGTTCCCTCAGATAATTCAGAGATTCATAAAGCTTTCTTGCAGTCTGCCCTGTCAAGGGTCCAGTGTAAATGCAGGAAAGTTGAAGATCATTTTTAAAGGCAGTAAAAAAAATTCTTGGAGGTGTTTTTTAAGGCTCAGTCTGAGATGTTATTTGGTGGATTAACCTGACCCTGAAAGGAAGTGAGGAAAAGACAACCCAATCTTCCTTGTCTCCTGAACCTCTGGGGCAGCTGGCTGGCCACGTGTGCAGGGAGTGAGTGAGAGTTCTCCGGCCTGCCGGAAGCCCCCCAGCCCAAACCCTGGAGCCTCCAGTTTACTTTACTGAATTCAGTTTTACTTTTTATGCAAATGCTGGGGCACATTTCATTCCAACTTTGTCTCTTTTCCATGACTAAGATGCAGCTATATTGTGTAACCCAAGGGTCCCTGTCTCCCTAGGAATGATTAGAAAGCTGTTAACATCCTGGCTAACATCGTTAAGGAGGGAGAGGGAATTCTTCCACCCCAGCTTATCAGGGATTGGCTGGAGAGGGAGGAGACCTGTACTAGGTCCTTTGTCTTGGGGGCGGGGGAGGGTCATGCAGATTCGCCCAGCAGCCCGCCTACCCCCTTTTCCTTGCCTTTGTAAAGTGGGTGTGGCCCTCAGCCTGCCCTATTTCTTCGTGTTGAAAGGTTGCATTATGCTGAAAGCCAAATAGTGGCTCATCCTAGTTAGGGGCTGCTTGAATTCTCCTCCAGGATGGGCTTTGGAAGGGAGGAACACAGGGAGACCAGGAAACTCAGGTGGATGTTTAAGGGGAAAGAGTCACACCAGGTGAAGTTCTGCTCTTGTAGCTCCATTTTGTGTTGCAGGCAGAGTGACATTTTAGAAGCAAGTTTGCACAACCTGTTATGTTAGTTTGCAGGCTAGGTCTATGTTTTAGAAAGGCCCTAGTAGGGGTGGGTCTTTTTTTTTTTTTTTTTGCTGTAGTGTCCCCAGAGTCTTCCCTGGTTGTAGGCTCTTAATCATTGTTTGGGAAACTGAAATGGACCTTCTTAGCCTGGATCAGATGTTATTTCTCCCTTTTAATCTGGGAGAAGAGAGTCCCAACTCTAGCACAGTGATTAGCTGGGGCTCAAAGAGGCTAATAAATTTGCAGGTAGCCCAAGATTCCTTGGGGGCAGGGGAACATCCCAGCCATCTGATAGGTAGATGGAGCTTCAAGAAAACCCTATTTTCCTGGGCTGGGATTGATTGACTTTTTCTTTCATCTTCAGTGATATCCCTCTTGATTTTGAAGACTAGTCACAAGGAGCTGGGACATGGGTTGTTTCAGGTGTTGCACCCCTCTTCCAGTCCCTCCCAAGTCCCCTGCATCCCCCATAGTTGGAGAGATAGTAATGGGACTGACCGCAAAGTCTTACTGTCTTCCCCTACTGTGGCCACAGACCTGACGTTGATTGGGAGGAGGAGAGATAAATGCATGTTTCTAGGGGTTGGTGCAGCAACCCCAACTCCTTTCCAGGAGGGTCCCCAAGGCCATGGCTGCCAACTTGGTATATGGAGTTTATGTTGTAACAAAGCTTCAGCTCAACCTGGTGAGAGCAGGAGAGAGGATTTTCAGTATAACCCAACAGGTGAAAAATGACCTGTAGATGATCCTTCTCCCTTCCATTTCTGCACCTAGTCTCTTCTTGCTGCTTTCTGACTAAAACTTCTGTCCCCACATAGAAAGATTTGTCTTTTCCCAAACGGGTGTCAGACTCTCAAACTAGCTTCCCTTCCCAAACAGAATTCCTATTCTAGCCAATCTAGGCATTCAGTTTATTGATTAAAGTGTGATTATGTCTAAAGGGGCCTTGGCATGTGTAAGAGGGTCTTCATTCTCTCTGCTCTGTGCCTATTCCCCACCTTCCACTGGATTTTAAAAGAAGGGCTTGTTTACTGGCCCTTTGGGGAAGGGGGTCTTTTTACTCTGGGCTTCCCCTAGTCTGATTTTCTAGGTTCCTTTTCATTTGCTGCCCCTCTTTGAGGATGGGGAGTCAGTCTGACCCAGTCTCTAAATTTCCTTATTTAACATTCCCAATCCTAGCTTCCTTTTCCTATATACCTCACCCCTCTGCTGCCCCCTCCCACCCTGGCAGCTGTGTAGAGCAGCAGTTGAATGTCTCCAATTATCAGGTCCTGGTTTACACAAGTTTTTAGGAACTTTTCTCCCCCCACACCCATGTAATTTGGAGTTCAGCCATATCCTTGTCAAGGAAGGGTTACAGATTATCCAAAGCTGGAGAATGCTTTAGGGCAAAAGGGAAGAAGGGAAGGGATCAGCCATGCACATTTGGAGGCTGAAGGCTGAGGGGACCACTCCTGGCACTGGTGCCATCTGGAGAATGGTGGTACTGGTTGAAACTAGCTTGGTGATAGACATCTTGGAGTTGTCTCACTAGCAAAATTGTACTCCTTTTTGTTGGTTTTGGAAGAGGCCTGGGTAGAAGAACAGGGTTGGGGATTGGCTCTCAACTGCCACCCCTTTCCCCACTTCGGGCTGGCTACCTAAAGAACTTTACTCATCCTTGACTTACTGACACCCCATTGTATGTAAAGGGCCCCACACTAAGAATCTGGGGATTCTGAACTGGTCTCATCTCCTCTCTGGATTGTTGTTTCCTCCCATGTAAAATAAGGTTGAACTAGTTTGACCACTGAGGTCCCTTCCAGCGCTAACGTTCTGTGATTCTGACATCCTGTGCACATCTTTAACCCCAATACAGGCTCTTAGACTGGAAGAGACCTTATTTATCATGAAGGAGTATATGAATGAGGGGAAGTAGTCATGGAAATTCAGCTTCCAACTCTTGGACCTTCTCACTGAGGACAGTACTTAACACTGGAAGAGACCTTTGGAATCTGTTGTGTCCAACTTCTTCCTTTGACAGATGAGGAAACTGGATACTGGTTCAGGGAGAGCCACACAAATTGTTAGTGCCATCCCTGGCCTCCAGGAATCAGAAGATCCTGGTTTCTTCTTAGCCCCATGTCCACCCTTCATCAACTAGATAACCTTGGGTAAATCACTTCTTTGCTTCAGTTTCTTCATGTGTAGGAGAAGGTTGGACTAGATGACCTTCAAGGTCCCTTCCAAGTCTTAAAGTTCTGTGATCTCAATTTACTTTGTAGTAATTATTTATTGCCCTTTCCCCGTTTTAATCAAAAAAGAGCAGCTCATGGTCAAGAGACTAAGTTATCCTCATAGTCTGAGTGGAGTGAGGTCATGTGGAACATGAAATCTGGCATTGTTTCATGTGGCAGATCCTCTCCAGATGAATCCCAAACCTTCATAGAAGATCCCTTCTGTACTCCATCTCATGGCTCCAAAGGAGAAGTCCAATTTCCTGTGCCTATTTCATTTAAGGATTGTAACTCCTAGTTGTTGCTGAAGGATTACAAGTCTTTCATCCACAGGGCTGTTGGGGAAATGACGACATTCATTATTCCTTGGTTTTAAAATGTGCAATGAATATTAATAAAATGGAGAGCCCCTGAATGAATTTACCCCCCTCCTTCACAGTGTGTATTTCTGCCACTTAAGATTTTTACAGCTTGAATTCAGTTGTTAAAAAACTGAGTCAATTTGGAGAGACAAGTTGCACAATTTCAATTTGGTAAAATTAATGTGTTGTTGTATGGAAGCTTTTAGAGGGAGAATTGGAAAAGATCTTAACTTCTGTTAGTGACATTGGCAAGAGTGCTGGACAACAGTTGTAGCCAATTTCAGAGGGAATTATTTACTCTCTGTAAGTCTCTCACTACAGGAGAAGACAATCCTTAATGACTCAACCAATTGCTTACAGGAAGCATTTAAGATTCCATGTTTCCTCTGTGCATTTTTTTCCTTAACAAAATAAAGAACTCTAAAATGAATTAATTTAAGTGGAATAGTCCCCCTTTGTTGTTAAAAAAAAAAACTACCCACAAAATAAAGGAGCAGACAAAAACCTGATGAATAATCAGGCTCCTTCCCATCAAAGTTGGTGATTTCAAGCATTAACATTATGGGATTTTTGATGGACATTTCCTGCTGTCCTAATAAAGGGCAGTGAAGAGTGACCTTTGTTTTTTTGTAGGAAAGAGCGCAGCAAGCTTTAGAGCATGAAATGAATGTGAGTTGGTAAAATTGCATTTGTTATGTTTTTAACACTTAGATTTTCTTTGCTTTTCCTACCCAAACTTTCTCCTTAAATGCAAATGTTCCACATATAGAACTGTGTTGCCTCACCCTGAGTTTTGTAATGGGCTTTGATTTGTAGGGAGATTCACGCTCTCTATTTTGAGTTGATACTCCTAGGGCTGTCAATCTGTCCTGGTTGTTCTGCCTTTGGGATCCGTCCAGGATCAGCATTACTGTGCAGACCACATGTGTGGTCAGGCTACAAAGAGAGAGAGAGTTAGGTAAACAATACCAGACTCAGTCGCTGTTCTAAATTTTTTTTTTTTTGTCAAAGTCTGAAGCAAACTCGGTTATTTAATACTTTTAACAGCAGTTGTGATCTCAGATAAAACATGAAAGTGTAATGAACCCTACAGTCACTTTGCCTTTGGTGTTCTCAGCCCCCATCCCCCAAGGAAACTGTGGAAATTGACAAATAGTTTCTTTTTCAAAAATTGATAACTTTTATTTTTTGAGGTCAGCTTTACTTTGAAAAACATAGGCTACTGAACTCATATTGCTTACCAACAGCCTTAAAAAGGACTATTAAATAAATGAACAATTAGGAGATACCACAGAAGATAAATCTCCTAAGAAGTAACAGCTGTGGAGAAAGTGTTTAACCATCTTATATAGCTTCTGTCTTGAAAAAAGATTAGATTTAAAAAAATTTCAATTTTAACAACACATCAGTAATATTATGAATGAGAGCTAGATGATTTATGTACAAAGTTGTGCTTTTCCTTTTCCTTCTCCATTATAGGGAAGGGGAAAAAAAACTTATGAAATTAAAAAAATTAATTTGATAAAAAAAAACTAGTAAGAAGATGGAGTCTGCTCCAGATTCTGGTCAGATATACAAATCTGTAGGCCGAAGATGGGAGCAGTATGTGTGCATGTGCATGTGCGTGTATGTGTGTGTGTGTGTATGTGTGTATGAGAGAGAGAGAGAGAGAGAGAGAGAAATCCTGAGGATCACAGTCTTAGAGACACCCCAGAAGGCATTCACAATCTCCTCTTTTATTGACCTTAATCATATGTGAATGCCAAAGACAACAGTCATCTCTTAAGGAGGATTTTTCACTTGTCCTTTTCTCTAGCACCCAGCTTATATCTTAACTCAGGGTCCTTTGGGATCTCTGTTTCTTCTCTCAGTTAAATCTCCCCTAGAAAATTTAGTCTTTTAGGTTATATCTGTCCCTGGATCCAGAAAGAAAGTTTGTTGTTTTTTAAAGGGAACTTATTTTGTTTTTTAAATAAAGAGATAACCTTCAAAGTAGCTGACTCAAACTCCTGTTTCATGTAACTGTATGCCAGTAGGAAATGTTTGCATGTGAGTATGTGAAAATGTAGCCTCCTTTCTCCATCACCCCTAGAAACAAGGCAGCCGGGCTTCCATAAAACTGTTACACTGTGGTTGCACCTACATTTGCCAGCATGAAATGGATTTTGAAGCCAGGGATCCAGGGATGTGCAAGACAGAGAGAAACATGTGTTCTCTCATGGTGTCCTTCCTGTGATTCCTTAGATCAAAGCCCAAATTAATATTTTGGCTCTTAGCTGGCATAATTTGCTTTGCAGTTAAATACATATTCCTATCTTGGTTAACAACTCCAAAAGCACCCGGTGGTTAACCATTTTGTGCTGTCTTCTCTTTCTCATAGGTACTGGATAGTGTGCTGGCTCAGTACGGGTCAGTGGAGAACTGTGAGCAAGGTATGTGTCTCTTGAACTCATCTAATTTGAAATTGATCAAGGATGGGAAGTAGAAGGAAAGCTTAATTTGGTTATTCTTGTGTAATTTTCTCACTCTCTAGTGAACACTGATACTGAGACTGCTGTGGTCAATGTAACCTACAGCTGCAAGGAGCAGGCGAGACTGTAAGTATTCTGTACCACGTCATTTTACACCTGGTTTCATGACTTCGATGAAATTATTTTGCTCTAGTGACACCATTAGTGTTGGGGGGTGGGAAGGGAGGGAGATGGGTGCCAAGGTGGATGATGCTGAATGACATGGAGGCTGCCCTCTGCCAATGCCTTCCACTTTTTCCTGAAAGCTCATAGGTGGGAACATCAATTCACACTGATCACCCTGTCTTAATATTCTTAACTGTGAAAATGTGAATATATAACACTTTGAAATTTCAGGGATACTGGGCTGCAGACTTATGCCATGGGCCCAGGTATAGTCAGCTGAACTTATGAGGAGCTCCTCTGTCTTTCTAACTGGTACCGTCAGTACAGTAGTGTTGTATATATTTTATATGGATATTGTATATATTATGGATATTGTATGCATATATATGTGTGTGTGAAGGTATATATATTTTACAAAATGTGTGATTTATTCTTTGTTAAATGTTATCAGAGCTTTTCATTTTAATAATAAGTGCCAATTGGAAGTCTGGCATTATATTAAGTTTCTTTTCATTTAAGAAATGGTTGCCTGTATTCTTGACAGTTGAATTTGTTCCATGAATTGAAATGTATTTCCCCAAAATTCCATAGATAGACCTCATTTTCTTCTCTTCCTCATTCCTTTCACCCCATCTTAGTCAAATCCATAAATTATAGTTATACAGATTTTGGATCCATCCAGTTTTATAAGCAGAACCATTGACAGATGGATTTGTTATGTTGCCTTGAGGTCTTCTGCAGGATGAGAGGTGGTTGTGCTCAATAACCTCTCAGGTTCCTTCCAGCTCTCAATTGATGGTTCTGTGATGAAACTCATGGAAATAATGCTGTTGAGGCTTGCCTGGTGGGTTCAAAGGCCACCCCTTCCCTTCCTGGGAGACCTTGGCATGTCATTTAAACCTGTCTGGGCCCCAGATTCCTTATCTGTGGAGTAAGGGGATTTAACTAACTTAACTGCCTTTAAAAAGGCACTCCTAGCTCTATATCTATGATCCTGTGATTGGGAAGCCATGTTATAAAAAGAGCTGAGGATTTTTCCATACTTAAGAATTGATGACCTGTATCTTAGGATCTAGAGGTTGTTTTCTGACATTCCCTTAGAGATATCTCCTGGTCACCAGAAAAGGAAAGATGTTGCCTTCCTCTTCAAAAAAGGGGACTGGAGAGCCAACCTCACAACATTTGCTTTCATGTTGCTAGATAGCAGGATTTGAAGACCAGTAACCAATCACCTGAATACTTGGGAGGAAAGCCAACATCCCAGATCTCTCAAGTGATGTCCCCCTAGTTTCCATCTGTGGTGGTGACAGGCCACCCAAACAGGAAGGAGCTGATTGATGAGATTCCACTTCAGGAAGGACCCTACCCAACATTCTCATCAATGATTCAAAAGTATGTGGTCCTGGCTGTCCACTATTAAGAGGTGAACAGCTGGCTTCAGGTTCATACCTAAAGAGGAGTGGTCAATGAAAAGGCATCAACCTCAAGACCCTCTGGAATATTCTGTGGCTATTAATTAAAATTTTAATCAATATCTTAGATGAAGGAATAGATAGTGTCCTCATGAGTTACACAGATGATGTTGAAATACAAGATCATCTTTGATAATTTCAAGAAATGATTCTGATAAAATAAGATGAAATCCAGTAGGGACCAGTTTAGGTGATTACTGAGAACTGAAAAAGGAAACAAAATAACTCAGAGTCCAAGCAAAGGCTGCTCAGAGTAGGGGACAGTGGCTTCCAAGCCTGCATCTGACCTTTAGTGCTTAAATGAGATATTGTCATCAAATTCTGTGCCTCTTTCTACCTAATGTAAAAACAGATGACATGTCAAATTCTGTAAATGGCTGGACAATGGCAGCATCTTGAAGAGAATGGTGTTGCCATCCTTCCTAGCCTGTGGTTTGGCTCCCATGTTGCATTAGATTGGTTGCTAAGAGTATATGACATGGAAGGTTCTAGAATTGTCCTTCTACTTGACTCCATTGAAAATGTTCATATGATGTGTGCAAAGTGATTTACAAACCTTCAAGCACCATCTGGATATGAGCTGGGGTCATCTTGTAATGTCACGCTACTTTTCACTCTCTCTTATCTTTGGGACCTAAACTAAGTCATATCATCTGGTGCCATTTTCTTTACTGAAGAGGGTTAACTAGATGAGCTCAAAGACCTTGTTCTGCTCTGAAAGGTGCTATTTAAAAAATGAAAAGACAAGCAACTCCACCTTTTATCAGAACATCAAAAAAAAGAGCACAACTGATAGCTTTCCTTCTCCTAATATGCAGTAAAATCATCCAAGAGCAGAGAATGAGATTATGGGAAATGGGATAATCTCCCTAGTGGATAACCATTCTTGCCTCCTGGTCAGTTAGCTGGAACGCCTACCTCACAGGGTTGTTGTGAGGATGAAATGATAAAAGCAAACGTGAAGCCTTATTTCAGTGTCAGTTATATTGGCCAAGAGACCAACCTGAAATGTCATATTATTTCATGTATGTGTCAATTCCTACTAACCTGATGTGCTTGGAAAAGTCACATGATTTTCCTAAAGAGCTGACTACTAACACTCCTTGGGCATAGCAGCAAATCTTGCTAAGTAACTTAACCAACTGAACATCCGGCTTGCTTAAGCTTAAGTTTCAGCTATATTTCTTCACATTCAGAAACTCAACTTCAATCTTTGACTCTGATGCACTGCAGTTAGCTTGTCGGCTAAAGCTGGCCACATGCATGCTTCCCTTTGGGCCTCCATGGGATTATGGAGGAATGGCCCCGTCTCCCATTGGTCTGCTTTGGGTATAGAAATCGTATACTGATAGCTGATGCCTGCTCACTCAAATCCTTCCCCTGTTTTAGAGGCTGCTTCTAACCTAGTTGCATTATGAGTGTTTTTTAGGGGAGGGAGAGGGTAGAAGAGGAACAATGTCCTGTCACTGGAGTTTATTGCTCCTGGTCCTGGAACAGTTTTTTACACTGGATCTGTGTGCTTTCAGAACTGAGGTTATATGAAATTCTGCAGTGTGAGCTGATTTTTCTTCTCCCCTCAAAAGAAAAAACTTTTAAAAGCAGGCACACAATAAGGGTTGACAATTTATCTGTCAAATTTCACAAGTTGACTGAATTTTCTTAATGTTCCAATACCTTGCTCAGATCCATCGCTCCATGGGAGCTTGGTGATGTGTGAATAACTGTTTACTCACCTAGCTCAGAAGGAGATATTGTAGAGAGGATGATTGTTTAGGCTCAGGTTGGAACAGGTGGCTGCTCTTGCCCTTTTTCAGCTTTGGGATCCTGTGATTTTGTGATAAATATGCTTTCTCCTTCATCTAGCCTGACAGGAGAGCCTCGCTTTACCCACGAAGGTTGATCTAAGCCATATTTATCTTTATGTGTGTGTATGTGTGTTTGCATGTTTATACAAGCACACACACACGCACACATATATGTAATTTTGGAAATATTCATCACACTTGGAATCGACTCACCTCAGAGGACTACAGGCTGGTGAAGCAAATAGCACCCAGCTTCCAAGTTGGGATAGTAGGACAGGGTGTTGGTAGAACCTCCCTGACCTTTCCTCTCTTTGACAGAGCCATAGCTGTGGCCTTCATCAGTCAGATGCTTCCTAGAGGAACACCTTCATGTATTATTTCTTTTTTAGCCTCTTTCAAAGAGAGTTTAATGTTATTTTGAGGACTGATGGTTGCTTTGTCAAGAATGCCATCTCCTCTCCCTTCTTCTTCCTGTGTGATGTTTAGTAATGGTGTCCATTTATGAGCTCTTGTTCAGAGGTGCCCCCCTCCAACTTAATTGAGGTGTGGCATTTTCTACAGGAGCATTTGGTTGAGTTGGAAGGAGGACCAGTTGCTCTCTAAGGAGAAATTGAAAACAGTCACATCCATGGGTAATGAAGGGAGAAGGAGGAGGCAATCTCAGGGCCCTCCTCATCAGGATGTGCATGTCATCTTTGCTTGCTTTCTGAGACCTGGCTTTCTGAGATGCATGTTTCTGATGCCTGCCCCACAAGGGCTAACAAATGTTGGTGACACTTCCTACATGCCCCCCACCCCCTTAACTTTTTATTCTAAGTGAAGTATTTAGCAGTCTAGGATCAGTAAGTCCAGCACCACACTCAGCCACCGTCGCTTCGACCACCTTCTTGCTTCTGATCTACTTTGCCCCGTTGGGCCTTCTGGCATAATTCCAAGGCCCAGCTCGGCAGAGTGAGTCAGCGGGAAGACCTGAACCCCCTGGGAGCTCCTCGGCACCTCGTTGGGAAGACATCGGCGTCTTCATTTAGGGTTAGATTGCATTGCTTTGTTGGAGATGCTTGTTGCGTTGGTCTGGTTCTAGAGAAAGAGGCAGCCTGATGTACACAAAACTCTGGGTTCAAACCCTGTCTCTGACGTAGCCTGGCTATGGAGAAAGACAGCTCATCTCCTAGTACTCTGTGCAGCATTTAGGGTTAAATGTGCAGAGCAGGTGGTGACTTGTATTGGCAGAGGGTGTTTCCTCACCCGGGATTTCTCTATACCAGGGAAATCACAGGTGTGGTCCCTATCCTTGTCTCTTTATTCTAATGGTGTAACAGAGGAAAATGAACTGTGGGGGATGTATCCGCATCGGTATCGCAGGAAGCGCTGTTGGGGCCATGTTGTAATGACTGGGGTTTCATGTTTGCTTTTGTGAGTGTGTGTTGTGGTGTGATCACTGTCTCAAGTGCTTCATTCTAACTCGACTTTTATCCCTACCTGCCTTTCTTGGACTTGGTACACAGGTGTTTTCTTGGGCTTCTCTCAGATGTTTGAGTTATACCAAATAGGTGAAAAAAAGCCAGGGGAAGGGTGAGGGGCAGAACAGCTGGTGGCCTCTTTGGAGACTAACCATGCCCACTCATTCCTGACTTAATTTTCTGGCTCTTCCTTAACTGTTGCTGACCCAGATGATAACTGGTGTGGAATTAGAAAGATCACCTATAGGTTAAACTCAAGTCTTTTTACTTAATGCCACTTCACTGTTAGCAAGTAAAGAAATGTTCCTGTGGTGTCCCAAGCATATTTTCTCAGGGATATCTTTGACCTTATACGCTAAATTCTCCCCCTCAGGGACTGGCTTTGTGTTCCAGAGTCATAACAAGAATTGAACAACCTAGGCTCAGATGGGTTTGCAAATTGAGAGACTACAAAAATGTAACATGTATGCTTATTAGCAAAGAAACAGATGATCTTAGTTGAAATCAAATGTACCCCCAGGACAGTAACTAATCCCCCTTGATGAACATATTTTTACAAATAAATTTGATAATATGTTCTGTCCTGTTTAGCCCTGGTGCCAAAATCACTAGTTCTTCTGCTGGGCTCTCTCAGCCTAGACCAGTAAAACAGAAAGGAAGCTAGGGAGGCTTGAGGCTTTCATTACAGTGTCCAAGGATAGACTGTGTCTGATCCCAAGATCACTCTAGAGTGGGTTATCAACAGGGTGGTCAGTTGTCCAATCTCGGTGATTGAGGATGTCATTTCACTAAAGATCAGAGGACTTGTCAACTGCTTTGATAGAGGAAGCAACACCCCACTTTTGAATCACAGTTCTCTGGCACTACTGATATACGAGCACTTGGAATAAAGCATGTCTTTGTATTTCTTGTTAGGTGTTGGTTCTCTCTCCTCCACCCCCACCCCTATTTTGCCCTGTTTAAATGAATGACAGCAAAAAACCTCAAGTTTGGAGTTCCTTTGTATGTCTTTTTTGTAGAATTTCGCAACAAAAATCCTTAAGTTTTTTGGTCCTCGACCATTAAACTTAACTTATGGCTTGTCTTTTCTCCTTTCTTTTCTCCCCCACCTTTCCATGTCCATTTGTGGTGTATCAGTGCGATTGAGAAGCTGAATGGCTTTCAGCTAGAGGGATACACCCTGAAAGTTGCCTATATCCCGGATGAGTTGGCTGATGCTCCTGGGCCGAACTCTCCCGTCATGCCGACTCGCCGTGGTTATGGTCATAGGGGACCGCAGAGACAGGGATCCCCAGGAGGAGCTGCAGGGCAGAACCACCAAAATGATATTCCTCTTCGTATGCTGGTCCCAACTCAATTTGTTGGAGCAATTATTGGAAAAGAAGGTGCCACCATTCGGAACATCACCAAGCAGACGCAGTCTAAGTAAGTGGCTTGTGTGTCAGGGACATTGCAAGAATTTTTACATGTGTTCCATCAGATCACATCAGCAGGGTTATAGGGTGGGGATGGGAGGAGTGCCCCCCAGCACTTTCTGTCTCTGTCTGAGGATGGTCTCTTGTTAGTGACTCTGGCTTGGCTTTATGGTGTCTTAAGACTGCAATCTTGATCTCAAAGGCGATTGCAGAGGAATTGTCCTTCCCCTTGGAATTGAAATGAACATGGAAAACTCATCTTGCCAACAAACTTCCTCCCTTACCTCTTGGCCCCCAGCCTGCTGGTAAAGCAGCTACAAAGGATTCCAGCAATCTTCAGACACCCTCCACAGCATTTTCTTACCTTCCGTCCCTCGTGTTTTCCAGGGTTGACCTGGCCTGGGCCTTTTCTATCTCATAGCCTTTTCCAGGGGCCAGTCTGCCACCTATATCTCGGCTTCATTAGTGGCCTCCAGCAGGCTGCCTTTTGTCAGGCTGGCTGGGCTTTCATGGATAACCTGGATTTAGTGCAGCAGCTCACATTTATCCAAAAGAGAAAGCCAACAAGAGCAACCTTCCCATTTGTTTCTATGTTGCTACTTCTAGATTGGTGGCTGCTGGACTATTAGAAATGGAAAATATTTAAGAATTTGGAAGCCATGGAATTAAGAAGGGGGCGGGACTGAAATGTGTTAAAAGTAGGAAAATAGAATTATATACAATATATTTCAGTTCCCCTTTACATATCTTAAATCATTTGATCAGTTCTGTATGACATGGTTCCACATAAACATATTATTTGGTATGTTTAAGAGATATAAAGTCCTGGGTAAGAGAGGGGATGGGGAAATGATTTTCGGGACAATCTGTGCCCCACCCCCAGCATATTTTCAAGGGCATCCTACCTAGGACTTGCTTAATGACTCTGAAAGGTCAAGGTGGGGGAAACCTAGTGCTGCCAGCCAGAGGCACTAGACCCAAAGGTGCCAGGGTGGTAGGAAATAACATTAGCCATGAAAGCATTTTAGTTCATGATAACTTCTGTTTTCTGTTGAAAACCAAAACTGAGCAGATTTTTCAGTGAGCTCAGCGGGCTCATCACAGGCATCTTGCTACAAAAGGAAAACTTAAAGCATCATCCCTCTCCCTTCTCTGCCAGCTCCCATATTTGTTGCTGACTGGATGCATCCAGCTGCCTTCTAGCAAATAAGCAGTAGTGAAAAAAGTAGCTGTCCTTGGTAGTGGAACAGGCTTCCCTCTTTCACTGCATTCTTGCAGCAGGATATCTCCAGACAATTTCCAATGATCTTCGTCAGAATGAAGTGCTGGGCATGAGCAACTGCTGCCCTGCTTTGTGGACTTAACTTAGGCTTCGCTGGCCAATGTGAACCTGCTGTCCCTATTCAGAGGAGAAGGGGACAGATTTCCCTGGAGAAAACCTACTGAAGAATGGGAGTGGAGTGACAAGTTGGTTTGTGGGAGGGGGTGGTAGGAGGACCCCCTCTTGAAATGTTTTTTTGCAGAAGGTGAGAATGCTTTGCCTGTGTGCAGACTCCAGTAGCACTGGAACCAGCTGATGGCCATAATCTAATAGAAAGCAGGCATGGTCTGGGAGTGATGGGAGCCTGTACCCCAAGAGCACAGCTAAGCCCTACCGCTTCTCCGAGGGTCCCATGAGTCTCTTGACCCATTTGTTATCTCTTCCTCTCCCCACTCCCCACCTCTATCCAGCTTTATTTTTCAGAGTGCGCTGCATCACTTAACTCACCACAGTCACTTTCTAGCTGGTTTCCCCTTCTTCACCATGTGCCAAATTTGGGTGTTTTTTGTAAGGTCACCCATTGACTTACCCAATGGGGTATAGCTGTGGACTCTGGTCCACCATGTTTTCCATTCTGCAGTATAAATTTGTTGTATGCCATGGGGGTCAGGACAGGAAGTTGGGTGATAGAATCCAAGAGGAGGTGGTGGGCTTGTTCCATCAGATGCTCTGCTGCTTCTTGCCAATGGATGTAATTATCTTTGGCTACAGAAACTAATCATAATTTGATGGGCACACTTTCTGAAGTGGCCTCAGAGTGCCCTGATTAATCAGCAAAGCAACATTCCCTCCTCCCCCAAGAGATCTGATGTGTAATTGCTAATGGAGTAAGATGAATGGGATAGATGGGAAGAGACTGTTGGCATCTCTTTCCAAATAAGAAGCATTTGGAAAAATGTGGTTCTGGAGAAGAATGAAAGCTTTGGGAATTGAGATCCTACTGGGCCCTATCCAGGCCTTCTTTCTTCCCAATGGCTAGCCCCATTGTAGGCAAGATTCTCTTGATGTCTGTGTAGCCCCAGTTGGCCATGCTGTTTAATGAGAGAAAACCAGTGACAGAACTGTGGTTTGCATTTGCTGCTGTGCTGTTACCAAGATGACCCTAGTGGCTTCTGGGTCTTTGGCAGGGAGGCGGGATGCAGATGTGGACTGCCTCTGAGGCATCATTCCATTATCCCCAAAAGGCCACGGCCTGTACTACTCCTAGGAGCCAAACGGGCTTCAGAAGAGCCTGCCCAGCTGTTGCCAGCCTGAGAGAAGGAGGGCAGATAAGGGCAACTTACTTCCCCCAGTTGATGTAATGCATTTGGGGATAAAATGAAGCCCATGACTGGCTTGTCAATTTTCCAGCTTTAGTTCCAGTTGTACCTGCACCAGCTCGGGTATTGCAAGGTGAAAGAGAGTCTGTTTGCAAGCTTAGCTATCTCCCCTGGGACTGTCCCACTGTATGAAAGGGGTGCCCAGTGCTCTGGCATTGTCCCCTCATCAAGGAGATCTCTGAGTAGAAGCTTGGAGAAGAGCAATGTGAGAGTCCAGGTTTGGCTGAGCTGTCCCCCACCCCCTTTTGGTGAAGGGAGGTCCAAGTGGGGAAAAGGAGGAAACTTAAGGAGGTGATGTGGAGCAACAGGAGGATGACTGGATTTGGAGTCTGGTATCTCATCTCCACTGGTTTATCTGTGTGATATTGGGCAAGTCAGTCTCTCTAGGCCTCAGTTTCCTCATCTGTAAAAGAAGGTAGTTAGAGCAGAGCCCAGAGGTCTTTTCCAGCTCTATATCTGTAATCTGAGTTTTTAGAAATCAGAGCTGGAGTGCAGCCCTCATGGCAATATACATTTCACAACCCCAGTGATAATTTTGCAGACAGTGCCTTTATCCTTCAGCTACTCCCCACCCCTTCCAAAACTCCCTTGCCATGCCCCTTTGAGGGCAGGGGCACCCTCCTTTCATGCCCCCCCCAGGCTTTTCAGGGACTGCTTGGATGGTAGCTGCTGCCTGTGCCTAACGCCCTAGAGAGCTGTTGTCTGTGGTGGTGGTGGTGGGAAGGACTCTCTCAGAGATATGGTCAAGGTAAAGAATGGGTGTGGCATGATGGGTGGGGAAACGTCGGAAAGCCGAGGTGGGGAGGGGAGGGGCTTGTGATACTTAGAAGAAGTTTGTAAGCCCTTGTCTTGTACCCAAGGACAATATTTGTGCCTTTACTCCTGAGTGTTACTCCTGAGTAGTGGTCCTTTCTGCTACAGAGACCATAAATCCCTTAACATTTCTGTGTGTGTGTGTGTGCTTGGAATTGGATAATTCTGATGATAACCTGAGAAATGTTCACACTAAATGCATGGTCAACTCTTGATCATCTGCCCTGAAAGGGGGAGAACAGTGGCACGATCACCATGGGACAGTGGAAAGAACACTGTATTTGGAGACAGAGGACCTGGGTTCAAATCCTTCCTACTTGTATGACTTAAGCAAGTCAACTTCACTGCTTTGGGTCCCAGTTTCTTCATCCCTTAAGAATGCAGGAGCTCAACTAGATGGCCTCAGAGGTTCCTTCTAGCTCTAAATCCATGATCCTCTAATGCACAATTTCTTCTTGTCTGCCTTTGCTCAACTCTGTAAGACTTCTGGGTAGCAGACTACTTTTCCACTGGCATTTTGCTGAAATGAGGATGACAATAAATTGACAATCCTTGAGCCCCTACCATCCACATGGGTAGCACTGAAAGATGGCCCAGAAACATTTTAGATTGTCAATGGAAATTCTGCTGGGATTCAGATTCACATGAAGAGGTCACCAGAAATGAAGAGATGCCCCATGGGGATAATCAAGAGTTGACATTTTGGGGGGGTGGAGTGACTTGCCCCACTCTTTGCCCTCACTTGGTTTGGATCAGAAATTGGGGGGTGGTTTGTGAGACTGGACCAACCCAAGAAGATAGGCTCTTTGGAGGCTAACCTTCTGCCCACTTCTTTTTCCCATTCGCACCGAAGGATTGATATTCATCGTAAGGAAAATGCTGGTGCGTCTGAGAAGCCGATTACTATCCATGCTTCTCCTGAAGGTTGTTCAACTGCTTGCAAGATTATCATGGAGATCATGCAGAAGGAAGCCCAGGATACGAAATTGTGAGTAAGGGGCATTGCCTGGGGAGGAGGGTTTCCAGTTTAGTATTTGTTGTGTAGTGATGCTTTCTTTGGGATCTGTTTAAACAGAATTCTGCCGGCATGCTAAGGAGTGAAAGGTATCATGTCTACATGTGCCACCAACGGCCTTAGCTGTGGGAGACAAGTGTTTCTGGCACTTCTGTTACCTTGGTTGGGAAACTGAGGTCCACTGATCGGAGCATAGTGCCTTCCAGTTAGTGCCTCTGGGTGTGGCTACACAGTTACTCAGCAATGTACCTAGTGAATGGAACACTAGGCTTGGGGTCAGGGAGCTCTAGATTCAAATCTTGCCTGTGACACATACTACCTGTGTAGTCATGAGCAAGTCTTTTCTCCTCTCAGAGCCCCAGGTTCTTCATCTGTAAAATGGGGCTGATGACCCTGCCTCACAGGGTTGTTATTTGATTCACACAAGGTGATGCACATCATGTTCTCTGTAATCCTGGAAGTGCTTCCAGAATGTCATTCAGCATTCACCAAACACCTCTGGGCTGTCCATCATGTACTCTGACATGAGGAGGAAGGAAATGGGACTAGGAGTGTTTTGAGCAACTTGGAAGAAAAGCACCTATTGATTTTGGGGTGGTTTTTGTGTCGAGTTTTAGACCTTGGCCATCAATCTTCTGGGGGCTGATGAGCCTTAAGAGGCTCTTGTGGGAACTCTGTTTCTCAGCTGCCTGGCTGGCGCTAGAAGGCTGTAATGGCTCTTCCTGATGGGTTTGTTATTTTCAGTTCAAAACCTCGAGTGCCAGGGGGCATTTGTGTGATGACCCAGCTCTGGCTAAAGAGATGTAACTGATCCCTGTGTCTCTCCTCATCTTCCTCGATAACTGAGGCAGAAGAGAGCATCTCGTCCCCATTGCAGGAATATCAGTGCAGAAAGTCCCCCAATTTCTCCTTTTAAAGGAAGTCAGTCTTAAATGTCAGTCTCTTTTTCCATGACCTACAAATTAGGGGCCAGTGGGAACTTAGAGCCATCATGCTATTAACTTGCTTATTAATTCTACCTGCTATGCTTCAGTTACATAGCTGGGCTCATGGCTTAGTTTTTTGCACAGTGAGTGGGCATTCTTGCAGGTTGGTGACCAAAATCTTGCTTGATCTTTTACGTTGTCTAAAGGAATTCTGAATGAAGCCTTTTCTTCCCTTTTTAATCCCACCTTCTCCTATGATTGTCAACTGCATCAAAATTTGATTTTTCTAAAAATGAATCCATGTGAGAAGTAGGCAGAATGCTCCCTTGCTAGGGGCAATGGGCACCCTCGTGATTCAGATGTCTCTATCTCCAATAGATATCTTGAGCGGGAACGAAGAGGGAAAGAGGGAGACTTTCAGCCGTGTCTCTCCAACCTAGCTTGGGTTTCTTTCTTGGCCTCCTAGACCTCTACCTTAAAATCCCTGGCCTTGATGCCTGTTGACCATCCAGGAAAATAAGAGTGAAAAGGCTCATTTGGGGATGAGAAGAATCCCTCAAATTGCCCAGGAGCTTCATTGTTCCTGTCCAAGTTGTATTTCCTACTCTTTCGATTCCCATCTCCTTTAATGCCTATACTCTTAAGAGAATGTCCAGAGATTAAATCTCTTTACTAGAATTGAAGAGAAGCCCTGGGAGGAAGCAGCAGTTGCTAGCATTGGAAATAGCTTCCTGGAGGTCATAGAAAAAGGGACTGACTTAATGTCACCTGATCAACCCAGTGCCTCTGTTCTCCTCTCTTCCAATCCATGACCTATATTCCCTGTGGGATCCAGAACTGGTGGCTAGGAGCTTGGGGAGGAGGTATGTGTGTGTGTCTTGTTCTCACTCCCCTGTGAGGGAAGCATGGATGGGGCCAAGGACCTTATGTGCTGATATATAGAATTTTGTGGGATGGCAGAAAGACCAAACCTACATAGCATGGGAACTAGGAGCACATTTTCCCATAGAAATGTTTACCCAAGTGAGGATGACACTTATGGAAAGGGGCCCATTTGATTGGGGACTGCCTTTAACAAGGATTTTCCATATCCCAGAGCAGCAGCTCTCTGATATTGCCTCTCTCTTTTTTTTATTTTATTAAAAATCCCATGGTAAGATGCTTTCACCGGTGTGAGCCCCTCTTTCAGAGTAAGTCATGATATTACTCATCAGCCTGGCATCTGAAAGCAGTGTTAGCTCTCTCAGTGTCTGAAGGTTTTGCAATAGGATGCTGCTCTCTGGAGGTTAGAGAGCAGGTAATTTGGGTCAAGAGTTTCCAAAGAACAAGGTTGTTGGACTTGTTTTTTCATGTCACCGATTTTTAAAAAGTGCTTCTCAGTTTTTATAACAGAATGCTGGAAATGGAAAAGGTTCTTTAAAGATCATCTTGTCGAACTCAGAGTTATTTTTGTAGATAAGGAAAATGTGTCCCAGAGAAGGGAAGGGAACTGCCCAGGATTCAGCCCTTCAGTGACAGAACTGGGGCTAGAACTCCAGTCTTAAATCCCGTCCAGTACCATCACCTCTAATTATAAATTATTCCTCTATTTCTAACAGGCACTTCCATGGTATTTCATCTCGGACCGCGCTTAGTGCAATGCCTCGCACATAGTAGGCACTCAAATGTTTGCTGAATGAGTGAATATTATATTTTTATTAAAATTTCCCCTCCCCCCCTGCCTTGAGTTTCTGATGTATTTCGGTCTTGCAGCACCGACGAAATTCCTTTGAAGATTTTGGCTCATAACAACTTTGTTGGCCGACTGATTGGGAAGGAAGGAAGGAACCTGAAGAAAATCGAACAGGATACTGATACGAAGATCACCATCTCACCGTAAGTATTGCAGTAGCTTAAGATTTGGACTCAGATATGGCATGTCATGGGAGCCCAAGCCACCATGAACAGAATTTTATTCAGCAGAGCCAACTCACTTCAATTTGAGTTACTTCTCTCCTGTGTCCTGTCTGTGTACTTAATAAATATGTTCACTCTCAATCTTCCAAATCATCTACCATCCACAAGCATATATCCTTCTGTAGCCCTCACTGGAGGTGGTGTATCTGTGTCCAGTGGAGGAACAAGGATTAAATGCTGCATTTCCATGTTGGTTTAGGGGTTGCTAAGGCAACATGGCTTGCAGTAGTGGAAAGAAGACTGGATCTGGAGGCTGAGGACCTGCGTTCAAATCCTGTCTGCAAGTTACCACCTGTGTGACTTTGGGCAAATACACTCTCTGGGTCTCAGTTTCTTCAACAATAAAATGAGAGATTTAGATTACATGTATCACTAAAGTTCTTTCCAGCCCTACAGGGTCTCTGGCCCTTGTTGCCTGAGAGAAGTCAAATGAAAAATCAAGAACTTTTTTTTCTAAGTGTTTTTTGGGGAATGGAATACATGAAATATTCCCCCCCTAATGTAAAGGAAAAGGGGAGAGGAATAATCAGTAAATAACATATCTGTGTAATTCCTCTGCCTCTGTTTTTTCTATGAGATCTTTATCTACCTGTCAGGATCACAACTCCTCTTTACTTTGAGACTCAGAAAGGTTTAACAACTTGTCTCTAGTCACACAGTCAGTAAAGCATTGGAAATGTGGGATTTGAACTCGTGTATTCCTAGCTCCAGGTCTTATATTCTATCTGCTACACCAGGCTGACTGCAAAATAAATAGATGTGAAAATTCAAGAGAAAACTGGTTTTCGATGACAGCCCTTCCTTCTTCAGTAAGGTGCTCTTTTAGGGAGCTGTGAGAGAACATATGAAAACATAAAATAGCAGGAGGACAAAAGTTGGCACAGTGTGACCTCTTCCCTATGGAGATGGTTTTCTAACTGTATCAAAGTCAACCTTTCCTAGTGAGTCTGAGACATATTGAATACTAACATCTAAGGAACCTAGATTCCTTAGGGTAATTTAGACATATCCACTAGTAAATGCCTTTAAATATTATAATATTTTCTCATCGTTATTTACTTCCCTTTTAACCATGATTTTTAACTCATATCAAAAGTGGTTTGAATTGGAGTTTTCTGTTTTCCAGTCAAGGCCATCTTAGAAGGGTAGGGGTGGAATGGGAGAGGAAATCATGTTCCATCAGAACTCCTAGTTAAGATTCCAAGTCTCCAGCATGACTGCCTTACCCCCTTTAATGTTGTATCTTAATGGTGTCTGAATGATCTAGTCCATGTCTGAGCCATTAAAGCTGATGATTTTGGTTTCTTGTTTGAAGTTGTTGGTTAAGGTAGGTCATAGAAGACTTGGCTACCACTAAGCTTCCGGTCTTTGAAAGTGGTGAGTGCTTCCTCCTTGTTGGATGGTCCCGCAAACATTGCCCTGGAAAAATGTAAACACCGGATGTCTCCATCTGAACTGTACGTTATTTGAAAGATTAAGTGCTGTCCTGTCTGGAATTGCTGTAGTCTTTTCTTCAGAGCGTAAGAATGGAGCTAAAAGTGTAACGGGGCCCTGCTTGATGCTCCTTGCGGCTGCGTAGACTCTTACTTCAAGAATCTTGTTGCCTTGCATTTCACTTTCACATGACCAGTAGACATGACTCCAACTTAAATGGTTGATCTCTGAACACCATTTAAAGTACGCTTTAAAGCTGAGCTGCAGTTAAGAGACCAGTTTTCTTCAGGATGCTGTGAAGAGAAGCCTTCTCTTGCCTTCTTTCTGTATCTTAAAATTCTTTCCTTCTTGCTTCTTTGCTATTTCCTCCGATGTTCGACCACCCGCTTTTAGCTATTACCAGCTCCCACGGTGGGGTTTGAATCATCATTTGTGCCTACATGGGAATTAACTCTTTTTTCCTAATTTTTTCTTTCTTTCTCTTTTTCTCTTCCTGTGTGTTTCTTTCCTCCACTCTATAGGCTGCAGGAGTTGACTCTGTATAATCCGGAGCGTACCATCACCGTTAAAGGTAGCATTGAGACTTGTGGCAAGGCTGAGGAGGAGATCATGAAGAAAATAAGGGAGTCTTATGAGAGTGATCTCAGTGCTATGAATGTGAGTTCTGAAATACTGGAGGTGATTAAGACTTTTTTTTTCTCCTTTCCCTTTTTTCTTTTCTGTATTCTTTTGGTGAGGGTGGTCAGTTAGGAATTGAATAAAACATTGATGAAATATTTTCCTCATTGATAGAACTGAAGCAGTCCTTATGTTGTGTCAATATGGGTTTGGTGTTTGTAGCTAAAGGGGATGTATCAGTGATTGGACAGTATCAAAGGGAACTATGGAGTAGGTTAAAAGTGAAAGCCTCCCCCCCGCAACTCCTTCATTGTTGGTTACAGCTTGGGATACACAGAAAGTTTCCAATTGACAAGGCAGCCTGTCTATAGTGGAACAGGGAGTACCCTAGCAGACCAGTAGAGAAGGACAAGAAATGATAGGTTAGAGGTGCTTATGGCTTAGGGATTCAGCTCTGATGGGTGAATATCTCAAGGAAAAGTGGACAGTTAATAGGGCTGTAGTTAATTAATGATGCATCCTGTTGGGATTAGTGTCTAAGTAAGAGGAATGAGATTAGCTCGCCTTTTAAAGCTTCCTCAGGAAGAGAAGCATGAGATCTAGACCCAAATTCCGGAGTCAAGGAGTCATTTTAGCACCTCTCCTGATTTCTCTTTGCACGGCTTCATTCAAACTGCCCTCATGGCTGTGCCCTCTACTTTAAAATGTGGCTTCTCACTTCTAATGCTCTCTTTTCAAAATCTTTGCATATATTTTAGGACTTCACTTCATCATTAAAATGACTGTGTGAAACAGAGCCAAAGTGATCTATCCTTACTTTAAGGATAGATCCAGGCCAGCGAAGGCTAAATCATGTCATTTCCAAGCCTAGAATTTTGTTTTTTCTCCTTTTAAAGAAAAAAGTCCAACCTTTTCTTGCTGTGTGGCTGTTCATGAAGCTCCAGCTCTGTATCAAACCTGCTATGGAAACAGCAAATGTGCCCAGTTGGTGTAGATTCTGTGGCACACTTTCTTTGGGCATCCTGGTTTGTGATGGTTCTACACCCTATAGGTGTGTGAAGGCATATACCATTGCTATCATCATGACCAGAATGGCATTTTCTCAAACTGCCTTAAGAAAAGATGATGTCCTTTAATTTTATGGGGTGAGTTTAGGAATTGGAACAGTCCTTATCTGGACTCACTTTTCCAGTGTAGGATTCTACTACAAATTCACATACTGGGAGCACCTGCCCAAAGCTAGGTGACTTGGATTGTGAGGAGTTAACCTGAGCTTGGGGGTAAGGGAGAGAGAGAGGAGGAGAGCAAGGGTGAGGAAGATTAAGATAGGAGAGGGTTTCAATGTTAGCATGTATTGCCTCAGGAAGTGGCCAAGGGGCACTGCTTGGGAGCAAGTCTAGTTTTCAGGTCATTTTTTTTTTTTTTTTTCAGATAAGACTCTTTGTACCGACAGGGTAATTTTATTCTTGGCTTTCTTTTCAATTTCACCCTCCTCCTCTTTTCCCACCCTTGCCCCTATTCCAAAACTAATTTTCTCCTTTTCCTGTCCTTTCCCTCTCCCCCACCCACCCCCCAAAAAAAAGAGAGAAAAGGGAATGACAATGTCGAACTTAGAGAGGGTGGGTGGATGGATGGGCGTCTTTCCTTCTGAAGGACTTAAGATGCATGAACGTCTTTATTAGGCCTGGCTTCAATCTGTCTCATTCCTTTCTTGGCCATCCTGCATTTCCTGGCTCCGTAGATCTGGTTTGGGCCTCAGTGGAAGAGCGTCACGTATTGGCAGCACCAAGAGTTTATAAGTGATTTGGTCTGTGTTCAGTGAGAGCCCACTGTGGGTAGAACAGTGGACCGGGTAGCACAGAGGACCGTGCCAGAAGTGGAGGCCACGGTCCCTGCTGCCCATGGGCACCACTCCCGTCCATATCGGGGAGACCGAGCAGGTGAAAGAGATTAATGAACCTACAGGAGACAAGCAAGTGCAAACTCCCCCCTTCCCCTGATGGTCTGAGGGGCTGCTCAGGTGATGTTTGGACATGTGAATGCCAACGAATTGTTATTATTTTAAAGAGTGTGAGAGAGAGAATGAGAGATGAGTCCTGTACTGAGTGTTGTCTCGCGATGGAGCTTTGGCATTGAACCTTTTTGTCATAACATACGTAACCTTCCTACCCTTGCAGCTTCAAGCCCACTTACTTCCTGGATTAAACCTGAATGCCCTGGGTCTGTTCCCAGCCTCTACTTCTGGGATACCCTCACCCTCCACTTTGGGGGTTCCTTCGGCTGCAGCCGCTACTAACTACCTGCCATATGGGGTAAGCTCTTGGTTTGGGGCTGTATACGATGAGTGAGGAAGTCTTAGGAGGGTGTGACAGGGCCTTTGGAATAGTTAGCTTTGAACAGCATCCCTTCCTGTGCCTTCTGTGCCTGCTGTGCCTGTGGAAGGCCACTGGCAGCAAAGACCTTGGGGGGAGGCAGTGTCCAATCAACCACTTGAGCCAGGCCAGCCTTCTGAGCGTCATTAGGTACTCTTACCCAGATCTAATCCCAGTGCACAGATCCCCGTTCTGCCCATTCATTGACTAAGTCTTGTCAGCCCCTTCCCATGTGAGCTGGTGGGTTCTGTTTCTCCCGCTTATGGATTGCTAACACATAGCTTGGAGCCTTGCACATAGTATTTGTTTAGTCAATGCTGGTTGAGTGGATTTGGGGAATGTTGGTCAGTGTTCTTGACAGAGTAACCTCACTAACTTGAATGTCAAGATTTACTCCAAATAACAAACTGCAGGGACTTGTTTCCTTCCTCCCTTTAGGAAAATCAGGAGCCTCTAGGACACTGGCACCTAGGTAAACTTTTTCCTTCAGGGTGTTTTGCTTTTTTTAACGTGGGGAGCCTTCGTAGTTGACTAGCATGAGTCCTGGCCAAAATGTAAAGGAAATCTCCCTGGGCCCTCCACGTAATCCTTGTCAGAGGAGTCAATGTCCATTGTGGTTCCTGGATTTTAATCTCCCTACCTTAGACCTGGGCCCATCTTGAAGATGAGCTTCCTACTGAGTGAAACCTGGGCTGGGATTGCTTATCTGGAAGGCTGTCATTTCTGGAGTTTTAAGAGATGTCCCTGTTGTGAGTTTGGACAACTCCATTTTTTGATTTCTTAAATGACTCCATCAGTGTGTGCCCCCCAAATGCCAGGACAGTTTTATGATAACTTGTATCCTAGAAATTTGATGTCCAAATTGTAGCCATGCATGAATTCTCCTGGTCAACCTCTGTCATGGTTGGGGGAGTTTCTTTCATGTGCTTCCTAAGAGTCCATTTCTCAATTTATCTTTATCTACCACGTAATCACAAAGTAACTTTTCCCATTTTTACCTTCCTCTCTGTCCTTCATCAATTTTTCTTCTTTATGAAATAAAAAAAAAAATCCCTCCCCCTCCCCAAAGTACCTTCTTATTTCACTTTCCATTTTAAGGGCTTGGGGAACAAGTTTTTTGCCCTCAAGAAACAGAAATCCACTGTACTAAGAGACTAATAATAACTTACCACAGGGAGGAAGTTGAGACTGATAATGAATATAATTCATTACTGATTAATTAACGTTCCAGAACTCTGCATCAAACCTGTATGTATGTATACACAGACGTGTGTATGTATGTATGTGAACTGTTCCCAGTCTTGTCCAGTGTCCCTTGGACTAGGGGGACAATGTGAAAAAATAAAATCCGCCCCTTGTTTGCTTTTCAAAAATTAAGACACTTTTCCCAAGGAGAGGTCTTGAACAAAATGCAAACAGGTAATAAGTTGGCAGGTTTTGTAGCCCTGTGTAGATTTCATCCTACAGAAAGGGATGTTAGTGTCTTGAAAAGGAATCTTCTAACAAAATCGATCAGACTAGAGGGAAATTTGTCAGAGTTCTTGTGAGAGACTAGTAAGTAGGGCTATGTGGTGGAGTGGAGAAAGCTTTGGACTTGGATTGGGGAAAAGAGAGGTACGTGAGTTTGAATTCTACTAAAGATAAACCTTAGTTGTGTGAGCGTGGGCTGGAAAGAATCCAATGAGCTAACTCTGTAAATGCGACCTGAAGGAGCCCTATGTGTGTCAGCTTTGATTCAAATGCATTTGAGTGTTGAGAATTTGTGTCTCCTAAGATCTTGGGTATACTCACTGGGTGATCTCTAGATCCAGAAAAATTGTATACAAATTTTTTATGTGTTTGGGGATGTCTTTTTAAAAAGAATTCTGAGTGAAAAATTGTCCTTCACACCAATTTATCTTTTGTAAATTGGGATTTTCCTGTATTCTCTTTTCTTTAACTAGTACTAGCTAATGTAGAGCAACAGAAGGTTTACAAAGTGCTTTGTTTTGTTGTCTTTTTTGAGATCTAGATTCACCAGGCAAATATTAGGACTTCCCTTTACTTGGCCTCTTTATTTTTTTCAAGAGCTTTGGAAGTGGAAAGGCTCCTGGAGTCCTCCCTTCTCCCTTCTTAGCACACTTTGGAGAAGGGAAGTGGTTCCTGAGAAAGAAAAGTGACTCCTAAGGTCTTGACTAGTATAATGTCTAGCAACACTGTCCTCCCGTATAGCACACCCTGTTTCTCTGTCCTTTACCCTTCTGGTATTTATTGTGAATTTGAACATAGGAAAAATCATACTCTCAAAAAAATGCATTTTACATTTTAAATGAAACTCAAATAAAAGGGACAGAAAGGCAAGTAAGAAGAGACAAGGGACTGAGAATTGTTTATTTTTTCTAGCAGCCTGGTTAGACTGGCAAGGCCACTAATTCAAGAGCTCAGCTTATAGGATTGGAGATTCACTAAATGCCCACCTGACTCTCAATGCTCTCTAGCCTCCTCCCCTAATTCTTCACAGTAGGACACACAACTTGAGCTGACCGCACAAGATTTACCTCGTATGCTGAGAGGCCAGTTTGCTACCACAGAAAGGACAGGATTTGTGACCATAGGACATGAGTCCAAATACAGGCTGCTACTAGCTGCCTTTGTGGTCTTGGTCATTTCCCCCTTCTAACTATTTGTTTCCTCTTCTTTGAAATCTTGGGGTTCTGATTAGATGGTCTCTAATTTCCTTACTGGTATAGTTTAGGACTCTGTAAGGTGGCTTCCTACAAGGAAAAAAAACAGACTCTGCTGGGCTCCAGGAAGACTAAGACAGAAATTCAGTTGCTCATGAATACAACAACACATGAACTAGTCAGGGAATGCCTGGAATAGGCTTCAACAGAGACCCTAAGGGAGGGGGCGTTTCCTGAACCTCCCAACCAAAGGGACCTTAAAGGTTCACTGTGTCTGGCTGGGTTTTTGCTGTTGTGTAATTTAAACAAAGATCAGATTAATGAGACGTTAGAAATAGCACATGGGAGTGGCCACTTAGTGGTTTCTAATCTCCCTCAGTCAGCTGAGTAACTCGGTTTTCTTGGGCTCATTTCTTTTTTGAGCCTGCCTAAGGTGAGAACTGTGGCCTGTGTGCCTTGCCATCCAGCTGCCATGACTGGCATATGTGTCCTCAGAGAACTAAACTTTGCTGTTAAGACTCTCCTTATCCATGACCTCAGCAGCATGGCAAAAACCAGTGCTCTAAGACTTAAAAGGGAGAGTAAAGAAACATGATAAGCTATCAGCCCCATGGCCTTTTATAGCTTGGAGTGACTTGTCCCATCACTACTCTGAAAGAAGGATGTCTTTTGCCCAAAGCAGATGAGGGATTTTTCTTGGAACAGAATCTGGAAGAGAAATATTCTCTGTGAAGTTGAGTACTTAGAGCTTGGTGAGAAAATTTGAGACAGTCTTACCCTCAGCCTGCTTTCCTTGTTTCTTATTTTAAGATGACAAGAAGAACAGAGAAAGTCTTCACTTTTTTGTTATCTACGCTGAGGCCTCACTGTCCACGGATAAATCTCAGGTCAAGCTCCAGCGATGGGTGTTGCTGTGGACGTATCTATGGGCTCTCACCTTCTTGTCCTGTTAGCCTTGGTAGTCACAGCTTTGAAAGGCATCTTGAGCAGCTTGGGTGGAGAGAATGAGAATACTAAAGCTAAGGTTATTTCTGGTAGTCCTCTGCCCAGTGATTCATCTCAGAAAGTTATTTCAATCTGATTTAACCAAGAGAAACTTTCGTTAAGCAGCACTAGACAAAGAGTTCTCCACAAATCTCAGAGGTGAGACATGAAGGAGTTTTCAGGCGTCATCCTAGAGGCAATGTCCACTGTGCAAGGAAGTGACATGGTACACCTTTAGAAAGGTATTTTGGTTTTTATGGGAAGATGAGCCTGGAGAGGCAGGGATAGCAGGTAACAGGAGTTTTACCATCATGGCTTTCCCAGTGGTAAGCTTTCCAAAGGACCAGCTTTCTCTCTCAATAAGAATCAGAATATTTCTGTGGTAAGTAGGAGTTAAGCTAGTGAATATTTGTAGTTTTAGTCAAAGTTTCCACAGCCCTCACCTTCCTGTCAGTTCTCCGTTTTTCTTTCTTACTCAAGTATATCTTCAGACCTTTTCCTATTCTCACCCCAGAGACACTAAAAGTCCAACCACAAACGTCTATAGGATAGAACAAGATGAGAAAGCTACAACTCCATTAGAGACAATTCTTTTTTTTCTCCCCTGTATCCTCAACTTTCCCAACCTGGAAGTCACCACTAGATTTTTTTCTACATACACACATAATACATGTATCCATATACTTCACTTTTACTGCTAAGGAAACTAAGTGGCAAAGTGACCTGTACAGCTACCCAGTAGCAGAACTGAAATTCATACCCAAGCCTGGCTGACTACAAATGCCCACATCGCCACATTGACATCATTCTCTTGGGAAGAAGTTTTGAGAGTTCCTTCACATTTGCTCTCTTACCCTGACTTTATCACCCAACGTCCTTTGCCTCACTACTAGGTTGTCTCTGCCCAGTTGTCCCTTACCACAGAGTCAAGGCCTGCTACCTTCTCCGCTACCAGCCCAGATGGGTTTCCCTGGTGAAATGGAAAATAGTCTCAAGCTTCTGCCTAGAGACTGGCTTGCCTAGCTCTGAGCTGGAAGTATTTGGCACCTGAAAGTGGCAGGAAATGCTGCTTCCAGAAATGCTCCAATAGGGATAAGAGTGAGGAAAAAGGGACTGGCAGCTGTGAAGAAAAAAAGGAAGGAGGTTGGCATAGCCCTGGGCACCAATTGCTGGCACTGCCTGGCAGACCTAGTCTTTTGCATTACTCTACAATCAAGTTCTTTAAGAGTTCTTTTCTTAGTTCCTAGAAATCTGGGCCAGAGAAGGGGGTGAGAGTGGGGAGGAGAGATGCCTAATAGAATAAAGGTGAAAATGGTGCGGTAGGGAGGACTGTTCCCTAGCTTATCCGGCACTATGTCACCGTCTCTTCATTCTGTAGCCTCTTTAAGAGAACAAATGGAATTTATGAATCGGGATGAGATTTTGATTTTGAGATATTCTCAAGGACTAGTTAAGGCAAAGATGGTTGTGGTTTTGCTTCATGTCCTTTCCTCTGGAAACAACCACTCAAAGGCTAGTAACTATGTGTGTAGCATGCCCCTTCTGTAATAGGCTTGCCAGCTTTAAGTGGGTAGCTTTATTTTTGAGCAAGGTTTTCTGTTGTTGGCTTTGGGTTGAGTAGAATGACTCATTATTCCTTTTCTCTTTCTGCTACTCTCTCTTTAATGACTTCAACATGATTTTGGTAAGACATAAAGCTGTTTACTAATCCCTCAATCTAATCCAGAGTTGCTTCTGAAATCAGGGGGGGTATCTTTTACAAGAAAAAGGGATAGGCTGGCAACTTGCCAGGTGCCCAAAGGCTAGATCTGGTTGGCATGCATGGTTTCATTTCAGTGTAGAATGTTGGGTTCTCTCCCCTCCACCAGAATAAATATACAGAGCCCCAGTATTTGCTCATACTTGCATCTTTCATGATGGATGAATAGGAATTACTAATTGGCAGACCTGCCATCAGGCACTTTTATGTTCCTCTTATTAAAAGGGGTTCCATAAAACCTGCAGAAAAGTCCTTGGGAACATCTACAAACAGGGCATTCAAGAAGTGCCTAGACAAGAATGTGAGGGCGGTGGCCCCACAGCTAGGAAAATCCTTCTTCTGAATGGCATGTCTTGAGGTAGCAGTAGGGAGGGAAAGTTCCAGGATTAGCACAGTGTTGACTTGCTTTGGAGTACATGAAAAGTGCAGAAACTGGCATACTCTCCCTTAGGGTTGTGCTCTTGGACTAAGTTACCATGGGTCCAAGGTTGTGATCCCTTAGCCTTCAAGGCAGGGAAGGTCCATTAGCCACCAGAGAGATTTGGCTTGGGGAGGTCAAAAGGCACATGAGCCCAATTTTTACCATAAAGTCATTTTAATAATTTATGATTAATAACGGATCTGCCAAATGGACTAAATGTTCATATTAGCTATAGTTGCAGTATTCCCTTCCTAGTATAGCAACTGAACTTAGATGAGAAGGTTACTTGGTAAATATGGATTGGGAGTAGAGAAAGTAGGATGGCCATAAGCAGTCTTTTCCTTCAGCCTGGTAGCTGGATGAGTCACTGTGCTCCATTAAAGAATTGCTGAACTGAACCAGAGTAATCATGTCAGCATGGCTGTCATTTCTCCTGGAAAGTGCTAGGGAGACACTGGATGGTCTTGTTCCCTTACTTTCATTTTCTTGCTCTGTCTCCCATGAGAGCTCTTGCCTTTCCTGTGGCATCCTAGGTCTTCATGTCAACGTATTTTCCTAGCAAGTTAGCATTCTCATACTTGAAAAAAGTCTTTTTTTTAAGTTGGTGACATTTGAGGTTGACAGCTATTTGAGGCCACATTCATACCCCTCTTGAAATTAGGGGAGCTAATCAGATCCCACTTTTCAGTATAGCCCCTTGGGGAGAGAACCTTCTAGGGTACAACCTGAATACCATGTGTAGGGAAGGCATCCTTAATCTTTTGTGTGTTATGGACCTCTTGAGAAGTCTGGTGAAGCCTATAGATCCCTTCCCAGAATAATGTGTTTAAATATATAAAGTAAAATACATAGGGTTATAAAGGAAACCAGTTATGGTGAAATCCATTTATTGAAATTATCATCATTTTTAAAAAATTCATAGGTCTCAGATTAACACTGAAGTGTATGGGCTTTTGCTTTCTTCTGTCACTGTGGATGGCATTACCTGATCCCCAACCCCACCTTCCAGTTTATTTTCTGTCTTATTCTTGGATTGGCTTTGGCCTTTGTTTACCAACTCCAACATCCTTTCTAAAATTGTAAGAAATTGTTTCTTAAGAAAAGATTTTCTAAACTATATGTGGATTGCCTTTAAAAAAAAAAGTCTTTTATGTCTCTTGGCCAAAAAAGCACACGTGTTAACACAGTAGCATCCCAATCTGCTAGCAGTGGTATAAAGTTTAGAGTTTTTACTAGGATTAGGTTTTACCTTCCACTTGAACCTAAACTGTTGTGCAGGATAAAAAAGACATGATTTACACTGAAAAGCTGCTCAGTGAATATTCCAAACTGTCTTCTCTTCAGTGGGCTGAAGGCACACCCATGGAGAGAGCTTACTTTGGTTAAACACAATTCAACATATGTCTCTTTGGTGCCCAATTATGTCTAATGAGTGCCCTGTGCTAGGCACTGAGGGGGAAACAGAGTTAACCACAGAGGTTTCCCCGCAGATTCCCATGTTGTAAAAGGAAAGAATATGCTACGTTTTGTGAAATGTACCACTGATCAATCATTGAGTCCATATAATCGGTGGAAGTAAAGGGATAGCAAGCCCTTTCACTGGGGGAGCCCTGAAATATTCCAAGGCGTAAACTCTCTAAGCATGCAGACAAAACAGACAGATATCTTTATCGATTTCTTCTGGAGAGAAAAGAGGGTAGGGTTCAGTGCTCCAAGGACCATGCCCTGCTTTGGAAATGCTCACCAGGGTCCCTGCCAAGTTGAATTTCAGGAAGCCTTTTAAGGGCTGCCATCAGAGAAAAAAAACATGAGGGCCCTGGCCTTGAGTTGGTTTCAGACATTAGAGATCAGGATTCACCTCATTCCAGCAGAGAGCACCCCCCCATTAAGTTTTTTAACCACCTACTCCTTTGCACACCCCCCAAAAAAGAAAAATGATGCTCCCCCCTTTTTGGCCTTGTGGCAGGGTCCACGTTGATGATCAAAGGTTTCAGGCTCCCTGCCAGGTGGAGATAAGAAAATGCCCTGTGTATTTCCTAGAAATCTCAGTGCGATCATAGAAAGTGTTTTTATAGTGTCTAGACGGCGGGCACCGTGCCTTTCTGGGTGCCAAAGGTTTGATTTCTTCGGTGTATTAACTCTTCCCTTCTTTTCCTGGGCTTTGTTTTGGGATGATTTTTGCCCCTCGTTGTCTCTTCACCAGTAGGTAGTCCTCAGGAGATACATGTGTACTTCCAGATTTGGGGGTCAGGATGATGAAATGAGCTAAAGAAGAACTCTCTCAAATGAGAGAGAACTGGTTGGTGTGTGTGTGTTGTTTGTGTGCGTGCACATTTAGAAAGTCTGCAGTCCATCCCTTTCCTTCCCACCTTGCCTTCCCCCAGCTCCAAGGGCCAAAGAAGCATCGTCAGAGAATTGTCCTTAGGAGAATGAGCAGGTAGGTATGTAAACTCTTGCTACAGTCCAGGAACAGCTGTCTCTACAAATCAACTGTCTTCGCTTGTTTGGCTTCCAACTGCCTTCTTTCTGACTCCGTTGGGAACCAGGGCTCTGCCAACTCTGTTAACACATGCTTTATTAGTACTAAAGGCATTCAGGACCAGTAATAACCATGGCCAGAGACCCAGAGAGAGACACAGACAAAACGTTTTGTTTTCTGTCACGTGAAACGTGTGTGTGTGTCTCTTTGGGGTTTCTGCACACCTTTCTCTGCCTGGGGTTCTTGGCGTGCACACGCACTTCCTCCTGGCCCTGCGCATCAGCATCCTTGTGTGCCTCTCTTCTCGGCTCTTTCTCCTGTCTGTGCCACTGTCTCCCTTGAAGACTGGATCTTGTCTGCTGATCTCCAACCTGCTTCAGCAAGATTGCCAGATGCACAGATGGGATGAAGCCAAGAGGCTATCCTTGAAGTGTCCAGAAGTGGGGAACGGTTAGGCAGGTGGATGATTGGAAGAGGAGAAAGTATTTGGAAATCCTTCAGGAATTACCTTCTTATCACATCTTGAACGCATGCTAGCTGAATCTGTATACCTCCTCCCCTTTCTAATAACTATTGTATTCTAGGTTTGTCCTACAGATCAAGAATTCTCCATCTCCGATGTACCAATTACACCATGTGTCTGAAAATCCTCGGACAATTTTAGAAGCCTCCCCTGAGCCCTGCACACTACTGGCTGCTTTTTCTCTTGGCTCTTTGTTTAGATTCAAGGGCTTCTTGCTACAATCATGAGAAGCAAGCTTCCCTCTCTTTTTCCTATTCCCTCCATTTTCAGGATGCAATGTGAGATGGGGTGTGTGCGCAAGTGTTTTGAGTGTACACATAAAATCCTGTTTTTATTACTGGCAAGAGCAAATCACTTTGGCAGTAGTTCTTTCAGCCTTGTAAAATATGAACCAATGAATAATCAGAAATGGTTCACATGGACAGTTGGACAGGGTCTAGAAAATAAATCTTTAGCTGCACCTACTCAAGTTGTAACTTGGCTCATTAATGAGAATTTTTTAAATGCCAAGAGGTAGGAAATTTAGAACTACTTTGAAATTTTTCACCCCTGAGTTTGTTTAATGTACAACCCAAGCTGATATAGCTAGTCTTAGAGCAACATCCTTAAAGTAAGCCTCCTTTTGGGAAAATGGCATTTAGAAAACATTGCTCATTGACAAAAGTAAAGATGTCTCTGAATGGAGTTGTTGAAATGGGAATCTTAAAAATAAGTACATTTGAGCAGGGATTTGGAAGTGAAATTAGCTAAGAAATTAACTATGTTTGAATCAAAATCATTGTGTGGAGAATCTTAACCATCGAACTTGGGAACTCCACAAGTGAGATGCAGAAGAGGCATCTGGCTAGACAGAAAATAACAGATGGAAATCAGCCTTGCTGAGATTCCTAGAAAGTAGATGACTAAGCTGCTTTCTGCAAAGGAGACTAAATTATGAGTGGGTGCTTACTTTGTTTTTAAGGCTTCTGTTAAATTGGTTTTTGGGGAGGAATGAGTGCAGGCTGGTCTATTCATCCTGATGATTTCATGTACTCTGACTAAGGGTGTCTGCTGAAGTCTTTGGAAAAATGTTGATATTCTACCGGCATCTGGTTCTTGATGAACTCTTCTCAGTCCTTAGGTCTTGCCAGGGAGAAGTAGTCATCAATTTCATTCATATGTGGGTGAGTTTGGGGCAGTGATTGAAGAAATAAAATGGTTATTTCATGGTTATGATGGATTCTTATTCCCTAAAATGAACATGGACCTCTGGACTTTCTATCCATTGAGTTTTCTGAAACACAACAAAATAAGTCTCTGAAGGAACACCCTTGTTCCATGAACTTGAGGCACACAGAGCCCACTAGTTTAACACATGGGCAGGAAAATAGTGTGTAGAAAAAGAGCTGAACTCAGTCTAAAGCAATGGCCAGCACTGGTTCAAGAGTGCAGATGAAACCTTCCTTTGGCTATCCTTTATCTTGTAATAGGAGGGAGGGCTATTTCCTCAGAATGGTAGGGGACTCTGGTGTCCGATCCATATGTTGTCACATCATGTTGCTGAGTTGTCGCTTAACTAGGGTTGACAGGAGTTGCTATGTGGGAGAACATTATTTATCATTAAAAAATGGGGCAGCTAGGTAGCGCAATGGAGTGGCTGGAGTTCCAGACCCAGAGTCAGGAAAACTCCCCTTTGTGAGTTCAAAGCTGGCCTCAGACATTTAGTATATACATGACCCTAGAAGTCACTTAATTCTATCTGTCTCAATTCCTCATCTGTAAAATGAATTGAAGAAGGAAATGGCAAACCACTCTAGTCTCTTTGCCAAGAGAATCCCAAATGGGATCACAGAGTCAGATAGGACTTTAACGGCTCAACAACAGCTTTTAAAAAAACCTTAAAAGCATTAATCAAAAGAATTCAGAACTCTGGCATTTACCAAAATTTAGAGAAGGAAGGGATGTTGTTGGCTAGCATTACTATGGCCATCTTCTCAGCTGCTGGCAGGCTTAATGAATTGGCTTGAGTTAGTCCAAGAGAAATGGGGTAGTCCTGATATCCATCCACTTTGGAACAGTAAGTGAGACAACTCTAAAGAAAGGCACACTTTCTTAGGACAAGCATTCCTATAACACATGGTGTTTTGTGTGTAAGGACTTTCATTAATAAAAGGATTTTAATAAAGTAGATCAAGTTAGTTCCTTTTTAAATGTAGGTTATGCATATCTGCTAGATTTTGTTTAAAAATTGAGACTCCCTTACAGGGACCTAAAATGTATAATTTAACAAACCCAAGAGACACACCTCTGTGGGTGTCCTTTACCTGATTCTGCCCTGTCTCAAAAACAGAATTACCTAAGTTTCTTAGTTAACTCCCTGTAAGATTATCATTACTTTATTTTTTTTTTCTGACGTAAGTGAACTGAAAAAGAAATGAGCATGTTGAATGTACTCCCGCGTATTCCCCTTGCATTGAGAGCTGACCCTCAGCTCAGCTGATCCAGTTATGGCCCTGTAAATTTGAAAATAAACAGAGAGAACCTTTTCCAGGAACAGGGCTGTTCTGAATTGCTCTTTGTGTAAATGTGCCTGCTGGGTCACACTGTGTCCTTCAGCCATGCAGGCTGGCAAAAGTGATTGCCAGGAAAGGGGATGGGGAGCCCAGGATTTGTTTGGGATGGGAGGCTGAGCAAATAATTAGTAGAATGGAAGTGAGAGGTAGCCATGACTGAAATGGGACAGAGAGGGTGTCAGCTGGAGAAAGGGAGTTTTGGGTGGGGAATAGTGCAGCCTTTCTAGACTTCCTCATTTATTTAGATGTAAGTTCATGACAAGGGGAGGGCCCAGAGGTCTTCAGAAGCCTTGTCTCTAAGAGGGACAAGGATTATGTAGAGTCAGAAGCAAGGTCCCAGATACTTTGACCAGATATGACTGTGCAATGGCTCATTTAGAGAAAACACTTGTTGCCTGTATAGTTGTCTACAGTGGACCAGCTAGGTGTTGGTGCTCCTAACAGTCATAGCATCAATGCCGGGTGGCTTGCCTAAGTGCAGCCTAGCATTTAATTTGCTAGTGTTTGGGAAGGCTGCCAGTTTTCCCAACTGTTAGATAATCTGAGAGGGCTCATTGGCAGTTTTAACTGGGCTGTTTATCATTCCAGATCACTTCTACACAAAGGAAGCTATAAAATTTATGAAACTCTTAAGGGTTGTTATGCAATTTACATTCTGAGTTCAATGTAATTTACCTTGGGAATGGAGTGGAGTGGGGGGAGAATCTAGAAATCATTCACTTATTCAACCTTTAACTTGGTTAATTTTGCCCTCCCGCAGGCTTTCTTTAACCTGTAAAGCAGCATGTACATATTTTAAATCTATAAGTTACAGTAATGTTGTCAAAAACGTAAAGAAATGCTATGTAAAGAACATTCTTTCACAAATAAAACATGAACCCTACAATATCTTAGGCAAAGGATTTGGTCGTGACAACCATTAGTGATGGTCTTTGAATGCAGTGTAGACTGGAGGGTTTGAATCATATGGGGGCTGTAGATTGGGAAGGTGTTTTCGGAATAAACTTTGGCTTCTGAGGTTCCTCTGTCACTAGCTCTGGCATCACAAAATTTACTCTGGATTTTGCTCACACTCTCTATGTCATTACTATGTGCAAGGCTCTTTGGCTAGAATTCAGAAATCTGATTCAAAACCAGTGTTCTTGGGATGGGGGATATGTCTTTCATGCCGTTTCCCCCCGGTTAGTGCAGTCCTTGGCAGATGTGATTCCATATCATCTTTTCCTCTTCTAGCAACAAGCTGAAATGGAGACCGTTCATCTGTTCATCCCCGCCATGTCTGTGGGAGCCATCATTGGCAAGATGGGCCAGCATATCAAGCAGCTCTCTCGTTTCGCTGGAGCTTCTATCAAGGTATTTCCCATGACTGATACAATGCCCTTAGGCCCAGTTGTGTGGGTGGGTGGGAAGTACACACTCCCAACCCCCAGCTTTAGGTGACATATGATCCATTTGAGCAGGATCAAGTTTCCAGGGGATTTGATGTCCTTGACTTTTTGAAGATTTTCCTTTTCCTTCACTTAACCTCAAGCTGAAACTGGCAAAGAAATCACTTTGGGCTTATTAAAAAGAAAAGCTTCCTGAGAATTTCCCTAATATGGAAGCCTTTGGGTGGCAGGGTCTCTCTTGGTGGAGGACTTCAACAGGTGGGTTGAACACTTTGCAGACGCTGTCATGTGAGTAACTGTGGGCTGCCTCTAGACTAGAGGGCTTTTGACTCTCTGATATGGTAACAAGCTACTAAAAGATCGGAATGGCTCCACTTGTGCCCCTTGGCATCCAAGAACAGACGTTTCATTGATCCAGTTCTCCCTAGATTTGTTCATTAGTGAAGAATGCAGAGAACATGAGTTTACAGGGAGCAATAAACTGGCTTGTCAAGAACCAACTAATGGGGTTTGTGCCTGGCATAAACTGTAAGCCTCATCATAGAAGCTGTTGCTTGTGGCACCGATGTGTGCCCTTTTAGGAAGTGACTTCCCAGAGCTAATCAGATGCCCTTTCTCCAACTGAGTCAAGGAACAGAGCTCTTCTCCTCTTCTCTCCTCTCCTCTCCGGTGTACCAGCTAGGTGACAACCTGGTCCCTTTTTCCTTTTGCCAAGCTTACCCAGACTCACTACGTCAGACATTTTTTTTTTTTAATGGGAACAGTTTCAATTCAAAAGTGTTCCCTAAATGACAAAACATGGTGTGCACAAACATAGGGGACTCGGGCTTATTTCTGTAAAATATATAGCAAGCACCTCAGTTAAAATTAACTGAGCACCCAAAGGGAAATGTATTGGAGGTGCACATTCTTCTCTTTAAAATGTTAGCATGTGGACCATGACATACACTGTTGATTATTTAAATGAATATTTTTATTTTTATAATTCCACTTGGTTGCTGGGTGGTGGATTGGTTGGTTCATGAGGCTATGCTAATGTTCTCCATGACTCTAAATCTATGATTCTCTGAGTCTTAATATTTTCCCTGTATTTATTCATCTTTGTAGGGATAAGTGTGATCCTTAAGAAGTTCATTTTTATGTTGCAAGAAAATTATCTGAAATGCAAAGTTGCCATTTTCCCTATGATGTAAATTTATATATGTATAAAAAAAAGCTGAATTGAGGAACTTTTTAGACTTTTTTAGTAGACTCAAGTAACAGGTATTTTGTCCCCTTGGCACAAGATGGAAGGGGTAGAAAGAGTCCTTTCCCTTGAGTGAATTTAATAAAACTACTCCGGGACCCCAGGGAAGGGATACCAAGGAGAGGATGGTCTAAGAGGTAGATCTGCATAAGATAACATTAATGCAGTTTTTAAAAAGGTTGTAGGCAACTGATAACAACTGTCTTAGTAAGAATATCATATGCTGAGGGCTACTTAGTATTTTACATGTGTTATCACAATAACTATGAGGAAGGTACTGTGGGTCCTATTATCCCCACTTTAGAGATGACAAAATGGAGGCTTATCAAGGTGAAGTGATTTGCCCAAGGTCCTACTGTCAGAGGCAGGTTCTGCGCATGAGCTGCCTGTCTACTACTCCAACTGCCTCTCAGTTAATAATAAATACATGTTAAATAATAGAAAAGAAAATTGGCATTGTATTGGGTTTGCACTTTGCCAAACATGATCGATTCTTGTGGGAAAGTTCTCTAAAAGAGGCAATACTATCTTCTTGAGATAGGCCTGACCTTAGTTGGACTAGCTGACCTCTGAGGCCTCTTCCTGTCAGTTGATAAGCATTCATTAATGTCTTACTATGTGCCAAGCGGCCACCATAGCTGTCTAAACTGTTTTCTATACGATGAACCTCTTTTAAAAGGGAGTCACTTTCCCTTGCCTCTAAGGAAGCAATTGGTAAACCACCAGATCCTAACCATTATTTTCAGTGTGGTTTGTGTTCATCCTGATAGCATGGATGGTGAGGAGGTCAAGTTTGCTTTTAAAATAAAAAGTGGCTTTCTTCTTCAAACCAGTAAATTCAGGCTCAGAGAAAGGAAAAATGTGCCAACGATGAACACTGTGCCAGAGAAGAATGGGATCCTTTGGTAAATTTTGGTTTATTGCTCATTGCCAAAATTTCAGGAGGAGACTTAGTTTGTTCAACTCATTGGCCTTTAGGTATACCAGCTCTAGAATTCTGTTACTGAGTAAGTGATTTGGAGACCTTAACCTACTCCTTATTGAGATCATTCAAGGGCTTTCCTTAATATTTCCTATTCCCTGTTCGCCTCACATCCACTTCATAGTATAATAAGTCTGTCATGAAACGATGCACTTCCAGAACAGAGTTCTGGGCTGATGAAATTTTTGCGTTGTAGATTGCCCCACCTGAGACACCTGATGCCAAGGAGAGGATGGTGATCATCACTGGACCCCCTGAGGCCCAATTTAAGGTATGGTCTACATAGACAGAATGGGCCTGGTTATGTGCTATCAATGTCAGAGAACATGTTAGATGCTCATTTTTCTTAAAATGTAACTTTTTTCTTCCCTTTAAAATGAACTTGAGTAATATTGGGGATTCATTTTCCTAAGGCCATAATGTTCAATTGTATGAGCATATTTGGAGTTATCCTCAAAATAATTCACTGAAATACATTTCTATATGCTCACGATTTTAAAACAAGTTTGAGAGGGAAAATATTTTTCTTTCGATTTTTTTTCAAGGCTGCTTTTGTATTCCAAATTTCTTGCCTTGCAGAGATAATCATGTTTATCTGTCAGCTTTGGCTTAGAGCCTCAGGGAATTCATTTGTGACTAGATTTTCAGACTTCTTTCTGAGGAAATTCCTCATCGGTAGCAAATGAATTCATTTCCTCCCACCCTTGGTGGCCCTCGACATGCTCATACCTCCACTGGCCTCACTCTGACAGGCTGCCCTTCTCTTCTAGCTCTTGCTTTCCCAAAAGTGGAAATGTTGCATTTGCAAACAAACTACACCTTTTGGCTAAAATCTTGATCCTGGACTGCCTTTTCATTTATCTATTATTGCTAAGGCTTTATTTATCACTTGTGTTGATAAAGACAAATTACTACCTGAAAATAGGCAATTTTGAAGTGTTGGGTATGTCGAGATGCCCCAACTTTGTTCCTGGCCTTTGCACCAACTCTTAAAATTTGCCATTACCTGACCCGTATATGTCAACAAAAGCTGTATTGTTTTAATTTGCGCCAAGGCTCCTACTTATGTCTCTAGAAGGTAAACATTTTGTCTCATGGAACTTGGGAAGGAAGGCATACTGTCTTTCCTCGTGTTACAGCCTGGCCACTGCTACATCCAGAAACTTTCAGAGTGGATAAAATGGAGGAGAATGAAACAACAGTCTTCCTCTTTCCTGTAATCCTGTAACACAGAATCAGAACTGTGCTTGTGTTTGACATCAGCAATGACTGTGTTGATAGTGGAGGGTGGGGGCTCTGCTCTACGTCTGGTTTTGACAGATCGGTGGTAAGCTGACCGGGCTTTTCATTACTCTTCTCTTTAGTACAACTGGCTGGCAATTGGTGTGACTGGGGGAAATGCCAGCATGGGTTCATCTGTCCAGGTGTCCTCATGCTTTCTGCAGGATGTGGTGACTGTTCCCTATGGTTTATGCATTTGATACTCTGTTGGAAATTAATCTGGAGTGTGGGCTAACTCCATTCAAGATATGATTGCACTTTGAAGTCCTGGCCAGAGCAGAAAACAACTTAGTTTGGTCTAACAAATGTGTCAGTTTAGGTTTTCCTGGTCCATGAAGAGTGGCTCTGCAATAAGAGGCCAGGCAGTTTGGTGCCCAGTATGGTTAGACTCTGATAGAACATGCCAGCCCTGAGAAAATGCACTTAACTGCTTTTTAGCCACATGGAACTATGTGGGATTTTACCTTTGCGGCTGTTAAGTGATTCTGACACTTTGCTGCCAAGCACCAAGTAATGCCCTGGATACTGTGATCTCTCAATAGCTTGGTTACTGCTCCAGATCAGGTGCCTCGTCTTTCCCTGTTGCTGTGTATGCCCACCCATTGTCTTTAAATGCAGGGCTCTTCCAAAGTCAGAGATGATATGGCATATTAACACTTCAGAAGTTACTGGAGTTGTCTTTACCAAGCTACTGCCCCTGTGTTTGCTCCCTTGTGATCACGGGATTGGTGTTCCTGTTTCCAGGCTCAGGGACGGATCTATGGGAAGCTCAAGGAGGAGAACTTCTTTGGCCCCAAAGAAGAGGTGAAGCTGGAGGCCCACATTAAGGTGCCCTCATCTGCTGCCGGGAGGGTCATCGGCAAAGGAGGAAAAACGGCAAGTGTTTTAATGAAACCCTGGCGATCCTAGGAGAGGCAGAGTCAGGACTGAGTCTGGCCTGATGTTGGACAGGGCCAAGGCACCCTCAGGCTCAGACCAGAGACATCCCTATGGATTCCCTAGTCAGGTTCAGTCAGCTGCTCCATCATATTCATTCCATCACCCACTTCACTGACACTGGCCAGGCATTTTGTAAATACCCTTGGGTATAGTAGTGAGAGAAATACTGTGATAATCTGCTACCTCTACTGTGAGCAGTTGAGAGGAGGTGACACTTTTAAGTATTTTAATACTTGTTAAAGATCTTAGTTCCCTTAAACATTCCATTCAAATTGCATATGTTGCATTTAAATTGATGATGATTGCACAAGTCCTAGTACTGTTCTTATAAAGGGATAATATCTTTACAATGTCTCAAAAACCTATAATTTTCACTGATGTGGCTGCTTCCTCCTCCAACATAGACAGAGACCCTGATAGGACTTTCAAGCTGGTTTTTCAGAATTAATGTGGCCAAAAATCTGTCACCATCAGCCGTCCTGAAACTTAAGTTTCAGGTCACAATGACACAATTATTGGACTAGACTCTCTGCCTTCCCAGCTTGGGGCTACATCTGCCTACATTTATTTTCAACCTGGCTTTGAGGAACTCATGATTAGTCACTTCCACGGCCTGATATAGGGTCAAGGGAAGTTATTCGGCTGAGCAATGTTCCTATGACTAGACCTCCGTCCCCAATAATCATTTTAAAACCTGTTTGCAGGTGAATGAGCTGCAGAATCTGACCAGCGCTGAGGTGGTGGTTCCTCGCGATCAGACTCCTGATGAGAATGATGAGGTGATTGTCAAGATAACTGGCCATTTCTACGCGTGCCAGGTAAGTGGCAGAATGGTGCGTTCCCAGGCAGGCTTGGAGGCCTCCTTCACCTCTTGCACTTCTCTGCATGTGAGGTGGGTGACACTGGCTGTGTGCTTGCACACACCAGCCCCAGAAAGTGGGGGACACTGGCTGTGCCCTGAACACACCGGCCCCAGAAAGTGGGGGACACTGGCTGTGTCCTGCACACACCGGCCCCAGAAAGTGGGGGACACTGGCTGTGCCCTGCACACACCGGCCCCAGAAAGTGGGGGACACTGGCTGTGCCCTGAACACACCGGCCCCAGAAAGTGGGGGACACTGGCTGTGCCCTGCACACACCGGCCCCAGAAAGTGGGGGACACTGGCTGTGCCCTGCACACACCGGCCCCAGAAAGTGGGGGACACTGGCTGTGCCCTGCACACACCGGCCCCAGAAAGTGGGGGACACTGGCTGTGCCCTGCACACACCGGCCCCAGAAAGTGGGGGACACTGGCTGTGCCCTGCACACACCGGCCCCAGAAAGTGGGGGACACTGGCTGTGCCCTGCACACACCGGCCCCAGAAAGTGGGGGACACTGGCTGTGCCCTGCACACTCCGGCCCCAGAAAGTGGGGGACACTGGCTGTGCCCTGCACACTCCGGCCCCAGAAAGTGGGGGACACTGGCTGTGCCCTGCACACACCGGCCCCAGAAAGTGGGTTTCTGTGCTTGTTGTGCTGACCTCGTGTTCTTTACAAGGCTTTGTCCTCTTACAGCTCGCCCAGAGAAAAATCCAAGAGATTCTGGCGCAGGTTAAGAGGCAGCAGCAAATGCAGCAGAAGAATGCCAGTGCTGCCGCCGCAGCCGCTGCTGCATCTGGCAGTGCCGCCGGGCCAAGTGGCCAGTCTCAGCTCAGGCGGAAATAGAGAGGTTAAGGAAACGGGCCATCTCGACAAAAGATGCCAAACCAAAGACGAGACTAAATATAATAGATGGGTGAGGAAACACCTGTCCCTAAATCAGAATTAGAAGTCCCACCTTCCAAAAAGCTTATTTGAAGACCAGGCAAATTTTGAATTCGTGTTTTAAAAAAATTTCTATGTAATGTCCTCTCAAGTTTCCGGAACCTGGCTTTTAAAGGAACCAACGAGAAGAAGAAAGCAGCAACATCAGCAAGAAGAAAATTAAGAGTCATTTCCCTTGTGTTTTGTTATTGAAATTTGTTGTAAAGTGACTTGATGTTCATTGTCCTAGATGTTCTCCAACCACTTAGAAGTTGGCTGAGTTAAGCTTTGTGTTCTCACCTTACCAACTTGAACAGAGAGAAAGGAAGGCATTGCTCCTTATCCACTGCTCATGAAAATAAGCCGGTGGTATAATTGGTGGACTAGAATTATATCCAGTAAATTGTCAACAAGTGTAATTAAACATTAGATGTATGTACCCCAAGCCAGTGGCATTTTTTAAAAAATTTGGTTGCATTTTTACTAAGGGAAATGTTGAGTGTGTTGGCCAGGGCGTGGAAAGAAGAATATGCATTTTACAAAACTACCTCAAGCGTAGAGAGCACTTAAAAAAAAAACAAAAAAACAAAAAAACACAAAAAAACCTTTCCTTTCTTTTGGCAATCTGTATGTTTGACAAAACAAGTAGTCCCAGAACTTTTTTTTTTTTAAACAAAGCAGATTTAAAATCTGATTGGCCAACAGAAAAGCAAGATGAAATAATTAGGCAAAGAGCACATAGTGCTTTGAGCTGGTGGTTGATGGGAATAAAATTGGAAAAAAAAACCTCAAGCCTTCTAAGGCTTTTGCCACCAAAATTTGCCAAATTTAGTCAATGTCCTATGACATCCAACAGTGCTACTAGGAGAGCAGCAATGCCACTTGTGTTTTTCCTTTTTAAATGGGCTTTAAAAGAAGCGGTCCTCTTGGGAAACAGAGCCAAGACGTGATGGCGAGATGCTGGGGGTGTGGGGGATCGAGCTGAACCAGGAGACTGGACTGTTTGCGCTCCCTGAGTAGATGCATGAATCCTTTGTGCCTCTGACCGTCAATGCCTAAAGAAACAATGCTTCAGTGCAGATCCATGCAGTCCATGCGGACATCCATTGTGTTCAAAGAGCAAGCTTCCTCTTCAATTCTATAGGCTATGTGATCTGTTGGGCCATTTCTAATGCTTATCATGCTTTTAGATAATCACCACAACCAGGGAGGGGCAGATAAGGCCAAAGACATGGCCATATTTAAAGAAAAGGAAAGGCTACATACCCAGCCGCTGTCATGGGCCACACTAAACCACCTTGAAAGTCTAAAAATGAGCTAAACAAGGAAAAAAACCCAAAAGTGTTTTTAAAAAAAAGCCACCTAAAATAAAGTCTCCTAGACTGGCTTAAAGATAAAATGTAGCAGGATTTATACACAGTTTGCAACCAATCAGCTGAAAAACAAAAATCGTCAAAAGATAGGGATGTAGGAAAACTAAATTTCTCTCCAATTTCAAAATGTAATTTGAAAAAAAAAATGATTGTGCTGCTACGCATTCAAGTTTCTCCAATAAACTTCAATCTACCTCAGTTTGTGAAATGCGGCGGCAACACTTGGTGTGCGTGGGTGTGACTGTGTGTGTGTGTACGTGAGTGTGTGCGTACATGACTGTGTGTGCGTACATGACTGTGTGTGTACATGACTGTGTGTGTACATGAGTGTGTGTGTGTGTACATGACTGTGTGTGTGTACGTGTGTGTGTACGTGAGTGTTGAATGGGTGTGAGCGATCCAGAGCCAGGCAATCTGCTTCTGAGCCCTCTCCTAGGAGGTCTTTGTACATGAAGAGCCCAATCACCAAGGGCAGCTACAGGATGTGGTTGATTTTCCTCTTAAAATCACATTAAAATGAAGCATTTCTGCAGAGTATGCTCCCCTACTTCCCTTCAAAAAAAAAAATCCTTGTACAGTTTAAATAATTCTGAAAATGACTGCTTTTCCTGTTTTCTTAATTGGTTTTAAAATGATACTTGGTAGTTTTAGCAGAGTATGAGCCTCTCCCTTTGACAGTGGAAACTAGTTTAGAGACTTTTTTTTCTTTTAAGAAACCTGAATTGCTTCTATCTGAACAGTCCCTGTCTAGCACTTGGGCTTTCAGTTGAGGCAAGTCTAAGCTCAAGCTCCTGAGTGGTCACAGCTTTGCATTCTTAAGAGATAGGTGCTTTGTTTTTATTGAATTTTAATTTTTTGCGTATTAGTATGATTAAATGCTATATAGTTTTCTATTAAGATTTGTTCACTGGGAGCATCTGGGCCTAGTCAGGAAATCTGCAAATATGAGTTTAATATGCCTCTCCCCTTCCCCCAGAGCAGGATTCATTTTTGTCCTTGTGCCCTCAGTGCAGCTCAATGGAAGAAAGAATAATTCATTTAAGCTTAGTTTACTTGGTATGTGGTTTTATTTTGTTTTCTTCATATTTAGCCTTTAAAGCTAACCCCAACAAGCACTGCTTTTGTGTCTGGAATTCAGAGAGGTCCCCAAGTGGCTCAGAGTGCAGATGCATGCGCGAGCTAGCATCTGTCTGTCCTGGACAAAGAAAGCTTTCCCTAGGTGCATGGCCAGCTCTGAGACAGCTCCTCTTCTCCAGAGGTCTCCAGGGTGCCTTTTCCTTCTGACTCGCCCCACTTACTCCCACCATGGCTCATGGTGTGTGTGTAACTCTGGTGTGAAAGTTGACAGACTTGAATGCCAGCAGGAATTTCTTTTTTTTTTTTAAGCCAGAAACAACTTTTAAAATGCAAAGATTAGGAAGCACAGTTGTGGTTCTACAACATGACCCCAATGCATGGTAGAAAAATTCCACTGCTAGTATTCTAACTGGTTAAGGGAAAAAGAAGGTCTTTCTTTGAGGCAGAGCAGACCAAAATTCTAGACCAATCTCTACAGTTTGTGTCCACTCTCCCAGTTCTGTTAACCAAACGTTTCTGTTTAGGGAAAAATGCTTTGTCTAGAGATCCCTAGAAGTTCTGGCCAGGGGGAATGGTGAGCTACAAGCACCTGACTGCCAGATGGATCTATGAGTGTAGCATGAACACCTTCCTCTGAAATGGGCACGATTTAAATTCTACAACCAATATGGAAAGGCACTCAGAGGAAGTGGATAAATAGAATTGTATTCTAAACTCATATCAACAAGCTTACAGTTAAAATTACGATGCCTTAAATTCAAGGTCAGAGGGCAAACAATAAATTGGAAATTAAGAACCAATCTTAATTAATTAACCTTTTTTTAAATTTCATATCATTATCAAACATAGAAAGTGTGCATAAGCTGAACTGCCAATTTTTCTCATGGAGCTTTTTTTCCTCCTCATAAATAAAAATGGAGACCCAGTGCAAATGACCCCAGGGCAGCCAGTCCTTAGACAAAAGGGTGTTTCTGAAACTTCACATGACATATAAGGAGGGCCTCCTCCAACATGAGAAGGCAAACCCGGCCCATGACTCCACAAGACCCTGATTAGTGACCAGGAGAAGTGGTGAAGTGCCCCTCCTGGCTCTCGGCACTGCTTCACTTTCAGGAAACTTCTCTGAAAGGCCCATCCAGCCAGTCCCTAACGTGCTGCCACTGCCCAGTTTCCAAAGCTTTCTGTTTTCCATAAGTTTTTTACGCTGAGTGCGTGTGCTTGGCCCACAAGCTGCACTGTCCTAGTGGAACATCGCCCAATTCTAGTTGCTTCAAAGCTCGCTCTTTATTCTCTCGGCCTCTAATGGAGAACACGCTGAAGGCTCCTCCTCTGGTGGAAATCCAAGGATGAAGTCTTCAGGCATTGACTCTGATGCAATCTGAGCTAACTGATCATCGTAAGTGCCCAGGGTCCATAACTTTTCCAATTCATAGGTTTCTCGGGTCCCTGGAAGCATAAAATGAATCACCATGCTTCCTGTCAGGGAGATAAAAGAGTTATGAGAAGAGTGAAGACTGGTTTTGCTCATAGACCTGTGATTTCTCAACTAAGAAAGCAACTCAAGAAGCAGAATCTGTGAACACAGTTAACTCTCAAAGACCGTACTTCTGCAGGGACACCCACTTGGGCTTTGGCAACAGTTTAGACTGAGATGCTTCCAAGGCCTTTGGCACATCCAGCTTCAGAAAGTGGAGAATGCTTGAAACCCACTTCAGGCTAAGCAGGGTCTCAAGACAATTTAAAGGGTTTTCCAATGAGATGCTGTAAGGTCCCACCTAATGAACAAATGCTGTTACTTAGCTTAAACAGGTACAGTAGTTCTAGACTAAGGCAGCACATAAGATAACCACTTTTCTCTAAGAAGCAACCTTCCCATCAGAGGCTAATTTCTAGAATCTAAGTAGTGGTGGTGTTCACTAAAAGCAGTTTTAATTTTGAATTTGATTTTTTTCCATTGCTGTGGTGCATCCCACCAGTGTAGAACCAGCAAAAGTATTTTTCTAACCCCAAACTTTCCTATTCTTTCAAAAAAGGGGAAAGAGTGGAGGTAGGAAATCTTAAGTTATCCTAACATCTTCAAAGACCAACCAAGCCTTTACCCCATTTTTTGTAGAGAGCTAGAAATGACTACAACTAGTGCTAAGCAAATTACCAGGATCAAAAGTGCTGTGTAGGTGTTGGCACAGGCTAGCTATGTTTGCACACAGAGCAGCTCATTTCTTTAGCTAATGAATGTTTTCCTTAAAAATAACACTATAAAGTAAACAATACAGTTATGTCTTCGTCTGCCTGACAGTGAAGCACAGAGGCTGAATGCTTTCACCAAGGACAGAAAAGAAGCTTTTGGGCTCCAGGTTCAGTTCCATCTTTCCACTAAACCATACTTAACCTCTCTCTAACACTGACAAAATGTAGCCTGTCCCTCTTAAACACAAGCTCCCTGGATTTACTTCACTGTGAATAATTCTTCTGGTTATTAGGACCCATTTAAACCACTCATCAGCAAGACTAATTTTCCCCCATAAAATACATACTTTCATTTGCGTAATCCATCTACTGAGAGATGAAGTGTATGCTTGCATTAGAATTTATGTGCACCCAAAAGCAGTGGTTCCTTTCTCAAAAACTGGCTCTATAGTGACATTAAAATCCTGACATACTCAATTACCAATGCTGATCAAAGAGAGCCACTGTAACAATTAGGAAGCCAAGTTCTTAATTACAGAAAATTAGGAAACCATAACTACGAAAAGACACACATTTAAACTGTTTACTGCAAAGAGGTAACATAACCAGGAACGGACAGACACACACGCACATGCCCCTATGTAAATCGATCACTTTAAATGGGTTTTTAATATGAAGTGTACAACATTCAACAAATCTAGCCAGGCCAACATGCTGGCTCATGTATGTTAGTCTCCATCTTCCAATTTCTTACTAAACTGGAAAGAAAAGATGAGCTTTCCACATGCTATTTCTTACAACTCAATTTTAGATGAAAATCAAATGGAGGGGTTATGTCCGGTTGTTAGTTGGAAGCCATAAAGGGCCCAAGCTGGCCTGTTCCTTGGTCTTTATGCCTTCAGAGTGCAAAGAACACCTGATGGACAAAGACTGGCTCTGCCAAGGCCGTCCTCATTTACTGTCTCTCCCTGCACTCAGTCAAGTTCCTACTTTCACTGCTCTTGGAGTTGTTTCCTCCTCTAGAAAGGATAAGGGGAGCCTAGATCACCCTTCCAGAACTAATATTACTGGAGTCTACCCAACCCTGTTGCTCTTAATTTGGGCATAAAGATGGCAGAATTGAAGTACGTCCCTTCTAGTGACTCACTGAGCACTTCTACCTGAAGATCTGTCACTTCCAACCCATGTGTGTAAGCACAGAACTCAACTTCCCCGGCTTTCCCTATTGCTGTTAAAGCATACCAGGTATGTCAACTCCAGGCTTAAGCTTGGAGCTTTCTGACTTCTTCCTTTCCCTTATTTCATCAAGTTCTCAAGCCCCTTCCAATTTGTCCACGTCCATCCTTCCTAGGCCAAGACCACTGTAGCCCCCCTTGTATTTGGTCTCCCCATTGCCACAACTGTTTTTCCAGATTCCTTGTCCTAAGGCTCTCCAATCTTGTCAGTTCTCTAGCCACTAACCTCCCATGCCATCCTCCACTGACAACAAAGCCCCCCCCCACCTCACCCCAGCTCCAACTCCTAAAATCTTAGTGCTGGAAGGTACCTCCTGCCCCGCTTACAAAGAAGGAAACAAACCCTGAGAGATGAAACACCTGCCAATGGGCATCGAGCTAGGAAGAAGCTAAATGGGGATGAGAGGCCAGGCTCTCCATTCAGTGCTCAGGAGACGCTTCTCTATCCTTGAAATAGGCTTTGCAGTTTCCTGCCTTGGCTCATTCCCTTCCCCTCCATCTGTGTTTACTAAAGAAAGAACTGTCTACATGTTAAGACCTAGGTCAAGTGCTGCTGCCGCTACTTATGTGATACCGCCTTCCTGATGTGCCCAGGTGGCAAGGAGGTCTCTCCTGAAATGCTCCATGTCTGCACCATGCCCACACATACCATCCTCGACCTTGCAGTCCACCTGTTTCCATCGTATTTTACCCTTAGGTTGCATGCTCCCAGAAGGCAATGAATGTCTCATTCATCTTTGGATTCTGCTCTCCCCCCATGCTCTAGCAAAGGATACCACCTTGCATGTAGCAGGCTTTTCAACATTTGTGGAAAGAATGAATGAATGAGGGGATGAATGAATGGCAAGCTCCCACCTCAGCATCTGGGTCCGAAATGGGAAAGAGGTGTAGTGGGATGCTGGGGGAGGGGAAGCGTGCACACCAGGCTTCCTGGTCGGTCATTCTGTAAATCTTTGTTTTAATGTTTAAAACAAATTTCAGGCGTTTTCCCTTGGTGACAGGCATGCTGCTCTCAAAAGCCTACTTCCCGGCTACCAAAAACAGTATGAAAGAAGTGTGCAGCAACAGCTGAGAGACTTCTTTGACATAGATCACTCCTGAAACAGCTTATGTCTGTAAAGTGTCCCCATGGCCTCCTTCCCCCTAAACTTACCAAAGTCCACACACAGCCAGTCATCTGCATCTTTTCCTTCAATTCGAACGAAAGCCTCACTCTTGGATTTCAGGAACTTATGCTGGAACAAAAAGCCAGAATGAGCACAAAGTACACCACTCTTCTTTACAAGGTCCTCATAGCATTTAAAATGAACCAAAAGGGGTATTTTTACTTGGGGAAAGGTCACCTCCATCATGATAAAACCCTTGAACATCTACCAAAGCTTAAAAGGAAATTAGGTTACCCAATGGTCACCAAGACAATGGCAGCCGGTCCTTCCACGTGATGGTGATGCTCCCTCCTTCCCCTTCAAACCTAGAAGCCCTGGGCTGCTCCCACTGGTTACCACCCCACAGCTTTAAGGGAATATCCCTTAGCTGATTCACTCTCATCTTCCAAATGAACACACTAACAAGGTAAGGCGCTCTGACAAGAAAATCTAAGACTCCAGAAACACTCTGGAGTTTTTAAGGGGAGAGTCAACATTCAGTTGTTTGTTCTCTCTCAGGCTGAGAAAATCTACTCTGAAAATATAAATTCAGCTGTGGGTTATAGCCCAAGCTACAGTGTTGGCATTCTTCAGGGCAGGGAGCCTCCGTGACGAGCCTCTCCACTGCACCATGTGCACAGGAGGTGTCATTTCAGCCTGCAACCTTCCTCCCATTTAAGGTCTGCAAGAAGCGCCCCCAGAAGAGTGGCTCTTAGCCACTTGGCCATGAGACCCCTCTCCAAGATGACAGGCAGCCCCAGCAGCTCACCTCTCTCCTCCTGAGAGGGTATGCGGCACCCAAGATGGAGAGTTCCCTTCACATCCTACTGATGAGAATCTGGGGCCCAGAAAGGTTAAGGAAGCTGTCCAGATCACCCAGGTAGCAGGGAAGAAAGCCTTAATTCCAACCTGCGCTGTTTGACTACACACCCAGAGGCCTCTCTCCCCTACCCAGTGCATCAGTGTGGGCACTGATGCGACCCACATGGAGCACCCTCCACTCCCCCGCCCAGCTCTCTGCATACCCCTCCTTCACTGAGGTGCAGAGCAAAACATTCAGTGAGTGGGACCCACTGTTTCAGGACAGGTTCCCAGGCCTGGTGGGGCCAGCCCAGCTTGTCTTGGGAGTGTCACTGGGCAGCGGTCTTGATCGCTCCTGGGACCAATCTGCCATACTGTTCCCTAAAAATCACTTCAGTCAGGACTAGATCTTGGTGGAGAGCTCAACAGAGCCTGAGGCTCTGTCCTTTCCAAACAGCTCCCACACAGTCCTGTAAACGTCCAAAGACAAAGCTCCAGGAACCTCTGGATTAGATGGCCCTGCTGACTTCCCAACCTCTACAGCTGTGACGACACCCACCATCTTAGCTAACAGGGAACATAAGGAGTGCCACCACTTACCATCTTCACTAAGTACTGGGCCATGGCCTGTAAGTGTCTCGGGGAGGTGCCACTCACAACCACAAAGTAATCTGTGTATTTCAGTTCTGGACAAACCTGGATCACACAAATATCTTTGGCATTCTCTTGCCTCAGGAGAGACACAAGCAGGTTGATGTCAAACTTGGGTCCGGTGTGACCTGGAATACATACCCAATTCGTAACCAGGAGCCCATCCCCCCGAGCAGGTGGCCTGGAGGAGGGCCAGACACTTCGGGAGGTGTACAGAATTCTCCAGGGCCCCTTAGCTCTGCTGCTAACAAACCCTCAGACAAGCCCAGGAGGACACAAGAACCTTCTCAGGTAGGGATGCAATCAGAAAAGGGAACTTCAGACTGCTGAAAAGGCTTCCAGGTACACCAATCGAGATTAGTGGCGGCTCTAAAATCCACCATGGAGTGCCAGCAAAACACGCCAAGAAGCCCATCCTTCACCCTGTTTCACCCTGCCCCTTGGCACAGCGTCAGTGCCCTGGACAGACAGACCTCCAGCCCCACGGCCCTGCCTTCAGGGTGCTCCCAAGTCATCCTAGGCACACACCATGGCTCAACAGAATCGGTTCAACCAACAAATGAGTGAAATGGGAGTGGGGTATCTTTGGAGAAAGGGTCACATCCCTACAGCCTGAGGGGCCCAGGTGAAGCAAGGCACACCTCAGGGAGCATGCCGGCCCTTCTGCACCCCGCTGAGAGGTTTGGGCAAGTGGGGCCACCAGAGCCACCCCTGAAACCTCAGCTCAGCCAGGGTGACACCGAACAGAGGCCCGAAGGGACTAGCCCTCCTCCAGGACACGTGGGCCCAGGGACACCAAGGCCCGCACGTGCCCTTGGGACTGGAACCCAGGGGGAAGTAGGAGAACCCAGCACGAGGGCTAAAGGGCCAAACAAGCGAACCAACCCCCGCTGCCACTTTAAAGGAGGGCACCCTGTGCGCTCTCGACCCAGGAGTCAGCCCAGGCTGGGTCTCCGAGGCCCTCCCCGGGGCAGTGCCCGCTAGGTGCCAGGCTCTCGGGGCCCCTCGGTCCGCCCGGGGTCGGAGTCTTCCCCTCTAAAACGGGAAGAACACGGGCTGGGGATGACCCAGGTGCGCCTCGTGGGCGGGTGCCAGGGTGCCGCGGCCTAACGTCCGTCAGGGTCGGGCTGGCTTTCACGCGCTGGAACCCCAGGCAGGACGGGAGACCCTCCCTCCTACGGGCCGGCCGAGGCCGGGACGCACAACGCCCCTCCCCCCGCCTCAGCTTCCCCGCGGGCCAAACAGGCCGGAAGGGGCGGGCCCCACGCCGGAAGCGGCGGCCGCGGGAGGCCCGGAGGAGGAGAGGGAGGGCTGGCGCAGGAGGAAGCCCGGCCCCCGTACCTGCCGCGGCCCTCTCCGCTCGGGCGTCGGCCTCGTCGCGCCGCGCTCTGCTCCGGAGCCCACGAGCCCCCACGGCCGAGGCGAGACCGAGGCCCCGGCCCGGCCGGCTCTGCATCTGCAGAAGCGGGGGCCTCGCGCCAGAGCAGCACGCGCCTGCGCGGGGTCTCAGCAGCGGCAGGAGGCGAGCCCAGCAGCGGGCGCCCAGTTGCAGGCCCGAACCCATCACTGCGCGTGCGCGCCGGTGGGGGTCTCACGTGTCCCGCCTCGAGCAGCCGCCCCACCCCTCTCTCGCGGGGCCGCCTCATTGGCCCTAGCGAGGGAACTCGGCGGCTTGTGATTGGTCGCCGCAGAGGCGTGACGTCAGCGCCGGGACATCTGCAGTTCCGGCGGGAGTCCAGCGCTAGTGTGCGCGTGCTCGCGTGCTCGCGGCGCCGTTCGGGGGCGCGCTTCGGTTGGGTGGCGGCGGAGGAAGGGGATTGCGTCATCTGGGTGGTGGCGGGCCCTGGCGCTTTGGCCTTGGGAAGCGCCTTCCTCCCCGGTGTCCTAACCAGCATTTCTAGGGCGCCCCCTGCTGGCCTCGCACAAAGAAGGGAGCTGGCCCGCCCCGGGGGGTGGGGGGTCCACGGTGGATCCCTCCCAGGGCCTCCTGTGTGCGCATCTTAGACCTTTCTTTGAACCCCCGGCATGCAACCGGTGTCTAATAAGTGCACGTCACCATCCCACCCAGAAGCATTTATTAAGCACAGCGCCGTGCGGGCTGCCGGAGGCGTGCAGACGATGCTGGAGGCCTTGGGGGCCATCAGCAGGAGGTGCGCGCGCACCGTCCAGGCTCCATGCATGTGCGCATGCGTGCCCCCCCTCCCGCTCAGGGCCCTGACCACGTTGGTTACACCGCAGGCCCCGCTTTGACACCCGCTGTTAAGTTAGCAGTCTCCGTGCCTGCCACTGAAGAAGCCTCCCTCCTGCCCCTCCACTCTGGGAGCCTCCTGGAGTCCCCCTGAGACCAGAGGCAGCCTTCCCTGTCTCCTCGTGGTTATCACGGTGCCTGGCATACAGTAAGCGCTCCATAAGTGCTTGTTGATTGGCTTCTGACTCTACCCAAATAGCAAGAATCAAACTCTTGCTGGCCTCAGGAAACATATTGCAGAACTGGACAGAGGGGTTCAAAGCCCCGAATCTGTGGGCAAACATTTATTAAGCAAGCACCTGTGTTGTGCCATGCGAGCACTGTGTTGGGTGCAGGCCTTACGGTCATTCCTACCCTCTAGGAGCTGGCATCCTAAAAAAGACCACAGGTCATGGAGTAACATGGGCTGATGCCTGGACTTGTGATTTCATTGGTCAGAGAACCCCTAGGAGGAAGCTCTCCACCAATGCAGATCAGTCAGTTAACATTTATGATGCACCTACTGTGTGCCAGGCACTGTGTGGAGCACTTCGGATACAAAGAGAGGCCAAAGACAGTCCCTGCCCTTGCAGGGCTCTTGTAGAAGAGACAATCTGTGAACAGCCCTGTCCAAATGAGGCGTATGCAGATAAATGGGAAGTGGTCACAACTTGGGGGGTGTTAAGAGAATTGTCTGCCATAGAGGTGAGATGTCTGCTGTGCAGGACCCTGCAGCCTGCATAAGTCCAAGGAGGGCCTTGGACGCTGGACCTGTGTGCTTGGGCTGCTTTACAGAGACTCAACCAGAATAAAGCTGTAGAAATCAAAGGAGCGAACTACAAGATGATTAGGGAGGATCCTGTCAGTTGGTCAGTCAGTCCACATGCATTTATTTAGTGTCTGTTGTACACCAGACACTGCAGAGGCCCGTGGAAGGGGATAGAGATGGGTGAACAACGCTTCATTCCCCTCCTTAAGGAGGTGCTTACTTACCTTCTAATTTAATAGCGTATTTTATACTGATCCATAAACCCCAAAGTACCAGGGTCCTCTTATCCACCAAGAGAAAATGTATTTAACTTAAATTCTGTACAGGAAACCCCACACGTGCATACACACATGCACATGCATGTACATATGCCCGCACACACAAAGTCATCAGGGAGGCTGCCATGTTCTCCCTAACAGGATGATGTTCAAGCGTACCCCTTCTCTGTCAGTGAGGGTAGGGCTTCCTGTAAAGGCAGCACTTGTACTGAACTTTGAAGGAAATGAGTAATCTCGGGCATTTTACAGTATTATTTCATTTGATGGGGATATGGCATGATGGAAAGGGCACAGAATAGAGCTTCAGAAAACCTAATTTGGAATCTAAAAAAAGAAAAGTTTTATTTAGTTATTTTTAGTTTTCAACATTCACTTTCACAAGTTTTAAATTTTCTCTCCTTTTCTCCCCAAAGTGGCATGCGGTCTGATATGGCTCTACACATACATTCCTGTTAAACACATTTTCACATTAGTCATGTTTCACAGAAGAATTGTAACTAATGGGAGAAACCATGAGAAACAAAACAAAAAAAGAAAGCATTCTGCTGGGCTCTGAGTTCTGACTGCATAGGTCTTTCTCTGGGTGTGGATGGCATTTTTTTAGGTCCTTGCGTTGCTGAGAAGGGCTAAGTCTACCAAAAATCAGTCCTCGCACACTGTGGCTGTTTGTGTGAACGGTGTCCTCAGAACTGGTTCTGCTCACTAAGTCTGAATCTTGCATGCTCTTGGGCACTCACTTCTCTCTGGGACTGGGCTAACTTAGTCTAACCCTAAGCCTCCATGAGCTTTATCAGAGATTCTTACCTTGCCTCAGCAACAAGTACTACAGATGTGTACCACCTTGCCTGGCTCAAAATTACAGTTATAACAGCATCCAATGAAGTATATGAGATCATAAAGGAAATCCATTACATGCACATCAAGCTGGCAAAATACCCAACACCAAAAACAAATCCCCAAAGTTACAGAGCTCAGGTTAAGGACCCCTGGGCCAGACAACCTTTAAGATGCCTTTCCTCTCCAAGCGGATGATCTGATGAGTCTGTTCAATTTGACCATCATGTATTAAGGGTCTACAATGTACAAGGAATAGAGCTAGGCATTGGGGATCCAAAGGCCAAAACAGAACCAAAAACCTAATTGTTCCTGCCCTCTAGGGGCTTCTTTACTACTCAGGGCATACAGCATGTAAGCAGACAGGACCTACCCAGCAACCCTGTACAGGACAGTGTGTGGAAATAGGCCAAGTGGGGAGGGGGGCAGCGAACCAGGGGTCACGTAGTCGGTCACTGTCCTAGACCGAGGGTGAGCCCGGCTCTTCTCACAGACTCTAAATCATAGTCCTTTACACCTCGACGGAGAATTAACACAGACACGTGCCCAAGGAGCCGTTTCCCAAAAGATGAATTGTCCAAATAGAGGAACAAAATTCTTTCAAAAGAGTAATGGCCTATGAGCAAATGCATGAAAGACTGCTCCAGATCAGGAATAATAACGTGGATGAACCCGCTCTGGGTTTCATTCCACACCCCTTGGAGAAGCACCACAGCTGCCCCTGCAGTTAAAAAACCATTTGACAGGCTGCTGACATCACCGACCAATACAGGAGGTGGGGTTGCAGTTAAGACCCATGAAGTACCTACCCTGTGCAAACTGCGGGGCTGGCATGCTCTGGTGGGCAGATAAGCACGTGCCAGGCAATCAGAGGAGGAAGAGTGTTGGGGCGTGGGGGTGGATCAGCACAGGCTTCCCAGAGCCTGGAAGCTCAATGTTCTGAGGGGCCCCATCAGCCCACTGCAGCTGTGGGGGCTGCTTGAACAAATGCCTCCCCAGGGCAAGAGATGGAACAGAGAGTTCGAGAAACAGCTGGTAATCCAATTTGGCTGGAACAGAGATAGTAGGGAGGGGAGGGAAGCTAGATAAACTACCTGTTACCAGGAATAACCTACATTTCCCTGCAAATGAGAAACACACACACATGCACACACATAATCATCATCATCATCCTGTTCCATGTGGCAGCAAAGAAAGCTTTGGAAATAGACCCTTTGGACCAAGAGTTCTTTCCTAAAACCCTTGGACAGTCAGTTGGAGGAAGCCCATTGGGTCCCTTCTCAAAATCCTATTTTTAAATGCATAAAATGACCTACATAGAATAAACCAATTATAGTGAAATGCTACTATCAAAACAAAAACCCAAGCCCACCAGCCTGAGGTTCAGAACCTCTACGTCTTCCTCTACATGAGAGTCAACAGGTCTGACTGAGATGAAGAGGCAGAAGGCCATAACATATGGCTCTCCATTTACAAATAGGTTGAGGTCTGGACAGCTTAAGTGAACAAGTGTTCAAGGTAATGCAGGCGACTAAGAAGCAGAGAGAGGTCCTTTGAACTGGAATCCAGGGTTTTGTTAATGTTTCCCACTGCCTCTGCCACTAAGACTACAAGCTTCCCAGTAGAATAGAAACTTCTTGAAGGTAGGGGTTGTTTCCATCTTGTCTTTGTATCTCTGGGGCTGAACACAGTGCCCATCACTAGTGCTCAAGAGAGGTATGTTTGTTGGACTGTAAAATGTAGATTTGTTTGTATTAACCTAACAAGATTAGAAACCACTGGCTCTGCCTCTAAGGAACCTTCAAATCCAGATTGGGCATGGTTTCCACACCATGTTGCCTCTCCCCCGAGAACATTAGCCCCCCAACAGAATGAGGAAAACGGGAGAAGGACTAGTCAGGAGGCATCAGGGGTGCTTACTTTGACAGCCCATATGCTAACTTTGGAACAATACGGAGAAGATTAGCATGTCCCCTGTGCAAGGATGACAAGCAAACTTGTGAAGCGTTCCCTATTTTTCAAATGGATCCACAGCCCAAACATAAAAGGTCACATCACGTAAAAACATTAAAGGAGGAGAGGAGATGCCTTTCACAGCTCTGGCTAGGAGGAAATTAATAAACAAAGGACAGAGGAGACCACAAAAGATGAGATGGGCAGTTTTGATTATATAAAATTAAAAAGCTTGCACAAAAAAATCAATGCCGCCAGAGCACAAAGAGCAGGAATTAAGTGGAGGAAAATCTTTACATCCAATATCTCTGATAAGTCTGGTAGCTAAGATATGTGAGGAATTGACACAAATATATAAGACCAAATGGCATTTCCCAGGAGATTCATGGTCAAAAGAGAACAGATTATTTTGAAAGAAGAACTGCATGCTATTAACAACCATATGAAAGACTGCTACAAATCTCCAATAATAAGAGAAATGCAAATTAAAGTAGTCCGGAGGTTCGATCTCACCCCTCCCCCAAGTGGAAAGGATAATGGATGAAAATAGGTGGCTTGCAAGGCACTTGTGGCTAGAGGCACCCATTTACACAATTACACTTGGCAGTGTTGTGAATTGCTCTGGTCTTTTTAAAAAACAATTTGGAATTATATGAGAAAAATCACACTGCTCCTACCCTTTGACCTAGCAATCCTACTACTGGGCATTTACCCTAAGGATATTGAAGAGAGAGGGAGAGGTTTCATATATACCAAAATTTTTAAAGCAACAATTTCCAGCAGAAAAATTCAGAACAAGCTAGAGTGACTAAAGAAATCATGGTGTGATCAATGTAATAGGATATCATTGCTCTGAAAGGAACAGTGAATATGAAGAATTTGAAGAAATATGGAAAGCTTTGTCTGAACTAATTATGCATTGCCAAGGAAACAGTCAGGGGAGCTCTGTATACAATAATTACAAAAATGTCAATAAAAACACCAGTAAAAGGCAGAGAGACTCTCACAGTAGTGACTAATCTCAGTCCTGGAGAATTGATGAAATTTATTTCCTTCTCAGTAATGAGGAGGGCGAAACTGCAGATGTGAAATAGGCTATGCAGCATCAGATGCAATCTTTTGGCTTATAAAAGCTAGGGTCCAAGGAAGAGCCAGGTGTCACAACAAAATGGTACTGGTACTAAAACAAGAAAACTTTAAAAAAAAAAAAAACTGCCTAACAGCACACTGAAAAGAACTGGACTCACAAAATTTCCATTAACAACTACATGAGGTAGAAAAGGACACAGATGATAATAATTCCCATTAATGTAGTATTTTCCTAAAATGTTTAGGACAGGACCTGTAATCAATTGATAGAGAAAACTCCAGGAAGAGGAAATTCCCTCCAGCAATGCAGGTCAACACCTTCTCTTCAATTATAAAGTGTGACCCGGAACCAGAATGTGTCAAAGGTGAGACTCAAGTCTGGGTCTTCTTGACGTGATGCCATGTTGCTGTGTTTTCCCATAGATCACAAAAATTAGGGCTGAAAAGGACTAGTCCCCTATCTGACAGGAAAAAAAATTCTCAGCATCGGTACTTTTTCCATGATGCCTCACAGACAAGTTTGCTCTCTACAGTTGTGGGTGGACGAATCTCTGTGAATGGGTGTTTTAAGGAGATGAGGTCACAGAGGAGGATAAGGGCCTTTGGAACAGAAAAATACTCTGAGAGCTTCTCTTCTACAAACTCCCCTGCAGAACTACCCAAAGCCACCTAGCTAGTTAATGGCAAACTTAAATGAGGACCCTACTATCTAAACTGGGTTCAGTTCTTATGTGAAGAAATCCTTCTAGAGAGAAGAATCATTCCTTTAAATTTTTTTTTCTTAAAAGACTTCAAGAAATAAGAACATCAATTTGTTTTTCAGGGGCCCCAGGAACTAAAGAGTACTACTTTACCACAAAACAGAACTACAGGGGAAATGATTCACATTGATGCTACACACACACACACACACACACACACACACACACACATAAAAAATCACATATTATAAAAATGTCTATTCCGTGCCCTATATTTAAGTACTTATATCACCTGGATATGGTTTTATGTCCTCACCCTGTGGGATAACACGGTGCCTTATATTGTCTGCCCCTCCCCTGCTTTTGTGATGAGTGTGAACAGAATGACAGCTGCAGGTATAGCACCCAGGTGACTTTCACAGTCAGATTCCTGGAAGTGTTTCTGGGATGGCACAGAAAGTTCTCCCAAGTTGTGAGGAGAACTGATCAGGTCAATAACTCTCAATCATGGATTGATTAGAGATTGCTGCTTCTTCTGGGGTCTATGAATCAGTGGATAATATAAAACCACCCATAACACTGAAGCTTCCTTCCGTAACAGCAGATAAAATGCTCCCTTTCTGATCCAATAGGAATAATGAAATGAACAGAAAGGAGAAAGTAAAGAAACACACCATAATCACCTAGATACTAGACTTCTCCCCCAACACTAAAGAAAGCACCCACCCTATAGCAGGGTATGGAAAGAGCCCTTTCAGCTGTCTCCCTGTCTGGGGCTGGTGAGTGTAGCCAAATTGGGAGACTGTTTTCAGTTGGGTTGGGAAGGGAGGGGGAGAAAGAAACTTAGATGGCTTTCTCTCTTTGAAGACCTTCTGACCCTGAGCCTCTTTGCATAAGAGCATTCTTCTGCCTGTATTAGCCTTTAATTTGATGAAGAGCTTGGTTAGGTGGCTACCTTTCACTAGTTAATTAAAGTGTCAAAAATCTGGCTTCATTGGGTTCATGAGTGGACATCTTTTTAGTACCTTGATAATTTCCTTGAAATGTGAACTGCAATCACACGTGTGTGTGTGTGTGTGTGTTTAAAGAAAGGTTATATAAAAATGTTACAGTAAAATCACTAACTTTCCCCCAGTGTTTAAAATACCATTTACCAACGAGGAAGAATTTGTAAGAAGTAGTTGCTTTGAGGTTTCTATGGATGTTTCAGTAGTCTCCCATCATTTTTGTAGTTGAAAATTTGTGCTCAGAAACTATAGACTCCCAACCCTTCCACCCTAGTGAATGCACATACACACACACACACACACACACACACACACACACACACACACACACCAGTCCTATCCCTGTTCTTCCCCCATTTTAGTTAATTTTAGCACCCAGCCCATAGTAAGCACTTAATAAACCTTTGTGGATTTACCTGGAATATAGAGGCAGCAGAGTCGGTTGGATTTGAGTTGGGGAAGAGATCCAAACTGGAATTCTACTTTGGACACTTGCTAGCTGTGTGACAGGGCCATGTCACATCATTCTCTATGAGCCTCAGTTTTCTCATCTGTCAAAATGGGGATAATACACTTCCTCTTTCACAGGATAGTCATGAAGAAAAGGCTTCTGTGAAATAACAACAATAGATAATAATTTTAGGTTCAAACTGGCATTTTCAGATTGTAAGAACCCTAGTGGATCACATTTTGGGAAAAATTTTCATAAGCTTTTGCTGAAATCACTTAACCTTTGTTTGTCTCAGTTTCCTCATCTGTAAAGTGAGGATAACAGTAACATCTGTCTTCCACAGATGTTGTGATGTTCAAATAATATAACTGTAAAGCACTTAGCATGATGCTTGCCGCATGGTAATATAAACGTTAGCCATTACTATTATAAATACTGATATAATACTCTAAATTTTTTTTGGCTAAAATAGTGAGAAGAAGGATTGGGTGGTGGAAAGATACTGGATGTGAAGTTGGGGGTCCCAGGCTTGCATCAAGGTTCTGTCACTTAGTAGCTGGATGACCTTGGGCAAGTTCAGTCTCTGAGCTTCCTTTCCCTTAGAGGGTCAATCTTAAGTGACATCCCAGATCTAATCTGGCTTTGAATTTATGATCTTGTGACAAAATTTCTTCAATTTGTCTGCTTGATCTCTGATACATTCATTCATTTATTCATTTGCCAAGCATTTATTAACTTCAACTGATAAATAGCCAAAGGATATGAACAGGCAGTTCTCAAGGGAAGAAATTCAAGTTAAGAAAAAAAAATCTCTCACGGCTGTTGTGAAGATAGAATGAGACGATATTTGTAATGTGCTCAGCACACTGCCTGGCAAGTGGTAGCTGCTTAAAAAACTTCGATTCCTTTCCTTTCCCCACAAGTCCAAAGCAATCATATGTAAGTGGGTTGTTCCACAAAAGCTTACAAAAATGCTTTCTTTTTAACGTTAACACAATTTACCCCCATATTTAGGATCTCTCTTTCTGCCAGGTCCTTTAAAGCTGAGCTAAAGAGGCTTGAGGCAAACAGCACTGGCAGAGATCTGACCAATAATCTCAACTGCAAGGGTAGAGGCTCTAGGTTAGGAGTGAGTAGCCCTCTAACTTCCTTTTGCTGTCTTCATTCCTCTCCCTGCAGCCATCACGGATCTTCCTTTGAGTCTTCCTATCTTCTGTCTCTTTCCATTTTGTATTCTGTCTACGTTCTCCTAGAACACATGCCCCTTTCTCTGGACTCCTTTTCTTTCTGTCCCTTTTTATCTCTGTGTCTGTCTGTGTGTCTCTTCCCCATCCCCAGCCCTGGATCTGGAATCAGAGCACCTAGATTCAAACCCTAATTTTTTCTGCTTACTCCTTCTGTGATATTGGGCAATTCACTTTATGGAATTTTGAAGAGATCTTTCTGGTCCAGTCATAGAACTTAGAGTTAGAAGAAACTTTCACTAACTTCTGAAGTGCTTTCAAATCTAAAATGTCATTGTTCCACTCCAATCTTCCATCCACATAGAAATCCATCAATGATGTGACCCTTCCCATGTGATTAGACCTTTTGTTCTCATTCTTCCTTATATTAAACTGAAATCTGTAATTTCCATCCATGGGTCCCAGTACACTCTGGAAACAATGGGATTGGAAGGGGAAATTCCCTTTTTGCCCCCATCTAGTCCAAACTCTATTACCAACTAAACCCACTATAATGGTGGAGGAAACAAAACCCTTTTTGAAGAGAAAAAAATGAGTCAGAACATTTAAAAAATGCCCATGTAAAGTGTTCCCTGCCTGTTGGACAAAACACCATGTGATATGTGGAGTATGTTTAGTTTCTGGGTCCTTTGTAGCCTTGCTTTGTTGGAGTTTGTTGAGTGTGCCTGGGTATGCTCTGTAAGGTCAGAGGGACAGGCTTCTTCTCTGATTAACCCCTGTATCCAAGGGCTTAGCAGAATGCCCATCTCAGAGTGGGCATTCAAGCCTTTGATCAGATGAATTGTCAGTTTTTCCCAGTAAACACACAGCCTTTTGTCTGGGGAGTAGCTAGGCACCACTTCTACTTCATCTGGTCTCTGATGTAGGTAGCAGGGTCCTGCTACCTTCATTATATTCAGTTTCTCCAATAAGCATATTTGATGGGCATTGTCCAGCTTTGTGTTGGCTTTCCAAAGGCGTTTTCAGTCGCATTGTTTTCTCCAATTGCTAAGCCTCTTACCGTTGAATACTTGCACAAATGTAGGAGGGGAAGTTTCCCAGACAGTAAATGCTGCTTGCAAACATCTTGTACATTTAGGGTTATGCTGGTAGCTAGCTTCTGTTGCAAGTTCTTTGCCATAATGGTTGGTGACCATCTTTACCAGACAGACTTCAGTTGTATCTCTAAGTCGGTTGATTTCTCTTTACTATAACCTATGTAATGAGACTTTTTGTCTGTACAAATGGTCTACAATATGGAAACTATGCCTTTTCTTCTGTCTTGCCCCCTCCTCTGCAAAACTATCCTTGACATTCAAGCCAATGCAACAAGAATTGATTGTGTGCCTGCTGTATGTAAGACTGTGCTGGGTATACAAAGAGGAGGCAGGGCAGACAAAGACAAAGCAAGCCCAGGCACCAAGAGGTTTATATTCTACCAAGGAAATCGACTGGGGAGATTACACTCTGGATAAATACATACCATAAAATACCCAAAATCATTTCAAAAGAGAGAGAGAGAGAGACTGCTAATCCTTAAAAGAAGTGGGAAAGGTCTGGAATGGCTCCTCAGCTGGAGGAACTAAGTATTCTATGAGATGGAAATGAGGGGGAAGTGTATTCTGGATTGAGTGATGAGCTGTCCTTAGACACTTATTAGTTGTGTGAACCTGAGCAAGTCACAACCTCTGTTTGCCTCAGCTTCCTCAACTGTAAAATGGGGATAGCTCAATACCTGGCACATAGTAGGTACTTAATAAATACTTGTTTCCTTCCTTCCAAAGAGATCAAAGAAAGAGGAAAAAAACCCTCTTTTTTTAGGTACAAAAATATTTATAGCAACTCATCCTGTGGGGGCAAAGAATAAAAATTAGGCCCATCAATTGGGGAATGGCCGAACAGATTGTGGAATAGGAATGTAATAAAATAGCATGTGAGAGATGATAAAGCAGATGGTCTCAAAGAAACTAGAAAGATTCATATGAATTGATGCAAAGTGAAGTAACTGAACCAGGGGGACAATTTATACAAAAAGAGTGACATTGTAGAGAAAACAGACTGAAAAGCAGACTACAAAGGGTGATGCCAAAGGTCTGATGGCGAAGCATCATTGGACTGGAAGCATCTATCTTCTGACAGAGAAGTGGTGCAGAAGGAAACATCTTTTAGGACATGGTGGGAATTTGCTTGATTATGAATTGTCCTAAGGGTTTTTTTTCTTTCTTTCTTTCCCATTGGACTGGAAGGGTAGAAGGGAGAGAAAATAGGCTTTTTAATTGAAAAAGTTTTTTCAAAAGCTGTGTATAGAAGAACATGAAACATATTACCTATAAGATTTATAGATAGGAGAAGGATTTATGCAATAAAAAAGAATCAGAGAACATCATAAAATGTAAAATGGATCATTTTGATTACATTAAATTAAAAAGGTTTTGTATAAATAAAACCGATTTAGATAAGATTAGAAGAAAAGTAGAAAATTGTAGAGGTGGGATTCTATGGACAGTTTCTTGGATAAAAGTCTCATATCTCAAATATATAAAGAACTTTGTCAAGTTTATAAAAATATGAGTCATTCCCCAATTGATAAGTGGTCAAATGATATAAACAGGCAATTTTTGGAGGAAGAAAGCAATTTATATACATATATATGTATATATATATGTATGTGTGTGTATACATATACTCATATAAAAAGGCTCTAAATCATTATTGATTAGAGAAATGCAAATTAAGATAACTTTGAGTTATAGCCATCAAACTGGCCAAAGTGGGAAAATGATGTTGTAGGGAAGATGGGAAAATATAATATGTATATAATGTAATTTATGTATGTTATATATAATTTATATATAACCTAAAATATAATATAATGTTGGTAAAACTGTAAACTGATCCAGCCATTTTGGAGAGCAATCTAGAATTATGCCCAAAGAGTTACAAAACTGTGTATATACCCTTTGACCCGGCAATACACTATTAGGTCTGTTTCCCAAGGTGATCAGGGGAAAAGGAAGAGAACTTGTATGTTCTAAAATATTTACAGCAGCTCTCTTTGTGGCCAAAGAGCTGGAATTAAATCATTGTGATGGAATACTACTGTCCCTGTAAGAGATAAGGAGCAGGCTAATTTTAGGAAAACATGGAAAGACTTGCATGAAAAAATGCAGAACGAAATGAGCAGAACCCAGAAAACATTGCATGTAGTAACAGCAATATTGTTCAACGAGGAGCTGTGAATGACTAAGCTATTCTGAGTTACATGAATATTCAAATCAGCTACAAAGGACCTATGACGGAAGATGCTCTCCACCTCCAGAGAGAGAACTGACATATGGGACTATGCATTGTATGGTTCCACATAAATATCTGTGTCAAATGTTGGCCTTCTCCAGTGCTGGGTTGGGCAGGAGGAAGTGAAACAGCTTGGAGCTCAAATGTAACAGAAATAAAATAAGATAAATATTTAATAATAAAAAAGGATGTGTGAAGTGTCAGATTATGTAGATCTTTACTGGCTAAAGATTGTCTGTCTTTTTCCTCTTTCAAAAGGGAACTATTTTCTTGGGGGAATAATGATATGGCCAATTTTTAGTTTTTGTAATGCCAATTTGGAAGCTTTGTGGAGAACTGACTGAAGAGGGAATAGTCTGAAGGCAGGGAGACCTAGTAGGAGTCAATCGCTACAGTCCAGACAAAAGGAGGAGACAGATGGGAGAGACATTAGAGGCAGAATTAAACGCACTTGGCAAGGGATTGGATCTGAAGACTGAGGGAGAGGGAAAGGTCAAGTTTACCAACTGAAGCTACTAGAAGGATCGTGTGGACGTAAACAGTTGCAGGACAGGAGTTCACAGCAGTGGGAAGGAGGAACAAGGAGTTCCATTTGGGGCAGGTTGAGGATAGTGGAGACACCCAACTAGTGGGTGGTAATATAGGACTAGAGATCAGGAGAAGGAAACTCATTCATTAAGCACCCACTATATGCCAGGCATATGTTTTGCAACTATTGTCTTATTCAGTCCTCACCACAACCCTGTGAGGTAGAAACTATTATTATCCCCATTCTAGAGTTGAAGAAACTGAGGTTCCATGATTTGCCCAGGGTCGGACAGCTACTAGTGTCTGAGACTGAATTTGAACTCAGATCTTTCTTACTCCAGGCCCAGTGCTATGCCACCACTGTACTATCTAGCTGCCCTAGATAATGGTTGAATATATAGATTTGGGAGCCATTTATATAAAGATGAGGGAGGCTGACAAAATCAACAGGGGAAATGCTGCAGAGAGACCCCAAAGAAAAGACAGTAATCTTAAAATTAACCTGGGTAATAACATCCATAGCTAGACCCCCATGTGTACGGGAGGGCAGTCTCACTTATTTCCTTTTTCTTTGGCTCATCACAGGATCATAGGAACCATAAAGGCCATCTAGTCTAACTCCCTTGCTTTCCAGATGAGGAAACTGAGATCCAGAGAGGTTCAGTGACTTGCCCACTCTCACATAGGCACTAAAAAGTGGAAGAAGTGGATTTTAAACCTGGGTCCCCTGACTCCAGATCCACCATCCTCTCTCTTGCATGCCAAGCTGCTACGTGGTCCCTCACAGATTGTGGTCACATCATTGACAAAGGGCTGATCCCAGCGGAGCTTGTGCAGTGGCCTACATGGACACCAAGCACCTACATCCATCGGGCAGTGGGCAGTGTGGCCAATTTGATATGGAGGCTGGGAGGTTATGTGAGATGTTCTCTCTCTTTCCTCACATGCAAATCATTGCATGGGACTTTCCAATGTTTGGATTGGAGAAGAAACCCTGACATTAATTTGGACCTTACTTCTAGATCCAAGTGTCAGGGTCTTTCAGGGTCTCAGTCACTTGAAAGAACTCAGAAGGGTTGGATGACCTTGTAAAGTTGTCACCATTGTCCCAACTTGGGGTCCCTCCTGCTCATGTGACTTGGCCAGTGGTCATTTCTTTCCACACACATAAATCTTAAAAGTGCTCAAATATCTTGCTTCAGAAATGAGCCAAGGCCTTCCTTCTTGCTTCCATGTCCTTTCGTCAGAGCTAACCAAGGCATCGGACATCCATCCCATCCACTGCAACAACCCAGATCAGCCCTCTTTCATGGTGGCTTGATAAATCCTTCCCCCATGGGGTATCAGGAGACATGTAGCCAATGGGCTTAGGCCTATTCCTGCCTGCAGCAGGTCTATTAATCCATCCAGACTTGCTGGGGACATGTTTTAGGTGGACTCCAGCTGGAGTAGGAGGGGGTCCTCCGAGGACTCATCACATTTCCTCCTGACACAATTTCTGTCCATTCTCCCAACTCCTGATATTGTTAGAGGGTGTGGGGCCAGGGGGGAGGGTTGTTCCAACTTCTAGTGAAATGTTAGCCATGGGCTGATGGGAAACCTCTGACCATATCAATCTTGAACTCAAAAGGCACATTATTCTTTGGGTTTCATAGTGCTAGTTCAAATATTGCCTCTTTATTATACTTTCCCATAGGGTGTGTCTGTGATCTGACATGTACATTGCAAGTAATGGAGAGAACAGAGAATGAAATCTTCCCCCACCCCCTCCCCAATCCCACCTCCCCCATCTCCACTTCCCAAATAGAAAGGCACAGAGTGGCCTTGTAGATACCACTGTAATCGGCTCTATTTATAACGAAACACTTCACTGGCTGTGGGTAAACAAGGCCTTACAATAATTATTTCAACTGGAATATGCCTAAGAGCCAGAAAATTTCTCTCTCCTGCTGTCGTTTGTCTAAGACGTGGAAGCTATGTCCATGCGATGCCAAAACAGATGGTTGTTCTAATAAAAACAAATCTGTAAAATTGGATGGGTGACGTACCAGTTGCTGGATGGAATTTTTCACCTTCTTGCTGGCTGTGATGGTGGTATAGTCACAGCCCCAAATATGGTATTATTTTTAATTATAGTTTGAAATGGGCTACAGAGCTGAAAAGGGAGAAGAGAAAGTCTTTATATTCTTTACAGCGCCTGTGGGGGCGGGGTTCTAAAATTCTGTGTCACTAGTACCCAGCGATACTCTGAGCTTTCTTTCTTGGAACTATGTTAGTAACTGCTTTGACCAAAAACAAAAAAAAAAAAAAAGAGGAGTGGGGAAACAAGGAAGAGAGAGAAAAACCACCACAACCAACAATTTTCCTTAATAATAGCTAGCATTTATTATGGCAGCCTTCAAGCTTTCAAAGCACTTTACATATGTTATCTCTACCATCCCACAAAGTAGACCCTATTATTATTCTGAGAAGGAAATGGAGTACCAAAGGTTAAGTGACTTGACCAGGGCCATACAACTAGTATTTGAGGCCTGATTTGTATTCAGGTCTTTCTGACATCAGACCCCTGTGCCCTGTCCTAGCTTCCTCCATAAGCTGTTTACTATCAAAACCAGGTTACCATTGACATAAACCTGTCTGCTGCTTCAGTTGGGCTAATTACAGCTAGGCTCCCACTCCAAGTAGGTCCGGATTACGACTCTAACCCACTCCTTTCAATGGAACTGACCCCATGCTACAGGTCTAGTGGGACAATCAACTTTTTAAGGCTCAGTTTCATTAAAGACATTTTGTCTGCCTTCAAGCTTATCCTGCAGATATCTTATTAAGGGCAGGCTGGCAGTTGGACTCTCAAAGCTTCTCTTTTCACATAGCTTTTGGTTACCAGGTCTTAAGTTAAACAGAGAACGCCTGCAGCTTGGGTCCTGCCTTTTATCTTCTCCGCCTGAATCTAGAATGCTAATAGTGCCTTGATTACATACTATTCTAGGAATCATCTAAAGTTTTTAGTGGACTGAGATTTTCTTCTGCAAATCTTGATTTTTTTTTTCCTACCCCAAATGCTTTCAAATTGAAGTTAACTTTAGATTTTTTTTCAAGAGAAAAGGAATATAGATGCTTTTGTCTGGGAAAAATAGCATTTTAAAGTCCAGAAACTTTCAGGGCTAGGATTCCCTTAGCTTTAGGAAAGCTTTCTTTCCCTAACATATTAAACAGAAAGTCAGTGAATTAAATTGATGGTACCTTTGAAGTTACAGAAACGAGGCATCAGTGTATATCACATTACACTTACTTCATGTAAACTAGAGACTTTGAGGACAAATTCGGCATTGATCAGATAAGCTTGCCTACCTTTGGAAGTTACAGATCAAAATCCAGTGAGGAAAAAAAAACAACTCTTCCCCCAACACAGTAGCCAGACCAAGAGTGGACTTCTTAGCTGCCTTTCAGGACTTAAAAAAAAAAATCTAAGAGCATCTTTCAAAGGTTCCATTTCTATCTAACTTCAGACCTGAAAATCTAAAGCCTAACAGAGAAGTCAGAGTTGTGCTTTCTACAAAATGGCGCTGCCTTATTTCCAGAGAAGGAGGCTTCTGGGACAAAAGGTTTCCTAATTTGAGTCAGAACAGAGGTCAATGCATTCTTCTCCTCCTCTCCTATTTATTCCGTTCAGAATCTATTGGATAATTAGGTCGTGATAGAATTGGAACTTAAACGTGTGTCTTCGTAGAGAATATTGCAACTGAAAGATGTCCAGATGCTTTGCGGACTGAGGTGCCTGCCTGGGTGACAAAAGGAGCGAGAGATATTCAAACCCAGATAATAAGGTACAAAAGGATCCTAAAACCGAAAAGCACTCTCAGCCAGCTCTCTCTTTCAAGGACAAAACCCCCTCCCCAGGACCGGCTCTGTGAAGAGTGCTGTCTCTTCGAGTACTTGTGCAGAATAGGGAATGAAGAAACAGAAATGGGTCTGGAAACTTTGCAGGCCCTTGCAAAAGAAGGAGCTGCAGCCCAGACTGGCTTGCGCTGGTTCAGGCTAGTTCCTTCCCTCCTCCGTTGTGTTCCCACGTCAAAACTCATCCCTTTTCATAGGTTGTAAGCCTGAGAACTGGAAAGGAAGTTAAAAGTCAGTGACAGAGACAGGAATAAGCAGGAGTCTGGTACAGATCCAGCAGGGAAAAAGAGTGGAGAGGGTGTTGGCCTTGGAGTCTGGAAGACCAGGGCTCAAATCCAACCCAACTGCTACCATGAGATGGATTCAGAGTTAGAAGGACCCACCCTCAAATTCCTACTGCCACTTGTTTCTCTGTGGGAACTTGGGAAAGATAAATAACCTCTCCAAGCCTTGGTTTCCTCCACTGTAAAATAACAGGGTTGGGCTAGCTCAACTTGAAGGTTTCCCTGCCCTTCCAATTCTACATCTGTGATCCTGCTCTGGAGTTTTACTGAGCACCAATTTCCTTATCTGTGAAATGAGAATAACATAAGAACATCCCTGTATCACTGGGTAGTTGTGAAAGTCAAAAGAAATCCTATCTGTCAAATGTGCAGCAAGCCTTTGATAATTGTATTATTTAAGCAATTTTTATTATAACCTGTTTTTCAAGAGCCATACTTAAAATCTGGGGTCCTTGACCCCACATCTCCCTTTGGTTTGTCTTCTTCCCACATACACATACAGTATATATGTGTAGTAGAGGGATTGGGGGAGGAGGTGAAGGTGTTACTGGGTAGAGAGAGCTAAACACTGAAGGGTCTATTTGTGCCTAAGTTTTATAAAAATGGCCTCTAGACTGAATAAGACTGAGAAGTCTTATTCTAAGTCTCAGGCAGGGGCTCTTAATCTGGGGTCCATGGACACCCCCTCCCACCAAAGGAATCTGTGGGTAGATTTCAAGGGGTCCATGAACTTGGATGGGAAAAAAATTACCTCTCTATATTCATTAATCTTTAGTTCCTTTCTAATTCGATGTATATTATTTTATGCATTTAAAAACATTATTTCTTTTCATCAAGTCTATTTTTGCCTACACCTTGGCTGAGATCACGATTGCTATCCCTGCCTTTTTGACTTCAGCTGAAGCATAATGGTTTTTTGCTCCAGCCCCTTATTTTAACTCTGTGTGAATCTTTACATTTCAGGCATGTTTCTTGTAAACAGCATATTGTTGGATTATGCTTTCTAATCCATTCTGCTATCCATTTAAAAACACTCTTCTGAGAAGAGCTCCATAGGCTTTGCCAGATGGCCCAAGGGGGCCAGGAGACAAAAAAGGGTAAGAACCCCACTCTAAGGGCTCATGTAAATGAATGAGAACATTGCATAAAGAACTAGCTAGAATTTGCACTTGAGAGTCAGGCTGGAGGTTTGTAGCAGCAGTCACAACCACAAGGCAAAGGAAGGTAATTAAGGCTTAACACAATAATTAAATAATTGCTTAATTAGGCATTTAAGTATTAAAAGTGGAATTTTCTAAGTGGTGCCTTCCAATCTCTTTTGCTGGTTCCATTTTGTAACTGGATTTTGGTCGTTCTGTCAGAAACATCACCACTATGATAATGAGCTTTCCAAGGGTTTGGGTTTGTTTGTTTGGTTGGTTGGTTTTGGTCAATTAAAAAACACTGGAAATGAGAATGGTTCCAATTCAGTTCAACAAACATATACTGAACACCTGCTCTGTGCCAGGCACTGGGTTACAAGCTAGAGATGGAAAGATGAATAAGACAATCCCTGCCCTCAGGGAACAGACAATCTAATGCAGCTTAGACTTATTTAAGACAAATGCCCCCTTTGCCCACCCCAAAAATATTTAAATTTTAAAAAATCATTCTAAACTTTTATAATTCTAAAAACAAAACAAAGCTACTCTTGGGAATCAACAACAGATTTCTACTCCCTTTAAAAATTTTAAGTAATAATTCAATTCAATAAGATTCTAGTATAAGCAAAAAAAAAATCAATGAGTCCCCTGTAGTTCATTGTCATAAGATTCGACCTATAATGAAATATGAGAGCTGTTCCCCCATCTTATCTACATTATCAGCAAAAATGGAATCTTTTTGCCATGGCACAGACACTGTTGGCTGGGTGAAAGAAAAGAAAGATATTTCCTTGTTGAAATGTCTTATAGTTAATATTCCAGATGAAGAAGGAAGTTTACTATCAATTTAGCATATAAAGGATGGCATATAAAGAGACAGATAAGATCAAGATATCATTAAATATGGATATTTATATTTTTAATATTCACTAAAATGTTTTTCGTTCCCAGTTTTCTCCCTCTCTCCAGCCTCTTCCCCACCCATCAACCCCTTAAGTATATATACTTATGATATCAAGATCCCGTGACTCTTAAAGGTCATGCAGTTATGCAGAATGCACAGTATGTAGCTGGAGAGGCTTTCCTATGGACAAATGAAGCATTTCCTGGCAGCCACATTTTTTCCAAACAATCTGATCTTCTTGAATTCAAAGTTCTTTAAATAGTCAATCCCCAAAGAAGTGCACAGCAGGTTCAATTAAATGTCACTTATAAATAGGAAAGTTATTCATGTTGGAAAGGTGTTCTCTTTCAGAGGGGTGGCAGCTCCAAGCTTTAAGGTGAACTGTTCTTCAGACTACGGGCTGCCATCTTCCTATCTCATGAATACCAGCAGCCCCTGACTTGTTGAGGAAAAAGCCTTACGTTGGGATTGAGGTGAAAGAGGCAAGGAGATAAAATGTATTGGTATGGCATGAAGATGGTGAAAGAGCAGGCTGACGGGCCAGATAATAACAAGAGCTAGCATTTATGTATAAAGCACTTTACATATAGAATCTCTTTTGATGCTCACAACAACTTTGTGAGGGAGGTACTATTATCCCCATTTACAGATGATGGGATTGAGACACAGTGTTGTTAAATGAGTTGTCAGGCATCTGAACCTGGATTTGAAATCAGGACTTCTGACTCTATTTCACCACCCAGATGGCAGATAGATATGCAGAACTCTGACCAAACAGGAGCCCAGGGTCCCAAGGGCAGGAGGCAGAGGGTAAGCTAGGGTGGGTTCTACAGTTATTTGTGCTTAAGTTTTTGGCATTGCGTGTTTATGAGTAAAGGGAATTAATAGCTGTCCTATACCTGGTATCTATTTTACAGATGGAATACCTTTTCTAGGAGGTACCCTTTTAATGGCAGACCTTAGACATAAGCCATGCCTAAGCATGAATTTAGAGTTAGAGGTTTTCTTTGGAACTCTAATGAAAACAAGAAAAGCCTGACTTTCCTATTTTAGAAGTCATGGTCTTCCAATACTGAATCCAATTCACCCAAGTCAGAGCCCCTTGTGGGATGGGGTGATGTCTGTTTGTCATTTGTTAATAATTGACTGTATCCCTAAAAGTCAGGGGCTTGGATAAGATTTTGTCTCTTTTTTTATATGTTTATTTAATTGCTTTTTGGTTGTTGATGTTTGTTAGATAGCTTAGTGAATAGAGAGCTAGGCCTAGAATTGGGCAGATCTGAGTTCAAATCCAGCCTCAAATATGTGTTAGCTGTGTGACTGAGCAAGTTGCTCATCCTTTCTGTGCCTCCATATCTTCACCTACAAAATGGGGATGATAACAGCACCTTCCTCGCAAGGCTGTTGTGAGGATTAAACAAGTAAACATTTGTAGGGCACTTTGCAAACCTTAAAGCTCTATATCATGGCTAGCTAATAGTATTATTGGTTATTAAGTCCTATTTCTATGTCAGGTAAGGGTGACCCTGGTTCTTACAGTCTATGCCAGGTGAACACAAGCTCAGGTATGTTCTGCCATTCAGGAAAGGTCTCTAGGATGGTCCTGGGCACCAAAACCATCTGCTTGCTAAGGATCAGCCTAGTTAAGTATTCAGTGGCTAATCATGCCATCCTCCTACTCATGAAACTCCGATGGCTCTCTAATACTTCTAGGATCAAATAGGAATTCTTCTTTGGGGCATTTAATCTCTTCCCATCATGTCTTCCCTCACCATTATCCCTACACCCAATGGCCCAGCCATGTTGGCTTACTTGTTCCTCAGACCTGATTTCCCATATCCTATCTCCATACCTTCGTACTGGATGTTCTCTATACCTGGAGCATTATTCCTTCTCTACTCTGCCTCTTGAAGACACAGTCCAAGCACATCCTTCTACATGAGGCCTCTTCCTGGTCCCCTTAGATGCTAGGGCCTTCCCTTACAAGATTATCTTGGATTACTTTGCATATATTTTGTATATAACTTTATAAGTGATATGTATAGACCTATAAAAATACAGATCGCATCTCCCATTAAAATGTATACTCCCAGAGGGCAGGAACAGTTTTGCATTTGTCTTCATGTCCCCAGCATTGAACATCTTCCCTTGAAACATAGTAGGTTCTTAATGAATGCTTGCTTAGCATAACTGGCTACTTCGATAAGGACTCTTTGGACAAGAAAATCCACATCACAGAAACAAATCCAACATGGCCCTCAGTTCTGGACAGGCCCCTTTCACTTTTGCAGAAACCATGTCTGGAATGGTTCCAAGGCAGGCAGAGGGGGCTCCAAATCACAGTTTTTAGACCATTGATAAACTTTAACTTAATTCTTGATGCTCTAAATATAAGATCTTTGTTCGGTGGCCAAATGGACACGCTACAGAGGAAATGAATCATACTAATTTTGACATTTAAGCTATAAATGAAAACACAAGAAAAGAGAATATCACAGCTGAATCATAGGATGACTAACACATTCTCCCTGGAGAAGCAAATAAAGGAATTATCGAGTTGGTTTTATTGTTTTTTCCAAAGGCATCGAGAAACCTCATTTCATGTTCTACATGATCACATCAGATTGTGGTGCCCATGACAGGTATTCATGAGGACAGGAGAAAGAAAGTAATTACATCCAATGTGCCAGCCTTCCTTGCAGAGGATGAGATGTGAGAAACTTTATGGAGAACTTCTGAGATCCTGCAGATTAATTCAGCATATGTTTTAATCCTTGGGGGCACAGGAAAGAAACGGAGAAAAATGTGTTGTCAGAAAACATCATCATTATTATTAATGAAAATGACAATAATAGTCGTTATACAGTGTTTCCTATGTGCCAGAGGCTGTGCAGAGCACTTTACAGTTATTATCTCATTTGATTTTCAAAACAACTCTAGGAGGTAGGTGCTATTACCATTCCCATTTTACAGCTGAGAAAACTAAGGCAGAGAGAGGATAAGAGACTTGCCCAAGGCTAGACAGTAAGTGTCTGAGGCCAGATTTGAATTCAAGTCTTCCTGATTCTAGGCCTCTATCCACTGAGTCACATGGCTGCCTCTGTTGCTTTAGAGGTAAGAAAGAAACGTGAAATCTTTGTAAGTCATGCAGAAACATCATTCTTAGATGCTTTGAGCATTTTATTTAGAAAGAGAGTATTGGCACCAGATATGGTAAGCACTAAATAACACAGCAAGGGAAAAACACGATTATTTGTTAACAGACAGAAAGTGATGAGTTCTTGATGGAGGCATCATTGATGACGCAGCCTCTGTTTACAGCCAGATTCTCATCTTGTTAACAACAAAGATTAAAAATCAAGCCAAATTAGAAAATAAGACCAAGAAGAAAAAGATCAAGGGTTCAGGGAAGCAGCTGAAAAAAATGAGAGTTGGATGAATGTCCAGACTTGGCCCAGACTGTTGCCATTCCAGGTGCAGTTTCACAGATGTAAAGCAGTCATCACCATAGGGAAAACCAAAACAGAGAAACATCAAAGAACAAAACCCTAACGGAAATGAGGCTGGCCAGTAAGTCCATTTCAGCAGATGCAATTCCCCATATGGAAAAAGGCTGGAGAACCTACTTTTGGGAGAGTTCTGATGGAGGATAATGGTGGGAAGCGTCTTGGAGAATCTTTGGTCAGTTGTGTCAGCCAAGGGGTGCCATAGTGCACAGAGTACCAGGCATGACTCATCTTCTTGAGTTCAAATCTTGCCTCAGACACTTCTACCTGTGTGAGCCTGGCCAAGTCACTTCACCCTGTTCGCCTCAGTTTCCTCATGTGTAAAATGAGCTGGAGAAGAAAATGGCAAACCACTCCAGGATCTCTGCCAAGAACACCCCACAAGGAGTCACAAAGAGCTGAACAGGACTGAGAAATGACTGACAAGTAAGCACTGGTTCCACTCTGCCAACCACGTGAGGAATGGCTACTTTGTTTGATTGGCTTCAGCAGCCAAACCAGGACTTGTTATTCCTGAAGACCTCATCCTTGTAATTCCTTTTCAGGTTATCAAAAAACAATGAATAACTACTGCACCACGTGCCCACCTTCCCAACTCTCCACGCTTATCCAAGGCATCTTTGATGAAGGTCTGAAAAGGGAACAGGAAGGCCTGTTATTAGATGGCAGGTCAAACCTTTAGAGTCATGCAATTGAAAGGTGAGAGAAGAAAAAAATTTCCTTGTACTTCTTTCTAACAAAGAACATCTATTTCTGGAGAGTAAAAAGCTACCTCAAACACTTTTTTCCGAGAAGTTGTTGCCCAGTCATTGGTATTCTTTGACAAATCATGTGTACAATTACCCCTCCATATCATATAATGCTATGTTTTGACACAAACTCTTATTAAAGGTATCTATTATGTACAAGCCCTTGGAGACACAAAGGCAGAAACCATATAGTCTATACCCTCAGGAAGTTTACATTCTACTGCAATACATACAGAAGGAAAATATGTGTTAAGTAACTCTAAGAGTCAGAGAACGCTAGTGGGTGCCTACCAGGAGGCCTCAGGCAGTCCAGAGTACCTGAGCTAGGCCTTGGAGGAAGTTAGGGATTCCAGGAAGCAGAAAGAGAGCTGCCAAGATATCTGGAATAGTTCACTCATTGAGTCTTAATATCAAGTGAGGCATGAAACAGGAAGACGCTTGTTCACCCAAGATGGAGGCTGGTATTGTAGAAGAAATCTAGCCCAGGTAGCAAATGGAAGAGGAATTCCCTAGAGATAGTGAGGACCTCCAGTGACTTTGTGTGAGAATGTCCCTATGCTGGATTACTTTAATACCTAGAGCATTTCAGAGCATCTGAAATGATATCCAAAATTCACTCAAAAGAGTTGTCTTAAACTATGTACACAGGAACACCAAATCGAGGAAGAAGATCTGTTGTCATTAAATGGATAGTCCCTAGAGCTGGTCCATCATCACATACTTTTGGACAGATATTGCAGATGGACGAGGAACTGGGCCCAGAATTGAACAGAACAAGGAGTGTAGTTTGGCTCATATTTGAGAGAGAGAGAGCAGGCTTTTAATAGTACGAAGCTTTTCCCTGAAGCAAAAGATTATCTTTTGTATCAGAAGTCTGCAAACTATGGCCCATGGGCCAAATCTGGCCTGCCATCCATTTTCATATGGCCTTGGGAGCTGAGAATAGTTTTACATTTCAAAATAAATTGCCTTTATTTAAATAAATTACATTTATTAAATAAATTGTATTTATTTAAATGAACTACATTTTTAAATCAATTACATTTATTTAAATAAACCATTTATTTAAATCAATTTTATTTATTTAAATAAACTGTATATTTAAATAAATTATATGTAGTTAAATAAATTATGTGTATTTAAATAGATCATATATTTAAATAAATTACATTTGCATTTATTGCATTTATTTAAATAAATTGCATTTAAAAATGTAAAAACCATTCTTACTCAAGGGACCATACAAAGACAGACAGTGGGTTTAGCCCATGGGCTGTACAGTTTGCCCAACCCTGTTCTATCTAGTGACATTTTTCTGGAGAAAAGACTGTGGAATTGTGATAACAAAGCAGGAGTTTGGTTCCTCTTCTGCCTCAGATTCATCTTGGCTCTGGCAAATCCCTTCAACTTTTCCAAGTTTCAGGTAACTTTCAAACATTGTAGATATAAAGCAGGCACAGATCTGCATGGATAATGGGAGTTTCTTCACCAGATTTTGCCTCTACTAATGACATCACAGGTCTGGGACCCCCATAAATTCTTCCAGTGATGTGGTATGGCCATGAGTCATAGAACATGATGGTCTCCAAAGAATTCATGTTATGGGTAACTGAAGGGCAGTTTAAAGGTGTATGGTACCTATAATTAGGCATATATTAGCATATATGTAATGAGTAATTACACCAAGGAAAGATGTCACTGGAGAAAGAGAGGGGAGCTAACAATTTAACAAGGGGCATAGATACCCAATAATCAGCCCATATGTTCCTCTGATGTCTACACAGTGTCAAGAGATCTGGAGGACAATCCCTGACCTGTGGGGAGTATTTATGGAGAACGTGAACAAGAGTCACAATGTGTGAGAGATAAGGGTATAGATAAACTCCCTATCTGCACTTTAGTTGTAGAGTATCCACTGAGGAGCTCACAGATCTGTCAAAGCACCAAAGTCATATATTGTTGGGTTTTTTTTTCTATAAATGTTTTTGAAAAAAGCCCGATTTCTGATGTTGATGTCCTTGAATGCTGGGCAGATATTTTCACTGGTCAAATTTACTGGCATCATCAAGTTGCTTAGAGAAAATGGGTAGAGCTAAAGTCAGAGATTCATCATAGCAGCTGCTCTAGAATCCCAGGATCCCTTGAGGCAATGAGTAGGCACCATGTTCATTAGGATGTCGATGACAAAACAGTTATAGTGATAGTCACAATGGAATGCTTTGAAACATGGATTCATACGCTGAAAGAAACTGAATTCAAAACCAAAGGCATTTGGTCCTTAGAATAGCAGTAACCTGTGAGTGTGTTGAACATCTCTGTTGCCTCCACATTGTAGAATTGTCAACAAGAAATCAGACCTCTGAGATGACCAAACCTCCAGGGGAGTATATTTGGTCGGAAAAGGCCAGCTACCCCTCTGGTTTCCTTCTGTTTAAAATGGGTGCTGACTGTAGCTTTGGGTGCCTTGTTCTTATTTCTGGTTGTTTTCTGTAGCTTTGTTCATTTTGCTCATAATTGGTTCTGCATGTGGTGGTCCACCTACTTACAGTTCTCCCTGAGAGCATCCAGTGGCTTTTTTTCTTCTTCAGAAAGTATCATTTATGATGTTCTCGACACAATTCATGGATCATGTACACAATTACCCTACCATATCATATAATGCTACATTTTTAATGATGACAGAAAAATTTGACAAGCAGAGAATGGGTAAGGAATTGAAGAAATGTACCAAGGAAATTACATCTCATGTAATTGACAGGATGAAACTGAAGATTCTCTGGAGAAAGCATATGTTTTCCTAATTCATGTGTGTCATGGCAGAATAGGGCGCTAGTGTTCTCTACAAGTTCATAATCCCCAGACATCCCTGGGAGGTGGATCAGAAATATTGTGAGGGCCATGGGGAAATCATCGAATACTAGACCCAGAGGGAACTTAAATTAGACATCATCTGGTTTAGCCAACCCCCTCATTTGCCAGGTGAGGTAGTTAAGGTACTGGGAAGAGAAGTGACTTCCTCAGTGTCATGTCACCAACAGACATATCTAGAATGAAAGTTTCTTGGATCCCAATCCACTCAGTTCAAATCAACAAACATTTATTAAACAACTGCATACATGGAAAGCTGATGGAACATGGGGAATTGGAGGGATATGGAGTTTAGCTGAGGTACCTATCATATAATGAATAAGAGCCAGAATTAGAATACCGAGATGGGTGTACCATACTCTACTCAATATCAACATCAATCCCTAAAGATTCACATCCTAAATGAAGGAATTGATGAGTGAATGAATCTGATAAATTCAGCAGAAATGCCAGGTGAAGAAATCTGACAGAATCCTTTTATAATATGAATGAGATTACCTAGAGAGATTTAAAGAGAGAATAAGGTGGAGGACCTTAAGAAAGGCTCATCTTCAGGGATCTAAGGGATCACTCATTTCCCCCTGATTTTCTGTTTCCTGATTTTTCTGTTTAATAAGTTCATGATTTCACACATTAGCATAAATATATTCCCAGGATCAGAACAGTACCATTTGCAAGTTCTTTCACCATTGAAATTTTTCTCTGAATTTTTACTATTATTATCACTCTTTTTATGCATTTCCTAGAATTTTAGTCAGCAATTTCATGACGTTAAAGGTTCCCTTAGAAACCATTAGCTCCTAAGACGTGGTTAAGATGTTACCCTGAATGTTCCCTTAATATTCTCTTCTTTGTTTGTGACTCACTGAGCTAGAAATTCCATATTTTCTATAGGACTAATTTTCATAACCTCATCCAAAGTCACGCACAGTTCTTCCTTTTACCATGACCTCAGCAACAGCCTTAGGACAGTTTATTTTGGCATTTGTTTGCAATTTGGAAGATATCTGACAAGCAGTTAGAAATGTAAGGCTGACTCTGAGGAGTGAAGCCAGGGCTAGAGATTCAGATGTTGGTATCACCTACATAGGATTCAAGACATATCTAGTAAACCAATGGATCTGTGATCTCATCAATGGGGGAATTATTTCCAGGATGCATATTACAATACAAACACACCCATCCATCTTGGGTGATGTTCATGAATGTCTCCCAATAAAACATGCTGGGAGCTTTCTTCCCTCCTCTTAACACTGAGAAGATTTCAATGGAGGAAGGAGTGAACCATTGTTTCCTGCTTAAATTCTGTGATGGTCGCATCTTTTTGTGGTTGTTATTCATTTTTTTGATCCTGAGTAAGTATTCATTTAGAATATATTGTAACCTGATTCTACCCACTAAGCACATCTCCTTTGGATACTCCTTACCTTCAGTTCTTGGAAGATTGTAGTATTCAATTAATCATTAGGTATTGATTAATCATTTATTAATCACAAGAGTCAGACACCATACTATTACAAAGGACCCAAAAGACAAAAGTAAAGCAGTCCCTGTTCTCCAAGAGCTTAAATTCTATTGGGGTGAGGGGAGTCAACATGTACATAGATGGGCATAATATAGAATATAAATAAAATGTATACAATGATTGGGGAATGGAGGGCACTAGCAGCCCACAAAGGGGTGGGTTTAGAAAAAGCTTCATGTGTTATTTGAACTGTCTTTTAAAAAAAGTTTTTACCTATCCTTTTTGTTTCTTATATCACCATAGTTTTACCCAGTCTCTATCCCTTCCCTCTACCAGAGAGGTATCCTATATAGCAAATAGCATTTTTTAAGATAAAAGAAGAAAAGGAAGTTAAAAAAAAAACCTTCAGCACAACCAGTGAAACCATTGACAAAGCCTGAAAGTATGTGCAGTGCTCATGGGACCTCCCACTTCTGCCAAGGGTGGGTGGGAATGTCTTCTCATATCCTTTTGCACTTGATCCTTCAAATTTTGCAACATTCCCTTTTGATTTTGATTGTAGCTGTCCCTTCTGTTTACTTTGTGGCAGTTTTTGTTTCTATTTGTTTCCTTGGCTCTGCTCACTTTAGTTTGCAACAGTTCATTTCACCCTTTTCATGCTTCTCTATCTTCAGCACATTTATTTCAGCTGTGAGGACATAGTGTAATGCTGTGAGAACAGCACAGTGACATTCACATATCACCATTTGTTCATCCATTCTTCAGTTGGGGAGAATCTACTATTTTGTTTCCAATTCTTTACTATCACAAAAAGTACTGTTATAAATATTTTGGCATATATGCATGGGGACTTTCTTCTTATCAATGGCCTCCTTGAAGTAAAAGCCCAGTAATGCAATCTCTAGGTCAAGGGTATGAACATTTTAGTCACTTTATTTGCATAATTTCAAATTTTCAATTGAGTCTTCAAAGAAACTAGGGATTGTAAAGTGTGGAGGTGAGGATGGAGTGCCTTCTGGATGATGACAGGCAATGCAAAAGCAAGGAGCACTGTCTATGAAGATCATTTTGGTCTAAGAAAACCATCTTGACTGGATTAGAATTCACAAAAGGCAGTTATGAGAAATAATATGTAGGACTCTGTGACTCTGTGACTTTATTTAGGACTTCATTTACAGCTACTAAATATCACCAGAAGACTGGTGTTAAAAGGGAGCCATTCATTTTTGGGAAAAGTTTAACATGATTAATAGAATTCAGCAATTTCTGAAAGACAATTTCCCTATTTATATCTTGTTCCATTCCGGACTTTGTTTCCTGTCTGTCTGCAGTATCTGTCCTAGACTTAAGTATTAATGGATCAGTCCTATGGGTTCTCTATCCAAGACTAGAAATCCAGAATATTATTACATTCTGAGCAGTAGATATTCTTCATTCTTTTTTCCTGTGTGGACAGTTGAGTGATTATTTAGTTCATTTAGGAAGTTTGATGGTGTTCAGGGATTTTATGCAATCATCATGTTTGGGAAATCATTGTACCAAAATGTGAGCTCTTTGAGGGCAAGGATTGTTTTTGTCTTTTTTTTTTTTATCATTACCAACAGTTAGCACAGTGCCTGACACAAAGTAGGTACTCAATAAATGTTGACTTGATTTCAACTTGGACTTAGCACTGATACTATGAACAAACGGATGAGGTGGTGATTATTAAGAGCTTGCTCTATGCCAGATACTATACTAAGCACTAGAGATACAAGAAAGCAAGACAATCTCTGGAGCCAAGAAGTTTACATTCAAATGGAAGATAACACATGGTGGGGGAGAGGGGCTGAGAGAGGGGCAGAAACATGTGTGAGGTGACCTCATGTGGATGTACATGTCAGGAAGTGACAGGGAAGTCTTGTTCCCAACAAGGTAAGGCAGGAGTCACCCATCAGAGCCCAGGCTGACTCCAGGGACAGAGCCCAATGTTCTTTCTGGAGGGAGACAGGGACAACAAAGACAAACAGTTTGGGACAAAAGTGGCCAAATTTGAAAATGGTGTCAAGAAGCGACTCCTTTCATGTCCAAGGTGATCAGTTTCTAATGACCCAATCTCACAGACTCAGACCTTGTAATGGGACATTCTGAACATTCATTTTTGGTCCAGTCAAGAGGTGCCATTGGAAGGATTACTCATTAACTCCCCACACAAGGTGATTTTACAACCCAGCATATGAAAAAACTCTCCCAAATTGCGGTATTGAGCAGATGGTACGGCTCTGCAGCATATGCAGCAATGCCCTCCCTAGAATTTTGATTATGTTTGTGAAATGTAAACCTCATAAGGATGACTTGGTGCCGTTAGGGAGAAGTGTGCTTTCAACAGCCCCCTAAGTTTATCAACTTTTGGGGTTGTAGGCATAGCAGGGGCAATGAGGGATTTTTATCCTGGCATATGTTTGGAGCCTACAGACTGGCAGGAGGCTTGTGTTTGGCTTCCAGAGAGAGGTGCTGTGTCTTGACGCCATCAGAATCCCAGAAACCAGGCCGACCCCGGGTTCTTAAGAAGGATTTCAGAGCAGCCTGCCATTTGAAGTTCAGGTCTGCTCATGTTCCAGGGTGGAGGCAGCAGTCACTAGCTCATGGGAATAATACTTAAGTGTGGTATTCTATCACGTGCATTTGTGCCATTTTCACAGGGTCCCATCCACTGCCAGGATGAGTGTTAGGGCTGATAACAGTAACAGGTGAAGGGCTAGCAGACCTGCAATGTGATTGGACTTTATCCTGTAAAACCATTTGGGAAATCTGCAGTATCAATTACTTCACTAGAGCTTAAAAGATGCAGAGCTCTTAGCAACCGTCTGCTGTGCCACAGCGCCCCCTGGCCATACAGAGAAACACGAGCAAGAGCTTAGAGCCTTAGCAACAAGCACACTCTAATTGAATTCATTGAATAGGCAATCATTTCCCAGAAACGCAGTTTTAAAACTGGAAGGGGCCACGGGGATTACTGAGTCCAACCCTTTCTTAAGCTTGTAGATAAGAAAATGGAGGCCCAGCAATGGGGAACTCTGATTTATTTTTTCATTCTTGTAGGAAAGTCACTATAAATCAACTAAGCTATGGTTTTCGTGATATCAGGGACTGCTGACAATAACAAAAACAAGCTACATCATTTCTGATTCCATAAATATGTATTGATAAAGGATATGCAAGAAGAGATTTCTCTCTAACTACAGACATTTTCATCTTAAAATGACAAAAACCTGTGGATCTGACTGCACAGTAATTGGTCATTATTAACAGATAATAGTCAGAGCCGAGGGGAAAAAAGATTAGAAGTGTGTGATAGGAAATGAGCATTTCTGTGAGCACATAGGCTTGCCTTCAGTCTCTCAGGGGTTGACTATTCCTTTGTCACTTCTAAAAATAAATAATCTCCCTGCCCATCTATAACTTTGCTTTCTCAAAATTATGGAAAATCCCAACCACACACACACACAAATCCATGGTGTTAAAAATGAGCATAGATTTGCAGTTTCATGTGTAATCATTTTAAAAACTATACTATGCTATGGGAATGCTTGTTTTATTCTATAAATTAAAAATAAATAATTTTTTAAATGAGCATAATGTATAAAGAGATGCAGGGTTCCCATCTAGTGGTCTGGTCTGTATAATCCACTGCTCAGGGGTTCTGGTCACCCTAAAGTCAACCAGTCCAGAAATCGTGGCCCCTATAATGTGAATTTAAGGTTATTTTATAACACAAGCTGACATATTGCAAGACATGTGTTTTAGCTAAGTTATTATTCTATTTTTACAACTTCATCTGGATATATCTGCAAATACAAGGCTTTCCTGTTGATATTTTCAATATTCTTCCTGTGAAAATAAATGCTTTTTAAAAAATGGCATGGGGCTTCATGCCCTCAACATAGCTTAGGACCTGCCAATGTCACAATCCATCCCTGCCACCGTAAATCAAATGTACTTTGGAGGCAAGATTTCAGAATAAATCGTTTTTTGTGCTGAAAGCAAATTCATGCTGAGAGATTGCCTGTCGAAGTGAATGGAATGACAGCGCCACCTACCTGACACTGGCTGAATTGCCATCCTTTCAGAGCATAAATAAGAAAGATACCAGATATCTGGCCAGGCCCTCAGTGGCCAACGACCCTCAACCTGGTGTCACCTAATAGCCCCAAATGGTGAACCAGCTCCATTCAGCAGCTGTGCCTGTATCCCTGAGCTACTGAGAAGACTGGCACCCACCCTTTCTCTCCAAGAGGATACAGACAATTTCCATTTCACCAAATTCCTGTTCATCCTCTTCCCCCCGCCCAAGGAGACAAAAAGCAGGTAACCAATTTACAGAAAAGATGTTGTTTAAGTTACACAGGCCTGTTTTGAGTCACATGATCAGTGAGGTTTTGGCAAAAGAAAACAACATTTTGGTCATATTTGACCACCTCATTCTGCATCTGTGGGTCACAGTCTTTCCTCTAAAAGGGGGAGGCCAATCAAATTTCTCTATTCCTTAATGGCCAAGGGGCCCATGGCCACCTGCAGGTAAAGCCCACTATGTGCCATCTTGACCCAACATTTCTTTAAGGGAGAGTTTAGATTAAAATGAATACCCAGGGAAGTCACCCATGTGAATGGAAATGGAGGACACATGCAGCGTTTTTGGTAGTAGGGAAGACAGTAGGAAGAGAAAGGCAACGGGGGCTTCTAGTCACAGATGCCTGGTAGAAGGCACTTCAGAGACCATCAGCCTGCAAGCTCTGCCTGAACAAGTGTCCCCTCACCCATCGAGCCCCTGCCCAAAGGCCTCCAGTGACAGAAACCAAGACTTTCTTAAAGCACACCATTCCATTTGTGGACAGTGCTAATTACTAGGATGCTTTGCCTCCCATCAAGACTTAATTTGTCTCTCTGCAAATTTATTCTTAAGGAATACAAAAGCAAAGCACTACAAAAAGGCATTTTTCTCCCTGTGAAGTCAAGGACACTAAGATACCAGGTCATGGAATGTTGGCATTGACTGTCTCCTTTGTCTGTCATCTACAGTTCTCAAGGTACAGCCGAGCTCGCCACTGCATATGGTCTGTGGGCAGTGGCCTAAAGAAAGGCAAGCAGCTGCTGGGACAAATTCACACTCATTGTCTAGGTGAGAAGGACTGGGGTAGAGAGAATGCCATGATTATATTTATTCAGGCCTCATGGTCTCAGGTGTTCTGAGTTGGAGCCGACCAGGCAACATCCTCCCTCTCCTGTTATGACCTAATGAAATACCACTAACCTCCTTTTATTAGGGCTTTTCCACAAGTGTATGTGAGTACTCATTCCTTTTCTAGGAGCTTGAATATATAATTTTTTAAAAACCAGGGTGAGGACCCTGTGTTCAGAGAATCATCTAGAAGCAGTTTATTGTGTAGTTTTTTGGGTTTTTTTGCTTTGGCAGTTTTCTAACACAGAAGATCATGAGAAGCTGATAGCTTTCTTGTTAGTATAGTCTCCTCCCTTAAAGAATGACCTTTTTGTTAAGCTAGATAAGACCCAAATTAGGAAGGTTGGCTTGCCTGGGGAGGTGTCTACCCTAGGACACATACTGGGAGTTCTTAGGGAACCATAAATCACAATGAAAGCAAAAGTTGTCAAGTGCTTTTATTAGTTATAGAATCTGACCAAGGCTGCCTCTTATAGTCTCCCTCTTCAACTGCTCTACAATATCTTTTAACCTATATAAAAAATTATACCTACAAGCAATGTATACCACTTACAATATGCCTTTTCTTATACAGTTAGCAGTCATCCACTCAAGGACAGCTCCAACGTAAAGTACTGTACAGAGTGCACTATAAAGCCAGATTTGCTGGGAGAGTTAAACAATCCCAGCCTCTTTCTTCAGCAGCGGATCCTTCTCATTGTTTGCTGGGAAGAACATAGCCTTCTCCTTATGGAAAGAAACATCCAGTCCATTGTCATTTACCACCTTTCCAGGGCAGCTTTCAATTGGTTGGTATTCTTTGAATTGCCTGTAATGTGCAAAAGTTACTTAGAAAAGACCTTCACTGATAAAATGTTGCTCTCTTTAAAAAAAAGTCCTTTACATTCTTTTATTAAATACAAAAAGCACTAAATAAAAATAAATAGATAAAAGAAGGAAAGAAAAAAGTTAATTCTCTTTAGCCTCAATCTAATGCCAGCCAGTTGCTAGGGTGCAGAAGGAACGTCTCTTGTTTAATGAAAACTTTCCTTTTTCACTCTCCTGGGTGAGAGAGAAGGGCTAACTTAGCATGGTTTTAGGTGCATGTTAAAAACCTTTTGAGACATTCAGCATGAAATAGTCACAGTTCTGTTTTTGAGAGAAGGAAGTAGAGCACAGTGGGCAGAGAACTGGCCTTGAATTCAAATCCTGCCTCTGACATACATGCCATGTACAAGTCACTCACCCCATTTTTGCCCCCAGGCAACTCTCTCTAAAAACTCTAAGTTACAGGGGAGTGGCTGATTTACACCAGCAGAGGGTCTTTCCACACTATCTTTTTCACTTTATCATTTCCACTTCTCTATACAAATGAAATCTTAGGTCCAGGCCAAAAAATAAGGTTAGTTGTTACTAAAAACCTGAAGATTTTTTTAAACCTCTGGCAATATTAATGGAGTGTTTGAGCAATCAGAGCTCATTAAAATGGAAGGGGAGAGGAGAATTATAGATTGATAACTGGAAGGGTCTTTGAGGTCACTTAGTTCAATACCTTCACTTTACAGCAGAGGAAGCTGGGGTCCAGGGGAGATAAAGACTTCCTCAAGCTGTGTCTGAGGTGGGCTTTGAGCTCAGATCCTCCAGAGCTCCTTCCACTGCACCATGGGAAAAATGCTTTGTTCAAGCAAAAAAGGAAGCCTGCAGGCCAGCTCCCTACTCTACTGTACAAGCATAGAAGAGAGAGACCACTTGTAGAGAACCAGCAAGTTTTGTTCAAACAGCATCTCAGAGAATACCCAAAGAGTTGGAGGCAGAAACTTACTTGTACACAAAGAAGGTTAGGAGAACAGTAAATACAATCAAGGCACTGATAGAGACCAAGATGCCTGCTCCCACTCTGGCAGGTGACCCTGGAGCTTGGGATGAAAAGAAACAACTTTGGAATGGGCTCTTCCAAGGAAGGCAAGTGTTTTTCCTGATCCAGCACAGAGGCTGGCACAGGAAAATGTGTGCTGAACAGATGAGCCTCTTTCTCTTCAAAATAGCTCATATGATCTAGATTCCTATTGTATCGCTTGGGAGGCGGTGAGCTCCTCGAAACCAGGAATGGTCTCATTTTGATTTTTGGTGCTTTCGTACCCACCTAGTGCTTGACATACAATAGGCATTTAATAAATTTAATAAATAAATTGAAATAAAATGAATTCACATCTTCATAATCATCCTGTCCCCAATCTTCCTCTCCTCCAATTTCTTTTAGAAATGACCACTTCCATCTTCCCTAGAATGTATCAACCACAAGGTCTTCTAACAGTGAAATAATGGTCAATGCTCATGTCTCCTCAAGCAGCTTTTTCCAGCTTTAGGTTTGCCTTGAACCTTTTTAATAAGAAAGCATATGTTGATATATATCATATATATATACTATATATGTACAATATACATGCATATATAGTGTACATGCCACATATGTATGTATGTATATTGACCAGTGAGAGAACTGGGAATCAGTGGGAGCCATAAGGGAATAGATTTGACCTACCTCTGCTCAAAGGAAGCAGTAGAACTAAGGATAAAAGAGGCCATGTTTGCTTTCCACCCCCTACCCCAAATTCAGCACCTGCCCTTTGAACAGGGGTGACTGAGTAGAATCTTTTGATAAAATTAGCTCTAATACACATTCAATGACAGAGTAATGGTGGCGGGGCCCACTGGACAGGCTCTTAGGCCAAATGTACAATTCCAAATCAAGGCCACCTCCTTTTTCGTTCTGTTGGAATTTCATGTTTATAAGGAAAGTAAGAGTATACAATAATTTGGTTTTAAAACCACTTGCTTTTCCCTTCTGAGCTTCTGAAGAATTATCAAGTGAGTTTAGCACTGTGGGTTTGGTGTCTTCATCTGGTAGAATGGGAAAGTGAAATAGAGGTTATATGGGTGAGTTAATAAGGAATCCAGGAACCCACAGTTTTTTTACTTTCTCTTCTCCACTTTGAATTTCTGACTATGCTACTGTCTCCTCTAAGTGGGCATACAGCCTGACACTGGCACCAGGCTACCTAGGCTATTTAGAGAAGTAGACCAATATTATTATTTATAGTATGCTGACCTTTCAAGTTACCTCTGGAAATGTGGCTACATTCAAGGAGAGGCTTGACTGTATAATTATAGCCTATTAGTACTTGGTCTAAGGTCACCATCTGGAGTTTCAGCTGAGGACTTGGCCCCAATCAGAATTTTCTGGGGTCACTCTTTCTTTCAAACTGGGTTCTAGAGAGATGTTATTTTATTTTAATTCTAGCCTAGGAATCCTTACCAACCATCATTCAATAAATCTTCCAGTGTGTAAGGGGGAGAGGGAATTGTGGGGGAGACAATAACAAACTCTGAAAGTAAAACTGTAAATAGCTCAAGGAAACGTGGGTGTTCATTTTCTTTCATAAAAAAGTCTCACTTCCCAATAGTACTCCCCTTCCACTCCAAACTCTCCCTGTACATTTTCATTCCACAATACTTCACACGTATCATGTTGCTGAGAAGGAGCATGATATAATGGATCGAGGTCCAAGTTAGAGTAAGGAAGAGTTCAAGTCCTGTCTCCAACACCTCTCAGCTGTGTGACCCTAGGCAAGTTGCTTAATCTCTCAAGGCACTCAGACAGTGTCCTAAGACAGTAAGTGACTGATGAATTACTGATCTGCATCAGCAGAGAAGGTTTCTACTTGGGGAGTTCCTCTCACTGATAACATCCCAAGTCTGGATCCCCCAAAACCACAATTGTGATACAACCAACAATGAACATTTGTCTGAGAGTTACTACTTACCTCTTCCACTGATAGAGACCAGCGTACTTGTAAGGGCCAGGCTGGCCTCATTACCTAAAGTAAGGTTCACACAATACATCCCAGCCTCACTAAAGGCTCTCCTTATGGTCAACAAGCATTGGTCATTGACTTCCACAGGATCACAGACTGTGTTCTGGGGCCACAGGCATGTAGGGTCAGAAATAACTGTACAGACATCAGTAGGAGTGCTGAAAATGGCAAGAAAGTTGGGTGGGGAAGAGACAGAGAGAGGGGTAAGGAGGATGGGAAAGTGGGGGGAGAGAAATACTTTGTAAATGGTGGGTGGCCTGTATGGGCTATGAGCAGCATTATTTTAGGGAATACCCATATTGATGAGTTCACATGTACATTTGAATATTGGAGTATGGAGCATCTCTAATATGCAATGAGTGAGTGAGCAAGGGTAAGAAACAGACACTTCCTATACATCGAGGATCCATCCATTCCTTTTCCTGAGTCCATAGAAAATACTTTGGATTAACTTAATGAATCTTTTCACCCAGCCCTGTGAACACTGGATTCACTCCTTTCTCCAGGATGGAGGGTATATCCTGACAGCAATAGCACTAGATTTCATTTAGTTATTTGACTTCTTGAAGTACACCAGGAGGACAAGGAATCCCTGGATGTGAAGGAGTTAGATATTGTCTTCACCACCTCTCCAAGATTGTAGAGAAAGAGTTAGAGTAGAAACTATATGAGGTCCAGGTTGGTCACGTAGAACGTATCTCAGTGAAATTATCAAAAAGGTGAACTTGGTCTGACCAATATCCACACATCAATTAATCAATGAAAAGTCATTTCAACTAGATGCAGCAGGTCTATGCAGATTAGTTGATGGGACTGGTCATGGCGTGTAGGTCTATAAAATAGCAGACCATTTCAGAAACCAAAAGGTTCAAACATCTGATGGTAGAGAGGAAAAAGCCACTCCTGAGAAGGACTCACTTGGAGAGTTGGGAGATGGGGGGGGGGAGAGAATCTGGGTCTCAATCTCTGTCCCTTCCTCTATCCCCCTGGCCAGAGAAGGACCCAGGAAACTTTAAGTGAACTGGGCTATTTCTTGGACATTCCAGACACGTTGACAACTTTGGGAAGCAGGGTCTATACTGGCAGAAGTAGATATATACCGGATTGGCTAGGAAGGGGGAAACAAGAGTCACGTTTCTCCAAGCAGCCTAGCTACACCATACCCCAGGGGAACATGCTTCCAGAAGCTGTGAATTGCTGCTTGTCCTGTGCACTTCTAGACTTGATCCCATGCTCCCTAGGACACTATATTTACTTGGTGGGAGGGCATGTCATAGACTTTTTCCTTCCTACATCACTTTAGTCAATACCTCTTTTTAAAAGCTAATTAAATCTGACTCACTAATTGTATGTTGTTCAATCATTTCAATCATATCTGACTCTTCATAACCTCATCTGGGGTTTTCTTGGAAAAGATACTGGAATAATTTGCTATTTCCTTCTCCAATTCATTTTACAGTTGAGGAAACTGAGGCCAACAGGGTAAAGTGACTTGCTCAGGGTCACATAGCTAGTAAATGTCAGATCTGAAGGCTTTACTCCAGGTTCAGTGCTCTATATATTATGCCACCCCCTGCCCCCAATGGCATGTCCCATCCAGCATCCCTTCCCCAACACTGAGTAATCAGAAGTTACCCCCAATAGACTGTGATGTCATTGGGAAAGTGACATTTTGACACCTTTCCTATCTCTTGGCAGTTTATGTCAATAAGCTGGAATTATTCTGAAAGTTTGAGTAACTTAATCAAACATTGCATGAATTGGGCCTTTTTCAAGGTCAGTCAACCCATAAGTCCTCTAACTCCTCGGACACTGTAAATTTCATCACTGTTCTTTATCCAGAGCTGTAACCAGAGTGGGACAACTGTTGGTGCTGTCATCCAGGACCATCCTTTGTGCCATCCCCGGCTTGCCACCCCATTCAACTGTTTTGGCCCTATGTGAAAGAATTCCAGTTACAGCTCTATCTCGGTCTGCAGTGAATTAGGCAATTCTCTTCTTGTTTAGGGAGTGGAGGCCTGTTACAAATAGCCTTCTACCTGGGCCTGGGAGCCTGCTAGCCTCTGATTGCTCTAATTCTGATATTGTACTTACTTCCCTTGGCAGGTGACAACAAAGTCGATTGTGGAGTCTTCAGTCTGCGACACTGACTTCTGAATATTTGTCATCTGGATGATATTAACTTCAAGTATTCCCTCTTATGAAACCAGCCCCAAGCACCCCCGCCAAGGGAGAGAAAAAAAAGAACCCAGTGAATCAGAGAGGAAAAACATACAAAGACTGCCTTCTCCTGCTTTCCCTCTCCCCACTGTTGAGAAACTAACAAACCAAAATCAAAGGTCCTGGATTCTGCCCAGTGGCTCCGTATCCATGGAGCCCCGTCTCCTGAAAAGCCCAACTGAGCTGCTGACTTCCCTTCTAGTTTGTTTTTATTTCCCTTCTTGTATAAAGTGTGAACTTGTGAAAACTAGCAAATGGAACAATAGTGCCCAAAGCCAAAGCGGTCAGTGCCTGCTGGGCAGGGGGATCAGAGAAAGCCGACAAGACCCATGGCCACCAGATTCAGGGAGCCCTATGTGGCCAGTCAGGAGCTGCTGAGAGTCGAGGCTGGGGCAGCCACGCTAAATAGATTGTCTTTTAGTACAGCCCGGCAGTGTAGCCAGCCCCCCCTCAACCCCATCCCAATTTGGCAGACCCAGGATTCAGTAGCTCCTGTCCTATGATTAGAGCCAGCTCATCAAGTATGAAAATACCTCTATGCTAGGAGGGATGCCAGGGGCAACCAGGAAATTACTTCCTCTTCCACCATACCCCCCCATTCCCAAATACATCTCCTGGCACCTGTCAGGCTGCCTGAAATGCCAACGCTGGAGATTCATTTCTTTGTGACCTAAAGGTTTTTTGATTTTTCAAGAGTACCCAATTGAAATATATGTATCAGTGGACAATAATATAGGATCCCCCTGGAAATAATACAGGAATATTCAAGAAGGGAAGAGAAGGCATTTGGTAGATGGCAGCCAAAGCAGCCGAACTGGAGGATTTCTCAATTTTGCTAAGGTGAACGGCCTGGTATTGTGTGGCCTAAACTTGGAAATACTGAAAAAGTGAAGCCAAACCTTAAGAGATGTCCATTTAGTTCATTTAAATACAATGGAAATGGGACTAGATTGGTGCTCCTCGACTGTCAGCTCTGCTACTTGGGAGGTTGAGGATGGTGAATCCCCTTGAGATCAGGAGATCTGAGTTTCAATAGGGTTAACACCAATCTAGTATCCATACTACATCTGGCACCAATATGGTGAGCCCCAGGAGCAAGGGGGCTACCACTGCCTATGAAGGGACAAACTTCCCCAGGTCAGAAACAGAGCAGGTCAAACTTCTCTGTCAAGTGGTAGAGGGAAGTGGTATCAGGCCCATGAGTGGTCTCCACACTTCTAACCTGGGTGAGATAGGGAGAACCAGCTTCAAAATCAATCTTTTTAAAACTGATGTAAGGAGAGAGGTTTATCTTCTCTGTCCAACTAAAGTTTAGTTTCTTGGAGGGAAGCAATCACACCTTGGACTTCTGTATCTCCATGAGTCCCTAGAGCAATGCTAAGAATGGGTTAGGAGATCAGTAAATAAATGCCTACAGATTGAGTTGGGTATCCCAGTGGGCTCCAGGTGCTTACCTACAATAGTGAGAGACGCCACAAAATGGCCGTATCTGATGACTTGGCAGCTTTCATCAGGAGTCTCTCTCCTCCAATCTTGTAGGCTGGCACCAGTCGGCAATGGGGTGGAAGCATCAGAGGCATTTATAGTACTTACTGAGAATGGAGAAAGAGAAATCCATGGCATAACAAAGAAACTTGTAAAACATTTTAAAATGATATTTCAGCAAAGCATTGAAAATAAGATGTGATTGAAAATGCTTTAAGAGACTGAATTGAATGGAAGAGCAGAAAATCTGGTACCAAGCATATGATTTTTCAATAGGGATGGTAGACAACCCCAGATCATGTTCCATCAGTCCAGCAACAAGCATTTATTAAGCTCCTGCTATATACCTGGCATGGCGCTGGGTACAGAGACAAAAAAAGTGAGATAACTCAAAGAAATAAGGAGAGGGATTGGTGGGAACGGTAGAATCCAGGCTGAAAGCCAGTCTCCTGATCCAGGTCACAAATCCATATGGCCACATTCCTGCTAACTGATGCATTGGGTGTATAATAAAAGTTTCTTTTGAGCTCTAGGCTTTATTGATGTAATCAAGAGAATACAACAGTATTAAAGTATCAAGAAACACCCATCCCAGTATCTGACTGGGTTCCTGAGGGTGTGCTATAATGGAAGGGCCAAAGCTTAAAACTCTCAGGGTAATTACACAAAGCACTTTTCCCCGCTTTGTGATTTCAGGATCATTTCTGGGAAATTCACTTTTGGTTGGCATTAAAAAGACGTAGAGTCTTATTTGTCATAGACAAAACCTTCATTAAGTCAAGGCCATTTAACAAAGTGGGAAAGATTGCAGAGATGTTCAACCTTATTTTCTTTCAATTTCCAATGGTGTTCCACACCTGACATAAACTCCTTCCTCACCTCTGCCCGGAGCAATCTGAGCTCCTTTTAAGGCTGGTCCTGGTGCTGTCTCCCACAGGTGCCTCAGCTGCTCTCTCCTCCTCTCTCCCTCCCCACCTGCCTCGCCCTTGCCCCATGTCTGAAACTACTTTGTAAATTGTATCCACGTTGTCTCCCTCTGAATACAGGAGCTATTTTCCATTTTTGTGTTCATCTCCCCAGTACCTGGCATAGCATCTGGTGTGTGGTGGGCCCTCAACAACCACTTATTGAATGGATTTGAATTTAAAAGGCATGCCATAACAAGGGCTTACACAGCAACTTTAAGTTTGCAAGGGCAGCTAGGTGGTGCCATAGTGGATAGAGTGTGGCCTTGGAATCAGAAAGATTCATTTATCTTCATGAATTCAAATCTGACCTTAGACACTTCCTAGTAAGTTATCTAACCTTGTTGCTTCAGTTTCCTCATCTTGTAAAATGAGCTGGAGAAGGAAATGGCAAACCACTCGAGTATCTGGAGAGAAAACTCCCAAAGGGGTCATGATGGGAAAGATAGAACAATAAAAGGCTTGCCAATCACTTTATAATTTTTAACTCATTTGATCCTCACAACACCCTGGGAGATAGGGTTTTACAGATGGGGAAACTGAGGCTGAAAACAGTTAAATGACTTGCCCAGGGGCACACAGATAATAAGTGTCTGAAGCTGGATTTGAACTGAGGTCTCCTTGACTCCAGGTCCGGCACTCTATCCATTGCATCGGGTTGAGAAGGAGATGGGCAGACTTCATAAAGACTAAAATCCCTAAAGCTACCATAAATACCCATTTCAAAAAAGCAAAACAAAACCCAAAACCTTCCTTGGAAATGGACATGACACTGAGATGTGATTTTTGGAACTTTATTTGCCCCAAAGGACTATAAACTTATTAGCAGGAGGAATTGTGGTAGACAAAATACTAACGTGTAGGGAGTTTGGATTTGACGCTCTAGAAAATTGTCATAGCCCATTGAGTCTGTGGCCAGAGGGCCAACTTGGGTCAAGTCCTGCCCCTGACAGGTACAAAACGGCTGTGGCATCAGGGACAAGTCACTCACCCCGCAGTAACCCAGCTAGTAATAGGAACAACAAACATAATGAATCCATCCAAATTTCAAAGCCCGTAAGTTAAAGATGAGCTGTTCACCTGCATCACTGGAGGGAGTTTCCATACCAGGCATTCTCTATCCTGATAAATCATCAGATGTGTATTAACAAAAATCTGGGCTGGGTCAGTAAAGGGGCTGCTCTGTTCATTGAAAGGGTCCTGATATACAATATGGTGCTACTCATTTATAGAAGTCATGAATGTTTACTAATTTTTTGCAGTGAAATTATAAGGTTCCTTTTGAAATACTAGAAAAAGAGAAGAAAAGCTTCGGATAAAGAACTAATGTAAACTTTTTGGGGGATGAATTCAATATATTGCAATAGCCAGAGTCATGTCTAGATTTCAGTTATATAAAAGGTATATAAATTATATAAATCTACAAATGCTATGATTAGATTAATCTTCCCAAAGCCCAAATCTGATCATCGCCTGGCTCCAAAACAGTCAATGGCCCCCCGTTGCTTCCTGAATCAAGTCCAAACTCCATTTCTTGGCCTTTGGGCCCTTTAGGATTTTGGCTTCAATTTATTTTTCTTGCCTTATCTCCTGGTATTCACTCACCCTATGCTCTAGTCAAAGTGGACTGCAGACATATCCTGCATCCTTGCTTCAGTCAATATCATTCTTTAACAATGTTGTTGACACATGATATCCAAGGCCTATTATATACTATTTGGAATCCCATTCTAATGCTGTTTGGGGGAGAAGAGTGGATAAGAGGGGAGGAAGAAGTTCCCTTGAGCTACAAACTTTCCTCTTCTCTCTTCTTTCCCATTACATTTCAAGAACAAATGACCTTGTGACCAGAGCCAGAGCTAGGTTGGGAAAACAAGGCACTGCCATCTGAAGCTCAGCTTGGATGCTCTTGGCTCCATTCTCTTTCCTCTGATCTCTGAGCAGAAGTCAGCTTTCCCTCCTCTGGACATGGTGCTTTGAACCTCTTCTGAAGCTAAGGGATGCAGCATGGTTCAAGGGTAGGGTCATTGACCCTGGGTCAGAGGACCCGCACTTTGTCTCACCTCTGATGCTTGCTACTTGTGTGACTTTGAGCAAGTCACTTCATTTCCCTGGGTTTCTGTTCCACTGTAAAATGAGAGGGTTTGATATGATCTCTGAGGTCCCTTTGAACTCTAGAGCTGTAATCCTGTGAAAGAATCCAAGATATCACTAAGGCTTCAGAAGTGTGAGACTGGGCAAGTAGAGGAGCAGGTGGAGATGGAAAGATAGTAACTTTGAGCTTGGACATATTGAATTTGAGGTTCCTCAAGGGAATTCCTGGCAGAAAATTCCTGCTGGCTTTGAGCTGAAGGTCTGGAGCTCAGAAGAGAGATCCAAGCTAGAGGGAGATTTGAGAATGATTTCCATAGTCATGATGGTTGATGATGGGGCATGGAATGAGATTACCAAGAGAGAATTTAGTAAGGAGAGGACAAAAGCCCAACCCTTTAGGGAATAGCCACCTTCAGGAGATGGGAAGAAGATAAGGAACCAAGAATGCCAGGAGAAGAATCAGGAATAAGAGACATCTCTGAAGCCAAGGAGGAAATCATTACTGGCAAGAGAGGAGAGAAATGTCACCGCCTTACATACAGCAGAGGGGACAAGGAAGGAGACTGAAAAAGAAAGTCATTGGAATTGTCAATTAAGAAGTCATTGGTTATCTTGGGGTGGGGGTGTTCTATAGACTATTGGAAGAGTGTAGGTCACAATAAAAAAGAATTCAGGGGAGAGGTATAGGCAACTTTTTAAAGAAGTTTAGCAGGGGAAGGATGAAGTATATTGGGGATGGTTACTCAATGGGATAGAAGACATTTTTAGTGTTGGGGAGATCAGAGCACATTTGTAGCGACATGGGAAGAAGCTAGTGGAGAGAACTAGATTAAAAATAGAAAGATGGAAGCCAGGCTGCATGCCCGGCACGTAGTAGACACTGAAATGCTTGTTGATTCATGGACTGAAGGAGCCCAAGACTAGTGATGGCTTCCAAGGATGAATGGCAAAGTATTCTTCCTGTTTTCAGCAGAGAGATGGTAGACTAGAGGTGTGGACAAGGAAGGCATTGTCAGGCATGGCCGATGTAGTGCTTTGTTTTTCTCAACTGTCCTCATCTGTGAAAAGGTAGGTAGAGTTCAACTGATGGCGAAAGGGAAAGAAGAGCTGTTGGGAAGTAAGCAACTTAAGAGAGAGAGAGAGAGAGAGAGAGAGAGAGAGAGAGAGAGAGAGAGAGAGAGAGAGAGAGAGAGAAGGAGAGAGAGAGAGAAGGAGAGAGAGAGAGAGAGAGAGAGAGAGAGAGAGAGAGAGAGAGAGAGAGAGAGAGAGAGAGAGAGAGAAATGCATCAATAAAGCATTTAAAAAAGTAAAGGTGATGCTGAGAAATTTTGGGAAATGGGAGTAGAGGAGCTGGGGAAGGTCTGGCTGGATCATGGTGCCTAGCACAGTACCTCATATATTAGAGCTGTCTAATGACTATCCAGTGACTAAACACACATTAAATGCATGTTACTTAAATAGAAATATTTCACTAGAGTAAATAAGCACCATCTATTTGATATCTTAAAGTAACATTAAAAAAAATCATGTAACAAAAGCTATGAGATTCCACCTTTGGGAATGATTCCGTCACTTTAATTCCAGTAAAAAGCTCATCAATTTTAGCAGGCAGTCCCCCTTACAGGTATTATCCTAGCCATAAGGCCAGGATTAAGGTTCTTAGAACAAGTAGCTGAGACTTTTCAAGGATCAAAAACTACTTTCTTCTTCTCTTTTCCTCGCCCTCCCACGAAGCTCTTGAAGACTCTCCCCAAGTTTATACCCGTGATTGAAATATGCCCTTTAAACAGAGACTGTCGTGAGAGCAGAAAAGCAGCATGCACACGTTCAACATAATATGATAAAAGTGATTTTCTTGCCATTAGAAAATAAGACACCAATCAAACCAAGTCTCATAAAGGCCACTTTTCTAGACACGCTCATGTCAGTCAGATAGGTGAGCATGACAGCTCCCACAGGACACCATCATCCAATGCCTCTAAATCACATCTATCTCTGCAGTTGCTTCTTTAATGGGGTTACTCTTGAGTTTTGTTTTCCAGGCTCAACTTTCTTATCTTGAAAAAGAAGCAAGAGAGCTCAAAGTTTTCTGCACTGTCCATTTCAGCAACTAGTATACATAGTGGGATCAGAGGATCTGGGTTCAAATCCTGCTCCTGTCTGTCATCTACCATATGTGTTATGTTGAGTAAGTTGCTTGATTTCTTTGAGATACAGTTTCCCCAACTTTAAAATGAGAGGGTTTGGCTAAGGTCTCTTCCAGCTCTAGAGCTATGATTATGATCCAAGTCCTGGATTTACTGAACTGTACACTTTCATTAATTTCTCTCTTCAATACTGGATTGCCCTTGCCCATAATCAGACTTACAGAATGGCCATCATCACCATGAATCTGTTATTATTTAAATGTAGATGACCAGAATTATCCCAATGGATGTGCATATGGAGTTCTAGCAAGGGGTAGCCTTTGTAGCTAAGCTAGAAGAATGGGGAAGGAAGAAGTGCCTTTCTTAGGTGAAATCTGAATTACAGAATTTTTTTTTTAATGTCATTTTGATGGCTGAAGACTTGAAGATGCAGAGGCAGCATGAGGTAATGGCTTCCAGGCAGGAAGCCTGAGTTCAAATATGGCTTCTGACACATACTAGCAAGTCACTCAGTATTCCAGGCAACTTTCTAAAATGATCAGTTGGAGGTAATGGGAGTTTCCCCAATTGGTGAAATCATAGGACTAGACCACATTCAAAAGTACTTTAAAATCTCTACTAAAGCACAAGTAGTCCCCACCCTCTGCTGCCTGCCTGGCTGGTGTCATCTCCTAAAAGGTCTTCGCCACCTCCCAGACTCCTCCTGTCTCCCATCTACCCTCCACATCTCCATTGGATTAATATTCCTTTTATAGTTCTGACCACTGCACCTCTTTCTTCAAAATCCTCTGATGGCTCTTCATTACTTACTAGATCAAGTCCAGGTGCCCTGGCCCCTCTTTCCAGACCTTGCCTAACCTGGCCTCTTCCCTTCTCACTAGCCTCACCTCACCCTACCAGGCAAGCAGTTACTGGCTCTCTTCAATGCTTGGGCTGAACATTCTTATCTCTCAGGCCTTTGTTTATGGTCTTCCATATTCTGGGAACATGCTCCCTTTGCCAGTCCCTCCCCCACAACTATATCTCCCTCCTTCCAATAACATCCTACCCAGATTATAGATGTTACCTCCTCGAAGCCTCCCAGTCCCTGCCCTCCCCTCTCAGAATTGAAGCTCTCCTGGAGCTCTCTCTTATATTCTGTGGCATAGCCATTCATGTATGGCTGCACAGGTACTGATAATACTAAACATATGTCCTATAAGGTTAGGGGCTATTTATTGTCTTGGTTTGAGTTTTGTAGGGGCTTGAACAAAGACTAGCGAGTTCTTCTCCCTTAGGAGAATGAGGAGAGAAGTGGAAATAGCACTTCGCACAGCACTTGGCACATTGTAGGCAGTTAAAAAGCCTTTACTGATGTTGATCCTTGACTGATAGAGGAAGGGCTAAGAGAGCGCTAGGTGGCGCCACAGTGGATAGACTGCTAGTCTTGAAATTGGGAAGATCCGAGCTGAAATCCTGCAGCAAATGCTAACTGTGGGACCCTTTAGTCTTTCTTAGCCCGTTTCCTCACCTGTAAAATGAGGAGTTGGATGATGGCCTCTAAGGTCCCTTCTCGCTCTAAGTCTATGGTGACCAAAGCCAATGGACCATAGAGCTTTGTGGAATATTAGAATTTTTGTCCCAATTGTGAATGTGATATGTGATACCCCTAACACAGATCTCCCTAACCACTGAAAAGGAGGGAAGCAGGAAGAGAGTCCCTCTAACTGGAGATCTCCAAGCAAAGGCTATTCAAACATTTGCCGGTACTTTACAGAGATTTGTTCTGGGGTGTGTGATGGCAGCAGCCCTCCTAATGCCAAGATGCTGTGATTATCAGAAGCCCTACAGCTCAGCCTCCCAAGCTGCTTTGAACCTTCACCCTTTTCCCCATCTAACAAGCAGCATGCGTGATCCCTGTCATTCTTCCTAACCCTGCAGGGGTGATTAATGATTTTTTAAAATAAGGTGCTGTTATGGGATAATTGCGTTATCTCTAGCCACTGCTTTAAGTCAGCAATCTAAAAATATCACTGGAATTGAAATATCTTCCTCTACTGGGGGGGTGGGGTATGTGTGCAGATATCCACCATGGTGCATTAGAAACTGCTTACCTGCTTTGTGCTTACCTATAAAGTAAGGAGCGGTAGGTGTTGGGGGACTGGGAGAAGGCCTAGGACACGGTCCCGGGGCAGAGGCTTGGACGGTCAGGTTGAGAGTGAAGGTTCCATTCAGTGTGTAAGTGTGATTAAAAACAGGACCACTGGAAATGAAGAGGCCACTGTTGTCTCCAAACTCCCACTTGTAGCGGATGCTGGAGGCGTTCAGGAAGTGGCTGGGATCGTGGAGGTGAACGTCAAACACAACGGGAAGGTCCTTGATGAAGATGTCATCAGATGAATTGCGATCATTCTTTTGGGACATAGTCACAAATACAGGAATTTCATCTGTAAGACACGCCCCCATACACAAAGGTAAGTGAATAAAAACATGAGATTTGGCTTAAGGTAATAGTCTTTAAGCTCTGAGGCAATAAAAATCCAAGTGTGAATTACAAAAATTATATTGGATGCTCTATTTACCAGCATTTAACTAAAATGCCCTCCATGTTTTCCTTCTTTGGGTAGCTAGGTGGTGCACTTTATAGAGTGTTGGATAGAGTTCAAATCTAGCCTCAGATGCTTACTAGCGGTGTAATTTTGGGCAAGTCACTTTATCCTGCTTGTCTCAGTTTCCTCATCTGTAAAATGAGCTGGACTAGGAAAGGGCAAACCACTTCAGTGTTTTTGCCAAGAAAACCCCAAATGGGGTCACAGAGAGTCAGATATGACTGAAAAATGACTGACCCACAACTTTCCTTCTTCTCAGGCTTGGCTCACAGCACTGACCATGTCTTACGTGATCTCCTTCCATTCCTGCCACTTATGGGCCCTTATTAAAATCCTTTCTATGCTTCAAGGAACAGATCAAATGCCATCTCAATACTGGGAGCCTTCCCTGATTGCTCAAGTTGGAAATGATCTTTCCTCTGGAAAGAAATGGAATTTGGTTATCTTTTGGCCTATTCTGTTCCATTCCATTCTATTAAGTTCCATACTATATTCATCTATTAAATTATGTACTATAGTCATACATGTACACTTACTTGTATGTGACATACGTGCCCTATATAGTTGTAAGTTCTATGAGGGAGAAGTTAATTCTTGATCTCTGCCCTCAGCCTGGCTCCCGGTGCTAGGCACCTAGGACACATCATTGTTGAATGGAACCATGAAGTCATATATGGTGCTCTTAAAACCTGGAGAAGGGATCTCTAAACTACCCCAGGGTGCTGTAACTACCCCAAATCCACACTGCTCAAATTAATGGCTTTCTTATTGGTAAGTTCCAAATTTCTTAGAATACTGATGAGGATGTTACTGATACTAGGAGTGCCAGAAGGGTAAATCACTTACCTGTTACCATATATATGTCCCTGGTAGATGTGACTGGGACATAAGCTCGGTGCCCTCTTCTGTACACAGTCACTTCCATGAGTTGGGGACCAAGAGTCATGTTGGCTGTGTTTATAGAAACTGCAGCTGAAGATCGTCCCAATTTGGGGAAATACTGGCCTGTGAGAAAAGGCAAATTGCAGTTACCCATTTGAAGAGGTCTGGTTCTGAAAGAACAGCTAGAGGAGTTGGAAGGGACGTCAAGCATGTAGTCCAAACTCTACCCCCCAAAGAATCCCCACACTAGCAAACCCAACAAGTGCCTCTTCAGTCTTTGCTTGAAGACCTCCAAGGAAGGGGAGGTCATTACTGTGGCCCCCTGATCCATTCGGGGGTAAATCTGTTAGAAAGTTAGTTAAGCCTGGAGTTACTTCTTTGCCACTTTACTCATTGCTTCTGGTTCCGTCCCTTGCTGTTGACAGATTCTTCGAACCTAGAATGCAGCTCTGGCTTTATATTTTAGATAGGGTAACACTTAAATCCGTACTTAAGCAATTCATAAAAAACAATTCCTTTCCAGACTGCTATCTAACCAAAGAGTAACACAGTTTTATCAGATTCCAGACTGGAATACAGGTCATCTCATTGGCCCAAAAAGGAGAATTTATTTAAAAATCAAGGCCTAAATAAGAAACTCAATGGACCAAGGGTACAGTGTCATTCTCAGCTCCCCTTGGATGGGAGGGGGTTTTGGTGGAAGAGAGGAAATGTAAATAATAGCCCAATATTTTCTAAACCCAGAAACATAAATTACTAAAGGAAAGGATCCCTATTTTACAAGAACTACTGGGAAAGCTGGATGACAGATTGGCATAAATTAGATTTAAGACCAGAATCCTATACCATATGCCACGATAAACTCCAAATAAATATGCAGATTGAACGTAAAAGATAACATTTTTTAAAATAAGGAAAATGGAAGGAACTACTTTTCACATCTGTGGGTAGAGAAAGAATTCTCCACTAAATAAGGCATAGAAGTAGTCACAGAAGACAGTGGACAATTTTCATTATATAACATTTAAGAAGCATTTTCTGAACAAAATGATTGAAGAATGGATAAGAAAAAATGCAGTGCAGAAACTTTTTTTCATCGAACATTACTGATAAAGGTCTAACATCCAATACATACAGAGAATTGATTAAGGAAAAAAGTCCAACAGCCATTTTCCAATAGATGAATAGCCAACAGGTATGAATAATTTTCAAAAGAAGAATTGCAGCCATAGGTGAGCACATGAAAGCGTACTCCATGTCACAGATAAGAGAATGCAAATTAGAACATCTCTGAGGCTTTACCTCACACCCTGTGAATTACCAAAGCTAAACCAAAATGGGAGCAGTTAGTGTTGGCGGGGCTGTGGAAAGACAGACATGCTTGTAATGGAGCTGTGAATTTCTGACTCCAGACTCAGTGCTCTATTTGCTGAGGCCCCCAACTTGCCCCAACGAAACAGAGTGGAGTGGCAACGCTGGACCTAGAAGTCAACAGAGACATGGGTTCAAATATGACTTCAGACACTTACTAGCTGTGTATTTTTGACCTCAAGTTTCTTCATCTGTAAAATGGGATAGTGAAAGCACCTACTTTCCAGGGTTGTTGTGACAATCAAATGAGATAGTGTTTGCCAAGTGCTTTGCAAACCTTAAAGTACCATAGATTAATTAGCTATCATTACTGCTATCTTCCTCTCTGCAGAAAGGTTCAAGGTTGTAACACATTGTTAGACCTAGTGACAGTACTAGATATTTTTGCTTAACTGTTTTTCTTTGTTGCAAGGGACAGAGAGGGGACTGTATCCGGAAAGGTTTGTGGTGTTAAAACCAAAAGGTAGCAATAGTAGTTACTGGAGGTGGGTAGTAAGAATGTATCCTTGACTATCACAGCAAGAGGCTGTCTTGTACAAAGACTCAATGAGGTGGCACGGGGGACAGAGTGCTGGGACTTACCTTACTGAGTTCCTAAACTCAAATCAGGTCTCAGACACTTATGAGTTGTGTGACCCTGAGCAAATCACTAAACCCTGTTTGCCTCAGTTTCCTCATCCTATGAAATGGGTTGGAGAAGAAAATGGCAAACCATTCCAGTATCTTTGCCCAGGAACACCCAAATGGGGTCATGAAGAGTCAGACATGACTGAAATGACTGAACAGCAAAATGAACCACAGATTTCTTAGTGACTCTCCCTGGGTTTGGATAAAAAGAAATGTGGATTATGGCATAATAGAGGCAGATTCTAATGCATCCATGGCTTTTAAGAAACTAGTCATAATTATCACTCTTTTTCCAAAGGGCTTTTCAGTTACAAAGAGCTCTGTACACATTCTAGCTGGCCCCTCCCAAGACAGCAGCAAGGTTAAGGACAGAGACGATAAGCTGAAATCATCGTATTCCAAATGCCAGGTTCTGTCCATTCTGTCAGTCTTTATAAATGAGTAGAGATAACCCTGTCAGATGGGTGGAAGGGGGGGAATCAAATGAGCTTCAAGGATCTTCACTGGAGGGGACTCTGGAGAATAAAATGACTATCAATTCAAGTTGAACTGAATGCATAAATCTCATGAGGACAGGCTCCATGTTACAGATAAAGATTATATTCCCAAGACTAGATGAAAAAGAAAAATCTTCACCCATAACATAGCATTATGATATTATTGCTGATGATGGTAGACAAAGGGCAGAACACCAACTCTAACTGAAACCTCCAAAGGGCAGGAGAATGCCCTCAAACACCACAGGGCAATTTTGATTAGAATGAGAGGACCGACAGGCCAGTCAGGATCAGCAAATGTTCACTCTGGAAAGGGTTTTGGGGATCATCTGGCCCACCCTCATTGTCTACCCATAAGGGAACCATGGCCCATAGATTCAAAGTCATAGATCATGGTCACACAGCTCGTTATTAGCAGGGCTGGGCTGTAACCTGCCAAAGTTTAGGGAATTTTACAGAGCAAACAGCTCTTAAATTCTTATAAGCAGAGAATAAGGATGTCCAAATGCCTAACCAAAATAATAAGAATAAACATTTATAGAATATTTTAAAGTTTGCAAAGCACTTTACCTTTTCCTCTGCAAAATGAGACAGTTGAACTTGGTATTCTCTACAAGAGCCTTCTGACTCTAGGTCTATGAGCTGAGGATTATTTCAGTTACTATGTCTCACAATAATCTTGTTCAGTGGGTACTAATGACAGTCTCCTTGCACACTTCATACAAAGGATGGAGCAATTGTTCTAGGATCTTGGACTGAGAGTCAGAAGGGATCTTAATGGCTTGATTTACAGATGAGGAAATGGAGGCCCAGAAAAGAGAAATGATTTGTTGGGAGTTCCCCAGTACTAAGTGTCTGAACCCAGGTCTTCCTGATTCCTTCTAGAGGTAGCTACGGGAATAGAAAGGAAAATATCTGATAAAATACCAACCAAGTGTATGAAAGATGTAAACAAAATTCCTCCTCTTCCATCCAGGATGGCAAGGAAAGGGCTTCCCATCTGGAAACACATGATGGGTACTTCTGTTTGGGCACTTTCCCCAGTCTCTCTCCTCTGTCCATCCAGTCCAGTTGTACACATAAGAATCTGAAGATGAGGCAGTGACTACACACAGAAAGGAATGGGTCAGAATCCATATGGGAGGGGGGAGAATGGAGGGAGATGGGAGCTGACAGTAGGGTCCCCCCAACCCCCATTCCATTATAAATGTAGAAGGGCAGTTGAAACCCTGTAATTCTGTCTGGGCTTAGGCTAATTACCTAATGTGGCACTTATCAACTGATTGGTTCTCAAATCACCAGCCCATTCAAATCCAACTGATGGTTTTTTCATGAGAAGTTTTGTTTAAAAAAAAAAAAATCACAAGGACTCTTTTGCATGTATGAAATTACTGACAGGAGTCTGGTCTTAGAACTAGTTAGTTGAGCTAGACTTGAAATCCAGACTGTGGAGCAGGAGTGGGGTCACAATGGCCCCTGCATTCTTCTTTGCCCATCTTCCAAGATCATTATCCCACTAAAAATAACAAATGGCCAAGCTCTTCTCTGACTTCCAACTCAGAGCCCGATACAGTGGCCGGGCCTCATTAGCCAGAAGACTTAAGTCTATTTATAAAACTAAATGAATAATGAGGGCCCCTAAATGTGCGCTAATTAAGTCGCGCATCTAATTGTAGAGATTGTAAGCAAAGACTCTCATCTAGAAGAATAGAGCCATCCCACGGGAGCCAGCGCCTAATTGGGACGTGGTCACCGATTATTCCTTATTGTTCCTCTTATCAAAGACGAGCAAAAAGGATATTTTTCTATTTTTCAAAGGTTCTCTTAAATCTTAAATTCTATATTCAAGGCTTTTCTCCTCGGCATTCTTGACATCAATGAATGGCCAGTCATTTTCAGTTAATATAATCTCTCCTTGAAATATGTTACTTAGAAGCAATAAACTATGTAGCGCTGTTGTGCTTGGTTGGTTTTTTTTTTGTTGTTTTTTGTTTTTAAAAAGAGAAAGGAATCTGAGGAAATTCCAAACACTTTTTAATACCAACCAGTCTGGGTTTTCATTTTGGAAAGGGGAAAAATTCACTGGAACGGAACATAGATGAGATTTGAGCGAGAGACGAGAAACGGGAAAATTCTCAAACTGGTCTGGCTAATTTCCCTTTTGCAGCTTTCTTTGATTAACTAAAGAAGTTGATGAATTCCACCCCCTCATTCAGAGAAGATGTCATCTTCACAGCATCCGCTAAGAAGTCCTTTTTCTGTATTGATGTTCACATTCAAAAAAGCAGTCGCCTTGAGTCTGAAAGGCTTCCTCAGCGAGCCGAGCCTCTGACAGGTACTAGACTGGCGGCTGACCCCGAGCAAGTCCCTTAACCCCCTCGGAGACAGCTGCTGGCCTCCAGCAGGGCAGGCTCTCCCACGAGGATAAAGGCCACCCGTCTGGATCGGAAATTTGGCTTCTATTTTGTAACTTTTCTTTGATTAAAGAAGTTGATGAATTAGATCTGTAGTTCCCCAAATATTCTCTCATTATGACTACCGTTTTTTATTATTACCACGATTCATTATTATAGCTGCTACTATTATTAGCATTAGGTAACTATTAGATTTATATATTATATACCATCATTATGAACACGACTGCTCTGATTGTTGGAACCATTAGTAATGTTATTGCTGCTGCTCCGGTTACTGTAACTTCTTATTGTTACAGCTATTACTGATTATTTTAACTGTAGCTATTATCATTATCGCTATGATAACTACGACACTATGGTTACTATTATTAGTCTAATAACAGTAATTAGACACATTCCATTTGCTATGAAATACAAAAAGCTGGGGGCGGTGTCTTAGCTGCTTTACATAAAACTAAAATGAGACAAGTCTCACAAGCCTTGACTGGATCGGGCACATAGTAGGTGCTGAAGTTACTGAAATGAAAATCATTGGACCCATCTGGCAAACCGTCTGCTCTCTGAATAACCCAAAGAGCTTGGATCGCCGGCACAAAAAGCCCGTTGAGAACCAGCCCGGAGAGTTCCACTTGAGCCTAGGAAAAAGCCCGTACCTGACAATGCAGTCTTTGTGAGGTGGTTCTGCTTACCCAGGTCCCTCTTAGAAAAACTAATTCTCTCTCCCCCCTCCCCCCCCACCTCTCTCTCTCTTTCTCTCTCTCTCTCTCTCTCTCTCTCTCTCTCTCTCTCTCTCTCTCTCTCTCTCTCTCTCTCTCTCTCTCTCTCCCACTGTCTCTGTCTCTCTCTCCCCTCCTTCTCTCTGTTTCTTTCTCTCTATAACTCTCTGTGTCTCTTTTTCGTTTCTTCTTTTTTTAAAAAGAGGAAACTAGAAGGGGCTGAGCAACCTTCCTGCTGTCCCTCAGTTGTGGGCAGCTGTACATTCAAGCCAGAACCACAGATCACTCCAAATTTCCATGGCGGAGATAATTTTTATTTCGTGGGCTATCCTAACTTTGTAATTTGGTCTACTTAAGGCTGTGAGAATGTCATTTCATCAGATTTTAGGGCTGGGAAGAGCTGAGAGATGAAAGATGGAAATTAAGAAGGGCCCTGACCAGCCATCAATCCCAAACTATTCATTTTAGAGAAGAGAAAATTACTGAACAGAGAGGGGAGAGAATGTGCACAAGCACCTGCCCGCCCCCAGCAGAAAGGGAGGGCAGCACAGGGGACAGGCTAGGAGACAAAGGAGCTGGGGTCAATCCTGCCTTTGGCACTGAGGACCTGGGTGGCCTTGTCACCATCGAACCTCCACAGGCCTTGGTTTTTTTCAGCTGGACAAGAGGGCTGGACTGGACGGACCGTGAGGCCCTTTCCAGCCCGAAAGCTAATCCCTTAAGCCAAGTGGCAGAGTCAACATTTGCCCCAGATCTTGGGACTTCAGAGCTAAGGCCTTTTCTGGGGTCGCTCGGCTGCGCATGCAGCCGCCTGCTCACCGTTCTCGCAGCTCCGATCGTAGATGATATTGCCTCTCTCATCTTCCTTTTGACATCTGGGGAGCACCAGGCTCACGACAAAGGTGATGTTGGATCCCACCAGTGCTGGGGAGTCACTAGTAAGGATGGCCCGCACCTGTCCCCCTGAGAAATGAAAACAAAACGAGGAAAGTCCATGGGCACTGACCCAGCAGGACCGATTCCTTTCCTTTGGGAGTGACCACATAACATGCAATAAGGACAAGGGATGGACCTGGGATTTTACTGGTATAGGGGACTTGCAGATGAGGAAACTACCTCTCCCAGTGTAGGTAAGGATCTCTCTGCAGTTTATAGTTTCAGAGTTTCAGGGGCACAGTGGGGTGACATGATCTGATTGGAAACAGTCAGTGCATGGCAGAAGTGAGACTGGAACCCAGGCTTCTGGACTTCCAGGCTAGCTCTTTAGACTCTCTGCCAGCCTTATAATGAATCCAATTCAGTACCTGAATTTCTCCTAATGGTTTTTATAAACTACACATATCTCTACAATTTTAATGTTCAGCGCTGTTGCTTGGAGCCCTCCAGTTCATTCATCAATCATGAAGGCTCAGACCAGGCTCTCTTTGCCATTCACATGCACTAGGATACTATTGGGGCACACTTGGGGGCACAAGGTTAGTGACTGTCTGGAGCCCTTCTCCCACTGTTCAGCTTTCGTGCACAATCTCTTCTCCATCTGGTCCCAGAACAACCAGTTTGTAAACCATCGTATCCAAAGCCATTCCCCACGGAGCGAAGTGTGTGTTGAGGGGGGAGCGTTGGTGGAGGATCCAAAAAGAAAGAACTGGGTAGCAGGAGTGCTAGACAATGTTTCTTTTCAACTAAAGCAAGCTGTAATATCTGGCGTGATTTTTAAATGCTACAAAAAAAGAATGATACTTATTATTAGTTTCTGCTGAGGGGAAAGCAAAGTCCTGCCAAACCCAGGCAATCCTGATTTGTAATTACGACTCTGTCATGTAAAATGACAACAGTGATATTATATAATGCTAAATAACATTATATTACATTATAAAGTAATATTCCTATTTTTGCTGAGTGGCATGCAAACTCCTACAAAATTCAGGTAATACTAGTATATGGTTACAGCTTGGTCACATGCAAGATAATATTATTGTTATGAAGATTGTTAATACCAATCAGCATTATTAGTATTAATATTATTGTTAAGTAGAAAACAAAGTCCTACAAAATCCAGGTAATATTGGTATGTGATTACAGCTTGGTCACATTGTTATGAGTATGATTAATATCAATCAGCAATATTAGTATTAATATTACTATTAGGCAGAAAGCAAAGTCCTGTGAAATTTACTATATATAATGACACTTCTGTCATAGGCAAAGTAATATTTTGTTATTATAACAGTGTTATTATTCTTTTTGTTACAGCTACTACTGAGCAAAAAGCCAAGTCCTATACAATCCAGGCCAACAATCACATAATATTACATTATATTATGTCTTAATGTCTTTTATTGCATTACATAACAATGACAATGATTATTTTTGCTAAGCAGAAAGCAAAGTCCGGCAAAATCTAGGTAATGCTGGTATGTAATTACAATTCAGTCATATGTAAAATAATATTTAATATTATTGCTGTTGTTTTAAGCAGAAAACAAAGTCCTGCAAAATCCAGGTAATATTAGCATGTAATTACAGCTCTGTCATATGCAAAATAATATTTTATTATATAATTATTGCTGCTATTATTACAGAGCAGAAAGCAAAGTTCTGCAAAATGCAGGTAATGTTTGCATGTAATTACATCTCTGTCATATTACAATAACATTATGAGTTATGATATGATGTGGGATATAGCAGAGTATGATATAATATGATATCATATCACATCATTTTAACATGGTTTTTGCTGAGCAGAAAGCAAAGTCCTGCAAAACCCAGGTATTACTGGGGATTATTGCTCTGCCACATGCAAAAGCCATTTGGATGACTGTAGCAGCCATGAGGCCAGACTAGACCAACTCCTTTTTATTTTCCTGGAAACTTCGGATGCTTTGGCCTTCTCACTACCTTTCCAGCAGCTTTTCCACCGGGAGTCCCCCTCTTTCCAGACTGGGTAGAGTTTTTCATTCCATATGTTCTGGTCAGGAGACCAGCCGTAGAGTCGGTCCTGGTGCCTAATGACAGGGGCAACAGCCCTTCCATGGCTCACCACATCTCGAAATCCTACATTAGGATAGAGAAGAACACAAGAGGCCATGGGTCTCCATTCCACTCTGTTATCCAGAAAGGAAATCTTACACAAGTGCAGGATACGTTGGAAGCAATATTTGCCCATTCTGCAAAGAGTAGAGAACACCCACCCATGGATAACCCGGTTGATCAGTCAGACAGAGGAATAATAGTTTATTATCTTTTATGTCAATTAGTTAATCAACCAGGATGTAGGAAGGGACTCCTGGGTACCAGGCGCTGTCCAAGGCTCTGAGTTGGGGATACAAACAAAAATGAACCACTTCTTGCCTTTCAGGAGGTGACATATCATAGCTATTTATCATTTATGCTTTAAGATTTGAAAAGCATTTTGCAAATATTATTTCATTTAATCTCACAACAATAGGTGCTATTATTATCCCATTTTGCAGATAAGGAAATTAAGACAGGCAGAGGTTAAGTAACTAGCTCAAGGTTGCTCAGCTAGTAAGTGTCTTGAGGCTGGATTTGAGCTCAGGTCTTCCTGACTACAGGTCCAGCACTCTGCACCATGGTGTCCCCAGAACACCATTTAATGGATAAAAAATAAACAGAAGTGTAACTGACATGATCAGGGAACCTGCCCTTATCAGCTGGTCTGGTACACCTTCCACGAGCAGACCTTCCTAGAGTAACTGCTGCATGCCCTCAGTCATGAGGATATGAGAAAGGGCATTCAGCTATGAGCTGCTGGGGAAGTATGTTCCTTCAGCAAGGGTCCAGAGCTCACCTCCCTCTAGCAGATTCAAACTCCCCAGGAGGTGCCCTGCTTTATTAACTGATAACCCATATTATGATAAATAATTACAAGGAGAAAGACACTAACGGCTGAGGCTCCATCTTGAAGTGGCCCTTGGGCAGGGTTTTGGAGAAAAAAGAACAAGATCTCAAGAGGCAGAAGTAAAGACAGACACAGGTTTTCCCAGCATGGGCACAGCCCATGCAAAGCTAAAGAGGTGGGAGATGGAGTGGCAGGTGTGAGAGACCGCAAGAAAGCCAGTTTGGTTGGATCATAGGGTGCTTGAAAGAAGAGTAAAAGAGTAAAAAGAAAATCATAGGGAGAGTCAGGTCACAAAGGACTTTAGATGCCCAAAAGAAAGATGTTTTATCCTAGACTAACAGGGACGATTACTAAGGCCAATAACCTGACATTTCTTGAATGGGGAGTGTCACGGTCCCACCTGCATTTGAGGAAAATCATTAATAGATGATAAGCAGTCTCTTTATCTGTTCTATACCAAATATCATCATTAGGGGAGTCTTTTGTAAAAATTAAAAAAAAAATAAAAGGAATCTGTTTGACTCCATTGACAACATTTCATCCAATTCCACAGATATCTGTTGACTGCATACCATGTACCCCAACAGTCCTGGCCTTTGGGGACCCTACTACAGTAGCTGAACCTACCTCTTGAGGCATGAGCCGGTGCTGGGGCAACCTCTTCATGTCTGACATTTGTACAAGAGGAAAACCCACATTCCTTGCTAGTTATTTGGTTTCTTAATTATAAACCTTTGGAAATTGTTTTCATAAAAACCACTCTCAAAATGGATAAGTTGGACAGAAATAGCAGTCATCGAGAAGGACCAAGTCAATTCCTGCTCTGAAACCAGCAATGAGAGGCTGGTGTAGTGGAAAACACAGATTTGGGGTCAAAGGACCTGGGTTCAAATTCTGTCTCTGCGGATTACCATAATAATGCTAGCACTTACATAATGCCTACAATGGACCAGGCAGCATGTTCAGTGTTTTATAATTAGCATCTCATTTGACCTCACAACAACCCTGGGAGGTGGGTGCTATTATTTACCCTCATTTTATAGCTGAGGAAACTGAGGCAGACAGAGTAAGGGACTTGCCCAGGGTCTCACTAAGTGTCTGAGGCTGGATCTGAACTCAAATCTTTCTGATTACAACCCAGTTCGCTATCCACTGGGCTAGCTAACTGCCCCTTGGTGGGTTGGGGGACAGCTTAAAAAAATTTCTTAACATTCTCATGTCATATATTTCTTTCCTCTTAAGTCTCCCCTCACCTTGGATCCAAAGAAGAAAAATTAAAATTAAGCAAAGTCAAATTGCCTTTGAACCAGCACATTTGAAAATGTATTGCATGGTCTTCTGGCAGTTAGGCGGTATAGTGGACAGAGTACTGGGGCTGGAGTCAGGAAGACCTGTGTTCAAATCCAGCCTCTGACACTTCCTAGTTATGTGACCCTGGGCAAGTTTGCCTCAGTTTCCTCATCTGTAAAATGGGGATAATAACAGCACCTACTCCCAGCGCTGTTGTAAGGATCAAATGATATATTTTAAAAGTGCTCGGCACATTGAAAGACCCTATGTAAATGTCAATCATTATTATTATTTGTTACCATTAGTATAGCCAGAGTTTGAACACAGGCTTTCGGATGACAAGTCCAACCTAGGAGCAGAGACACAAAGGTTTGAAGGGCTGGTGAAGGGTCCCAAAGGGTCCCTGACAGGGAGGCATTCTCTGATAGGCAGTTTCCCTGCCCATCCCTCAAACAAACAAACTGGATTTCATCCATTTCACATCCCAAGCCATCCAGCCCTGTAGTAATCCCCAGCCCAGAGGTGTCCCCAGATCTAGTCCCAGCAGGCAAACAGATAGAAAGGCTGGGAAAGGGCATTACCTGCCTGCCAACGCCCAGGGAAGGTCTATGCCCGTGATCCTTTTCTTGGTTACACACTGTAGGCTGAGGCACTTAGGGCAGCTTTGCCCCCACCAGGTCCCAGCTCACACCCTGGGGCTGGGGCTGGGTTTGGGACCCACCTGGAGCTCTGTAGCCCATCTGGAAGAAACATTGAGCTACTACTCCCTGCCAGGACCAGGCAGGCTCAGACATCTGCCTTTCTTCTCCACCCCACCCATCCCTAGCTAGAGAAGCTGCCCCACGCATGAGAAAGGGGTTTTTCTAACTCAGGAGATCCTGGGAACTCCGAGGGACTAGTCAGTTCTCTCCCTCCTCCTTCCCTCTTTTCATTATTTCCCAGAACCCCATCTGCTCTCCACCCCTCCTCGGTCAAAAGATTGTCAGTCTAGATCTGGAAGGGACCTTAATTCAACTCCCTCCTTTTATAGATGAGGAAACTGAGGCCCCAAAGGCTAACTGATATGCCCAAAGTTATATAGGTAGTAAGTGAGCTGAGATTTGAACGCAGCCCTTTAACTTCAGATCCATGTTCATGGATTAAGTGAAGGATTCGGGGATAAGAAACATGGAAAGGAGAGGGGTCTATCTATAGGATCTCTCATGAAAATAAAAAGGATGAGACTTTGGCACATAGCCCTAGGGTACCTCCCGAAGCTCTCCACAGAGTTAGAACAGGTTAAGGATGGAGGTATTTCCTGAGGCAGATGGGGGCAGACACAGGACTTTCAAAGGGCTTGCTCTTGACCCTGAATCACTGACTTGGAGTTTCAAGGGACTCAGATCAACCTTCTCTTCTAAGTTTATGTTCTGGTTACTCCATAGTTATGTTCTGGGCATTATATGTGGTCTCTATAGGGTAGGAGCTTTATTTCCTCATTTTTTTGTATCTCCAGGCACAAAGCAGCAGGAAAGTATACAGGAAATGGTCAATAAATATTTGGGTACTGATGGATCACAGATCCAGACTTACAAGAAACTTCAGACATCATCTAATCTAATCTCTTATTTTACAGATGAAGAAACTGAGGTTTCTAGTGGTGAAATGAATTGCCCACAGTGACAAGGCCCCTGTGTCTCAGTCCTACGCTTTCCCCACCAAGGTATACCACAGTCAAATCAGCTAGTACTAGAGGAAGTCTGGGTCAGTCATTTGCTTTGGCTCACTTGCCCTACTTTAGGTTCTCTGGTTCAAGGACAAGTTCAGAGACACTCCTCTTTTTTTTTTCCATTCTCTGATCTCCTTAGACTTGCATACAAGGACCTGGGCCAACTCTGTATCAGCCATGTGAGCCCCACCCGAGGCAGTTAACAAGCTTCTGCACATCTCTGGTGGGGGAAGCCAAGCAAGGGAGAGTTTAGAAACACCCCTTTGGAGACTCTGAGGGTTACTGCATGGCCAGGGTCCTCAGCCCTCTCGCCTGGACCTTAGGCATCAGTTTATCCGAGATCCTTATCAGAGAGAAGCCAGAGAGGTTCAGTGAGGCCAGTCTGCTGGGGTCAAAGGCAAGAGCTGAAAGGCTCAGGCCTAGACTAATGCAGACATCTGGCTAAGACCATGAGGTATCACCAATGGCAAAGTGGCTCAAAGGTTGAGTGGGCCATCTTTGTACTATGTGCCAGGCACTAGACTAGGGGTTGGGAATGGGAAGTTCTTGCCCTCAGGGAGCTTATGCTCCAATGACTAGATGAATCAGAGCTACAAAAATGTTTCCCCTTAAGCACAAATGGAAATGATTATATTCCAAACCTCTCTTTGCTCCCGTTTTCTCTTCTCCAGAGACCAACAGTGACAAGTTTCCACTAAGGAAAGCCCAAAGCCTGACTGGGGGAGCTTTCGTGCAGACCCCAGCTCAGGCCCTGGCTGCTCCCTGATGCCCCCACCCCCCATTCCCTGCTGCAGAGAGCTACTCACGTTTAGCGGCGTTCAGGGGGATGGGACCTGCCAAGACCAGGAGCCCCAGAAGAGAACAGAGGCCTGCCATGGGGGCTGGGGACTGAGCTGGCTGATCTGGCTTCCTGTGCTCCAGCCACTTGGGGGAGAGCCCCATCGAAGGCCAGCTCCTCCTCTCCTCAATTAAAGAGGGCCTGGGGGCACATCATGTGATGGGGCTAAGCTTGGTTGCCTGATCTGGTGTCTTCAATTCAACCCCTAGACCTCGTGCTCATGAGTCACAACTTTAGCCTTTCCTTCTTTCGTTATTTGGTTGTCTATTAAAAAAAGACAAAGCCAAAAAACCTCCAACTTCATCTTTTCAAAGACTGTTCTGCAGACACTTCCAGACAACTCAAGGGGTACGGGGGTGAGGGTCAGAGGATCAGGGTTCAAATCTTGCTGGGCTGCTACTATTTATCTAACTTTGGGCAAGTTGCCCAGTCTTTCGGAGCCTCAGTTTCCTCATCTGTAAAAAGAAAGGATTATTCCAAATGATCTTTCAGTTCCCTACTAGCTCTAAATCTATTATTCCCTGTTTATTTTATGATTCTGCCATCCATTTTAAAGTGATGAATTTTCATATAGAAAGGCTTTTCATTTATTCATTTACTTTAGTGTTTCACTGGATTTGTCAGTGCCCAGTCTCAGGGCACCTATGTGACATAGTGGATTGAGTGCCAGGCCTGGGGTCAGGAACACTCATCTTTCTGAGTTCATACCCAGGCTCAGACCTTCCCTAGCTGCGTGACTCTGAGCAAGTCATTGAATCCTGTTTGCCTCAGTTTCCTTATCTGTCAAATGAGCTGGAGAAGGAAGTGGCAAACCCCTCCAAGTATCTTGGCCAAGAAAACCCCAGATGGGGTCATGAGAAGTCAGACTTACTTACCAACAGCCACAATAAGAGCATCATGGGTTCCTGGTGTGTGGTCCCATTTCTAAATCAAAGGCAGGGCTGATGACACTGTGGCGTAACTGTGGAAAATCTCCTTGAGGTCAGACTTCCAGAACCACAGAGTTTTCTAGAGTTAGTAGGGACTTCGGTGGCCATCCTACTCAATCCAGATCTGAAAAAGAATCCCCCCTCCATACCTTTGCACTGGCTGTCCCCTGTCCCTGGAATGCCTTCCTTCCTTGTGCATCTTAGTTTCTCTGGCATCCCTTAAGACTCAGCTCAGAAATCTCTCAGAGGCTCTTCCAGGCATTCCCAGATGCTAGGACGTCTTCCCCTCTTGGGAAGACCCACTTCCCTCTAATCTATTCTGTCCGTGTCCTATGTATCTGTAGTTCATTGTTTACATGTTGTCTCTCCCCTTGGTCAATAAGCTCTTTGGAGGTAGGACCTGTTTTTACTTTTCTTTGCCTTTCATCCCCAGGACTTGGTATGTAGAAAGCACATAGAATGCTTGCTGACTGATCATGGAAGAACCAAGAGGATCCACCAGCTGGAGTCCACAATTCTAAGGCTCCACCACCTGGATACTTGGGCCCTATGTAACCCCAGGTTCACTACATCAACGTGGTTCCCCAGTAGAGTGCTCTACAAGTCATAGGTTAGAACTGTGCTTACATAAAATCATATTGCCAAAAAGGTAGAAGTTTTTAAGGAAAGAAGCAAGAGCTAGGGAAGGATCTCAATTATTTGGAGAGGAAAGAATATTAGTTCTGAAGTCTGGAGGACCTGAGATCAAAGCCCACCCCCAACACACTTAAGAACTGGATGACTTTGAGCAAGTCACTTAAGTTCCCATGGCCTCTGAGGTCCCTTCTAGCCCTAGATCTGGGATTTTTGAAATTGGTAGAAATTTTACTCACCCAGGATGGGGTGAGTGGCCTCTTGAGAAAGACTTGGAGTGAGTTTCACAACTTAGATTCCCAAGGCCTCGGAGAGTTCTTGGCTCCTCTCCATAGTCCTGGGATTGTGGTGGCGATGAGGGCTTTCTCATTCTATTTGGTGACCACAGTCCCTCACTGAGAGTGGCTATAAATAGGACCAGAACTGGGGGACTTGAACCCCAAGAATCCTCCCAAAGCTCAAGCTTGCCTCCTATCAGCAGTCTCTAGTCCAGTAACAAGAAGCCCAGAGTGGAACTTGGGGGGTGAAGGCAGTGGCAGGCTGAGAGTTCAGGCAGGCAGCAGGTGCAGAGATAGTTCTTTTGGCAACAACAAGCAGAAAGTTAGTTGCTTTGAATAGCACCCCTTCCCCCTATGAATGTAAGCTTTTGGGGAGCTTTGCCTTTTTGTCCTCAGCCCCTAGCTCAGTCCCTGGTACAGCAGAGGTCCTTGATAAATGCTAGTTGAACTAAATGCTTTGGAGGCAAAACTGGATAGTAAGCTTCATCTAGAATGCCAGGTCAATTACCATAGAGAGTATTGTTTGTAAAGTTAAATCAGAGACATGACTAGCAGCTCTAACAAGCAAGACAAACATGGCTGAATGCATGAATAGGGAGAGACTTCTGACCTTTCAGCACAGGACCTAGCAGAGGGTGAATTTTCAGCACATTTTAAGTGCACCTTCCTATTTTAACCAATTCTTACTAACTGCCACTGATGATTCTTACCAAGTACAAAGCTCTGACCTGTTGAAGGAATAAAAAAGCAGGTTTTTCCAAATTGCGTCCAAGGACAAAGCCTCGCTTTCCCACCCTAGTTGTGTCTTTATGCGAATTATCATTTGGTCTTGAATTGGGATTTTAAAAAATAACTTCTCTTTTCCTTTAAAAAATTCTGAACTTAACGAAGACCAAATAAAATGAATATATTCATGTAGGTCTGAATGAGATTTTCCAGGAAACCTTGATTACATGACCTCTTCTAGGCTCTCAGAGTCCAGTAAAGTTGTTAAATTAGAAGAAAAGTAGAATTCTAGCAACTTCCAGGGCTGGCAGGGGGTGGGAGGAGAGGGGGAAGTGTTTGGAGCAGTGTCACTCAGGGGAATGATCCAATTAACCCCAGTCCTTAATTAACTCACCTTTCTTCTGATAAAGCGTGATTGTGTCTTTCTTAGATGTAGGAGCACCTCTAGTGTTCTCCATTTCTCAATAATTAAGCATAATCATATGGCTGAGAACGTATTTAATTTTAAATTATTAACTTAATAGCCATCAATGTCCAGAATAAGAGATGAGAAATGATAGAAAGCCCTTACCATTAACAAGGTAGATGCAAATTAATTAGTAAGTAGGGAAGTATCATGCCAGGAAAAAAATCCTTTTGTTCTCCATCAACAACCCAGGCTGTCTAAAGTTCTACTTTTGGCTTTTCTTTTCTTTTCTTTTCTCTTTTTTTTCTTTCTTTCTTCCTTTCCGGTGCTCCTTCCATTCTCTTTCTTTTTCTTTCCCTTCCTCTCTATCTTCCTTCTGTTTTTCTTTTCCTTCCCTCCTTCCATTTCCTTCCTTGTTCCTTTCCTTCTCTCCCTTTCTTCCTTCCTCTCATCAGTACAGATATGGTTTTTGTTCTGCTGCTGTCACTTTCTCTCACTCTGTAGAGGTTTTTCCATATTTCTTGCCTATTTCACGTTTGTCATTCGTTCAGTTCAATAATATTCTATTATCATCATTTATTAGTATTATTTTCACTGGCTCTGTAATTCCATTAGAGCAGGGAGCTGCCCGCAAGGATCATACTCTCCAAATGTCACTTAGATTCTGAGGGAGTTGCTGGGGCAATGCATCATCGCCTCTCTCTTAGGGTCACACATTCAGCGTGCGTAAAGACAGAGCTTGAACTCAAGTGCTTCTGACTCCAAGACCAGCCTGCTAGCCACCCCCCGGGCTGCCTCATTGCATTAACAAACTAATGTGTAGCCAAACATTCTCCAGTTATCGAGGATATTGGTCATTTCCTATTCTTACCGTTACAAAGAGGGTACCCGAGAATATTTTTGGACTGATAGACCTCCCTCCCGCCCTTTCATGATTTCTTTGGGCCCAAGTCCTAGCCCAGGAGTACCTGGGTGGAATTAGGGGGTACGATCCTCTCAGTGACTCACTGCTCTTGGCTGTCTTCCAAAATGTTCCTAATTGCTGAGATGTTAATTCCAAATTCTATGCCGTAAACAAAGTCAGGAAAGCAGGTTCAGGGTATAGGGGAGTTGTCTAGTGTAGGGTAGGCAGCAGGCTTGTCAAAACGAAACCCTGGATATTTGGCGTAGAGGAAAGACAGGAGTAAATTAAAGATGAATTAGTTCAAAGAAAGAGAGAATTCATGTGACTGGATTTTCCTGATGGAGGCTGAGACGAGTGTAATCTCAGTCACGGTTTGGAGATTTGGCTCAGCGATGACTCGCGCTTGAGGGTTGCTCCTGTCTCTCCTGTCACTTACCTTTTAGATGATAAGTCATTATGCTTTCTGTTCCCAAGTTACTAAGCTCTAAAATTGTTTACTTTTTTTTAAAAAAAAGTCCCTAAGTTTTTCTCTTTTTTCTTTGCTTGAGAGCCTTTTGTAACATTTTAAAACGAATGTCTTTCCACATTTCACATCGCAGTCCTTTGCCATCCACTCCCAGAATCCTCCCTGCCTATAAGGAAAAACAGTGCAGCTGCATCTGGCTCCCGCTGCCTCTGGCTCCCACTGCCTTCTGACCTCTGGCTCCAGGACCAGGCTTTGCATTTATTGGAGGAGCAGTTTCCTTTCTGATTGTTTTCATGGCCATTCTTTGGGCCAGTTTCTAGCTCCTCCTCATCGCTTGCTTTGTTCTACATTGGCTCAAACAAGTCTTTCCATGCTTCTGTTCAGCTTTTGTGGCCACCATACAAACCGCTCTTCACAAAGCATCCTTGCCTGGCTTCCGATGGCAGGAGGAGCGCCGGTGCAGACCCTCCTTTCTCAGACTCACCCCCAAATGCAAACCTCCAACTGCTGCTCTTTTACAGGCTGATGTTCCACCTGCGAAGTGAAGCTCTTTCGCTTGCTGCATTCATTTCAAACGTACTAACTGAGCTGTCTCTCACTCTTGTTCCATTTCAGGGTGTTAGGAGCAGCAGAACTTAAGTCAGCCGGAATAACGGAATGTTTCTGATCCATTAGCTTTTGCTTGGCTTAAGATGACTTGTTTGGGTTATTGAGTCCGATCTATTTTGATTTTGCCCGTAGTAGGCATTCAGCAAGTGATAGCTGAGTTTGTATGTAATGAATGAAACAAGACAGAAATATCTATGTGTAAGGTCTTCAACAGCATGAACATCAAAAATACTATAGCTGCACACAGATATACATAAAACGTACTACAGAAGCATATGTTTACATATAGGCACACACATAGTGTATGTGTGTGTGTGTGTGTGTGTGTGTGTGTGTGTGTGTGTGTATAGGGACAGGTAGATGTCTCTGCAACGGACAGAGCGCTGGGCTTGGAATCAGGAAGATTCATCTTTCTGAGTTCAAATTTGGCCTCAGATATTTCCTAGCTGGGTGGCCCTGGGCAAGTCACTCAATTGTGTTTGCCTCAGTTTCCTTATCTGCCAAAATGAAGAAAATGACCAGTATCTCTCAGTATCTCTGCCAAGAAAATCCCAAATGGGGTCAGGAAGTCTCAGACATATCTGAAATATTTCCACAACAAGATTGTGTGTGTATGTGTGCATATGTGCACACACACACAGATGCATGTAGATAAAGTGCTAGACCTGGCATCAAGAAGACCTACGTTCAAATCTAGCCTCAAACATTTACAAATGATCTAACCCTGGGCAACTTCTCTGTGCCTCATTTTCCTCATTTGTAAAATGGAGACAATAATAGTATGGATTCCCCCCCACTCCACTGTTGTAAGGATCAATTTAGATAATATTTGTAAAGCTCATTGAAAACCTTATCTATCTATCTACCTATCTATCTGCTAGCTATTATTTTCATCATCTTTATTAAGTAATGAATACCCGAGAAGGCAGAATGCTGCGGAGGAAAGAATGCCATATTGACAGTAAGAAAATCCAGATTCAAATACCCACCACTGTATGACCCTAAGCAAAAATTTCACTTCTCTAAGGCTGAGTTTCCTTCTCTATAAAATAAAGAAGTTAGACGAAATGACCTGTGAGGTCCCTTCAGGCTCCAAGGCAGGAGGACGCACTTTCAGAGAATAATTTAACTGGGATCAGGAAGTTCATGCTCCTTTGGTTGAAGGGAGATCTGGCATTCTCCCAGAAGATGGAAGGAAGAACAGGCAGACATGTGGACAGGGTTCACATAGTGTTAATTGGTCTAATGAACCTCCAGACAGTCTGTCTCTGGGAATCTCTTGTAAGTCAAAATGGATCTTTCAAAACTCAGTAATAAAACTCTGATATAAACTTAGTCATTCATGTCTTATTCACATTCATCTTAACATAAGCAGAGGTCAAATCCTCTCAAATGAAGCAATTGGGACTGGTCTATAACGTAGGCTCCCAGAACTTTTAGACATCCTCTATTCTTTGTTTCTCCTTATATTGTTCAAGTGACCAAGATGAAAACACTAAACACAGTCAGACTTTCAATACTTTGCTGTTTGAAAGCTTTGACAAAGACACGTTTGGACCAACGGGGGCCTCCGTCCACTGGTGTAGATTACAATCCCTCTGCACCTTTTCATCTACAGGGTCCTTGCCCATGTTTCCTCATAAATCTCCCCTAGACGATCGCAAAGGTAGCAGTGTACTACACATCACACATATCTGTGGTCTCTCAGTCCTACTATATTACTGGCCCATCTACGTTTCTCACCATACTTGTTCTAGATAAGCTCTTTGAGGCATCTTTTTTTATGCAGGTTGTCACTGTAGCATGATGCACAGGCCTTGCACTTGTCACATAGTATCCTTTTAAGTCATTCTCTCATTTACAATTGTATTCTTCTGATGTGGTAGTGCTCTGTGCCTTGCAGAATGACTAAGAAGATAGTAGTATTTAAGAAATGGGTTTTGGGGAGACACTAGAAGATTTCCCAATAGCTACAGGAGTAAAATAAAGGCACTTCCCCAGTCCATCATTATCTGTCGTAGTTCTAGAAATGCTAGCCCTAGCAATTAGACATAAGAAAGAAATTAAAAGAAGGAAGGATGAAAATAAAAATTGTGCCTGCCATGTGCCAGGCTCTGTGAATGCTTTATAAATATTATCTCCTTCGATTTTGACAACAACAGCATAAAGATGGACAAAGAAGAGACAAACTATTCCTATTTGCTGATGCCATGATGATTTATTCTGAAAACCCCAGGGAATTAGCAAAGAAACTGAGAAAATTTACCACTTCACCAGAAAATCAGGCTATAAAAATTTTTTAAAACCCACAAAAGCCAACAGCATTTCTACAAAGTTCTAAGGAAATGGCTTTGGGGGAATCTGATTTCTTTCTTCTGCTCAATCCCAGGCCCATTTCATTATGCACTTGCAGTATAGGTCTAACATGAATGCACTGATTGAAGGGTTACCTGTTTAGTTCATCACATCCAGGACATATGCCTTTTCGTCCATTTTGTTTTTCTATCGTGGGTGAGTACAGCATTGTCTTCTACCTTTCTGGAGATCTCTTTAAGAAGCTTTGTAGTGTTCGTAGGCTTAATGTAGCCTTGTGCATAGTAGGAAAACAAGCAAATAAAAATTTAGATAAATGTTTGTCAACTTGACTGTCAAAATGTAAAATCTGAGATAGCATGACAATGAGTAGCAATGAAGGTTAGCTTGGAAACATTTCCTCTTTCAGTGGAGACATTCAAAATTGTATATTTTGAAATAACAGCTTCTCTTATGACCAAAGAAGCAAGAGGAGGTAAGAATGATGAAAGTCCTTTGCTCTGGTGATGTCCTCACCAGATTTCTGAATGTCCTGTTTCTCTGTCCATTGCTTAGTCCTTGGTTGGGTTGTGTCTCCTTCACAACACTGGACAAAAACATCAATGAATTGGTTCTGAAGTGGTGAATGCTAATCATTGGCTTCTCCACTTTGGATCTTTAGGATTTTGAGATTTGGTGAGGTACAGAAATGACATTTTATTTGTTCTGAGAAGAGATCCTGTATAAGAGAACTAGAAAATAAGTCGAAGCTCACCAGAAAAAGATCAGACCAGGGATTTGCCAGTCCAGAGCTGATGCTTTAAAGAGAATATGCCAATATGGTAGTTCTGCATAGAGAAAACAGTGAGCTGACATTTATATAGCACTTTAAGATTTTCAAAGTTCTTTACAAACATTACTTCCTTTTATTCTCACAACAATCCTTGGAGGTTAGTGTTATTACTATCTCCATTTTACAGATGAGAAAACAAAAGGAGGCAGAGATTAAGTGATTTGCCTAGGATCACACAGCTAATAAGTATTTGAGGTAGGATTTGAACTCAGGTCTTCCTAACTCCAGACCCAGCACTCTGCCCATTTTCCTACCTACCTGCCTAAAGACTTTCTTAATCAGATAAGCAGTGGGAGCTGTGGACTGTATACTGGACATTTAATTATTACTTAATATTAGGAGAATTTTACAGAGTTTCAGCTTAGAGAGGGACCTACAACCCATACCTGAACACAAATCCCCTATGTAATAAAAGAAATGGATAGCCAGCCTCTCCTTGAATACTTCCAGTGATGGAGAACTCACTACTTCCCAAGGAAGATCATTTTTCTTTATGACAGCTCTAATTGTCCTTCTACCTTACTGGAAGTTTTTTTAAATAGCAAACCCAAATCAGCCCATGTGCAGCTAGTAATCCTGACTCCTGTGGCCAAACAGAACAAGCTTAATCCCTTCCCCACATGAGAGCCCCACGAATACCAAAGGACAGCTCTAGTGGTCATCTCCAAACCTTGACTTCTTCTTCAGGCTAAATTGCCTAGTTCACCCATCTGGTCCTTGCTCAGAATGGTTTCTAGTCTCCTAACCATCCTCATCACCTTTCTCTGGCAGTTTCCTAGCTGTTCAGTATCCTTCCTAAGGCATAGATGAACAAAATATAAGGCGTCTGGCCAGGGCAGAGGACACCGAGGAGAACCCCCAAGGCCACCTCTCCCCCTTTCTGGCCACTACCATATCCCCTTCCCTCTGCCAAGTACACTGGACTCTCAGGACACCGGCTAGTGGTTGCTCTGGACCTCTGCAGCAGGACCATATTTTAGTTTGATTTCAGAAATATCACCATCCCATGATTTTACTCCCCTATGAAAACTCCCATTGCATTCCATTTCTTTGAGTCCCTGCTCTTAGAGAGATGAAAGCTGATCAGTCCAATAAACCACTGGATCTTGGAGGTTATTGGCAATTATGATAAAATAACCAGCATTTTATTTTTAGTACCTTAAGGTTTGCATAGCCCTTTGCAAAGATCATCTCATTTTATCCTCACAACAACCCTGGGAGTAGGTGCTATTATTATTCCATTTTACAGATGAGAGCTCATTCTCATTTATCTCCTCTAAAAATACTGCTACTACTCCCTTGCCTCCTTATCTAGACCAAGGTTTTCAACCTAGGTTCTATGGACAGATTTCAGGGGCATGTGAACTTGGATAGGAAATGAATTATGTCTTTATTTTCACTAACCTCTAAGTGAAACTTAGCATTTTCTTCAATTATGGATGTAGGCAACAAACTTGCTTCTAAGCAAGAATTTTGAAACTTTCCCAGATTGCTGGCAAGAGGGTCCATAGCATGAAAAATGCAAAGCCCCTGATCTCAGCACAGGGTCTGTAAATCCACTTTAGCCCCCCATGGTGGGATCTCCTGTTATTACCGCCCACAGAGCTTGAAGGGACCGCAGACATCATCTCATCCAAGTCCCTTATTTTAAACATGAGAGACCTGAAGCCCCAAGAATGAAGCGAGAGTTCTATGGTTGCACAAATAAGAAATACACAGCAGAGGTGGAATTTGAACTCAGCCCTCTGCTTCCAAATACAGTCATTTTTCCTAATGGGCCAAGCAAAGGTGAAAAATCATATTGTTCTCTCATTTTTAGCAAGGTTGAAATCCTGGCATACTTTTTGGGGTACAGCTAATGAACCCCCAGATATTAAGCACTCTCTATGAGCCCACACTGCGTTATTCAGTGAAGCCATACAGACAAGATGGTGATTTGAAGAATGGAAAGTGATGGCATGGACGTTCAAGACAACCATTTGGGCCCAGTAAAGCCGTATCTGAGTTGTTAAGAAAAGCATGGCCCGAAGGATTTTTAGAACAGAACAGAATTGCAATGTTATGGATGACGTATTAATTCTTTAAATTGCAGTTTTACTGGTGCCTTTTTTCTGGCATTAGTCATTTCACACACACATACAATGGAACAAATGAAAACAATTAAGCAAAAGCATCTGTTACAGAGACTGATCTACCAATGGAAACAATATTCCTCCAACTATCCTCTACCTCTCAGCTGGAGTGGAGAAGATATCTGAAATGTTTAAAGGTTTGTTTGCTCATTTCTGCTGCTGACAACACATAGCAGGTGCTTAATAAATGTTGATCGATTGATGTTTTGTTCCTTTCTTATTTACTTCCTATGAATGTCTATCAAGATCCTGGGAATAAAACAGCAAAAATGAAATCTCTCGTGCCCTCAAGGCACTCATTCTGTTATAGTAAACAGATATGATGGGACAATTTGAGGAAAGGGGTGAAAGCCCGAACCACTGCAAGGTTCAAGAAATGTTTTCTGCGGGAGGTAGAACATGGAGGAAGTAGTTCTAAGAGGTCAAGGTGAGGAGGTAGGGAGGACCCCACAAAAGCACAGAATGGGACAGGGCAGTGGACAGGTCTGTTGGGCATGCCTCCATTGTTTGTCATCACAGCTTCTCCCATCCTCTCAATGTCCAGAAATAGAGGGTAGCTACTCTATACTGTAGGACACTGCTTCACAACCAGAGACCCACCAAGGCATCCTCTTGTCCATTGGCTGGACCGCTGGATGATTGGCCAGGAGGACAGAGCAGCTAAAAGATTTGTGGGTGGACAACCTCCAGCATCCCCCAAGTCCATGGCATTGACCTGCCAAGAGCCTCTTCACAGATGGAGCAGGGACCCTGGTTTTGGTCTCATTTATTGATACTGTCTTCCTTTTTAACTGACTGGTTCTCAAGAGCAGGTCTCTTTTCATTAAGCCTGTGTGGCTATCCAACAACTGACTCCAGTATACATACCAAACACTGGGAAAGGAGCCATAAATCTAGCCTGAAGCATGTGAGCTGTGGAATAAAAGAGAAGTGATCTGTTAGAGCCTGCCCCACATCCAGTGACTCTGAATCACTGAGTCCTGGGCTCACGTGTTGTGCGTCTGATTAACTTATCCATTTCATCTAAACATTCCCATGCAAGGGTCTGTGTCTCCACAAAGTCATCAACTTCTTCTACTATGTTGACTAAGGCAGATTGCCTTCCAGGATATCAATCCCATGACCCTCAAAACGAATACATTCTAGAAAAGTTACGAGAGTCATGGACTCTTCCTCATCTCCCGTTATCCCTTCTATAGCTTGTTTGTACATAGATGTTTCCATTAGCTGAGAGGCTTCTTGAGAGAAGGGACTGTTGCTTGCTTTTCTTTGTATCCTCATGGATTAGTACACAGTAGGTGCTTAATAAATGCCTATTTGACTTCAATCTTTTGTTAAGATCCTTTCAAGGTCAGACTTTTGTTTCATATATACATGAAGGTTCATGCTTGGGTAATATTAAACTACTAAATTGGAGGGGGGTGGGGAATAAAATATTATTAAAAAACAGAAATCAAAACCTTGTAATCTTATGCCCTGAACTAACACAGAGCTAAGTTGGGATTGGGCTCAAGGATATACCTAAAGATCACCTGATATTGGTGTGTATGTCCCCGCCCAGAGTAAAATCTGGAACATTCCCCAATATAGCTTAAGAACAGGTCAAGTCTGGGTTTCCATAAATGCGTAAAACTATCTTCTGGACTCATAACAAGGCACTTATAGGCATGTCCCCATCCTATAAGGAGTGATCAAAATTTCCAAGCCAAGACTCACCTCTTGGTAAGTTGACCAAATTTGTCAGGGAAATCACTTCACAAAATTCCTTAGAAAAGATAAAATAGCCCAGGGCCAGTGTTACTCAGCTTTTATTTTTGGGGTGGAAAGATTCATGTTTCTGAAATTATTCCTGAAAAAGGTATAGCTCCTATTTCCAAATGAATTCTTTAACAAAAAAAATGAAAGCTAAACTATGGTCTCCTTAAATGATTCATATTGCTAAAGCTACTTCAATGTAAAAAATGGCCTTTTTTTTTCAGCTGCCATCTGGTTCATCAATTAATTTATCACAGTCCATTAATCAACCAATGTTTATTGGCTCCTGAGGTAAAACTAGATGCTGAAGAGTCAGATGCTATTTCCACCTCTAGAAAATTTACAGTCTAATTGAAGAGATGGGCAGGCCTAGAGTCAGGAAAATTCATCTCCCTGAGATCAAATCTGGCCTCAGATACTTCCTAGCTGTGTGTCCCTGGGCAAGTCACTTAACCTGTTTGCCTCAGTTTCCCCATCTGTAAAATTAGGTGGAGAATGAAATGGCAGACTACTCCAGTATCTTTGCCAAGAAAACCCCCAAAAGGGGTTACAAAAAGTTGGACATGACTGATCATCAACAGGAGATGGGACTTTTAAAATCTCATTTGAAAAAACCCAACAGGACCTGTGATCAAATGAATGTGGGTATTCACCTAGCCCATCTTTGCCTACCCAGTGTGGGTAACTCTCCTCTTCATCCTCCCAAGTTTGCCACAAGGAGTTGCCCTGACGTTCTGGGAGTCTTCTTCACTTCCTCTTCTCATTGCAAGGATAACCTCATTGAAAATGCCATTTTTAATAGTAGTGGGTCCATACTCAGGCCCCTTCATGCCTAACCCAGCATTAGGGAACATATTTCATATTGAGAGGGAGCATGATATTATAGATAGAGGCTGGCCCTCCCGTCAGACCTGGGTTCAAATCTTGCCTTTGGCCCTTACTTGTTTGGGAGACCATGAGCAAGTTAACTTCTTTAGGGCCTCATCTGTTGAGTGGGCATCATAAAAACTGTAGGTCCTACCTCCCAGGGCTGTTTGTGGGGCTCAGATGATATACTTGAAGTACTTTTCAGATTTCAAAGGCTACACAAGGTGTCTCCAAAGTCTCAGTGTGCTTTGAAGCTATGAAAGCTGGCTTCAGACTCAGGAAAAGCAGAAATTCAGGTCCTGCCTCCAATGCTTCCCAGCTGTGTGGGTGCAGCAGCCATCTCAGTGTCCAAGACTCTAAATTAGACAGTGTGGTCAACCTGTGTCGGTAGATGGAGTTTCCTCCCTGGGATTCCCTACATCAATGAATTTACAGTCCCAAATGTAGAAATCAATACCCATAATTGTTATCAGATCTATGATAGAGAAGGGGTAGAAAGCATATTTAGAAACAAACAAACACTCAAAATGGTTCACAAGCGATTTCCATCTACGAGAGAACCCAGGAGAGAAGCCAAAAGCTTTGAGCCAGTTGGACTTCAGCCTGTGTTCTGGGCAGGGCCCCCATGTTAGGAACTGCCAGAGTCTGATCTGCCCTCAGTAAGGCGGTGGCCCTCCCTGTCCCCCACCCCCCACCCCGGGTGCACTCTCTGCCCCCTTCCCCCTTCTCAGTTTTTTCCTATTGTGGTCGTCCCAGTTCCAAGCTCAGCATTGCCCACACTGAGTCTCTCCCTTTCAAGGCATACTCAAATGCCAGTCCAGAACACATTCTCACTGTCTCTGATTGCTTTCCTTTCCTCTCTCTCACCCATCCCATTCCAGGCTCTTCCTGAAATGACTTCCTAAGGCTCCTAAATCCCAGATGGAAAATACCATCTTTGTGGTTTTCTTTAAAGATCCCAGGCAGTTGGATGGGGCAATGGGCCTAGAGTCAGAAAGTCCTGAGTTCAAATCTGATCTCAGATACTTACTAACTATGTGACCCATGGCAAGTCATTGAACCTCCAGCTACCTCAGTTTCTTAATCTGTAAAATAAGGATAATAATAGCACCCACCAGCCAGTGTTGTGAGGAGCAAATGAAATTACATTTGCAACATAGCAATCCTTACAACGCTATCTAAACACTATTACCATTGTCATTCCAGCCTTGCCAGCCTCTGCATGTGTCTTGTATGTACCTGTTTATCTACAAGTCATTTCCTCCTTCAGAGGACAGGGATTGTTTCTGGTCTTTTTCCCTTCCTTTAAATCCTCTATGCTTAGCAGATTGCTCAGCCCACAGTAAACATATCCTAAATGATTAAAGGATTGGTTAAGGTGGCAGCAAGTTGAGGAAGGCAGGGTGATAGAAATGGGCATACTCTTTGACCCAGCAATACCACTGCTAGGGCTGTAGCCCAAAGAGATCATAAAAGTGGGAAAAGGACCCACATGGACAAAAGTTTTCATAGCAGCTCTCTTTGTGGTGGCCAAGAACTGGAAATTGAAGGGATGCCCATCAATTGGGGAACGACTGAATAGGTTGTGATTTAATGAATGTGACAGAATACTATTGTGCTATAAGAAATGACAAACAGGTGGACTTCAGAAAAACCTGGAAAGGCTTACATGAACTGATGCTGAGTGAAGTGAGAACATTGTACACAGTAACAGCTATAGTATGTGATGACTTATTTTGATAGACTTCTCAGCAATGCAAGGACCTAAAGCATTTCCAAAGGACTCATGATGGAAAATGCCATCCACATTCAGAGAAAGAATGATGGAGTCGGAACGCAGAATGAAGCAGATTATTTCCTTTTTTTCGTTTTGTTTTGTTTCTCATGGTTTCTCCCATTAGTTATGATCTTCTATGTGACATGACTAAGGTGAAAATGTGTTTAATAGGAATGTATGTATGTATAGAGCCCATATCAGATCGCATGCCATTTGGGGGAAGGAGCGGGGAGCAAGGGGGAGGAAATTTAAAATTTGTAGAAGTAAATGTTGAAAACTAAAAACAAACAAATTAAATTTAAAAAAGAAAGACAAAGGGAAAAAAAGAAACAAGTATCTTATTCCAAGGGAGGTGTTGGGAGGGAAGTATATCTAGAAATGGAGTGAGAGATAAGTAAGAAAGTAGAAGCATCAATAAATCTCATTTTTCAAAAGAATATGTGCCTAGTTCATTTGTAATGATGGCCAGCTTGGCTCTGTCATTTGCTACTTTTTTCTTTTAAATTAAAAAAAACATTTAAATCAATTAAAATTCACCTTTTTTTCTCTTCAAAAAAAAATAAATATAAAAATTTGATGAAGGCAGAGAAGGTTGGGAAAGACATTGTGTAGGCTAGAGAGACTTTTGAGACATACTTTCCCCTCCTCCACTTAGAAGAATGCTTTTTTGTTGCCTTTCTGTCTGCTGGACCCCATCAGGGTCCCAATAAAGAGCCCACCCAGAGTACAGTGGATTGGAGATGCATTCCCACCCCAAGGGTACCTGGATCTGTGCCTCCCAAGCTGTGTTGGACCCCGCTACATTATCTCTGCCACCCTGGTTATGCTATTGAGATGTGTGTGTGTGTGTGTGTGTGTGTGTGTGTGTGTGTGTGTGCGTGCGTGGCGTGTGGTGTGTGTAAATTAATCTTCCATTTTATAGTATAAATCTAGAGGAAAATCTAGAGGGTTGACTGGTGAATTTTGCTTTCTGGAGAAATTTTCAGGGACCTATTGATATGTAGATCCCAGAGAACCTATGCTTCTTTGTCAGGAGCTTAGAGGATATTTCTGTCAATTCCACCATTTTGTAGATGACTAACAGAGAGGGGAAGGGATTGCCTGGGGTCATAGAGCATGTGAAGTGGGATCTGAGCCTAGACCTTGAGTGTCCCATTTACTAGACAAGGTTACCTCAGTTTTATTTCTGTTAATTGCTCTGGCTCAGCCTCCTGGTGAATTAAAATGCCATAATGACTTCCTTGGGGCTGGCTCCACATTTGGAGGGCAGGGTTTTATTTGTCCTCTTGGTGAGTTTGCGGGTAGAGGCAAGAGACAAAGGGTGGGAAGAAGGGGGACATTGAGAGAGAGGGGGAAACCGGGAGAGCTCAGAAGTCAGTGGGACTTTCCAGGATTCCATCCCTCTTATTTGCTGTTTCATCGATGGGGAGCCAAGTGATTTTTGCATGCAGTTCATGACCTGCTTTATTCTCCAGAAGAAAAAAAGGATGAGAATAATGCCAATGAACAGTAGAAAAAGGCAAAAGGAAAGAGTATGCATTTTGAGCTGACACTGTATTGATCCTCCAGGCAAATGCTTTGGAATGTGTTCAAGCTCAGGAAAAAAGGCCAGAGTTCCTTGGGAGCTTGGAATAATAAAAAGCGTTGACAGAGTTGCCTTGATGCAGGGCAGAGACTCCAGCCAGCATGGAAGTAACCGGGGGGATGGGCTCATTGTGCTGATTTGTGGTGTTTACTGATACCCCAAAGTAGAAAGGCCCCATTGATCTGGGGATCTTGGGTTCCTGAATCATTTCGTCAAGTGTGCAAGAAATTGGCAAGATCCTCAAGGCCTGTCCAAGTGACACCATAAAAAAGGGGAGCCTGGAGGAAGTAGCCTTTTCTGGCTGGAACAAACCTTAGCCTGTGACGAGGAGAACATTAGAGCTCTGTGGAGCTAAAGTGGGGAGAACACAGCTGTTGACTGGGCACCTCAGGGAAGCACACTGAGGCCTCCGAAGGCATCTGATGGAGGGCCTCCGGCAGAGCTCTGGGGACAAAGACATCTAGGGCTGGCACATATTCTCAAAGGGCAGGGTGGCTTCCCCAGCATGCTCTCAGGGCATTGTCAGGAGCTAAGGTCCAAAAACAAGGTGAAGCTATTCAGCACAGACCTGCTCCTCCAAGCCTGGTGCAATGAGCCCATTAGGGCTGCTGAACCCTCCAAGCCCTGGTGATGAAGAACTTACTCCAGCTAAAAGCCAATGAGTTTGTGAAAACATGCTGAAACATGTAGGTCCCCCAGGAAGCCAGACAGCCAGAAAAAAAAGAAAAGATACACCCTCGGAAGTGTGATAAATGAAGCAGTCAATTAATCAGGGAGGCAAGGGAAAGGAGATAGTGACTGGGAGGACCGTCTCCTGACTGCAAAGATTAACTGCCATAAGGAGAGCTGGCTGATGGAGAGGAGGCTTGGGGAAAAGGGGGAGCCGAATGATGGGGCCAAGGCTGCCCCATTCCCTCCTGACTCTGCTTTCCATTCTGTCAAAATAGGCACTGAGGCTGCTGGGACAAGGGGCCCCAGACTCCTCTCTGGCTCAAGTCTGAAGTGGCACTTCCTTGGTGCATCTCCTCCCCAGCCCTCTTCCTCTTTTTCCTCTTCCTCCTCCTCACCCACAACAACTCTCCCTGGTTGATCACAGGGTGCTGCACTTTATTTCAGGGGTACACAAGGGAATAACGCTCTAATGATAGAATTTCATTTACTATGCCATTGGTTGTTTCAAATCACATTACAGAAGGTGGCTGAATAGTCTGCCTGTGCAAAGGCTGCCATTCTCTAGCTCCCTGGGGGGTGAGTGCCATTATAGAAAGAACAGTGACTTTGTAGTCAGAGGTCTGAGTTCAGATCCCAGCTCTGGCATTGCACACCTGCCTATCCATGGACGGCACACTCACCTGTGTTTCCTTCTGCATAAAACAAAGGGGGCAGGAGGACTCATTCCTCTGATAAGTGTTTATTGTGTACCTATCCATGAATCAGAGACAAAGACGAGAGACTTTCTTCAAGGGATTTATAGTCTTTGGGGAAGAAAACAGCATGTTCACAGATGAGCAAATTGAAAATAAAAAGAAAATAAAGTTATTTCTGAATTTGAGGAGCACCAGTAAATGGGGGGGATGAAGAGAGGCATCTTCTAGGAGGTGCCACTTGAGCTGAACTTTGAAGGAGAGAAGGTGTATGAGGTATGTGGGCTGGCTTATGCAATGACTCAGAGGTGGGAGATGGGCTATCATATGGAAAAAAGGGAAACAAGTCAGCAGAATCAGCCACTGTGGGGTCTGGATCCAACAACCCAGGCAACATTCCCACTGCTCTGAGGAAAGGAGAGAGGTCTGTTTCCTCCCTTTTCTCTTGTCTTGACCTCCTTTTCTTATTGCTTTGTCCAGTTTCTGAATGACAGAAAGAAAAGAGTAGGGAACAAAGGAAAGAGAGAGGAAAATGTGGAAGAGAAGGAAGAAGGGAGGGGGGAGGAAGAAAGAGGGAAGAAAGGGAAAGGACATAAGGGAGAGATAAAGGAAGAAGGAAAGGAAGGGAGGGAGGAAAAGAGGGAGGGAGAGAAGAGCATAGGAGGAAAGAGGGAAAAAGAAAGAAAAAGGGAGAAAAAGGGAAAGAAAGGAAGGAAGAGAAAAAGAGAAAGGAAGTAAGGGGGATGAAGAAAGGAAGGAGGAAAGGAAAGAGGGGGAGAAGGAAAGAAGGAGGAAGAGGAGGGAGGAGGGAGAAGAAGGGATGAGGAGAAAGAAAGGAGAGAAAGAACAAAGAGAAAGGAGAGCAGAGAGTGAAAGAGGGAGGAAAAGGAAGGAAGGTAAAAAGAATGAGAGAAGGGAAGGGAGAAAGTGGGGAGACAGAGAAAAAAAGAAAACAGAGTGAGAGAGAGGAATGCAAGGAGGGAAGGAGGGAGGGAGAAAAAGGAGGAAGAAAGAAAGAGAACAGAAAGAAGAGAAAGAAAAATAAATGAAGGAATAGCGAAAGAAAGAAGTAAGGGAAGAGGGAGAAAAATAAAGGAGAGAGGGTGAAGGAAGGAGGGAGAGAAAGACAGAAAGGAAGGAAGGAAGAAAAGGAAGGAAAGAAAGAAAAAGAGAGATAAAGAAAGAAAGAAAAAAGAAACAAAGGAAGGAAAGAAGGAAGGAAGAGAGAGAAAGAAAGAAAAAAGAAAGCGAAAAAGAAAGAGAAAGAAAGAAGAAATAGGAAGGAAGAAAAGGAAGGAAAGAAAGAAAAAGAGAAAGAGAGAAAGAAATAAAAAAGAAACAAAGGAAGAAAGAAAAGAAATAAGGAAGGAAGAGAGAGAAAGAAAGAAAGAGAGAAATAAAAAACAGAAAAAAGAAAGAGAAAGAAAGGAAGGAAGGAAGGAGGGAAGGAAGAGAGAGAGAAAGAAAAAAGAAAGAGAAAGGAAGAAAAAAGAGAAAGAGAGGAAGGAAGGAAGGAAGGAAGGAAGGAAGGAAGGAAGGAAGGAAGGAAGGAAGGAAGGAAGGAAGGAAGGAAGGAAGGGAGAGAGAGAGAGAAAGAAAGAAAACTAACCCCTAATGAAATTCATCCCCTTTCGCTTGGGCCAGGTGTTTGAAACATTGTTCAGAGAGGACTGGGAGGGGCCGAGGCTGTGCAACATTTAACTCTGATTAAACACCTGCAGAGCGCTGGATCCCCAATGGTGAAAGGGGCAGGTTCGTCCCAGTTGCCTGGAAAGGTGTATTTTGGGTAATGGAGAACCTGTCTGCCGAGAGAAGAGCCGATGTCCAAGGCTGAAAATTATTACAGACCGAAACATCATCTAACACCGAGGATGCAATTTACCAAACCAGGCAATCGATACAGCAAACCCTTGTGTCTTATTTCAGGCTCTTTAAATTAAGTAATGGGAGAAGTGTAACCGATTTTTCTTCATCACTGTCAGGTCCGCTTGAGGCATTAGATATTTACTCGGTAGGAGTTCGGAGGTGAGTTAAGTTCTTATAGAATTCCTTTTAAGAGTCTCTCTTCTAAATCTCACGAATGAAAGAGAATTAAGCAGAGATGCAGAGACGAAAGGGTCGGAGAGCCGCTAAGCAGAACCCTTGGAAAAACCTGGATTATAGAAAGTCCTTAGCAGAGCTGGGCAGGCTCGCCTTCCTGCCCTGGTCTCCTTTAGGAAAAGCGAGACTCTGAGAACGCAGGACTAAGAACAGATATCTGTTTCTGCTTTCAGGGTGGCCTTCTCAAATCACTTTTCAAACCACCCTGGTCCCTGCTGATTTTCTCTCTCTTTGTACCTTCAGTGTAGTCACTGCCTAACCTCACCTAGATTTCCTTAACCCTGACCCGAGAAGTACGTAGTGACTCATCCTGGAGTAACCACTCTGGTTGCCCTCAGTTTGATCTATTTGGCCTAGCCTTCCCGGTTTAAAGGGCCCTCATTAGCCCCTGATGAAATTGACTCCATCAATGTTCATCACAGGGCTGGAGTCAGAGTGCCTGGGTCCAGATCCTGTTCTTGTTACTTCCTTGTGACCCTTAGCATGTCACTGAACCTCTCGGAGCCTCAGTTTCCTCATCTGTAAAATGATGGGACTACAAAAGATGGCCTTTTAGGTCCTGTCTAATTCTAAATCTGTGATGCTCCAAACCTGCAGATGGCCAGGGGAGGGGGGTGGTATTGGAGCAGACCCCTCGCCTCCCAGATGCCATGTGTGAGTGTTGGTCAACCCCACAGGCCACAGGGCCATGTTCCAGACCCCTTTGTGTGCTGCTTGGATAGTGAAATGGGGGTTTCCCTAAGAGCTGCTTTCTGGGCTTCTGTGTGAGGTCTGGGGAAAGAAAGGACAGAAGGATGGGCTTGCATGTTTGCATGAGGTTGTGAGGATGCCTACATGTGCCTGTGGTTAATTATGTCAAAGGAGAAATACATTGAATAGCCTAATTATGGATGAATTCAAGGAGGGTAATATGCGTCTTTAACTCATTGTCACAGGAGTCCTCTTTAGGTTTGTCACCGCTGCGTGCTGAAAGAGCTTGTCAGTCATCAGCCTGACAGTTCAGGCCTTATTTGAGTGTTCACAGTTTGATATAGATTCTGTAATGAAAGGTCCTATCCTATATTCTAATTCTTCCACTTCCCAAGATCTCAACTCATTAGGCAAGGAGCATATAAAATAGAGCTATTTGGACTCATTAATTTTCTTCTCTTTGATGAAGAATTACATATTCCAGGGATCATGATGGCCTGTGGTAACTGCACTTATTGGGTGATGAAGGCTTTTGTCTTTGGGTCTAATAGCCATCTCTTAACCAAGGAGAACCATTATTACTCAAGGACCCCTAAGCCTGTGATTCATTCTTTAAATATAAAAGATCTTTTCCCTCCCCATTTAAAAAAAATGACCTATTCACACCACTCTCAAAGGGTTTCGTCAAAGTTTCTCACTGCTAATCAGAGAATTTAAAATAAACTAAAATTTGTGATGTTCTCAGAACAGCTTTGTTCTTGTGTCTATCTTCTTTGCATTGAAGGGCTTTCTGGATTAAATCATTCAGTCAGAAGAGGGTGATGGACTCCCCCTCCCTCAGCCCCCTTTTAGGTGACATTTTGTATATTAACTCTTTCTTCTCCATCAGAAGACCACCCTAAGAAAGAAATTAGTGAACTGATAGAGCTTTTGCAAATTTTTCTCCAAAAACAATTAGTGAACCCCCTATCCACCTGACAGCAAAGGGTTCACATTAGAAAGCAAACACAGTCAGTAAATCACATCGGTATCAGCTTGTGTAGAACACTCGATAGTAGCCAGGCTCAGGCTGAGCTCAGTAACACAGAAATCTCTCCTTATGTAGCTTCTTGACAGACAGTTGTTGAGAAAGTGGTGTCTGCACCAAAAATCATGAAGTCGGATTCCATCTGTCTTCAGCATCCCTGGTCCCATCTTTCTTCTCCCACCTTCAGTCACCTAGTACTCTTCCGTTTCCTGAATCCTTCTATGAAGACAGGAAGAAATATGAAATTGTCATTATACAGGACAGAAAAGTAGTGTAATGTCACTCTCTGAAAATGGGCATGGCAAGGCTGGACTGAAGACAGCCCCTGTGGGTGCTACTGGTGCTGCCGCTTTACTGGGAGTTTCTGGGAGCAGAGAAACAAGACCCTAATTTATCCAAAGATGCTCTACTCTAGAACAGTTTTTTCTAGCAGGTCCCTTCCTTCTAAAATTTGTCCCATTTTTCCATTTTATCTGAACACACCAAAGCCCTCCACTTCAGATTTAGCCCTTCTCTTTCCTCTGTCCTTAATATTCCTTCCTTGGTGCAAATCTCATTTTCTGATATCTTTGGTATTGGTTAGTACTTACTAAGATATTTTATGTCCTACTTCCCTTTTGTGACATCTTGGAATTCACCCCTATGTATCCTATGTTATTTCTACTTCAGATAATGAAGTTTCTGGCAAAAAAAAAAATGTTGTTGGAACATAATCACTTTGCTGATAGAGAAATTGCTATACAATAATGCACCTGCTCAATCTAAAGTCAAACTGGTAACCTCAGCTATCCAGGACACATGTGCCTTGCTTAATAAACTTTTATTGAAAGAATGAGAAGCCAGCTAATAATGGGGAACTGAGTAGAAAAGGGCTCCTGAAGAGGCAGTGACTGTCCTGAAGACCATTCATTCTATAATTCTATAAGAGAGAACCTCAATTCAGCCTTTTCATTCTTTTTTTCTCACAATTCTAACAAATGTGCTTTTATTGGGTTGTTAGGAAGGAACTGGGGGAGGGGTGGAGGCGTCAAAGCCGAGTGTGGACGAGGGGAAAGCTCAGCAGACTTCAGAGTAGTCAGAAGACCTGAATTTGCATCCTCAGTTCTGACTCTGGAAACTTAATAGGGATGTGACCAAGGACAAGTCATTTTCTCACTCTCAACGTGACATCTGTAAAATGGAGATAGTCCTAGGGCTACTCTCTACTTCACCGGGAAACACTTTGTAAACGTTAAAACACTATAAAAATGTACATAAAGCCTTATAAACCTTAAAACAGTGTAACAAATGTATAAAAATATTTCTATTAGTAGGAGACCTCCCGATAGTTTCAGGAAGTGGCAGACAATGAGAGTGGAGATTTTTAAAAAGCAAACAGAAGTAATGTGGTTTTCACTGCAAGTGGGGATTCAGTTTCTCTAGGCAGAAATCAGGCACTGGAGCATCACTGGGGTGGAAGGCATTTCAGCGTTCGCCTCCTTCTACCCAGTGAAGCTTGATCTGGTAAGGTGCATTCAGAAGCTTTGTCAGAAACAGAGAATCTAGCTATAAACAGAAGCCTGGCCATTTCATGGGATGCATTTGGAAGGAGCTTCTGTCCGCTCTGATTAAGACTTTTCTTGAACAGTTCCAATAAATGAAGAGTCATTTCTGTTCGATCTTTCAGCCTCATTTTCTATGTTCCCCTGCTGGGAGTTTCCTCTAAACCAGGACCATGTGTAAGACATGGGATCATAAAACATCTGAAATTTTTCTTTTCTAAAAATATTGTTTTACTTCCCCCACCCACCTTCTCTTTCCTCAAAACAGTGACTTCAAGAAACATGTGATAAACAAATGTTTTGTTGTGGTCTCTTTCCCATACGCAAAAGCTAGAGAGATAAAGCTTTTCACATTCTCCACTTAGTTAATGTAATTCCCATGAGAGCGAAACATGCAATATCTCTGCTTCAAGCATATTTCTGGCTGTGGTTTAGTGGAAAGAGGTAGTCAGGAAGCCCGGGGTTCAATTCATTCTGGGTGCCTCTGACATGTACAGGCTAAGTTGTTAAACCTTGCATGCACCGGCAATGCTGTAAGACTAAGGAGCAGAGACGGTGTGGTAGAGGAGGCTTCCCCTTTGGAGAATTTCCTGTATCAGCGAAATCATAGGTCTAGTTCCTATTCATTTCTTTTGTCCAAATGCTCACTTCCTCCTTGTAAACACATAATTTTCTGTCTTTACTTCGATTAAAAAAAATTCAATTGAACAAACACCTGCTAAACTCTTGCTATATGCCACTTTCTTCCTCATTTTCAGACTGACCCCCAAATTTTACCACTGATTTTGTCTTTCTTAAAAGTTACAGCTGTATTCAATAGTATGGACTGTGTTCTACTGTTTGAGGCTGTGAGGTTCTTGGGGAATCATGTGCTTTATTTTCCCCATAACTTGCCTTGAGCCTCAATCCAGTATTTTTTCAGGCAAAGGGGTAGAGAGGCAACATGGGGGAGCAGAAGCCCTGGTTCTGGAGTAGGGGAGACTGAGGGCTGAATCTTAGCTCAGCTTCCTGCTCCGTCATGGGCAAGTCCCCTGTCCTCTCAAAACCTCCATTTCTCAATGGTAAAACTGGGATAAGAAGACCTAGATCACTTCCCTCCAAGTGTTGCTGTAAGGATCAGCCAAATTATTTTGGCAAATCAACAAGCACACTTACTCTGTTCAAGGCATAGGGCTAAGCACTGGGGATACGGAGAAAGGCAGGCGCTCACAGGAGCTCACAATCTAAGACTACCTGAATGTCAGTTTAATGCCCCTGAAATTAAAAAAAAAAACCCAAAACTTGTTCAAACACATTCTTTTATAGATCTATTCAGTTTTTTGAACATCAAAAAATTATACAGGAATGTCCTTTTTTTTGGGTGATGTACATAGGATGTAAGTATCACGGGAGCCCCAAAGGGAGGTTCTGAAGAACCTTCATATTCAATGTCAGCAGCGCTAGTGGATTTCTCTGCTCCATGCTATTTAAATTATAAATGGCTGAGGAAATAAGAAGAGACTTCCAGCTGGCTGATCATATGTGCTGGAGAAAAAGGCCTCAAGGCAACAGCTTAGTGTAGTGATTGTAAATTACCTTTCTTGTCTTGTATAATTGGATAGACACACAACCTAAACACAATTTTTAAAAAATGGAATGAATTAAGCTTCATTTTTATTTATCCCACAAAAACTCAAATTTCCACTCGCACCATTTCATTAACTCACTGTCAAATGTTACTTTTTTTTTTAACCTCTATACTGGTGCTCATTGAATCACTAGTTTCACTGCTCATTCTTTTTATATCTAATTGACACGCTTCGTTAACATTGTGTACTTAACCCAATGGGCTTGGCTAAAATTTGACAAACTTAAAAGAATAGTTATGGCCACTTCAGAAATTTGAGAGCCTGTAGGTCAGGTTTAATTTAGGGAAAGAAAGAAGGGATATTTCTAACTATATGGCTTTCTGGGGCAATATCTCCAGGAAAGAGAATATTATCACTGATAATTTGTAATTGCATAACATCTACCTTCAAAAACACTTTGGATCTTTTTTTATGTATGTGTGAGTGTGAGAAGTTACTTTGATCTTTTCCTTTAAATTGTAGAAGAGAGGAAAAGAACTAAGGTTAGAAGGTTGAAGATAGAAGGAAATAAAGCAAAGTCTTTATGGAGAATTTTGCCAAATTCTTGAAGGTTTGATTATTTTGAGTAAGGGCCCCTATTTGGAGGCTTTCCCAGGAGTTAGGCAAACAGGATTTATAAAAACACTGTTCTTATTTCTCAGGGATTTTTAAAATTTTATTTCTGAGTTTGTGATCCGAGTTCTGGATGGCTAGGAGTGGCAGGAGTGTCTCTGTATAATACCTGGAACAATGCCATTCATCACAACATCACATTGAAATTATTTGATGATATAGGGGGAAGGCCAGAAGAGAAATTCAATTCACTAAGAACGTATTAAGTTTCTTTTCTATGACAGACACTTTCTAGGGGACAGAAAGACAATGAAATACTTCTCCCCTTAAGGAGTTTGCCTACCACAGTATACAGATAAGTAAATGTGAGGTGTAGACAAAGTAAATACAAAATAATTTAGATGGACACCACTCACAATGGGGAAAGGCCTAATGCAGGAGGTATTGAGCAGAGCGACAGATTCTAAGGGGTGGAAGTGACCCAAGAGCATTCCAGGCTTTGTGCTAAATTGTAGAGTTGAGAGATGGAAGTTTGTGTGTCAGGAAGAGCGGCCAGCAGACCAAAGTGGCCAGAACGTTGAGTCTGTAAGGGGCAGTGATGGGAGCTTAGTTGAGGCTGGATGGGACTGTGAAGAGTTTTTAATGATAAATAGGGGAGGCTTTATTTTACTCTTGAGGTAACAGGGAACCATCAATGCTTCTTGAGCAAGGGAAAAGTGGATCTTTTCTTCTCAGGAGATCCTTATTTTTTATTTAAGACCCTTCATTATAATTATCAACACAAATCTCAACATTGCATTCTTTAAAGTGATTTAACTTAATCTAATAAAGGTTTATTAAGTGGAAAAAACTCAGAAGCAGTGTTTGATACCTGCCCCTAAATGACAAAATTAAAAATCCAGATACATTTCCAGCATTTGCTATATAATTTCCCTATCTCCAACTTGCCTCTGCTGAAGGAGTACAAGGAAGGGAAAGAGCAGTTTGGCTTCGGATGGGTCATCACTCCTTAGTGGTTTCTTTTTTTTTTTAATGCTTTAATAGACACAGTTGAAAGGCAGAATTGAGAGAGACCTTAATTTGTGTAAAATTGCTATATTCATTCTGATAACATTTTAAAAAAGGATACTCAGTCTCAGTTCAGAAATGCAACTGATAGTGTCATGCTTAACACTTAAAGCAGCAATTAGAGTAAATTGGTCATTTAAAACGACATTTAAGCTGATTCCAACTTAATGGCAATATTCAAATAAGCCAGGTGGGACAGAAGGAAATATTCATTCATATTCATTCACGAAACATTAATTAAATGCCTACTACGTGCAAAGCACCGGCTAGGGATAGAAAATTTATTTTCTCTTTGCATTCTTTTGAACAAGACACAAAGTTTAGCACTTAGCACAGTACCTGGTGGGATATAGTGCTTGCTGACTAACAAAGTTTAGAAAAGATAGAATCTGAACCCTGACGGAGCTTTCAGTACAGTAAGGGGGAGAAGGTTCAGATGGAGATCACAACACACTGTATTGTGTGATTAATACATTAGAGAATCACAGATCAAAATCTGCCATAAAGTCTTCTGACTGGGGCTATCGGAGAAGGCTAGTTGAGGTAGGGGGAGGCGGCAAGGCCACTCTGATTTAAAGAACAGGCAGGAAGGAATTTATCAAGTGGAGAAGGGGAGGGAGATCAGGTACCCTGGGGCACACACAGGCTGTTTGGGGGACACAAAGGAGTCCAATTGGGCTGAATTCCAGACTGTGAATAACACAAGGACTGGTCCTAAATTGTGGAGGGTCTTAAATGCCAAGCAAAGGAACCTGGACTTGACTCAGTGAGTTGTTTGGAAGTGTTGCAGATTCTTGAACAGGGAACGTTATCCTGGCACCAAGTATGAGTAAAAACCAAATGCAGTGGGCTTTCCCTGGGGCAGGACTAGCCCAGAGAGGCAGCACTGCTGACTTCACAAAAATCCTATGAATAGCTAGACTGGGGAGGAAAAGCCCTCATCTCAGAGAATCAAGCGTGTGCTTTCTCAGTTTTAAGATGGGGATAATGAGCTTTAAACCTTAACCGGCTTCTCATCATTGCCTAGCAGCTCCGTTCGGACCTGGGCAGTCCAGGTACCTTCAGAGGGGGCCATCTTGGTCCACCCCAGAAGCCTGGGCAGACACCTCAAGACTCACGTGATCCTGAGGTGCCTCCTCCACCAAACTCCTTCTGGGATTTCCCATTTTGATGGCAAGGAGAATTTCAAGTAGTCAGTTCCTGGGAGACCTTTCTGGGGTAAGCTGGCTCCAGGACTGTCCTGAGGCTTGGAAGGGTGGGGAAGTGTGTGGGTCAGGCAGCTAAAAGTCTCCTATGTGGCACTTCAAAAGGACACCAAACTTAGTTGCTCTTTGCTGGTGGGCACCATCATGCATGCTACATTCATACAGAACACAATTGCTAGGCAGTCTTTATTTATCTTGAAAAACCCAGTCCAGTACAAAACACCAACGTATATACCATACCATCGCCAGTGCTGGCTGTGGAGCTCTCCAGGTTTAAAAAAGCAAGCCTATGAGACTCCCACACTAGACAACTTAGAATGTATTTTATCAAGTGGTAATTGCAGGCCTTTGCCTGCAGTCCTTCACAGGATAAACGGTACAATAGCCCACTCCTCCTGGGCTGAGGACAAAGAGGAGACTTCAATGTGTTCAACCACTTTCCACAGAAGGCTCCCAAGCAGAACCCGGAGAAGCCTGGGTCCATTATCCACTCACCATGAGCTCATGGGGCAGGTCACAGCTTCCATTTCTCTCCCTATTCATTTATCGGATGGGGATGTTCTTCACAAGACATTGAGAAGAATCAGGATTACAGCAATCACTTTGATATCAAGATGTTAGTCATCATAGAAATGCTGAAAGTAATTCAAATAGCAAAACCTAGGATTGAAACTGTTTCTGTTTTTCTTTTCAAAATCAAGAGGGATAGAAACTTAGGGGAGGGAAAAAAATGCCTATTGTTGCCTAGGAATAAAAACTTCTCAGGTTCTAGTTAAACATACACTTAACACATATCCTCTTTATCATGAAGGAAAGTTCTAAGTTTCTTACATTCCTTTTCTAAGCTGGCTCTCTTCCCCACTGTCTATCTTCTTCTCTTCCGGCTTGAGAGCACAGCACACCCTCTGAAAGTCTCGGTGCCAAGAGGTGAATATGCTCGTGGTGGGGGGCCAAGATAAAGCCACTCAGGGGGCACCGGCAACACTTGGCCGGTTGTCCCTTTCATAATTACATTAAGAAAAGCCCCCAGCTACTAATGTTGACTAGCTGTGATTCCAACTGCCTGGCCTAGGACATGAAACTACAATGAAAGAAAATAAAATATTTCAAAGCCAAAAAAATTCTGTGTGAAGCCTGGACATCTTAGGACCATCACATGCACAACACTATCCAAATTATCACTGAAAAAGCACGCTCACCCTTTTAGATGCTCAGAAGGCCTTCTGGGGGTGGCTTAAGGGGAACCTTTCCTAATGTAAATTTCTTTGCTACAAACTGTTTGAGTTCTTCTTCAGTCAGTTCGTTTTTGGGTGTGAATAAGTGCTCGGCTGCAGCTGTGTTACTGCTCCCGGAGGACGGGACAGACGACGAGGCACTGCTCTGCCCAAAGCCACCGGAGGCCAGTCCAAACAACGTGGCCCCTGAGCCGGAACCGGAGCTGGAGCCTGAACCTGAGGGGTCAAAGGCAGCCTTGCCACCGGTACCTGATGTGACTAATGGGGAGGAAGCAGGAAATCCTGAAAACCCAGCTGATCCAAAGCTAAAAACTTCTGGGCTTTTAAATGAAAAAGAGGCAGCCGAGACAGCTCCCACCTCCCCGAAGCCAAAGGAGGTGGGAGCAGAGGTGGATGCAGCAGCGGCAGCAGCCGGCACTGCTGGAGGCCCAAACACTGATGCGCTGCTGCTAGAGGGGCCAGCACCAAAGCCCGAAGCTGGCTTAAAACTAAAATTCTGAATACTGCTTCTGCTGTTACTGTTCACCGGGAAACCTGCAATGGTAGAAAACAGGAAGAGAAATCTGCTAAGTCCAGAAAATCCATTGGCCTCTTCAGCTCTTTCCCGTTTTCATTTTGGGGAGAGGGCGTGGCCCTTTGGGGGTCCTGAAGCTAACGCTTTCTGGCGGGGTCCCTGGGGAGGGGGGAGGCACTTCAACAACTCCAGACTCTGCTTTCTCTGAGAGAATGTTGAGTTGAGGGGCCTGGTGCTGCCCACCCCCCAGCATTGTAATGATGAAAGTGCTTTGGGAAATCTTAAAGCACCACTGCGGTGGGAGTAATTAGGAGGAAGGGAAAGAGTAGACAAAGGGCTGGGATGGGGAGAGAGAACAAAGTCCCTTTAAACTGTTAATTATGTCCAGTGCCATGACTGGGCATCTTTGCTGGAGAAGTAAGTTCAGCCTAAACAATCCCAAAAGGCAGGGAATCTGACCATACCTTGAATGCCTGCATCCCCAGCTCTAGGCTAGGCTGCGGGTGGGCTTGGGAGCAGCAAGGACCAAGATCTCATCCAGGACAGATCCATGCGCCATAAAGATGAGGCAAGGGGATAGAGGCAGATGGGGTGGTGGATGCAGGGCCTCCCAACATAAACTTAGTCTCATGCCACTTTTTAAAAAAGGTGCCCCCTCCAAAAAAAAACCCCAAAGAACTAAACAAATAGGGGAACTCATAGGTTCTGTAAACAATTAAGCAGAGAGCTGTTGACTGAGCAGTGGGTTTATGCATCAACCCCTTCCCTTTATCTGGCTCCCATAAATAAATAGCTAGCACACCTGCTGGGGCCATCAGCCACCACCTTTATTACAGCTGGCTCCCTGAAGCTCTCTTCCTCAGAATCCCGTATGCTTTTTTCACCTCCCCAGCCCGCCAACAGAAGCCTGTCACCTGCTGTGGCTGGGACTGTGTCCTTTCTCTTATCATTCTAACAGACACATCTGGTCCTCCTCCCTGGGGGGCAGTTTTAAATTTTCAGAGTTCTACAGTCAGGGTGAGGGGCAGGACAAAGCATTTGCCTTGCAAAAAACCCTCTGCACAGGGGCGTTTGCTAGTGCGGTCATTTCAGGAAGACCAGATTCCATCTTTCCCTACACACAGCATTTCACTCTCAAAAACTGCTTCGACTGCTGCTCATGTGGGTCTGAGTAAGTCAGTCCCAAGAGCTGTGGTAACAGCAACCTCTGCTTTCCCCCATCACTCCTCAGTTTGTCTGTAAAGCCAGAGCCTGTCAAATCCTATAAATGCTCGTTCAGAATGAAGACGAGCGCCAGTCTGTGTCTCTTTCATGGCTCTCTGCTGAGGTGTTTCATGCAGTCAGGATAAAGGGAGTGGTATTTGCAAGCCTGGTGTGAAATGATGATGCTAAACCTTCCAAGGGCCCTGGAGAGAGGGTTTTAAAAGGACGCAGGTGCTTTACATGTTACGTTGTGTGAGGAAGTAATCAGAGGCAGGATCGTCCCCATTTCACAGACAGACTCAGGCCTTGTGCCATGGCACTGTCGTTTCCAAGCCCATGACTCACAACGACAAACCTGTGCAGGCTCCTTGAGAACTGACCTGTGGAGCCAAACGTGGAGCTTTGCTGACTCGGAAATCCAAACGGAGGAACTGCTTGACTCCCCTCATTCTTCAGTTTAGAAAGCTTAAAAGAACAAGTGCAAATATAATTTTCAATTATTAATTTTGAGACTTTTCCCATAAAGCTAACAAGAATTTTTCACTTCCATTAAATACAAGTAAAAAAGGGCCCATTTCAGTGTCGACTTTAGAGTAATCTACAAATGTAGATAGGTATCAGCCAACTTAGGTGCTACATCATAAAATACTGAGTCATGATTAAAATCCATTTAATTAAAAAAAATAAGCCAAACTCATTAGTTTCATGAAAGGCTGAGAAAACTTTAAAAAACTGGCCTAATGGATAGAAAGCCCCCAAAAGGTCTGCTTTCAAGGCCAGTATGGGACAGGTGGTGGCCGTGGAAACCCTGGACAAATGGCTCAACCTAAGGAATCCGACCTCTTTCCTTCTTTTGTTACAAAGTTTTTACTCTGGGCCTGTTAATCAGGCTTCACTTCTTGGTATGAGTTCTTTCCATATTTCTCAGAACACTTCTTACTATTTTTTATGGTAAAATTACATTAATATACCATAATTTATTCGATCACATAATTTCTTTTCTATTAAAATGGTTTAAAAGAAAGAAGTAACATGAATGACAGGCTGTTATGTCCTATACAATCTATCCTAAGTGTTATTAGAGACAAATGGGTCAATTTAGAACCCTCTTCTACTAATCAGGATCATTTTTCTTGATTTTGATAAATGATCAAGAATGCATGCATTTCAAGTGTGTTCACTTATAAAAGAAGACCGCCATTACAATGAATAGATACTTAGAGCTAACCATTTTCAAAACCAATCTCTACATTTCTGAAGTACCGAAATGGAAATACTTGGAATTAATCTAACTTGCTCCAATTTTCAAAAAGTTTAACTAACATAAAAACTGGAAACTTAAGTTTTCTAAGTATTCTTAGGAAAGGAAGAAAGGAAGAAAGGAAGGAAGAAAGGAAGAAAGGAAGGAAGGAAGGAAGAAAGAAAAGAAAGAAAGAAAGAAAGAAAGAAAGAAAGAAAGAAAGAAAGAAAGAAAGAAAGAAAAAGGAAAAGAAAGAAAGAAAGAAAGAAAGGATGCACATTTTCATTGTGTCAAATGATGCACCAAGCAGTGAAAATACAAATATAAAAGACAATGTGATTATTCTTTAAGATGAGACTAAAAATTCTTTACTGCTAACTTTAAACTCAGAGTGCCTTTCTCAAAAACAAAACCAAACCCGGTTTCTGGACAACATTCATGCGATAATTCCTATTATGCACACTATTTAGGGCAAAATCCATTCCCCAACGAGAGAGGAAACCTTCTTTCAAGGACAGGCCAAAAGTACCACCCAGGAAGAAAGCTCGAACCCGGGGCCTCACCAATGCTCCTTTAGTTGCAGCATTTATGTTCTTCAGCTCAAGTAACCTGCTCTTCCACAGGTTTACTAATTGCTGGACAGAATTTAGCTGAAATGAACACAATGGATAAACATGCTTGTCACTGCTGAATAGTTTAGGGATATTTTAAATGCTAAACATTAACAAAGACAAAATCTCTCTTATTTAAAGAACTGTTCACGTCAATCCCATTAGGTATAACTTTCTCCAATTACAAAGCCAAACAGAATTGGTCTGCCAGTGCGGCTTTGAAAGGGGTTATAAAAAGCATTTGTGGCCCACCCACAAATGTGCATTGACCCTGAACAGATGTACCCACCCTCTTCACCCCTCCTTGTGCTAACAGGCAATAGAAGAAAGAAACAAAGTTCATAAAATTTTTAAGGTTACTAAATCTCTCAAGGCCCAGCCTTATTTCTTTGAGGTTTTGGACACATCAGGATGTGTTCATTTGCATGACATACAGAAAAGGCTTCAAGATTGACATCAGTGGGTTTTCTTAGTAATCTAATGATGTTACAAATTAATAAAGCCATGGTTACCATTATTTTATGTAACTGGTTCACCTAAAAACAGTTTCTTAAGGAAAAGTTAATAAATAAATCAAACTATCCCCAAGAAAAAAAAATAACTAAAATTCATCAACTTTACAAACAGACAATGAGCAGAGGAAAGAATTGTCAGATGCCTGGTCATGACGTCTAAATATAAAGTGAACAGAAAATAAACTTACATAGCTTTGTAAGGCATTGCTGATTATACATTTAGAATATTCCAGTCTTAGCTCTTCTGGTGAAATATCTGTAAAACCTGCAAGGAGAAATCAATTGGAATCTTAAAAAGGGAGAGAATCTGAGCAGAACAGCAGGAATTTCTAACAGAACTAGCCCTACAAAAGGTCTCGTTGGTTACTGATCTACTTGAACAAAGGTATAAAAAATTGTCGATTCCAGGTAATGTTTGTTAAACACCCTGAACGTGCAGACCCTGCTGCGGACGAGGACCAGGATGGACCATGGACACTGACTGGCCCCAGGAGAGCACCCTACTATCTGCGCAGGAGCGTGCAGCCTTGGGAAGCCCAGGCTCAGCTCCTGGCTCCCACGCTTGGCTTCTCAGACCCTCAGTTGTGTGGGGGTTTTATCAGTAAAATGGAAAGGATTATGAGATCTCTAAGGTCTCTTTCATGGACTTTCCAGATCATTTAATCCAATCTTCACATTTGATTATTATTTAGGTGACCCTAGCACATGATGCCATGACTTCTTGAAAGGAGCAGCCCAGAGAGCAGGTGGGAGCTAGTTTAGACTTGCCTAGGAGGCTACAGGGGGGTGTGGGGTGGGGATGGGATGTGGCGGTAATGAGAAAATCCCTGAAATGTCCGTCTGCCCATGGGATCTCTGCTGGGTAGGCAGGCGAGGAGAGTACGCAGAGGGGTGGCAGTCAGGCACTTACAAAGGGCCAGGTCAGCAGGAACGAGGCACCCCTACAGGGTCACTGACGGGCGATGAGAGCAAGAGGGTGGGGGGGATGGGATACAGCTCTTCTGGACCCCTGGCTGGTCTCCTGCTCCCATTCTCGTCTCTGGGCCTCTCCCTTATCCTCCAGCTTTGCTCCCTGAAGGTGGTTCGCTGCCCATTAGGTGACGCCAATAGCAAGTCAAAGGGGGCAGTTATGTACTTCTGATCTTTTCAACTGGTCCTGGTTCTCCAAGATGACCTCAGGGAGCTGAGCCTAGCTCTTCACTCCTTCTAGCCAAAGGACCCTTTCACCCAGGTTCGTCCTCTGTTGAGCCCTGACCCACTTCTGTTTGGAGGTATTAAGTTGTAGGTTTACTGCTGATAGTGATGTTGGCCAGTCCACTAGGTCATAGGCTAACAGACACAGGGCTGGAAAGGACCTTAATGGCCAGCTAGTGTAACCCCCTCATTTTAGAGAGGAAAAAAACAAGCCCCAAAGGGCGGTGTGCCCTGCCAAAAGTCACATGGGCTGGATTTCAACCCAGGTCCTCTGCCTCTAGACCATAACCCTTTTCTCTGTACTTTGCTGATAATCTGGAGTTCTGTGGGTGGCATTTCTGACTTTGATGCCCCTGCCCACCACCCCAAGAAGTCTAGTCTTGGCTTCCCACATGAGAAAACCCCTTTGCTAGCTAGTCTCTCCTAAAAATATCTTTTCTTCTGCTAATGAAGTTCCTCTAGGGAATCCCTAGGTCAGTGGTAGAGAGGAGACGACCCATTATGGAGGCCAAAGAGTTAACTCCCTTCCCTGGCATCGTGCCCCTACCCCCCCAACCCCCTGCTCCTTCCCTCTGTCCTTGAGGGCAGGGATTGTCCACTTTTATAATTGTGCCTCCAGGTGTAGGAAGGTCTGAAGAAGCATCTACCAAATACCTATGCCAGGCCAGGCCTGGCATTAAGCAATGGGGACACAAAGGCAAAAGGCCAGAGGGCCTGCCCTGGAAAGGTTTCCAGCCTGACAGGGAAACTCAGCAAGCAAAGAGCCACCAGTATACACAGGGAGAGGCAAAACAGGAGGCTCCTGCACAAAAAGCTACCTGTGGAAAGCAGGGTCTGAGCTGGGACAGAAGTCTTGCTCCCATGTCCCTGGATCCAGGGTAGTGTGAAAAGCCTGGAGTTGACTGAACGGGGTGGGGATGACACATTCAGACCCCTAGAGTCTGGAGAGAAGGGGCAGGAAGGCCAAGCCAAAGGTGTAGGGGTGTGGCGAGGAGGGCCCATGCCAGGCTAGAGACAATGTCAGCGAAGGGAATGATGCTAACAGACTGGACACAGAAAGTGCTTAATGTTTCTTCTTTCATTCATGCCTGATCTCCCCAGGAAAGAGTTTATTAGGATTCATGGTCAACACAACAAATATGTTTCAGCACATGGCACACAGGAGCAGAACTGTCCAGAAGGAGAGGACATGGTCCCAATTGTCCATAATGTAGATGAGCAGAGGGTATTCAGGCAAGAGAGGCCTGAGTGACTGATGTCACTCACGACAAAGAGGGGTCAATCTGTGAGTTAAGCATTGGTGGATGGAGGGAAGGTAGCTGATCATCATGAAGCACGGGCCTAGCACACACAGCAGGTGCTTAACACCTGTGCCCTTCCCCCTTACTGACAGTGGAACAATCTTTTTAACCTGCAGTCCATACATTTTTAAAAATTAACATTGTGATATTAACTGCATTTCAAAGCAATTGGTTTCCTTTGTATTCCAATATTTTATGTGTTCAAAAACATGATTCTGAGATGGGTCCAGGACACAAACGAGGTGAGGATGGGAAGCGAGAAGTAAATGGCCTCCCACTCCTGGTCCCTGGAGTCTGGTGGAGGGCAAGGAGCAGTTTTCCCCATGAAACTGGAGCAAGGGTTAGGAGAACATGGAGAGAAAGCAGTGTACTGGGATGCCAAATGCATAGGATTGGCCTGAGAAAAGGGGTGGTGAAGCTGAACAGAGATGAGGGGAGAGGTTCTGCCCAAGGCTGTAAGTATGGAGAACAAGGATGAAAGCAGGAGGTAAGGAGACAGGCTGGGTAGACTTGAGTCATTAACCAGTCCCAAAGAGAAGCAGGATCCACATGCTAGGGCAAATAAGTGGGGAGGTAGAGCCTTTGAGAAAGGGTTGTGGAACACAGGGCAGAGCAGGGCCCTTACAAGCCTATCTGCTGATGGGTCCGCCCCTGAGACAGGGGCCTCACCTCCACGACGCACACTCACCCTTCCATAGCCCTGAGCATCTGGCTGTCCTGCTTCTGATTCCCTGCCCAGCTACCCCACCTCATACTTGTCCTGCTTCTGTTCTTACTTGCCCAAGCCCATGGATTGCCTTGGCATGAACTTCAGCCTCCCGCTCTGCACGACCCCAACATGAGGGAGACGCCCCTGAAGAGGTGGGGAGCCTCAAGGTGGCACCCTTTGTCTGCCTAAGGCCGAGGTGGGGGGCAGGCAGGGAACCAAAGAGGCCTCAAGGAAGCTTCCTGGAGCCAGACCAAGGGCCACAGAGCTGCTTCCTGGGGCAGGTACGAGTGAAAACAAGGTCTTTAGGAGGTGGGAAGGGGCCTTGTCCTTCCTGATTCTCTGCTTGGAAGTTTTTGGTCATTAGCGTTCTGAGATCCCAGATAAGTGATAGCAACAATAGAGGCAGGGCAGGACAGAAGTCCTAGCCCCCCAGGGACCGCTGGCACCATTCTGGTCCTAGCAGAGGATCCAGCTTACCTCCTTAGCTCTTCAAGAGAAGCAACCAAGGCAAGTCAAGGCCGGAAAAAAGCAGGAAGCACCCGACAGGGAGCTAATGACTGTACCTTTTCTTGCTCTCACCTGACCAAAAGTCATGGGGAGGGGAGAGCTTTCATCCACCTTTGGCTTATGATTCAAATGTTCCCTCATAGACACATTAAGTTGGTGGCCCAGAGACGGACACAGGTGGAACTTGCAAATGAAGAAACCCCCTCTACATACTAAGAGTATCAGAAGAGTGTGTGTGTGTGTGTGTGTGTGTGTGTGTGTGTGTGTGTGTGTGTGTGTGTGTGTGTGTGTGTGTGTGTGTGTGTGTGTGTGTGTGTGTGTGTGTGTGTGTGTGTGTGTGTGTGTGTGTGTGTGTGTAAGTCTGCTATTACCTGAGACATTTGGCTTTTCTTTCATCGGTGAATAAACAGAAAACATCCACTGCCCTGAAGACTGCCACACCTCCATGTCTTCCACTATCCCTTCACTGAGGGGAGAAAGCAGTAAACACACTTCAGAATGCTGCACTTTAAAAGGAAATCTCCTGATAATTACGAGTCCATTTCTAATGACTTCAAAACACTGACAAATGCCAATCTATTTAAAACGTGCATACTCATTTTTAGATTGGTCTTGCTCTTTAAAACACAAAGAAGTCACCGTCTCTTGGTGATCGAGCCTTGACAAGGTCTGCAGCTTGCCGCCTTCTATCAGGACTGACGAAAACACTCAGCCTGCAGAGCAAAACAGGCCACCTGCCAGAGCATAAAGGGCTGCAGGAGAGGATGTGTCTTTCACTTGGGCCCCGGCAGGTGCTGCTGCTGCTGCCTCCCCAGCCCGTCCCCCTCTGGCCGTGCTCAGATCTTGTGTCTATTGGGATCAACAATGGACAGGGCGTCCTCCTCATTTCAAATGACAGGAAATTACCATCCAGCAGGCAGGGAAGCGAGTGCGGGGGCTCATCAACAGTCCAGTTACTGTATATCCATTCTACACTGAAAACATGTCTCAAAAAGAAGTACAATGTGACAAAGTAAGCCGTCTTGATCTTGTTTCCCTATTAGTTTACTACTGGGCCTCAGTTACTGTCAAGAATGTTATATTAGGAAAATATTCATGTACAAGCTCATAGAAATAGGAAAAACAAGGACAACTAAGAGGTCACTGTCCTGGATTTAGGCTTTCTTCACACCTTATAAAGAGGGCAAAAGGGTTATTTTTCAGTCACACACTGGGCTCCAAACACCCCTTGAAGGCTGGTGCTGGCCACAAGACTTTCTGGTTGAGTTCTAGAGGGGAAAAGAACCTGTAATAAAAGAGCTGGTTTATTTAAGCCCCTCAATAAGGTGATATGTTAGTCTCAGGGAAGGCAGCTCCTAAAGCCTAGCATCAGGGACAAACCTCAAAGCTATTTTCATCACTAATCACATAAAATTCTGTTTCTCAAAAATGTCTTCAATCTTTTTCACAAAAAATGTTTAATATGAAATGTTTACTATGTTTAATATATGTAGAGCCTATATCAGATTGCATGCCATCCTGGGGAGGGGGAAAAATGTCATACAAGCTCGTGGAACTGAATGTTGTAAGTTAAAAATAAATTTAAAAAAATAAAGCAAACATCTAAAAGGAAAAAATTTTTTTCCCATGAAGGAAGTTATATATTCTATTACTTTGAATAGGACTGAAAACAAAGCAGCAAAGTGAGCACAGATCCAGAAGTCTAAAACAGTACTTTTCAGTTTCTTAACAAACTGAAGCATGTGCACAAATACGAATTTTACCTATATCTATAAAAATAAACATAACTAGGTTCAAGCATGAGGATAGTGCTGGGTCTGGAATCAGAATGCAAGAGTTAAAAATCCAACCTCAGACACCTCTCCTAGCTGTGTGACCTTGAGCAAGTCACTTCACCCTGTTTGCCTCAGTTTCCTCATCTGTTAAATGAGCTGGAGAAGGAAATGGAAAAACCACTCCAGTATCTCTGCCAAGAACACCCCAAATGAGGTCACAAGAGAGTTGGACAGGACTGAAAAAACTGTACACCACCACTGAAAGCTTCACTCATCAATGCTGCTTTAAAAAGAAAGCACTTGAGTCATATGCTCAGAGTTAAGTCCAAAGACCTTGGTTCTGGAGAGGCCTCAGGCAAAGCCCCACTGAGACAAAGGTTGTTCTGGAGGTCAAGTCAGATAATGCTGTGAAAGCTGTGCATAAAATGTGAAGCACCACAGAAACATGCACTATCACTACCGCTGCACAAATGGAAAGAAGGGATTACCAGAGTAGTCATTTTCCCAAAGCCACTTACATCAGTTTATGCTCCTCATCTTTCTGACCATCCACTTGGTTAGAACTCAGTGTAGAGAATCTATTCTGAGAAAACCCCGAATTTCTGCTTCCACTACTTGATGCCCCTGAGTCAAAGGACCCAAAGGATGTCTTCCCTGGATCTCTGCTGCCCCCCCAAGCTGTGGATTTGGAGAAATTAGACGGCTGGATGACATTAGAATATCTCTGAGAATTGCTGCTCCATCCCCCTCTGCTAGAACCTAAAATAAAAAAATAAAACCTCAATATTATTTTTATTGGTCATTCCTTTTTATTTAAAAATCTTTACATCTCTTACATAAACAGAACCATACAGCGGTTCATCTAATTCGATCTTTAAAAAAATCAGGGAACACGGAAGGGTTCAACAAGCAGTGCGTCTCCAGTGTTTTAAAAACGACAGCAGCAAACTTTGTCACTCGCAGAGGCAAACACGGCACAACTGGTTTAGGCATAGCGTCACAGGCCAACGGCAGCAAAGCTCCACTTTTATTGAACAGAACGGAAAATGCTACAGTGTCACCGCGACACAGCACGAGGCCTGGCGCAGAGCCAGGGGTCGCCGCTGCCCTGCGTGGGCACGGGGCGCTGCCACTCGCTCCTGACGGTTTAAGTCGGCGCCAGGCGGACGGGGAGGGGCCGGTGGCCAGGGGCACTGCCCACTTACTTCCGCCCCAGCCCCTGGCCCAGGCACCCAGGGGCGGTTCTTCTTCGTGACTGTCTCAGGTTAGTTCTTTTGGACCGAAGCGAGGGCTGAGAAACTCAACCGCTGAGTTCCATAGCTCGACCCTGCCCCTACCCGCGAGACGCAAAGGCCCCCCGCGACGCGGCCTGGGGGCGGGGCGGCCACGTGACGGCGCCCAGGCCGGGGCTCTTACGGGCCGCCTCCCGACATTCCCCCACCCCGCTCCCTGGGCCCCACGCCCCTCGGCTCGCAGCAGGGGCTTCGCAAACGCCGGCCACTCGGGCCTGGCCCGGCCCAGGGGTCACCGTACCGGAGGGCGCCGCCGAGTGGTGGTGCGGCGGAGGAGGCCGGCCCCCGCCGCCGTCCTCGCCCCAGCCGTACGGGTGCTCGTTCCAGCAGCGCTCCCCGAAGCGGCAGCGGCCCTGCAGGAAGAAATGGCAGATGGTCATGGCGGGGGCAGGCCTGCTGCGGCCCGCGGCGGCCTCCCAGCCCGCTCGCCGCTCCTCCTACGCCGCCTCAGACGGCGTCATCTCCCTGCGCCCGCACGCGGGCGGCAGGGGGCGGGACCTCGCTCCGCATGCCCAATAGGGGGCGAGCCTCGAGGTGCGCGGCTGTGATGTTGCTGTTCGGACGTGGACCGTTAACGGCCCGGGCGGCCCTCTGCCTCGGTGAACGCGTGCGCTGCTAAAGGCCGCGCGCGGGCACGAGGCGCATGCTCAGTGAGAGACGAGCCTCCTCCACCACCACCACCCCCACCGCCCATTGCACAGAGGAGCGAACCGAGGCCCCCAGTCACGGACCTCGTGGAGCCATGCGCTTCCAGGCCCCATGTACAGAAAGGCAGAGTGAGGCTGGGAGGGGCCACCCCCCTGCCCGAGGTGACCCCTCCGCGGAGACTTTGGGAGTTCGGTTTGATGACAAGCTCGGAATTTCCGTGCCAGTCAGGATGGGCAGAGGCGGGCCCGGACCCCTCACCCATTTCCTGGAATAAGTTGAATAAGGATACCTAGGATGGCAAGATGGCGCCGTAGGCCTGACCCCGACCGGCCCCGCTCCCAGGGCCCGGCTAGGAATCTGCCCGCCCGGCGCCGCCCAAGTCTGCTGGGGACGGTGGAGGAGGCCTCTTTGGGGGTCTTAAGGGACCCCAAGTTTTGCCAAGCGCCGGTGCTTGACCCCGTGCGCGTGACCCCGGAGCCACCCGAGGCCCAGCCTCCACCACGACGGCAGTCCCGCCTTCCGCCCGCCAGGGGGCCCACCCCCCATTCCCACGTGACCCCAGCCCGGTCCCCTCCCCCCCTCGGCGGACCCCGCCCCAGGCCGCCCCAGGCCGCCGGTTTGGCTTTAAAATCCCAGTGGTGAATCTGATAGGCCGTTCTAACCAACTGCAGCCCCCGTGGAGAGAATATTTTAGTATCACACATCATTTGTTTTCGCTTCTTAGAACCGTATTTTACGGCTCATTTTTTTTTTCACTAAGTCGTTTCACGTTGGGTTCCTGACCACGTGGGGTTCCTGACCTCGTTGGGTTCACGACCATGTGGGGGGGTCACGACCACGTGGGGTTCCTGACCACGTGGGGTTCACGACCTCGTTGGGTTCCTGACCTCGTTGGGTTCACGACCACTTAGGGTTCACAACCACATTGGGTTCCTGACCACGTGGGGTTCACAACCACATGGGGTTCCTGACCTCGTGGGGTTCCTGACCTCGTTGGGTTCACGACCACATTGGGGATCCTTGTCTTAGGGTGGTGATGATTCTCAACATGTTACACTTCCATGTTTACATGACTGACAGTTCAAGGTACCAAGTATTCTTGTATCAAGTATTAGTATCAAGAATTCTGGTTCAATGAAACATTTAATCATAAAAGTGGCAAATATCTCCCTTAAATAAGGGCTCAAAAATAGTAAGGGTTTGATTTGTCTGCACCGCAGGGCACACAACTTTAGAAGAAAGGATGTAGTGAAAACAATGTACTGGCCTTGAAGCCTAAGTTAGAGATACCATTTTGGTCCTTAATTTCTTGGAAGAATTCCAAGCATAAATGTAAAGGGGAATGAATGGACCAGTTCTGAACTACTTCCACACCTGTGACTGATAGACAAAAAAGAGGAAGAAAATTTTACTTTATGTTACCCCTACTCATTATAAACAAACCGTAACAATGAATTAAATTTAATGCATTTTTTAAAAACAACACTAGTATGTAAAAAAAGTAGGCATCTACAAGATCACTGCACTGAATACGATAATATTAGCAGATTTCCAATATGGCAAACTGATAGCCTATTGAAGAAGGAACAGATTTTAAGAATATGCATTGAGAAATTCTACAGCATGGAAATGCTCGACTTTTTCATTTTTTTAATTTCTGAAATTAGGAATTTAGTATCAACATCGTTGAATACAATGAAAATCAAAATACAAACGGATCTTACAGACTTAAGAAACAAATGCTAATTGAACACAATCTTTATAACTAGAAAAGGCAGAACTGAGCCAGTCTATCTTCAGCTCAACAAGGATATTAATTTTATCAGCTATAACTACTGATGACCAACGGCTTACATAACTCCCTAAAGGAAGATATCAGTAACTAATTGTTACTGGGAAGGGTTTCTTGGAAAGGATTCCTAAAGATCTGATTGGCTGTGTAGTGGCAGATATGGAAAAGACATCAAGTCTTGACAGCTGAAATATGGAAAAGACATTAAGTCCTGAAGGTTGACATTTTACCGAGTTTCAGAGAATACTGGGTAGAAGACATCTTAGTGTGAACTCTGTCCTCTAAGAAAAGATCAATAATGGCTTAATGAAGTGCGAAGCTTAACAACAGATGCACACAGTACAATTATTAATGTTATCCTTGGCAATCTAGAAGCGTGTTTTAAACAGTCTCCTCCTGGGGCATAGTGTAATATTTGATTGAAAGTGGAGATGGAAAGGCAGAGGCTTCTTTCAACCTACAAGTACTGCATTAGGTTATTTTAGCAATAAAACAAAGAACTTAAGCTTCAAAGTTTGAGTTTACATCCTGGCAGGGAAATCTGTACTTAGTGAAGAGTTGAACAAGCGTTATTTGGATTTCTATTTGAGATGTGTGTACATGCGTGCACCATTCCTAAGGTTGGACTAAACGTACTTGCCAATTTTTAGAATGGGATACATTTGGCGCTGACAAATGAACTAACCGAATTTCCTTAATATTTGAGCTAATGTCCAAGTGTAAGTAAAAGTCAAGTTGTTCCATCAAATCACCTTGGCCTTCACTCAACTGCTGCTATGATCTTAGCAGAAACTGTGAATTACAGCAGGCGGCACGGCACAGTGCCTTCCATGAGAGCTGAATTATCTGCACTTTCCTAGTGATCTAATCTTACAACCCTATGATCACATCTGGCCCTGAAAAGCTGCAAAGTCAAACACACTTGGTCAGCAACTTATATTTTCACTGTGTACTTACAACTGTGTAAGTTTATTCTTGATAGACTATGAAGGAAGAAAAGCCACATAAAACAAGCATTTTATACGGATTTTACTTCAATTACAAATTTTAGTTTAAAAAAGGTAACAAAAATGTGAGAAGGAAGCACAGGGGCCATTATTTTCAGAGACTCAGAAAATATCTTGTCCGTGGAAACGTTCATGTTTCGAGGGTTTCTTCATTTGCTCCACAGGTATCCACAACACAAATTAAACAGCTTGTTACTGGAAAAGCTCGGACTTTTGAGTTGGCAACCCACTTGTCTGTTTCAGTGTTATATTCAAGGATGTGTCCTAAACGACCCACACCCTGGAAACCAGCCAAGACGTAAACTATGGCACCAACTGCTGCACATTTCACTGTCACACCCTTCCATGGCATTGGTGACACCATCTTCCATTCGTTCAGCTTAATATCATAATATTCCACATTGTCCAGGCCACCTTTGAAAGACGGAAACAAGAAATTACTATATCTGATCAGAATACATAATTTTAATTTCATAAATATTTCTTCTAAGGCCTCTAAACACTGAACACATTTAAAAGACATTTTAACTTTTTGGGGGTTAGAAACATACAAGTTTTTGCTAGTGCTTTTTAAAATGAAGAGACAGCCTTCAGGCAGAACCAGATAGAAGAATGGAGGAAAATAATCAGTGGAATTTTATGATTGTCCAACTCTTGATAGCAAGTATTCAGGATGCTTATTGCATCTTCCTGGCCTGCCTTTCCAACACTCTAATGATCAGTCAAACAGTGGTCAGAAGAAGGAAGGGGGAAGCTGCTTCTTGAGCCAAACAGGTTCAAGTTAAGGACTCGAAGAAATTTTCCTGATGATCCATGCTCCTCCTGTGGGAACTCTTCATGATAATGGTGTTCCGCCTTGTAGGATTAGGATTAGCAGGAGAAATAATACCTATTGCCAAGTACCTTAAATGTATTAATTATATTAGATTTTGTAAACTGTTTCTTCAGTGTGGTGTGCGATGGTGGGCAAAAAATGTGATCAGAAAAATGTAGGGCTGGATACATGAGGGACAAGGTAATGGGAGTGCAGGGCTGTAAGCACTGCATAACCTATGCCAGCTCACATGCTCCACTGGTACCCTCGAAATGTCAAGAGAAAATAAGAAGGGCTCCCAGCACATTGAGTGGACCATCTATTGTGAAGTTATGGGAAGGCATGGACGAGAGCTGCACAAGACTGGGAGGTCTGGATGGCCCGTGATCACTGGAGGCACTACTGGACACAGCTGAGAGTACTCCAGTAAGTATTGCCCACTTTTTCTTCCCTGTGGGCCCACCCTCCATGAGGAGATAGACATTCTGCCAGATGGGAGGAAGAAAACACACACAAAGTGAGTATGGCCTACAAAGTAGGAACTCATGACTGCGGGGCACAAGGTAGATATGCCATGATGCGCCCTTCCTCTCAGCACTAATCCCTACCCACATTTTCCAGGACTTCTTTCCTTTATTAACTTTAAAGTCAGGTCATTCTATTTTGCAAGCAGCCCCTTTTTCATGATTCTCCCATCTGGGATACTGCAGGTTTAGTCCAGATTCAGCAAGCTTTTGCAATGAAAATATTTTACCCAAATTTTCACTTTGAATACCTCCTACGTATCACACAATGATCTATTAATTCTACCTGTGTTCTGTAAAGGATCATAACAAGCTTCATGTTTTTAGATTTAGAGAGACTCTTGGGTGCTGTTCAATTAAGGGAAGAATGTGGGGAGAAGGGTCATTCCTGGGCAGCAATGAGGAACAGAGAAGTCAGATACCTAAGCCATTTTGACCGCCCACAGCAAATATCTTGTCTTTTACAAACACCAGTCCATGATTCTTCCTGGCTTCAATCATTGGACATAGCTCAGTCCACCTGAGAAAAGAAAAGAAACAGACTTCTAAGTATTTAGATCAGAGGAAGAAAAAAGTATTTTTACTTCTGTCTATGAGGAAAAAAAGGGCATTTATTTTCAAACAGTTATCTACAAAAGCTCATCAATTACTCTGCTGGTAGTGTGCCTGCACACACACACATACAACTGTGCAAAATCATCCTTGGATCCAAGGTTGAAGTTGTGTGTCCCCACCATTCCCATATACTTTGTGTGACTTTGTGGTGTCAAAATTGACCAAGACTGACCTACATCTTGACCATAACTGACCTGGTAGTCACACAGAGATGTAGACCTACTTGAAGAAAATCTACCATACAAAATAAACAAAAGTGCAAATACACAAAGCAAATAGTGTAGGACATGATTACTCATTATTACAAAAGGACTTCTTGCTTCAGAAAAAAGATTTGCTAGAAGATTCTTTCCACATGATACAGCCCTTTTTGTAGTTTTCAAAGACCTTTACCAACCATTACCACATTTGATTCTGTTGAATAAGGCAGGACACCACAGCAATTGCTGTGGTGTCATAAGAACTGTAACTTAAACCCACGCTCAGACACAAATTTGAGGCATGATGGACAGCTGGGCAACTGTTCACAGAACTTCTATGAACCTCAGTTACTACATTCCTTGCAGGGTTGTTGTAATGAGCATCATATCAAAGTTCTAAAATCAGGGGTTAACTGAGTCAGGGGACAGATTCTGGACTACAGTACTAGCGTTTGAACTTGAGAAAAGAGCTTTGAGATCACCTGGTCTGAACCTCTTCTGAAGAACACAGCTAACTTCCTCAATGTCACAAAGTCAGTGGGACAGGCAACATTTGAATTCAATTCTCATGGCCCCTTTTCCAGGCCTTTGTGTGCTGAGCTGTACTACTTTTCCAAACATTTCTATCCTTATATTTCTAGAACCTTTGATGTCATTTTCAGAATTCTCTCTAACAATGCACAGAACAGCAGCCCCTGTGTATACTAGGAAATGCCCTTTGTGAGTTGGGATAGTAAAAAAAAAAAAAAAGGCATCCCCTTGAGGCTGTCCTGAAGATGAGCCTCTCCTAAATTAACAAAGCCTTTACAGATGGGTATAATCTGCCAAAGCATGGGTTCCAGAAGCTACGTACACCTTTTAGAACCCACGGTCACCTTCACACCAAACTGTTGCAATGGAACAAGAGTCTTTAAATAATGAGGCCAAAATACACATGGCAGAAATGGGCTGAACCACAAAAATTCAATTTACATGCCCCTCTCCTCATAAAAGATTATACAAAGTGTACCTACATATATGTGTGTTTGTGTATATGTGTGTCTCTGTCTCCACCGTAGACTCAAAGATCAGTAAATGTCACAAATATACTTCCTTCTATACACCATATGCAGTGCTTGGACCTGGCTCTTTTCCACTCTATAGATAGTTTAACTCTCAGAAGTTGACAGTTTGTGAATTTCTATATTTCACAAGTAGACGCCAATCAGCTTAATTCCCTAGTTTAGGATTAAAACTTAAAAAAAGATTATTTCAAAACTGTTCAAGAATATGTCAAAACAGGTAGAGAAATCTTTCTAAAAAAGTAGTTTGGATGTTTGCATTACATTTTAGAAGTGAAATTAGGTCCACAGATGTTGTTTTTCCTTTAGATAACTATATCAGATAATGTGTTCATAGTAGTTTTGTATTTGTGAAAATCTAACTTACTCTTTAAAAAAATATTGAATTCTATTTCAACACACATGCTTTAAAATTGCAGAACAGCGTTTAGGTGCCATATGCTTAAAATATTCTTTATATTGAATAAATGCAATTGGGTTTCCAAAATTCTTAGCGCATATTATATATCCCTGAATAACTGGAAAACCAATCATGGTCTTGGAAAAGAGATCATCAAGTAGATCTCCTCCTCTTGGAAAGTGAGGACCCTCTAAGGCAGGAAGCCATCAAAATTGTTAGATGAGCTTGCTGAACTTTGCTTAACAAGTGGTTTTCCTTGTTACAGTTCTAGGCATGAGGAGGTGGAAGGTTTCCAAAAATGACTGATGCCAAAACAAAAGACATCAGTAAAACTTATTTAAAAATAAAACCACTAGGGATACAGATCTTCACTGCTCTCCTTCCTCTTCAGTAGTGAACAACTCTAGCTTCGTTTAAACTGAATGTATAGAAAGAAAGACAGCTTGATTTTGAAGGTGCCTATGCTGGACGTTAGCCTAGAAGAGGGGCTGATTGATCTCCTTAAAGCTTGGGTGAGGCTCCTGTAGCACAAGTCTGGCCGTATCACTTCCCTGACTTCCTAACTCTTAACTTCGTCACCAAACTGAAACTGATCTCTCCCAAAGCAAACTGTGATCTCTCAATTCCAGACTGATGCGCTTCTTCTCGGTCCTTCCCCTTCCTGACCTCACTGCTTCACCTGAAACTGCCCATCGCCCTCTGGTCCTGGAGTCTCTCCTCTCCGGGTTCTCTTTCCTGGTCCTTGTCCCACCTGACATCCATTCCCAATGGCTCAGTTCTCATCTTTAGATGCGACTTCCAGATCGCACAGATGACTCAGTCAGGCCCTCCCAACACTCTCCATTTTGACCCTGCACTATGTCCAGCTCTAGCTTTTCTCTCCTGCTCCAACTTTATATCACTTACTGCCTTTTGGACACCTCAAACTGAATGTCTCATAGGGATTTCAAACTCAACACATTCGGAAGAGAATTCATTTTCTCCCTGAAGTTCTGCCATCTTCCCAAGCTCCCTACTATTGCTGAGGGCCAAACTATCTTCAGTGATCCAGATTCCCGTCTGGGGTGTTCTCCTCGGTTCCTCTTCACTTGCTCACACATATCCAGGCTGTTCTCATTCCTGCCTTCACAATGGAGCTCACATCTTCTCCCTCTTCACAGTGCTGCCAGGTCCTCATTACCTCATACCTGGATTGAAAGTGCACATCTGACTGTGCCATTCCCCTACTCAGTCACTCCAGCAGCTCCCTCTTATTTCCAGGCCCACTGCTCCCTTTCCTACCTCTTCGGACATTTACTTCCCTCCATGAACTCTTAAGATCCAGCCCTTCTGACTCCATGCCTTTTCACCGGCTGGCCCCCATAACCTGAACGCTTTGTTTAAGAATCAGCTCGGATCCCACCTTCTGCAGGAGGCCCTTCCTAGTTGTTATCTCCTCCATGGCTATGGAAGTTCCTTGAAGTAGGGGCCATCTTTTTTGCCCTTCTTTGTATTTGCGTTGCTGTTCAGTTGTTTTTCAGTTGCATCTGACTCTTGGGGTTTTCCTGATAAAAATAATGGAGTGGCTGGCCATTTCCTTCTCTAGCTCATTTGACAGATGAGGAAACTGAGGCAGACAGGGTTAAGTGACTTGCCCAGGGTCATACAGTTAGGAAGTGTCTGAGGCCAGGTTTGAACTCAGGAAGATGAATCTTCTTGACTCTAGGCCAGATACACTATGCATTGCACCACCCAGCCGCCCCTTTCTCTGTATACCACGGCAGCTAGGTGGTGCAGTGGATAGAACACCAGTGCAGGAGTCAGGAGGACCTGAGTTCAAATCTCACCTCAGACGCCTGACACTCACTAGTTGTGTGACCTTGGGCAAGTCACTTAACCCCAAATGCCTCATCCTGGGTCATCTCCAGTCATCCTGATGAATATCTGGTCACTGGATTCAGATGGCTCTGGAGGAGAAGTGAGGCTGGTGACCTGCACAGCCCTCCCCCACTCAAAAACAAAGTCAAGGGCAAGTCATGTCCTTATTTCTCTGATGGCATGCCTCTTCTTCGGCAGCAAAGGATGGACGGACGGACGGACACACACACACACACACACACACACACACACACACACACACACACACACACACACACACACACACACACACACACACACACACACACACACACACACACACACACACACACACACACACACACACACACACACACACACACACACACACACACACACACCCCCAGTGCTTAGTAGAGTACCAGCTACAAAGTAAGCACTCAATAAATGCTTGTTGACTGGCTCCCTATTGCAGTACTAGAATAAATATAAACTCCTTAGCTCAGCAGTCGAGGCCCAAAACTGTTTTCAGCCTTATTACTCATAGCTTTTCCTCATTCTCTCTATGAACAAACCAAACTGGCTTTTGTGCTGTTTGTTCTTTATGCATGACATTACATTTCTTGTCTTGGCACCTCTGACTAAATTGTCCCCTATTCCAGGAATGTACTCTCTCAAACAAGAGTGGGGAAAAAAAGTTTTGCATCAAATTTCTTTGATAAAAATTTTAAATCAATGATACATAAAGAACTGACTCAAATTTATAAGAACAAGTACCATTTCCCAATAGATAAACAGTCAAAAGCTATGAATAGGAAGAAATCTAAGCTATCAATAGCCAAATGACTAATATTTAAAAAATGAATATAAAAGCAATTCTGAGGTACCATCTCACAAAGATGATGGGAAAAAACAGAAAATGACAATTGCTGGGAGGACTGTGAGAAAACAGGCACAATAATGTAGTACTGGTAGAATTACAAATTGGTCTAGACCAGGGGTGGGGAACCTGTAACCTCAAGGCCACATGTGGCCTTCTAAGTCTTCGTGTGAATCCTTTTGACTGAGTCTCAAGTTTACAGAATAAATCCTTTTATTAAGGGGACTGACAAGGCCAATGTTAAAGCCTGTCCCCTCTCTCCTGATAGAGGACACAGACTCAAGATGCAGAAAACATACATGTCTGAACATAGCCCATGTGAGAATATGTTTTGCTCAAGTGTGTGTGTGTCCATTTGTTAGCGGGTTTTTTCAGTGGGGGAGCAAGGTAGGAGAGAGAAAAAACAAATGCTTTTTAAATGAAAAAAAAAAAACAAACCAATTCTTGGTTAATACATACGTTTCTGTGGCAGGATCATAAACTTCACAGGAATTCAAGACTCTTCCAGAAACATTGTTCCCTAAACTTCCACCACAAACATAGATGAGACCATTGGCTTCCACCATCCCATGGCTGCAGCGCTGAGTCAGCATGCTTGGCTTTGTGTGCCAGCTTTCTGTTCTGGTATCATAGCATTCAAACAAGTATAAAGCAGAGTTTCCTTTAGGAGGAAAAGGTCCCATCAGTCTTTATTTCACTTACTGTAGTTATCATGCGTGGATTCAGAGTTTAGTGAGCCAAATCGTCAGTGACAGGGGGGAAGAATTTAAGGTTTGGGAATCAGCTTTATTCCTAAGCCACAAAAATTTCATGTATTTCAGCATAATGAGAATAAAATTGTTCCTATATCACATGTTGCTTTTTGAATGGCTAGCTATGCTTATACAGACATTGGAAAATATAGAAAGGAGAATCTGTTGGGAAGACTGTTTTGTGGGTGGCTGAGCTTCAGAAGTAGAATTCTTCTGTTGAATTCAAAGAAAAGTTAAATGTGCTTCTGAACTAGTGGTCTATGAAGGAGGTGACAGAAACCAGCAATGTTTGTACAAATGAAAAACCATTCAACAGAATTCCAAGTCTCATCATTTAGAATTCTTTTATCACATATAACAAATGGTACCTCAGGAAGCCCCGCCCCGATGGTGCCACATTTTCCCCTGAGGTCCTACCTTTGCTGATTGACACTGTTGGCCTGACAACCAAGGTCATTATTGATCTGCCTTACTCATTTTGGCTGTGAATTAGGAACTAGCGGACCTCCCTTTCCTCTGCATTTGGATTGCAAATTCCTGAGGGCAAGACTCATACTTTGTCTACTGTGGGAGGTCAGGATGCATTTTGATGATGTTATTACTGTGAATCACTGCTTTTCTCTGTGCCACCTTAGAATTCCCAACCCTATGATGGCTCCGTTAGCCCATGAGATGTCATCTCCTAAAGAGCAGGATCTCGTCTTTGCTTTACATCTTTGTCTCCCCATAGCTTAGCATGGTAAATGACATGTAGTAGGTGTTTCAATAAATATTTTTTGAAGGACTAGAATTCAGCTGAATCCTAATTCCTGCTCTATCTCTGGACCTTGCAAGTATTAAGACCAGAAAAGGAGTCCATGATCCAAACGTTCAACAGGAAAACAGCCGCAAAAATACTTATAGAGAAGCATCCACGGATGTGGCCTGATGCCTTAGCTCTGGGTATCTCAGATGGTTTTCTCCCTCTAGTGATGGTCAGGCTTCTCTATTCTCTTAGGCACTGGTAACTTGGTAGCTTCATCTCACTGACTCTTGGGGAAAATCTGGAGTACGCAGTAGATTTTCCGAATGGCTGCTACTGAAATAAGAAACTGAAGCCAAGCGCTGATGTGGCTGGGTGGGGGCACAAGGACCTCACAAGAGGTGCGAGATCTGCAACCAGAGGGCAGCTCTGTGCCATCACCCCACATGGACCATGGAAGGCCCACGATGGCACCATATACAATCATGTGACAGGCCATTTTTTTCCTGATCAGACAACAGATGGTTTAAAACTCTCCCACACAAAACAGCTGCAAGGTGAATGGAAGAAGAGTCTTACATTGAAGGAGTTGGCTTATGCCAAGTCATTCTTAAGAATGTGGCTGTTAGATAAAATTATAACGGGGAAAAACCCTTAGTAAGTATACAGTGCAAATATATAGTTGAACCTTAGAGCTGAAAACCCTAAGGCAGCAAACGCAGTATCCCATCTCTAGATAGTGCTTAATAAATGCCTTTGGAGAATGACCATGGGTAGTTCACTGGTTTTAGAAAGCCCTGGTCTCTTCTAAGAGTGAGCTGTTAGAATCTGGTTTACTATTCAAGTTGGCTGTAAATGGTGACATGGACAATGAAGCAGCTTTTGTTCAGAGACATAAGAAATGCATCCTGAAGCATTGCTGAGTCAGAAAACCATATAACAAAATCCCCAGTTCTTACCTACTTCTGAGCCTCCAGATGTATAAATTTTGCCTTCTGCAGCACAGGCTGCTAGGCTATCACGAGGTGCTGGAGGTCCCAGTTTGGAATACCAGCTGTCTTTGACTACATTATAGCAATCCATCCGTTTTATAGGGAAGAGCTGTGAACCTCCCAAAATGTAAACTACATTGTCCCAGAAGACACAGGCCGCATCTCTGCGCTTTTCAAAGGGGCAGCGGATGTCCGTCCAACTATAGTCCTGTAAAAGGAGAGAAGCAGATTCAATTTGATGAGGGTTTTAGTGAATGAACAGTGAACAAGTTTATAAATTAACCCACATGATGTCACATGGAAAATCCAAATAAAATCTTGCCCACATCTAAGCATCCTACTTAAACATGAGGATGCATATCAATGCAAGGGGTAAGTGGTCTCTGCTTCCAGGTCTGAAGAAGATTTGCTGAAGAATCTTAGATGGAACCCCACCCTTCCCATTATCAGTTTATAATAATGCACAAGATGAGTGCAGCTTTGATGGTGAAAACATCTAATATAAATTCACTCCCATATCTTTTTTTTTTCTGCCCACTCCCTCCCCAATTGGGGCAAATCCTTGGATAATAGAATTAAACTGGGAAAAGATGTGGGACTCTCCTGAAGCTTGTAGATACCTGCTTTCCCTTCCTCCAGAAGCTTGCTGCAGATGGGGCTCCCTGCCTCCAGTCTCTTTCTACTCTCCATTCTCCACTCAGCTACCCAGGGGACCATCTAAAGTATAGGTCTGATCAGGTCACTCTCCCACTCAATCAACAGCAGTGGCTCCCTATTCCTTCCAGGATCAAATACAAAATCTAGTGTTCAAAGACCTTCATAATCTGCACCCCCACCCCCAGTCTTTTTACACCTTATATCCCACCTAGTACTGTCATCTCCAGACTCCAGATATTTTGTCTGGCTGTGTCCCATGCCTCCTTCCTCATTTCTGCCTCCTGGCTCTCTTCAAGTCTTAGCTCAAACTCACCTTCTACAGTAGGCCCTTTTTAAAAAATCTCTCTTCAAGCGCCTTCTCTCTGTTAATTATTTCCTATTTGTCCTGTACATAGTTTGAACAGTTATTTGCATGTTTTCTTCCTTCCTTGAGGGTAATTTCTGTTTATCCCCATCACTTAGCACAGTACCTGATATGCAGTAGGGGCTTAATTTAATAAATTTAATAAAAATTCATTGACCAACTGAATATGTATTAATAATTATTGTTTTAATGTTAATAATAATAGCTAGCATTTACATACTGCTTTAAAGTTTGTAAAGCCATTTAGATTATCTTATTTTGCCCTCACAACAATCTTGGGAGGTAGGTGTTATAGTTATGTCTACTTTACAATTAAGGAAATTGAGGCACACAGGGATTCAGTGACTTGCCCAGGGCCCCACAACTAGTAAGTGTCTGAGGCAACATCTGTATTCTAGAACTCTAACCCAACTGTCTAATATCTATTTGATCTTGGAGGTGATAGGGAGCCAAAGGAGGTAATTGGGGGGTGGGGATTGCAACATGGTTAGACCTGTACTCTGAGCACAGGATCATAGTCTGGTTCACACCTGCCATGATGGCACATGAGAGTCTTCCATCAGCTGTGACAACCAAGAGATGTCTGTGGAACAAAGAGGTGCTGTCTATATGGGTGCACTCAGAATGTTGAGAAATGCTCTCAACCTCAAGGATCCTTATGAACAACATGTGATTTGACTTCTGTGTGATCACCCTAATGGCTAAGATCCCAATTCTGCGATTTCTACAGGTTTTCTGAAACAGATGCTGCCCTTCTCTTGGTTTTGCCGGGAAACCATCATTACAAGTAGCCTAGGAAACAAGGAAATCTAGTCCCAAACACTTAACAGGTATGTGACCTTGGGCAAGTCATTTAACTTCTGTTGGCTTCTGTTTCCTCAACTATAAAAAATGAGGCTGATAAGAGCACCTATCTCCCAGGGCAGCTGTGATATCAAAGGAGATCATATTTCTAAAGTCCTTGCTATGCCTGCTATAAATATTATCACCACTGTTATACTGGTGTGAAAGAACCCAAGTGATGGCCAGAAAGGAGCTAATTCTCATGTCCTGCTAAAATCCACTCCTCATTCTAGTTTGGCTGCAGTGACCATGAGAAAACCCCAGCAAAGGCAATTCCAAGAGGAGGGCATATGGTTGGCAAGGTGCTCTTCCATTCACCTGACTGAAAGTACTGATGTCTTTCTGCGGCACACTATAAAAACCAACATCTTTAGATTCAATTAATGAAACTCTCAAGACAACTTGCCTATCTTCCAGTCCCCCATCCCCACTCCCACCCCAACCGATGGCAGTCAGGAGACTCAGACTTTTACAAGTTATTCAGAAAACCGAACTTTCCAATTAAATATCATTGCAGGGACCTAAAAGCTGCCAAAAGGTTTTCTTTGCCCATAAAATGTTTGGCTGATTTTGACCTGATCCAAGGAGATAATGTTGTGGAAGCACTTTGGAAATGTCAAGGGTTTTGCAAAGAGAAAATATTATTATTATTTTATTATTATTATGGACCAAAGAAACAAATCATTCAGAACAGAGTTTGTGTTTCAGGTGAAGAGATCCCTGTGATCAAAGCAGAGAGCAAACAGTCATTTGCAGAATGGGACAATGTTGCAAAGGCAACTGACACGCTCAGCTAACCAACTGAAGCACAGGAAAGTTACAAAAATATCATGATCAGGAGGAAAGACAAACACATTTACACTTACAACTTGATCTCTAGTCGCTATCCTCTATCTGTGTGTTCATCCTTCATTGCCAAAGACCATGACATCAGAGAAATGATGACATGATTTGCACTTAACTTTGTTTTGAGTGAGGGAGGGCTGTGCAGGTCACCGGCTTCACTTCTCCTCCAGAGCCATCTGAATCCAGTGACCAGATATATTCATCAGGATGACTGGAGATGACCCAGGATGAGGCATTTGGGGTTAAGTGACTTGCTCAAGGTCACACAGCTAAGGAGTGTGAAGTATTTGAGGTGAGGTTTGATCTCAGGTCCTCCTGACTCCTGCACTGGTGCTCTATACGCTACACCACCTAGCTGCCCCATCTCCTCTATGTAGAGATCCTCCAAAAGCAGAATCCTTGGTACATGGGTCACAGCTAAAGACCACAGGCTGGGATCTGACTAATTTGACATGAGCCAAGTGAAATGAAATGTTGCTGAATGGATTATTTCTCCAGTAAAGAAAAACTGGAAATGACTCTTTGAAGAATAAGACACTAGAATGCAGAATCATTCAAAATGGAAATTTAGGAAATCCCTAAGGAAAAGAAAAAACAAAGAGGAGGTAGAAATCGCAGGGGGAGAGGAGGAGGAAGGGGAGAAGGGTAAATCCTTAATTACTCCCCCCACCCCAATTCTCCAACTGCCCACATCTCTCTATGTTTGTGTTGAGGAGCTCATATCGTACATGAGGCAATGAAATAAACATGTCAATATATGATCAAGTGGGTTGTGGCCTTGACTGTACTGTGGGAATCTGGAAAAGGGAAAAGTAATTGTGACCTGAGGTTAGTCAGGGAAGGCATCATGGAGTAGATGGGCCTTGAGCTCGGCCTGCACAAAAGAGCAGGGCTTGCAGTGTTCAAGAGTGAGGAGAACCAAGATATGCAGGGAACTAAACACCACATACAACTGAAAGGCACTCCCCAAAGGATATGGCCAAAGGACATGAATAAATAGCTCTCACAAGAATTGCAAACTACTGACCACCATACAAAAGATGGTTCCGAATCTCTGAGAAGGAAAAATACAAAACAAAACCACGCTATTTCACTTCACACCCGGACAACTGGCAAAGATGACAAAGGCAGACCTTACAATACTAAAAGTGCTGCTTCTTGTCGTTACAACTGCGAATGATGGCAAGGCTGTGGAAAGGCTGGCACACTAATGCGTTATGAGGATTTAAAAATCAGACTGAAATCATGCATAGAAAATTACTAAAATGTCTCCACCATCTGAACCAGAGAGTTTATTTGAAAGGTATGTGCCTCAAGGAGGTCCACAATATAAAAGTCATATATGCATCAATATGTTTATAGTACTGGTTTTTTTTTTTGTAGGAGCAAAAAACTGGAAAGAGGATGTCCTTTTGAGTGGGGGATCGACAAAGAAATAGTGGTACATTAATCGATACTGGAGTTTTTAATTACCTAGATATCACAAATAAACTATAATATATAATATAGTTTTTAACTAATAAAAGTGTTACCTTGAGGATAGGAATGTTCTTCCTATCTCTGAACAGTTTTTTGGACCAGCTCCAAATGTTTCCAGCAAGGCCACAAAGCCTGATGCTGAGAGCTACTCCACTTATTCCTATTCCCAAGTCCATGGAGGAAAGGGTTAATGAGCACAGGAAGAATATGCCTATCATGGGGATGAAGTCTTCCAAACAAGGTGAAGTCTTAAGTGAAGGACAAAAGGCCCCTGGACTTAGAGATGCTGGAGGTGGTTGGAAAATTAGGCAACAGCATGCAAATGACCATTTCCCCATACTTAAATATCAGCTAAAACAGCAAAGGGTCAAAGGGGACAGCAGGGACTAGCTCGAGGTAATTACTAGTTAAGAATCACAGCTAAGGTCATAAATCATACAAGCCTCTTCCCTTGCCCCACCCAGTACAGTTTTACGTACAGTTCCTACAAACGAAATCTTGAAGCACTTAGTCAAGGAGGCATCAGGAGCCTGTCTTGCCAGCCTTCTCTGAGCAGTTAGTAACCAAATAATGAATGGACAGGCAAGGATGCTTCTAAATTCATCTTACCTACCATGGGACATTTCTATGAAATGATTTTTAAATTTGGCTTTGGATCAGAAAGAGACATTATGACCTATTAGCTTCAAGCAATTATCCTGATGCCATGAATCCGCTCCCAGTCACAGATGCTTTCAAGAGGGGCTGCCCTACCAATGCCCAGCTCCTTGTGCCCAGCCTGGCTGGGTTTTGGCAGACAGTGCTTTCAGTTTTCAGCATTGCTGCCTTTGATGGAGGGAGCCTTTTAATTAAATTAACTTAGGGCTGGTTTTTTTTTTTCCATCTCTCATTATGAAGCAGCTTGCTGTATTAACAGAAACCTAGACAGCTGGAAATCACAGAACTCTATACCATATTAAATAACAGAAATCATTTCTGATTTCTTAAAATTAAAAAAAATTTTTTTTTAAATCCCCTCAATTAGCTGATTGATACCAGGTTAAAACTTTTCAGAGAACTGCAGTCAGGGTCAAAGAATCAAAGATTTTCCTTTGTGGGTCTTTGTATGTGTGATACACAAACTATACATGTGTGCATTATGTATGTATGTAATACATGTATAATCAAGTAAAAAACTTCCCTCTTTCAGCAGAGATCAGCACATTCCCTATGACTCATAGCCTTCCAGTCTGGGCCCTGAAAGGCTGTCGTCATGATTCCACGGTCAGTTCTCTATCCACTATGCTAAGGAGTCTCTCAAAAAGTAGGGGGAAATTTCTACTGGGGGAGGCCTTCATGGGGAACATGAGCCTCAAGAGGTACCTTGCAGGACTGCTTCGGTCTAAGGAGGTGGCGAGAAGAAATGGGGTTCATATACACAGTATAAAATTTCAAGTCCTAAGAGTGACTTTTCCCAAATCAGAGCTATGATTCTGTACTTCCCCTGGCTTCTCTGCAGAAATGGGGGAATAAGGCCTATAATATCACACTTTTCTGATAAGCTGGCCATTCTGGCAGAGCATTCCCCCCCTCCATCTCCCCCCAGGGAATGGCTGTCTGGGGGAGGGGTCAGCAAAACAATGGGAAATGTAGAGAACATAAGAACAAAAGACAGAAATAAAAGTTTATTTCTTAATTTTTTAGGCATAAGCCTTTTATATTTGATAAAGTATGATGTGCAAGCATCCCATAATTCGACACTTCATATAGAAAAGGAAAGGTTTCATCAAAGATTGGGAAAAGAGTTGATGACTTTAACGGCAAACTTGAAGAACCAAATCACTGAGGTTAAGGTGTCAGGGATGACTGAATTTAAGATAGTCCCTTAGTAAGTAAAGGATGCTAAACTTCACATTAAGTGATCCTTAAGGGTCTACCACAGTTTCTAACTGATAGTCCTGAGATGAGGTCATATAACTTCATGTAAAGCACTTGGTGTAGCTACAATGTATTCTAAGGCAGCTCCATGGTGGTGGTTATTGTGATGATGATGATGGTGTTGGTGGTATTGGTGTTGGCGGTGGTGGTGGTGGTAGTGGTGGAGGTGTTGGCAGTGGTGGTAGTGGTAGCAATGGTGGTGGTGGGATTGTTGGCGGTGGCAGTGTTGGTGGTGGTAGTGTTGTTGGCAGTGGTGGTGGTGGTGATGTTGGCAGTGGTGGTGTTGTTGGCGGCGGTGCTGGTGGCAGTGGTGGTGGTGGTGGTGGTGGTGACAGCCCATGGAGAGAACACTAGGCCTGGGGTCAGGAAGACTTAAATTCACAAGCAGTCTCATTCTTACCAGCTGTGGGACTGAGGACAAGTTACTGAACCTCTGTTTGCCTCAGTTTCCTCAACTTTAAAGTAACGGCCCCTGCCATCTGGGGTGGTTGTAAGGATCCAATGAGATGTCTGTAAAGCAGCATAAAGCAGCGCTCTCCTCTCTTTTGCTTTGCTTGAATACACATCCGTTAAAGGGGAGACTTTCTCTCAAGGGGGGAGCAGAGATAAATACATGTTTTAACAGCACAAATCTCTCTTTTAATTGAAGGAAACAAAAACAAACACGGACGGAGACACAAGCCACCTCCCTGAAGTGATGCCCGTGACAGAAGTCCACAGTTTCTCATCTAATCCTTCCTTGTTCTTTTCAAGTTCTGAACTTTTCTGTTTGGTGATGAGATTCACGATAAAAGAGTTCCAAAGATGGATGCGGGGTGACATTTTTTCCCTTTCATTTTAGGCTTCTCCATGGGCCCCCTCCCACTCCCAGCCTGCCCCTCTGATGCTCTGGGCCTAGTGGGGGTGGTGGAAGAATATGGGGAGACAAAAACTTGGAATCCCTGGGATCTTCAAGAGGCCTGTGTCTTCTCCAGGGAGAAAGATGAACCCATGCTCCTTCTTCTTTTCTCAATTCTGCTCATTAGCAGACTATGCAAAGGTCTCTGCCTCTGCTATTCATGTCAAGTTGGATTCAGGTATCAGCAGCCCTCCCTGTAGGTTTCCAGACTTACATCTACACAGTAACTGGGGCGGGGTGGGGGGCAGGGAAGAGAAGACCACTGACACTCGGTAGTAGTTGAACAAACAATTCTGAGGGAAAATCCAGCAGGCTTCAGAAAAATAACTATCGTTTGCACAAAGACAGCATTTCACCTCAATCCAGTAACAGAATAATCGCCAGCTTCTCTCTCAGTAATGACGTTCATACAGTAATTACAACAGAATTCTTTCCCTCCTGTCACTAATGACAGGCAAGGAACCTTTACTGTTTTCTTTTAAAAAGAAATCTCTGGATATTAGCTTAAGGATTACTGGCCTAATTACAGATAATTCAATCAAGAAAATGCTTTAGTTGGAAATAGTCACTCCCATCCTTGGCTGGTATGGCACAGGCATCCCTAAAATGGCTATCATCATCCTGAATCCAGAATGTTTCTGTGGTGGTACTTACACAAACAGGAAGTAGCAGAGTCTAACCAAATGAGCAAACTTTCTATTTATTATATATTCTACAATACATCTGGTGAACTGTGAAAGAAAGCCCACCAGAACATGGATTCAAATCTTGCTTACTGTGAGCCTGGGCAAATTTTAACCTCACTGGGCCTCATTTCCTCTATAAAAATAAGATGGTCTGAGATGCTTTCCAACTTTAGAATCTGTGATCTCATGATGCCTACAGATAATCTGTGCTTTTGGAGCAGTCTTTTCAGTGACCTGTTATGAGACCAGCTTTTTCGTTACTGAAGACAGGAAGAAACTGGATTAACTTGACCACTGACATGCCAAGAAATCAACTCAAATAATAAAAGATGACAAAAATGAAAACTTTCAGGATTTAGGTATTCAGAAAATGAAGCGACCAAGGTAGATGCTAGTCCTCTGCGCTGCAGTGGAAGCAGACCCATGGCTGAGTCTGACCCCTCCCTCCCCAGGGATCAGAGGTGCAGTGAGGCATTTCTTCCTTCCATGGAGGGAGGCAGCTTGGGGCTAATGACCCAAGTAGAAAGGGGAGTAGAAAGGGTAGAAGTTCCACTCCTCTCACAAACTGCCAAGGAAAATACTATCTCAAGGAGCCTTTGGAAACATTCCCTTGAAATCCTGGGTCTGTGAACAATGGGTATTTCTTTCCAACTGAACAAAGAAATGAGTGAAAACAGAGGGAAAGCGCACAATTCAAACTTGGTTCATCCCTTTGAACACATTTCCAGTCCTCCTGTCCTATTCTTTGAAAGCTCAACTCTCGCCTCCACAGCCTTCCAACCTCCCCTGTCCTCGACTTGCAGGCCAGCTTTGGGCTAACCGGCATTCTGGCTCCAGGTAAACGAGACTTAGGTTCTTCATGATAATGGAGCAACTGAGATAACTTTTCTGGCCCTTCAATTTCTCATCTGCAAAACAAAGTTTCTCTGGTTCCTTCAGTGTTATCCTGATTTGTACTTGATTCCTAAATGTTCTTTCTACTGAAATTAGATGTCAGCAGGGCCTTTGGCCTTTTGCTCCTAATAAAGAGAAGCTTCACTGATGGGCCTTCTAATCCTATAGGGATGCAATTATTTCCAATAGTTTTATCCACACTGGAATTGAGACAGTGGATATTAGTGGTCTGAAGAAACATATACAAGACCAGTATGTAGCCTTATTTTTTCTCCAAACTCATTACCACTAAAAAACCCTCCAAATCTCATATATCATTTTTCATCCATAGTAATGTCCCCAAATGGTTATGTCTGAAGTTTTTTTTTGAGCATGTATAGGTAGTGCAAATGTTAACCAGCCGTGTGCTTTGGAGGGGTGGGGGGAGAACACCAATCTGTCAGGGTGTCCGTTCTTCAGGGACCCAAAGAGATGGATTGCCTAGTGCCAAAGGTGCTTAACATGTCACTACTAGAAGAAAGCCACTTTGTTCCTCATGCTAGAGGTTACAAAGAGAAAGAATAATTTGGAAATCCCACTAAACTGATCTTTACGGGAGGGAATGGGGGGAAGGAGGGGAAAGGAAGGGAAAGAAAAAAGTCTAGTTTACTATGTGGCAATAATTCCCAATTAGTTACTGGCTGTTAATGAGGTCATAATGACTGCAACAGTGGCACCAGAGAAATGCTTGGACAGATACTGACCAGCTGATACCCTCATCAAGATCGTATGAAACAGGGGATTTAATGGTCTCCCATACACGCATTCCATCTCATTGTTTTATATACTTTGGACCTTAAAGGTCCACACGTGAGGTTCCCCACCCCTGCTTTGGGCAAACACAGCTCTAAGTACACATGAAGATCATGGACAAGTCTGGAAATATCACTGAAGAAAACGAGAAAGATTTGGAGAAATTCACTCATTCATTCACACAATTGATGCCCACATATGTCTGCTCTGTGCCAAAGCTCTGGCCTGGACCCTGGGTGAAAGGGAAGAGAATTCAGTTACCTTTGGATTGAAATATCTACAGGACTGTGGTTGGGATCCTCCAAACAGGGCAATCCGATATTCATGTTTTTTCCTTCGAGGCCGTGTGCCTTCTACCAATTCTTCTCTATCCTCTGGGGAAAGCAGATGGTACCTCATTCCACCTAGAGAAAGATGACTATTTACTGCTACGAACTTCAGATTTCTGAACCCTTTGAAAACCTACCATTGTGGCTACAATATTACATTTCCTCACATAACTTCAGTTTTCCTCTAAAACTGAAAAAGGAGAGAGGGCAGGAAGGAACTGGTAGAAGGAATGTAGCTGAATTAGAGCCTGCCACCACCCTCTGAATCACAGACTCTGAGTTGGGGAATAACTTGGGGGTCATCTAGTTCAATTCATAATAAGACTGCCCTCTCCAATATCCCCAATAAGGAAGACTCCTAGATGGGAGGCGGAGGTGTGGTGATAGCCTGTTACCTCCCCAGCCCGCAGCCCATTCTACTCTGGACAGCTGGATCGTTAAAACCTAACCTGGCCTCCTCAAAGGTTCTCCTCTATCCTGTCTTTCACAGTACTTCTCCAAATCATATGCCTCCAAGTCTTCTCTGGCTCAACAAGCACCATTCCCTAACTGATTCTTATATAACACAGCCTCTTCCATTTGTTTCCTATAGTCTCCTGGAGCCTGCCACAAGTGGCTAAGTAATCCTAGGTCCTTGCTTTAAGAATCTGAACATGTAGTCAGGCCTGGTGACCAAAGGGAGGCACATCAAGATGTTCTTTGTATCTCACTGCTACTCAATACTTACAGTAATAAATTCAAGCTATTAGTGGAAGGTCGAATCCTGAAGCCTATGCTAACATACTTTGGCCCCATAATGAGAAGACAGTACTCACTGGGAAAGAACCTGATGCTGGGAAAAGATTGAAGGCAAAAGGAAAAGGGGATGGCAGAAGAGATGGCTAGAGAGTATCATGAAAACATTGAACATGAACTTGGACAGACTTCAAGAGATAGTGGAAGACAGAAGGGTCTGGCGTGCTGGGGATACAGGGGTCATGAAAAGTCAGACACAACTGAATAACTGAACACTCCCACTGCTCATCTCCAACTCCTGAGGAGCTACTTTGACCAGACTCCATCTTGCTTTTTGAAATTCATCCTAAGACATGCCGTTTCTTCCAACGGTTTTTTTTTTTTTAAAGTTCATTTATGGTCTCTGTATAGTCCACATTACTCTCTTTAGACTACTACCTCCTTTCCTTATCAGAATTGTTGCTTTGTGTCATCATAATTTCATCCCCAAGAGGCTCACATTCTTTCCTGGGCTGAGTTCCTCCATAGCACAGTAATCGATGGGATCCCACCCAAGCTCTCTGTGATTGTATATTGCACTGTTTCTGGTTTTATCCTTCTCTCTGTAACAAACTCCAGAATGGAATGTTCACTTTCCCCCAGGGTTTCCATCATTTCTACCCCCAGCAGCAAGTGCTCTTGACTGTTGGGAAGCCAACTCAGCAGAGTGGCAGCTTGGGCTGCCACGCCAGGCTTGTGACCTGCTGCCCAAGGCCCTCTATTTACTCTTATCCAGACAGCTTATTGCTTATTCTGACGAGGACAGCTTCTCTGTTTCCACCACTGTTGACCTTCACCCAAACGCTCTCCACCAGATTTCCTCACAAGAGCATATCTTAATACGCAATGTGATTCCACACTGCCTCTAGTCTGCTCCTTTAGTGGAATAAGGTTTCCTTGAGAGTCATCTGCCAGTAACGGGTCCCATCCCTCCAGGATTCTGCGGTACCACTGACAGGGCCTGATTGGCCTCTTTGCCATGCTCTGTCCTTGGTGTACTTGTTGCCTGTCTGCTTCCGTCTCAACACAGGGTTGGATGGATATGAGCAAGGCTAATATCACTGTACCTCTAGCCTGTGTAGCACAGGGAGGAGGCAGAGGAGCAGGCAAGATGGGAGGAACAGAAGATTGCTGACTCATTCTTCTTGGCACAATGCTCCAATCAGTGGGAAATAGCAGCTCACTCCCTCGTTGGCAGCCTTGGAATGGGAGAGGAGATTATTTGGGTAAAATATTTCTCTTGATTCTCTCAAAATGATCGTAGGGAGTGAAAAGAGTAAGTAAGTAACTGAAGCTTCAAGGTGGGAGGGACACTAGGGTTCATCTAGTCCAAACAGTTCATTTGATTTGATGAGGAAATAGGTCCAGAGATGAAACAACCTGTCACAAAGTGGCAAGTTAGGTCAGCTGGAGAGCCAGGATTTAAACCCAGGTCTCCTGATAATTTTAAATCTGACCCTCCTTTCTATTATTTCTACTCTACTTCCAGTAGAGGGAATTTTAAAATGATCTGAACAAAAAACTGATTACTGATACAGTGTAGTTGAAGCTGTTGAATAGGATGGCACCAACTCCTGATCTTAACCCTTTCAAATATCTCATAATCAAAGTTTAAGACACAGTGGTGAAGAGTACAGTCGTCCAAACACCTGAAAAAGACTCCTAGAAAAAGGCCCACATTCCACAGCTAATGGGACTCATTTAATTTGATAAATTAAATAATGCTCTTTGTTCTAAATGAGCTAACCTCAGGGAAATTTTAATGTTACAACTTGAGTGCCAAGAAATGCTATCAAATGCCTCTCATAGTCTTGGAGACAGGACCAAGTATCTAACCTTGATGTTCTGTACAAAGTATCTTGTTGGCACTCAGACCAGTGGTACACGACTGCCTGCAAATACCAAAGACCACCTTGAGCATTCATTGGCCACAATACGCTCACAAGACACACTTGGTGACTGAACTGACAAGTCGCTTCATCAAAAAGTATTTTAAGCAAAACAATAACAAACAGCCTAATCTCTTGGATGCTTTGAAGGTTACAGAGGCCAAAGAATTCTTCAGGCCACAATTTGTACTGAATGAATAGCTTAGTTACACATGAATTTATCACTCCATCTATTAGACTGGAAGTTCTCTTGAGAGTGGGGGTTACAATCTTCATTGTATTTGTACCCTCAGCACCTAGTACAGTTTCAGACATAATTTATCATGAGTGAGGACCTTTAGCCTTGAGGCCAAAAATTCCCCACCCTGGTAAATCTTAAGAAATGCTTGCCAAGTGATCGACACATAATGCAAACTTCAAAATTCTGAAGCCACCAATCAGCCTGTAGTTAGCCCATTTCTTTAGACTAACAGCAAAAATAAAGTACCATAAAGACGGTAAGAGTGAAACCTCTACTGAAGAGGGCTTTGATAAGCTAGGCAATGGTCTGCTTATGGGGACTATTTTATTACTTAGCTTATTTATTTGTATAAGAAAATTCTAGAACTGTACAACTAAAAGACCTCTCCTTAGGAAGAATGGGAAAAACCATCTCACATAAAGAAGGCAGGAAAAATGCTTTTACAGTGTAGAGGAAAATGAGAAGGGAGGGGCAGGAAACTTGAACTGCACTCTCATTGGAACTGGTTCAGAAGAAAAACAAAAAGTATATATACATACATATTTGAACACACATATACGTATGCATATATATGTATAAACACATACACATATATACACACCTTCAGGTGGGTATAGAAATCTATCTTACCCCACAGGGGAGGAGGAGGCGGAGGGGATAAGAGAAAGTGAGGGGAGGTGATAAAAAAGAGGACAGATTAAGGGAGGCAGTGAAAAGAAGCAAAACAGACCTTTGAGGAGGGGCAGGGTAAAGAGAGAAGAATAAACAGAAGAAAACAGGATGGAGGGAAATACAGAGTAATCATAACTGTAAATACGAATAGGATGAACACACCCATAAAAGGAAAGTGGACAGCGGAATGGATTAGAAACCAGAATCCAACAACATACTGTTTACAAGAGACAAGTTGGAAATAGAAAGACATGCACAGTGTTAACATAAGGGGCTGGGTTTCAGCTGAAAGAAAAAAAGCAGGTATGGCAATCAAAGCAAAAAAAAATGGACATAATTAAAAGACATAAGGAAACTGTATTTTGCTAACAGGTACCATGGACAATGAAGTACTATAAGAAAATTACAGCAAGTTTCTCTGATAAAGGTCCCATTTCTCAAATATATAGGGAATTGAGTCAAATTTATAAAAACAAGAGACATTCTCCAATTGATAAATGGTCAAAAAATATGAACAGGCAGTTTTCAGAAGAAGAAAGCAAAGCTATATATAATTACATGAAAAATGCTCAATCACTATTGATTAGAGAAAGGCAAATTAAAACAACTCTGAAGTACCACCTCATACCTTTTCTGGCTAAGATGCCAGAAAAGGAAAACAATAAATGCGGGAGGGGATTTAGAAAAGCAGGGACATTAATGTACTGTTAGTGGAGTTGTGTACTGATCTAACTGATTAAAGAGAACAATTTGGAACTATGCCCAAAAAACTATAAAACTGTGCATACCCTTTGACCTAGCAATGCCATTGCTCAGTCTGTATTCCAAAAGATTAAAGAAAAATTTAGAGCAGCTTTTTTTGTGTGATGGAAAAGAATCTGAATTTGAGGAGATGCCCATAAGTTACAGAATGGCTGAACAAGTTACAGTATATGACGGGGATGGATGCTTTCAGAAAAAAACAGGAAAGACCTATATGAACTGGTGCAGGGCAAAGTGAACGTAAGCAGGAGACCACTGTACACAGTGACAGCAACATTGTAACAATGCTCAACTGTGAAAGACTTCACTACTCTATCATGACAAGAATCTAAGACCATTCTGGATTCATGATGAAAACTACGATCCACCTCCAAAGAAAAAACTGATCATCTCTTATACTGAAATATAGAAAAAAGAAAAAGATCTCTCCTTGAAGTCAGCGTCAATGAATTATGACATCTGACCCCAGCTCTTTGTAGGCTCATCAGAGAAACAGAACAAGGCACTGATTTTTACCAAAAAATATTGTAGCCAGGCAACAGAAGTTGTTTTCACGACACGGACTTGCCATATAGGAACTGAGACAAGTTCTCTTTGAGGACCTTAAAAGGAACCTGAGCCAGAGGAGAGACACAGAGCCACAATAATGAACAGCACAACTCTGTGGCAATCCTATCACCTCATTCTACATGCTAATGCACTTTTCTAAGTCCAGAAGTCAGAAAGGAGAACACATTTTTGCCATCAGTGGGCCTGTTTCCTTCTACACATGGCAAAAACTGGGTTATGACTCATCACTTCAGTGTCTGGCCCTACCATCTAGTGCTTCTTGCTAGGGCCTCACGTGGACTCATTCCTCGGGACTGGTGTCTAGGGCATCAGCATTTGGACTCTTTTGTACCCCTAGCTTTTTGCCTTTTCTGCTCCTGCTCCCAGAAGATGGGGTACCATGACACTGGGGCAATGAAAGGATCCTTTATACATCTTTGGGGGCAACTAGATGGCACAGAGGACTCCAGGCCTGGAGTCAGGAAGACTCATCTTTGTAAGTTCAAATCTGGCCTCAGACACTTCCTAGTTGTATGACCCTGGGCAAATCACTTAACCCTGTTTTTCTCAGTCTCCTCATCTATAAAATGAGCTGGAGAAGGAAATAGCAATCTACTCCAGTATCTTTGTCAAGAAAACCCCGAAGGGGGTCACAAAGAATTGGACATGACTGAAATGCCTGAACAACATCAAATCTTCTGTCTCTAATCCAAGCTGGGTTAGGTGAATTCTCAACAGTCAGTGTACTAAATACTTTCCACTGTCCACCAATCCCTCAATTTGACCCCGTATTTCCTCAGTCTCTGCAGATAGCCTCTGTTCCCACTGTCTTAGCTGATAAGACAGCTGCTCTGTGAGTTTTCAGCCTTCCACTCCAACCCAAGCCATCTCTGCATCTCCAATGATCCGCTATTGCAATCTTAGATGTCATCTTTTACCACCTTTACTCTTGGGTGCTCAATTCCACTCCTTCCTGATGATCAATTGTCCTTTTCGTGTGTGTGCCCGCAGAGCGGGGGGTACCTGCTGTCAGCACTCTCCCTTCCCACTCCTCCTTCTGAATCCTGTGCCATCCAGTGGGGTTTCCTTATTCTTCTTGCTTTCTCTGCAGCATCTGAAATTGTTGCCCACACCCTTCTGCTCGGCACTCTCTCCCCTTAGTTTCGGTAACGCTTCACTTTGGTTCTCCTTCCATTACATCATCCCTTCTTTATCTTCTTTGGTTCTTCTTCCTCACTTCCCCTCACCCCCTTGACGCAGACGCTCCCACAGGCTCATTTATTAGTCTTTCTTCTCTTTCTACACCCCCCCTTTGACTGCCTCATTCCCCCCAGCCCCACCTCTCGCCATCATGTGAATGATCTCCCAAATCTAACTTCTCTGTCCATCTCCAGTTTTCACTTGGCTATAGCCCATCTCTACCTAGATGTCTAAAACATTGCTCAAACACATTATGTCCAAATGGAGATGGTCAGTCTGGCCTCCTGACTTCCCTAGTCATGTGACTGCCATACTATACTCCTACTTGTTATCCACCAGGCTCTACAGTCTCTTGTTCCTCTTTGAATCCAGCACCTTTCAACTCTGTCTTCTTTCCACTCACACTGCTTTTGGTCGGTTCAAACTCCCACTGCTGCTCCAATATTCTCCTTGCCCATCATCTCTTCTTCTTTTAGTCTATCCAAGACACTTTTGACCAGACAGATATGCCTAAAGTATAGCTCTGTCAAAACATGCTCTTGTACAAAGACCTGCAGGGGCCACCACTGTTAAAGAAGCTTGTTTCCTTAGTCGGAGGCCAAGGTCCTTTAAAGTTTCCTAGCCTTAGCTCTTAATAACCCTCTACATACAACTTATTGCCAACCCAACTGGATCCTTCTCTGCCCTGCACTTTCCCAGGCTCCATGCCTTTGATCACACTATCCCTGTCTGGAAGAGCCTTCCCTACCAGCTTCTCTGCTGATCTAATATTTCCCCATTCTTCAGGGCCTTTCTCAAATCCCCTCACCCCTCAATGGTGGCCCCTTGCTTCCACCAGACAAAAACACTCTTTCCCTCCTCTGACCTCACCATTCACTTTCACATCCCACTGTACACCAGTCTTGTTATGTGCAGATCCACGCTATTTTTCTCCAATGGATTACGTATTCTTTGAGGAACTGCACAGACCTCCAATAAATACTTTTTTAACAAACAAAGGAGAATAAGTTGGATGCATGGCTTAGCTTATAGATGGATATGAAGGCGACTTACTTACTTATCACCATTTTAAGGCACTCGGGATTGTCCTGAATTAGTGGTTCAGCTTGTACTGTTTTACTTAAGAAATTCTTTGATATGAGAGGAAATCTGACTTTAGCAAGAATGTCAACCATGAATGACTGCCGGTTAGGTTCATCGTATTTCAGCCACCTGACTGCAGCATCATAGACCTGAAGCCAAAAAAGAACAATGATAAAGCACAAGTCCTGCTGGGGCAGCACTACTTCCCAGCTGGCTTTGCTGGCCCCCACCAGCACACGTGGGAGGCTCAGGCATCAGAGAGGACCTGGAGCACACAGGTGACATCGCCCTACTTTAGACAACTTTAAATACAAGCACTTGGAAGATGCTGGTCACTAAAAGTCAGTCTAGTTTTGTTCTGAAAGAAAAAGACTTGCATCATCAAGCCAAGCAATCATTCTGGCATATCCACCAGACCCTCAGCTCCTGCTCTTCTCCAACACAACCTTCCTTGCAGGTCGCTGTTTTTAAGGTCAGTGGGACCACCAGCGACACTCAGTCTCTCCATAGCTCAAGTTCCTCATCTGTAAAATGAGGACAATAATCCCTCAAGTCTCCTTCTCGGAATCCTGTCAGGGTCAAATGCAAATGCACACAAAGCGTTTTGTAAATCTTTAAGTGTGAAATAAATGTCAGTTACAATGATGATCGTAACTTTTACATCTACATGTCCCCTCGTTAAGGAAGTTGTCAGTCCAGGTCCCTGTAACCCTATGAAATAAAATCGCACATTGATCTTCAAACCAAATATCACTTATTGTGACTTGATAAGTCATTTTTAAAAATATTGAGAATAACCATGTGCTCTTCCTTAAACAAAATCCAAGGAACAAAAATTCTACTCAATGAAAAACTTAAATTAGAAGGTGTCAATTCGTAGTATACATACATTTTTAATCTTCAGTGTGGATGCTTTATATAGAGCTCAACTAGTTCACTTAAAATATCTGCATCACAAAAAGGCTGATGTTCACCCAGGCCTTCCACAACAATTCTATTACATAAAGCAAGGGCACCTATAGAGTGCATGTATCTGACACTTTAATCAAAAAGGTGTGGTGGCCATCATCAGTTGGGAAAAATCTAGAAAGCAGGTAACACTGCATGATGGAAAACCGCTCCCCAGGGCATCTCTCATATAAATGTGTGCTCCAGGTTCCCAAGGGAAAGGAGGCAGAGAAGATGCCTCAGAGTAAACCTGTTGCCAACAAGTGATGCACAGAACAAAGCCAGACCTCCCAGCATGATCTTGGCGTGTGCACATGCCAGCCTGGCATTACGACCCCTGCAGTCCTAGTAAAGTCATTCTCCTTTTCTGGGCCTTGTTTTCCTCAGGTGCAAAAGGGAAATAACACTATTTACATTTTCACCTAGGGTTGCTTGGAGGAAAGTGCTTTGTAAACCTTAAAATTTCTAGAAAAAAATGTTAGTATTTGCATAGTTCTTCAAGGCTGGCAAAGCACCAGACATATTCTTTCTCATTTGGTCCCCACAACATACCTGGGAGGTAGGTGCTATTACTATTCTCATTTGATGGAAGAACAAATTGAAGATGGGAACGGTTAAGTGACTCGTCCAGGATCACACATCTTATTAGTGCTGGATTTGAACCCCAGTTTTACTGACTCCAAGCTCATTACTTTATCCGCCATGGCATGGCCTTTAATCAGGCCTTCTTCTAGTCAAAATCATTTCTCCTGCCATTTCTCATGCCTTTGGAATACATTCCACTTATGACCATTATAAAACATAACTAATCTTTCCAGATCTCTCCTTTTCCATATGCTTATCTTATTCACATTTTGATATTTACTAAATACTTTGATGGGGAACTGGGGATCAAGGCCCCACAACGGTTCCACTAATTTTCAGTGCGCAGGACCCTCTCCTCCCTTCAAAAGACGTCAGAATCTCACCTGATCTTCTGCTCTGACAGTCAAGGTGTCCTGGTTCAAAAGGTGGGTCACACGTTTGACATCAAGCTGCAGGAATTCATCTGTTTTGTAAACTTCAGTGAAATGCTGATGAATGAAGTCATCAGCTGTGGCCTTCAATTCAGGGCAGTCAAGGCACTCAGCTAGAACGCTGATACCTACACGCAGCAGGAAAATGAAAAAGACAGAGACAACAACAGACAAAATACATTCAGAAATACAAAGAGCACAGAGAAAGAGAAACGGTGCCTTAAGGCAAATTTCAGATTCAGCTTTTCAAAACAAAAAGAGGGGTCCAACTTCTTTTACGTTGTTTTAAGCTCAGGACTCGAAGAGACACAAATAATTGACCTTAGCCTGTCTTACTCTAATCCTAGCAGTGATACACATCCACAGGACGAGTGAGAAAGGTAGGATTCCCATCAGTTAACTTTGCTATTAATATCTCTAAGAAAAAATTTAATAAAGGAGAAGAAAAGTCTTATTTTTAAAAATTGTTTTCAAATCAAAAAGCATTTGTTAAGACCATGTCATGTGCCAAATATGGTGCTAAGTTGTGAAGACAGGAAGACAAAGCAAAAACAGCTCCTGTCCTGAAGGAGAGTACATTCTAATGGAGGAGACTTTGGTGGAAACGAAAGGGATTGAATGTATCCATGGCATTCCTGTCATCTTGCTACCTATGGATAACTGAGAATGGATTAAAACAGAAAACTCCCTAATGTGTGCTTCTCAGCACAACTTACATGCAGTGTGGTGGCCTTCGAACCCTCTGCCAATATATCAGCAATGAACTACAAGTGGTATTGGGCAGTGGAGTCTAAAAACACACCATTAATGGGAGAAAACATCGGAGGGGCTTTTGGGGGAGGGTGGAGAGGGAAGAAAGCCAAGTATGAATATATGTGAAGGTAAATATGAAGGCACAAACAAAGGTGCCTTTGGTGATAAAGAGGGCTCCTGGCCATACTGTGTAAAAGTAGATCATCCACTGAAGCACTCAAGGATTGGTATTGTTATCAACATGGGAGAGCCTTGCACCAGAATATCATTCACATGCACACACACACTCGTACATACTCACACACAGTTATGTACACACAGGAACACACACTCACACACAGTCACACATACTGCTCCCAATCACTTACCGAGACCAGAAGAAGTAGAAACTAAAAATTAGTATGAAGACTTAAGTGTAATTTCTGGGTCTCCAAATAAAATACTCAAATGAATCCCTTACTCTCTCTGTGAATTGCAAAATAAAATAAAAATGCTGGCAAAAGTTTCTCCAGTGGCAGCTTTCTCCTTACTACAATTCATGGATGGGCACAGGAAGAGAAACTATTCCTTAAAAAGTTGTCTCCAGAATGCTAACAGGGACTTTGGCTAGTGTGAAGGATGAAAATATTAACTAGAACTAGAACCCTTAGGACAGGAACTGCTACCACAAGTATTTCTTTTAAGTGTCTACTCTGGAAAATGTCCCTACCCTTTGACCCAAAGATTCCACTAATTAGCTTATACTACATGGAGGCCAATTAGAAGAATGTCCTCATATTCCAGAACACTGACGACAGAATTTTTTGTAATAGCAAGTGACTGGAAACAAAGCAGATGCCCATTAACTAGGAGTACCAGGAGCAAGATTTGAATCCACATCCTCTGCCCCTTCATGCTCTTTCTGTCCCAGTATGCTAGATTATAGTGCCTGATGGCTGCGGGCAGCGAACACAAATTGACTGTTGTTCAAACCCCTGCAGGAACTTGGAGGTGTTCTTGCCCTGCCCACCATGCCTGAGTGCCCTGCTGCTACCTGCTCTTCTCCTCTGAGGCTCGCTCGGTTTCTTCATTTGTAGAATGAGGGGAGTGACCCATAGGAGCTTTAGGATCCCAGCATTCTGTAGATGCTCACTCTGCACAAAGACAAAAGCTCTGTGCATTAGGGCCCAGAGAATCATCACCACTCACTCAGGCAAGGAGAAAGAATGCTCCTTACAGAATTCTCAAGCAAACATTTCAAAGAGTAAAAATAACATTTTCACTTTCTTTTTTTCCACATTTTTTCTTTTTCTTTTTGCAGTCAAAGACTTTTGGTCCTTATTAAATCCTCTCCCTTGGCTCCTGGACACACAGGTATCATGGATAGATTTGTCCAGGGTTCTACTTTGGCCACATGCTTCTAACCTCAGCGTGACTGTCTCCACCACCTCACAGAACTGGCTCTCTGCCTTTCAGGGCCTGAGCAATGCCAGACATTAGAATGAACAAAGACATGTAGATAAGTGGAAGAGACAAGGTGCAAGGAGCCCCCCAGGCTGGCAGTGCACAAAAAGAGGAATCTCTTTGGATGAATAAAGCTCCTAAGATCATTCAGACGTTTTGTATAAGAAGAAAATCGACATCAAACAGAGACTCCTCAGTTTACCATTCAGGCCCTCAACAAGTTGGCGGCTGGCTTTCTAATCTCACTTCATATGATTTCCCTTCACAAATTCTCTGTTCTCCTCATTTATATAGAAAGCCCAGCTCAACTCCTCCCTCTTCCACAACACAAGTACTTTCTGGACCAATGATCACAACCATTAGCATTCTCCCCCTCTTGAAATGACTGTATATTACAGTATATTACTTTATATTACAGTAACACCAGCTTCAGGAGCCTTATCTACTGAGTTACTGTATCTTTAAGAGGCACAGGATCTTGAAGGTGTAGTTTGTCGTTCTTTGTGGATTTAGTTTTTACTTTCTGTTGAATTACTTGTCACGGCTCGAGAGAGACTGATTACCTCCAAATGAGGTATACAGAGAACCTCTTTCTTGAGAAAACTATTTTAACTCTATCTTAGAAGGAAAATAAAGAGAATACTTGAAAAAAAGACTTTAATTGGTCTCCTGAGAGAACTAAATGGTGGAACTGTGTTCCCAGAACTGTGAAGTCAGCTGGGGCATTAAGGGCTAAAGCTGATGGGTTACGGCCTTTCTCACAGATGACACTCTGTAAATACTTACTTGGGTCTTTCCTTGTGTGCATTATTGGTTTCACTGCCAATAAACTGTACAGCCAGTGGATTAGTTTAGGAGATTTGGGGAGAGTGGTGACCACCAAAATATGAAGGTGTAGACACTGAATCAGAACACACATGGCTACTGTTAGCAGGGATCATGCATATTTTTTTCTTTTCCACAGGTATTTTCCTTTTTATCAACCAACTATATATACGTGTGTGTATGCACATACATATACACACACATATATGTATGTATACACATACATCATTTATTTGCCTGTGCTCCTGTTGCAGAATACAGATGGTTTTATGTGGTCTTTGTGTCTCTAGTATCTTGTACACAGTAGGTATTTAATGAATGTGTGCTAAGTTGAACACCAGAACGTCAAAAATGAAAAGCATCTTCCCAGATCTTTTAGAAGAGGAAACTAAGGCCAGGAGAAGGTAAGGCCCCAGGTCACACAGCTGATTGCCCACAGAGGTGCTACCAGAAGACAGAACTGCTCATCCTTCCTTTTGTATGGTGCTTTTCTTTCTATCTGGCGAAGAGTGATGAGAACACTTGCATGGCCTTTATGCCTCCTGGGTTGGAGTGCAGAGACAAAGAGATAACAAGGGCTAACTGGATGTGAGCTGTGCTTATCCTGCTACCCCCTTATTGTGTCCTCCCTCCCACCGTCAGTCTGACATTGCCTGTTATAGAAAGACTCATTAAGAGTCACAAGACACAGAATCCGGTGCCAAGCCCCCTGTAATGTCACCTTCATCACAGAGTCCAGGGAAATCTTGGTGTTGACTAACATGTTGACAGAAATTGTGATTGAGTGCCAAGACCTACTTTCAAGAAACATCCACTATTACCCCACAGAGGGCTTCTGGTTGACGTTCTAAAAGCAGTACGTTTCAGAATGATTTGTTGCCCTACATTAATTGGGTTCCCGTGCTTACGGAAAGTCTTTAGTTTTATTATGTCTCACCAATAACATGTCATTGGACCAAAGTTTAGATCAGAAACGGAACTCTGAAGACATCCAAGTCCGACCCCCTCATTCTCCAGATGAGGAAACTGAGGGAGGCAAAGTGACAAGAAATGATCTGTCCCAGGTCATACAACCAAGAAGTTGAAGATTCAAGATTCAGACTCAGGTTTTCTACCCTTTCCACTTCATCAGATAATAAAAATAATAGCCAGGGGACATGAACCAAATTAAAACTGCCCTGAAAAAGGACTGACTTCTAATAGGTTCCCGCTTCCTTACCAAGACAGTTGGAAGCATCAACTTGTTCTTTTAAAAAATCCACACACATCTTCTTCACAGGCTCAATCTGATACTGGTTTGCAGCATCCAAGAGAGATTGCACATTGTTACTGTTCACAGAGATCCTGCAGACATAACACTCAAAGTTAACACTGGTTTTCCACAAGCCACTTGCATCATTTAAGTGTCTTCTCCAAGGAGTCTTCAACTCAAACAAACATTTGAATTACTGAACATTGATTGAGCTTTGCTTTATTTAGGCACCTTAAACCCTGGAAGCCTTCTCTCTGTCCTCCTCTTATTGCTTCTGCAAGAAGTCCAGTTCAGTCTTTCTGGAGCAGAAGGGCATTCTACCCTGCCCTCCTTCCATCCCAGACCTAGATGGTAGATCCCTTTGGGGTGCTACCATGGAAAGTACTCATCCATAATCCAGTGCTGAGGCCAGAGCAGTTAAAGAGAGGTCGTGAAATGGGAACCCTTTCCTTCTTCACTTACCGAGCAGTGTAAGCAAACTCCACCAGTTGCTCAATGATGTCTGGCTCAGCATCTTTGAGCTCAACTTCAAAAGATTTTGATTCCAGCATGTTGGCTAAAGTTAAGAGAAAAGACAAGTAGCTTGAGCTTGACCAATGCCCAGTTCATAAAGACCTTGTTCATGTTCAGTGCATGTGCTCAGTGAACAATGGGGACATTCCAGGATGCAGTTAATGTAGAAAAAAATGCAACTTCCTCCTTTCCCAAAAGGTGATTATCCCAAACGGTCACAACAGGGAGACTCATAACTATCATTCAGCTAGTTCTTTAAGGCTTGCAAAGCTCTTTATGCACATTGTCACACTAGAGTCTCCAGTAAGTTAAAATGTTTTCTATGCAGGAGATGCCTGTGTGCAACATCTTTTGGTTTCCATACTACTTAAAAGTACCTTTGAAAGAGACAGCAAATATTATCTTTAAAAATGGTTCATTTGGCTTCCACTATTCCTAAGATAACTTTTAGTACCACTCTCTTTAATTGCAATGGGACAGGTGAATGTGGAATGGTTTAAATGTCTACAAATGTAATTCTTGGTTTAAAGCACCACTCAGGCCAAAGAGGCATTTCTCTTTTTCCCCTCCTCTACTAGATCTCGAAAGGACAATCTCCAGAGAGCCCCAGCAGGGCCCCAAGTTCATGGATATGACTAACTCCACTTCCAAAGCATTTTTCATAACAACAAAGGCATCTGGCCTAATGGCACGACCGCTAGGGACTCCATGATGAATCACCACCATGGCCAAGACTCCACCCTGAGTGTATCCATAACCATCACCTTTATTTCACAGTGCCCTTTCTAAAAAGGGGGTCAGGAAAAGGGGAGATTTTTTTACTTCCGATACTTACTTGTAAACATTAAGTTAAAAAAATGACTGGCTGCAGCAAGAACAACTCGATGAGCAGGGATTTTTCTCTCCTGGACCATAAGAATCACATCACACAGAGTTTTCTATTTAAAGAGAAAGATCATATTAATTGTTTTTAATTCTAAAAGTTCTTTATTCTAACCTTAAAGATCAAATAAAATGAGTATTTCCATATGCAAACAGAAAAGGGTCAGACATGAAACTGCCATGTCGATTGTACCAGCTGGTTCTTCCTTTCATCAGATGACAAAGTTAACATTTAACTTGTGAGGATGTAACATCCTGCTTATCTGGGATTCTTCCTTATCTTTCTGGTAGGATCTTCTGTGCATTTAACAAAATCTATTTTTACATTATGTGCCAGGCACTGTGCTTTGGCTTCAGTGATTCTCTTTCCTTTCTGGCACCATCACTAACTGCCTCTCTGGCCTAACATCCCCAGCCCTGAGAAACAACACCTTTGGAACAAAGATGCACCATGGAGCAAAGCTATTTCCCACGTCGGCCATGTCCTCTCTGTCCGTAGGTGGGTACCGTGCTTCCTTATTGGTCCTATGCAATTGGATCATATTCATTTTAAAGATGACACAGAGTCTGATTTTTGCAAAGCATGCAAACTGAAATGATCAGGATGACATGTATAAATGTGTTGCTCTTCTGGAAAAATATTTGTAGAGCCCTTACAATGCCCTCAGGGGCGGGGTTATTTCTTATTTGTCATGTCACTTCCTGCCCAAGAACATTCACGGGTTTACTAGTGACTCCAGGATAAAATGCCATGTGTCTCTGACATTTAGATATGTTCAAACTCAAACCCTAAGCTATCTTCCCAGACTGATTATAAACTATTCCCCCTCATACTTGCCATGGCCCATCTCCCAGCCTCCTGTGGAATGTAAGGTCCTCAAGGGCTGGGGCTGTCATCTTTGTTTTTGTATGCCAGGTGTTTAGAACGGTGCCTGGCACATAGTAGAAGCTTAATAAATCCTTGCTGCATTGAACTGAACCAATGAAACAAAGGTTGTATTTATAATTTTCTCTAACAATGCACTTTGAAAGATGAGTTCCCATCCTATGGGCAATCCTTGGACATCAACTGATAGGATTGGAGGTGTAAACATCTTCCTTCCTCACAATCAATCAGTCACCAAGTCCTGGCTGATTGTCCCTTCAGTGTTCTCACATCTTTTCGAATCCCACAATCACCCTATTTCTGATCTGTATGATCATCTGATGTCTAGACTATTTCAGCTGGCCTCTCCACCAAGCCTGACTAATCTAAGTTGTCTCTCAGCATGCCATTCCCTCCCTCAAAAACCTCCACCGGCTGCATGCTCTTAGGGCCTCTGTGCTGTACAATGAACACTTACTCTGGCTGGGTGGGTGCTCACTAACCCCTCGACATCTCGTCTCTGCCTCAGCTCATGCCATCCATGTCTTCTAGATGGCTCCTCTTTTTGGCCCATTTCACAGAATCACAGAGTTTGACAGTTGGAAGGTAGATTAGTGGTCCCACCACTCTACTCCAACCAATAAGTCAAAGGAATCTCCCAAGAATATACCCAACAAGGGTTTACTGAATTGGGGAACATGCGGCCTTCTACATCCTTGGGTGAGGTATTTTGACTGAGTCCAAATTTTACAGAAATCCTTTTATTAAGGAGATTTACTCTGTGAAGTTTGGATTCAGTCAAAGGGCCACACTTGAGGACCAAGAGGGTCACATGTGCCCTTGCGGCCACGGGTTCCCCACTCCTGTTCCAATCTCTTCTTGGAAACCTCCAAGGATGGGGAACATATTACCTCCTGAGGTATGCCATCCACTTTGGGAGGAAGCCTTTTGTTGTTAGGAAGTTTCCTCATGTGAAGCTGGAATCTCCCTCTCCACCTTCTCCCCCAAGGCTCCTGGTTCTGCTCCCTGGCATCAAACCAAACAAGTCTAATTCTTCTCCAACGTGACAGTCCTTCAAATACTGAAGTCAGTGATTCCATCCTCTAGCGTGCACTTCAGGAGAAGTCTATTATATTTAGAGGTCCTATATCATGGACTTGAGGCCCATCTTCATTCTGTTTCTGTCCTCTGAACACTTTTCAGCTGTGAACTTCCTAAGTTGTGGCTCCCAGAACTGAGCATGAGATTCCAGATATATCTGACCAGGGCAAAGGATGGGGGAGCTACACCTCTCTATGCCTGGAAGCTAACACACTCTGAATTCAGGTTGCAAGTCAAACAACCCATACTACCCCTGCCACCACCTTGGCCACCATCTCCCTTCAGCTCAGCACCTTGAACCCAAGAACCCTGGGAATAGCAATGCTTCCAGGCCAGTGTCCTCGGTCATTATCCTTTGAAGCAATCTCTATGATGACAGCCTGGCAACTGTTCCTGCAAGGTCTATGGTCATAGCTGCTAAGACTCAGAATAGAAAATTCTATTACCCAAATCCATGGTCCCATCAAATGGTTTAACAACAGACACTAAGAATTTTGTCCATGGAAATGACTTTAAAGACAAGGCATTAACACCTGCTTTGCTGCTACACTCTAATGACCATGAGACTTTCCTAGCTGACCTGCAGCTATGCATTGCTGGTGGGCCATGAATGGGTACAACCACTTTGGAAAGAAATTTGGAATTATGCAAATAAAGACACTAACATGTCTATAGCCTTTAACCCAGAGATTCTCTTACTAGGCTTACACTCCAAGGAAGTTACTGGTAAAAAGAAAATTTTTGTATATACCAAAATATTTATAGTAGCAATTTTCATGACAGTAAAGAATTAGAAATAAAGAAGATGCCCATCATTGCTAAACACATAGTGGTCCATGAGTAGAATAGAAGGTTACTGTGCTGTAAGGAATCTTCCTCCATCAGAATATGAGCTCCCTGTGAGCAGGGGTCGCTGACTTTCCTCTTTGTATCCCCAGAGCTTTGCACACAGTGAGGGCTTCATTCATTCCTTTGCTGTTTCAGCTGCCTCCTGACACTGTTAAGTCATCCTGAGCTGCAGTCCATGAAAACCTGAGTTTTTTCCCCACACCGGGGCTCTCTCCCCAGGTGTCTCTCCCTAGGGCTCTCTCTCTGGGTCTCTCTCCCTGGGTATCTCTCCCCAGGTCTCTGCCATCTTACACTTCTGTACCTAAAACCAAGACTTTCTATTGATCCCTACTGAATCTGATTTAGCCCAAGGCTTAAGTGTTAGTGCAGATCAAATGTCAACTGCAAACTCACCCAGGCTGCAGGGATCTGTCTGCCTTGCTCCCACCATTGCTCCTCATTTTGTACCTGCTTGAGTTAGTAATTTTCTAATTTGCATATGTCACCACCAAAGCAGGACTGTGAGCCCCTTGAGGGTTGAAATCAGGTCTCAAGCTTCTTTTTATAATCCACAGAACCAGCACAAAGCCTGGTCCTTAGGGGCAATGGATATTATCTATATGACTGGAGGCTGCCAAGTTCATCTCCTTTCTTTATCCTTCCCCTCCCCAAATATACACATACTCACACTCCTTCACGCCCTATCCATGTGATCCTCTCTACCCTCCAACCAACACTATTCCATCCTTTTTTGTTTGCTGATCCCAATCCTAGGCATCCCTTAGCCTGAAGACCTACCTTCTCCAAGAGACCCATCAGCTCTTCCCAAGTGCCACTGGCCACTGCCTTCCTTCTTGCAGCACTTACCATCTCAACTACTTTATAATAACAGAATCACTGCCTCTCAGAGGTGAATGGGACCTTTTGAGGTCATTGAACCCAAACCTTTCATTTTACAGATGAGAAAACTGAAGCCCAGAGAGGGTAAGCAAGTTTTCCCATGTCACACAGTAGAAGAATTAGGGTTCCAACTCTGGACTCAATCCTATATGCTGCCATGTTTCCCTTATTCTGAATTGCCTCCAAGGAGTAACAGTAAAAGTACAACTGTATAGCTTCCTGCACTTGCGAGCAAGTGGCAAGTAAGGCCACTGGAGTCATTATAATAACCCAAAATTGACTCTCTCATATGTTGCTACACAGCTAACAAATCTAGACTTATTAACAAAGCATTAACCTGAGGTATCTTCTGCAGACTGCCCACACTAGAGAGTTCAACCTTCTCTCCCCAATTTCAGTCTCTGCTGCCTAGAATCCTTCTCATGTCTGAAGGTCTAATTTGAGGCCAGTCTCCCGGAAGATTTCCTTGATCCCCTCAGTGAGAAGAGAGCTCTTTGTTTTGGGGCCTATCTATCCATTTAACTATGAAACAAAACAAAATACAGTATTTGTATATAACCTGCCTTCTCTACCTCACTATAAACTCATCAAAGGGAATATCTCTGCTGAATCTAAGGTCCATTTATTAAGAGATTCCTGCACATAAAACACTATGCTAGGTCACAAGCTAAACACAAACCGGGAAGCATGACACATACACAAATATCCTTCTGTATTTTACATTAAAAGGCCAGGAAAGATAGCCAGTGCTCTGCACATTTCCTAACAGAGAAGTGGCCAAATACGAACAGTTCTCAAAAGAAAAACTGCTGCAAGAAAGTGCAAATGTGGAGAGGACAAAGAAGCCTGGATAGAGATCCATGAACTGATGCAGAGCGAAGGAGGCAGAGCCCAGAAACTGAATACAATGATTCCAACAAGGTAAATGAAAGAACAATCACCCAGAGAAAAACAAAGAAATGTGAAATTACAAAGAACTTGAAAAACATCCTGCCTCGGCAGAGGTCAGAGGTCAACAAGTACAATGCCCTTATTTTGACTTTACGTCGATTTCTTCTGTCTTAAAGAACATACACTCTGTCATCCCAGGTAGCTCTCTAGAACGGAAGAGGGAAAAACCGGGGAAATCATGGTGATATAAAAAGGCATCAATCTAAATATATTATAAAAAGAAAGTGCTCCAGGTGATATCTGAGGGAGGAAGGATCATTTCTGACTAAGGAGAAAAAAAAAATCACAAAAGATTTCAGGTGAAAGATGCCATCTGAACTGGGCTTGGGTGAATCGTAAGATCACAAATTGAGACCTGGAAGCTACCTTAGGAGGTCATCCAGTTTACCTCCTTCATTTTATAAATGAAGAAACAAGGTACAGAAATCTTAAATGACTTGCCCAGGGCTGCACAGCTAGAATCCAAGGTGAGATGTGAACCAAAGTTTTCTTTACTCCAAGTATAACATAGTCTTCACTATACCACACTGATGGTCAGGTACTAAACAGGAGGGCCAACTGAGGGGTTCAATAAGGGGAGGGACAGATTGTGGGATGCAGATAGTGTCAAAATACACTAAAAATTTATTTTAAAGGATCTTTTCAAAGAAAGTGGCTGATGAGTCTGTAGAGATAGCAAGTGTGGTCTCCCACCTCTCCCTTCCTCCTGCCGCCCAAGTTTAGAATCAAAGAAGAGGTAAGACTACAGGCAGAATCAAGCAAAGATTCGTTGGTGTTTAGGGGTTTTGTTTTTTGGTCTGGGGGATCCTAAGTATTTTTATAGTCATTATAGAAGACAGACTGAAGGTTAGAGGCAGAAAGGAAATTTTCAATGAGGCAGCATTGCTGAAGAGCTGTGGGATGATAAGATCTAGTATACAAATGACTTGAAGGCCTTTGAGCAAGGAAGTGACATGGTGAGACAGACAGGCAGGGAGATGCCGAGAGGACCCGAGACAGGCAGGTCCCTTCTTGGCTCCGCCCCCCTCTCCAATACAGCTCCCACTCTCCTATCCCTAGAGAAATCTCACCATCTTCCACTTCCTAATTACTCTCATTCTTGGTGATTACAACACATAAATGGATATTCTCACAGCTGCTCTAAATGCCCAGTTTCCAATCCCACAGAACGCCCATGTCCTCCTTTCTCCATGCTACGTCAGCTAGACACAACCCAAGTCCTTCTTTTCCATGTTCCAGAACTAACTTCCCTCCATCTGATGTGAATCTTTTCTCTTTTCATCTCTTCCTATGCCCAATAACTCCTAAACAATGACCTCTAATCCCTCCCTCTATCCCTCAGGACTATCCCAGGTCATCTCTTCTGCTCTGGCTAAACGCTCCTGGCTTTCTAATCTTGACCCTGGTGAACTACTTCCACTCTGCACTGTCCTAGCATGTTGAGTTTCTGGTTCTCTTATCTTATCACTGCTCATGTGTTATTAAACCCCACTCCTTCACTCCTAATCACAAGGCACTGAACAGAACTAGAAGAAGCTGACTACAGGAGCTAGGTGGTAAAGTGGATAGAGTGCTAGTCCAGAAGTCAGGAAGACTCATCTTCCTGAGTTCAAATCTGGCCTCAGAAAATTACTAGCTATGTGACCCTGGGTAAGTCACTTAACCTAGTTTGCCTAAGTTTCCTCATCTGTAAAATGAACTGGAGAAAGAAATGCAGACTACTCCAGTTTTCTTGCCAAGAAAATTCCAAACTGGGGTCATTGAGATGTGAATGAACAACTGAGTCTCTTATGAAGTGATGTTAATTTCAACAGAGCTCTCAGAGCAGAAAGGCAATCCTACCCCTCCTTCCTAAATGATTACCTGTGTTCCACCTTCCCCACCAGAGCAATTCTTCCAAAACTTTTCTTCTGTTAATAGCCAACAAGCATTTATTGAGCCTACTATGTGCCAGGCACTGTGCTAAGAGCACAGAAAGAGGCATCTTCTATTCCACTCACTTCCCCAACCTCTCTTCTGACATCAATTCATACTTTAACAAAAACAAAATTGAGGCCATTTACCAAGAGTGTCCACTTCTCCCCCTCCCCTATCATATCCCTGCTTAGAACATTGTCCTCCATCACCTCTGCTCCAGTCCCTGACAATGAGGTGGCTCTTCTGGGTGCCAACGTCCAACGTGTCTCATGAGCCCTTGCTCCCATCCCTCTCCCAAAGTAACCCTTCCAGTCGTTTCCTATCTTTCTGATTTTTAGATTCTTTCTATTAGTTTCTTCTCTGTTGCTTACAAAAATTCCCAAATCTCCCATCATAAAAAAAAAAACCCCACTAGATCTGACGGTTGGGGAGCATGCAGCCTCAATGCCATACATGGCCCTCTAGGTCCTCCAGTGCAGCCCTTTGACTGAATCCAAACTTCACAGAACAAAATCCCTTCATAGAATGACTTGTTCAGTAAAAGCTGGACTCAGTCAAAAGGCCACACCCAAGGATCCACCTGTTGCCACCTTAAATCTCTCCTCTCTTTCTAGGCTAAACTCCTTGAAAAAAGCTGTCTACATACAGTCTCTTCTAAACTCTCTGCAATCTGGCTTCTGACCTTACTATTTAACTGAAGCTGCCCAAAATGAGCTCTTAATGGCTCTGAGGCAGTTAACAACATCCTGTATACTCTCCTGGATACACAGGTTTTGTGACTCTCCTCTCTCCTGGTTCTCCCCCTGACTGCTTTTGGTCTCTTTGCCAGGCTCTTCTTCCCAGTCACATCCTCCAAATCACCTCCTCTTCTCCCTCTATGCTCTCACCCCTGATGACCATCAGCTCCCAGGGTTTCAACTCTTGGATCTATGTGCCTAGACTGAATCTCTCCTGAGCTACAGTCTCACATCACCAATTGTCTACTAGATATCTCAAACAGGACAGTTCACAGACATCTCCTACCCAACATATACCCAGAAAAGAATTCATCAACTTTCCCCTCAAAGTTGTCTCTCTTCCTAACTTTCTTCTTACTACAGGCACCATACAGTTCCTGACCTCAGTGCTACCTTCACCTCATTGCTCGTGCTCACTGCACGTATTTGATTAGTCATTAAATTTGGTTCTTTCTCCACAACACCTCCACATGGCTCCCCTTCTCTCCACTCACAAGGCCACTCTAGTTTAGGCTTCCATCATATCTACCCTGAACTACTCAGCAGGCCTCTAACTGGTCTTCTGGCCTCCTGGTTTTTCTTCTCTATCCTACACACAGCCCCCAAAGCACAAGGATGCCCATTACCTCTACAATGGGATGGATTTCAAAAGCTCTCCCCAGCTTGATCCCTTCCTCCCTTTTCAGTATTTTGCCATTACCTTTCATCCACACATGCTATATTAGGGGCCGGCACACTAACCTGATTATGGTCTTTTAAAGTCACACTCCCTCTCTCTGACCCTTGCCTTTAACCAGTCTATTCCCAACACCAGGAGCATTTTTCCTCCCAACCTCTGATGCTCAGAATAATGTCCAGGCAAGCAGAGGCTTCTTCTGGCCTCTCAACCGCTAGTTAGTGCCTTGCATCAACTCCTCCATCCGGGAAGTTCAATTTCTGTTGTGGCCTTTCCCTCATTAGAATGTAAGCTCCTCCAAAGTCTACTTCATCTCTGCCTTTATATTCCCCATACCCTCAGTCAATGCTGGTGGAGGAACGGATCAGGCCTGTACACAAAGGAGGGTGGGCAGCAGCCTCACCCACACCTGAATAGAACGGGAGCTCCCAGAGAGTGGCTGGCTTTTGCCTTCCTCACCCCAGCCCAAGGCACAGTGTCCAGCACCAAAGAGGTATTTAGTAAATGTTCTTTAGATTTGGTGGTGAAACTGGAGGCAGAAAGAGGAGGGAGGAGACAAAGATTACGTTCGAAGTAGGTGGGAGGTAATATATAAGGACTAAGGTAGGAGTAAGGGGTGGGGGAGAAGAGGGGCAAAGACTACAGACACATCATCATTTTTCTCAGGGTTTGCCTCTAGCTTCAAGAGACTGGGTGGCACCAGATTAGCAAAGCCAGAGAAAAAAAGGAAACTGACAAATGCTGGAGAGGCTGTGGCAAAACAGGCGCATTAATGAACAGCTGATGGAACTGTGATTAGGTTTAGCTATTCTGGAAAATGTGAAAAATGACATTCAGAGCTTGCCCCAGCCCCATCTTCTAAAGTCCTGACTCTAAGTTCAGAAGGATATTACTGCTAAATGAGATTACCCTGACTCTCCTTATCCAGGTCAGCTCCCACCCCAGCTGCAAATAATTTAACCTAAGGTAGGAAAGCCCCATTTTTTTCTCTCTTCATCTAGGTCGCCCAAGGCTGGGAGTGTTCTGGTACAGAGATATTTTCTAGGGTGATATGTCCTGGGGTGATGGGGTAACAACCTGGGGTTGGAATGGTATTTAACTGGTCACCCTAACCCCAAAATGAACCCAGTTCTACACTGGTTCCCATGCATGCTGCCCACTTTAAGAAAAATAAACAATGGATGCAAGCTAATCCCACTTGTCTTTCTTAGACCAAACTCTGCTAAGGTTGACAAAAACAACATGGAGCATGCCTCAAAAGCTATAAAACCCTGCGTCTCCTCTGAACAATACTGCTATTACGTATACACACCAAGGAAACCAAAGAAGCAGGAAAAGGGCCCATATGGGTAAAACTATCTAAAGCAGCTCTTTTGGTGGTGATAAAGAATTGAAATGAGGGTGATGGGACCTGGACCCCCAAAAGGAAAAAACCATTTCTTTGGAAGCAACCCAGTCCCTGAACAAAATTTCCCATACATTGGAGCAGCCCAGATCACTGGTGCCTCTGCCCAAAGCAACTGACCCAGCCTAGCCCACCTAGATCACCTAATCAGCTTACTAGACGTTCCTTTCACAGTGGTTCTAGGCCCACCCAGACTACTAGCAAACACATCACTCCTAAATCCCATCTCCATCACCTAATTAGCCTACTTTAAGTCCCTGTTTTTCACCATTGCACCAGGCCCACCTAGACTACTTACCCCTTCTTAATCCCAACCAGACCTTTTCACTGTCCCTTTCTATTGGTGTTACAGTAAACCTTGCCCCCTGATTGGAAGAAGGTTTCAGTGCAAAAATTCATTCTAGGTGGCTCCTGCCCTGTACCCTGACATTTCAGTGTTCCCAGTACCCCTAAACCATATGGGAGGGGTTACACATCAACTGGGGAATGGCTGAACAAATTATTTGTATGAATGTGATGGAATAAGATTATTTTGCTGTAAGAAATGAAATGATGAAGGAGATTTCAGAGAAACCTGGAAAGACTTATGAAGGACCTGTGAAATGATGCAGAATCAAGAGAGCAGAACAAGAGGACAATTTATACAAAGAAATAGGTGAGGCAGCTAGATGTCACAGTGGATAGAGAACTGGGCCTGCCATCAGAAACACCTGAGTTCAAATTCAGCCTCAGATACTTGTTGTGTCACCCTGGGAAAATCACTTTACTTGCATGTGCCTCAGTTTCCTCAATTGTAGAATGAGGGAGGGGAGAGAGGGAGAGAAAAATAGAGAGAGAGAGAGAGAGAGAGAGAGAAAGAAAGAGAGAGACAGAGACAGAGAGACAGAGAGAGAGAGAAAGAAAGAGAGAGAGAGGGAGAGAGAGAGAGAGAGAGAGAGAGACCCAGAACCAATGATGGAAAGATCAGTTGGAGTCAGACCATGGAGGTCAGTTTTTTCCTGCAGATTTTGGAACTTACCCAGGGGACGTCCACTGAAGGGATGAGAATGAATGAGAGGCCATCAGCAATGAGGACTGGAGCTAGACGCACAGGAAGTCAAGAGAAAGGACAGTGGAGGGTAACTTAGGATCTCAGTAGCCCAAGGGAAAGGAACAAGGAATCATCAATGTCAGCTGCAGATACAGGCCAAGAAAAGGCTACATATAATGAACTTTGTATCTCTGAGACACCATGGTTTTCCACACAGAGCCAGCACTTAGGAAACATTCACTTACTGGCATTTGGTAGGTTTAGCCAGAACTCCAGCCTCCTGCCCTCAGCCTGCCAGAGACCACTCATTGCTGCCACCTGGGACAGCCACATGGCCATGAGACCTAATGAGAGTGTAACCAAACTGGGAAAGCATCATGATGCCCTCTGCTCTCTGGATCAGTGTTGCTGACCAGCAGAGTCCCTGGCAGTGGAGGATGCTTCTTGTGCCTGGAGGTGCCAGCACAGTCACATGGGATCAATGGGCTGGTTGGTTCTAATAGCCTTTCTTGGTCCTGCTGTGTGGGGGAGGGGCTGAAAATTGACAAGGATGTTTTAAAAAAACCAGAGTATCAATGAAATATGATGCACACACCCCTTCCCCTGGAAAAACTAATGGGACTTTGTCCACAGTCATCGATCTTTGAGAAACTCTCTTTGGAATTCTGGTCTCAGTTTCATTAGATTCCCTGATTTCACCACTCTCTGCCAAAAGATGTTAAAAGAGGATGATGATGGTGAATGAGAATTTCCCTCTCTAATCCTGACTGACTTGAAGAAGACAAAGGATCAGCTCAACTACCATATAAGGTAGTGGCATCTTTGTTTTTAAACAACTTAGGTCTCTAATGGTGTTGACTCTTTCATCTCAGTGCCTCTGATGCCAAGGGCCAAACACTCTACAATGGATGGGACCACGGCGCTATAACTCAGGACAAACATCAGAGCTTACTTGTATAGCCATTAGCTTGGAAAAGCGGCCTTTAAGAAAATACTCTTGCTGGAACTACTGGGGAAGATTATTTAGGGTTTTTCCTCATTATTTTCACTTTTCTGCATCTAAGTAGCCTGCTTTTAACTTGGAAGTCACAAAGAGCTACAAGCAGAGTTATGCCACTTTCCACCAGCAAGGCCTTGGGGATGCCACTTCCCAAGGTCAAGGTTGGGTGAGTCTGTTTTGTCATCTGTTTCTCAGATAAACATTCCTCCCAGTTCAAAATCCCTTGGACCTTGGGATTTCACCTAGTCTGATTCTTATTCAAGGTCAAGGAAAGTGACCAACATGCCAGTTAACCTCTCTTGCTAGTTGGAGTCACCCACTGGGAGCTCTGTCTGGGACACTCAAACCACTGGGTTTTCCAGCCAACTAAGGTTGTCCCCACTTCTTCCATAAAAGAAAGGGGAAATGTAAAGGCGTTTTTCATTGTTGTTAAGAAATTAAACTTTTGTGCCTTATGAAAAACAGAAAACAATAACTGCAAAAACAATGTCTAAGATATGCCTCCCTCTCCCTCCTTTACCTCTGAATGATTTGGACACTTGTTCCTTGGCAGGAATTCTCTGACTGGGGGAGAGGGGTAGGGAATATGGAGGCATTAAGGCAGTGACACATCTCACCCCATTCAAATTGTAAGGGCTAGTTAAAGTTTAGCTTCGCTTCTGCCCGGCCAAGTCAAATATCAGTGAATACTTGCTTCATGGAAAACTTAGCCAGTGGAGTGATCCTTCAAAGAGCTTCCACTCTACTTGAAGAATGTTGATTCTGATGGAGCCAAAGACAAGGAAGTGTGTTGGTGATGCCCAATGAGCTCTCAACACTTGCTGCTAGGCAATTCTCTTCTGTCTGGACACTATGGTACAGACCTACACAGACAGAAGATCTAGTTTATTGATCAAATAAGATTATCTCTATAAAGTATTGAGCCCAATGCTGGCACAAAGTAGGTGCTTAATGCATGCTGGTTCCCTCCCCTTCCCTCTCAATTTTTGCTCCTTTCGTTCTCTCCTACTCTTCTTCTCTCCTAAAAATATTTCTGTTATTAGATTTATCTAGATAAAGCAGAGAATTCTTGGCCTGGGGTTCACAGACTTTCTGGAAGGCTTTATGAACTAGTAGGGGAAAAACTTTAAACCTCTATTTTCACTAATCTCTAACTGAAATTTAGCATTTCTCTCAATTCTTTAACAACCTAATTCTGAGAAGGGGTCCAGACTGGACAGACACAGACACACACACACACCCACCAGTACAACTAAAGAAAGCTAACTTATAGGCAGTACTTCTTCCGATCTCTCTAACCTATGTCCCTGCACACTAGTTTCAATCACATTTAAGAAATCATGTAAAAACATGCAGATACCACGATAAAACTGGTCCCATCCTTCAGGTCCCTAATCTTCCTCCTAGGCCATCTCTGCCTAAAAAATAGATGTCACCTCAGTGGCCATTTGCCAGCCACCTGGGACGCAGGGGGCTGTCACCCCAGAGCTGAGCCTCTTGGCACTGAGTGAGGCTGGTCCTCCAAAGGCCAACTGTCCAGTGGAGTGCCCCAGAGCCCAGGAGCACGGGCAAGTCACAATGAACCAAACGGGCCTTGTACAAGAGAAAAACAGTATTTGGTGTAAAGAAGCTGCCCAGGCTGTCAAAAGATTTGTATCTGCTTTGTTTCCAACAGCGAAAGGCTGGGAAACCCCTCTGTGACCCAAGAGAGGGCAGCAGGAGAAGATAAGGTAGTCTACATCACGTGTGACAAAATACGACTGCACTGGCCAAGTAACAGGTCTGACAGCCTCAAAGAAAACTAAAGACTAAAATAGAACACAGGGGAAGAGAGAACAGACAAAGTTTGGGCAAGTATCTGGTTTTTATTGAAATGTAAATAGTTGGCATTTATAGGTTCTATTCTGTTCCTTACTTTGAGATTAGTACTGTTTAAAAAGTCTAAAATACATTAAAAATTCAAAAGTGACATCCTCATTGGAGTCATGACCCGATAGGACTCCGGATCTACCCTCGGACGACGGCTCTGGCATCTTCTGTGGAGCCGGATTCTTAATCAGCTCTGGCAGTGGAGCTTTAGGCCTTATCTCGCTGGCACACGAAGCTCCGAGCCACTTTCCCAAGGCTCCTCACCATACCATGCCAGCTTTCTAGGACTGCGATATGTGTCAAATTCCCCCAGCAGAAGACAAGTTCCTTGAGGGTAAGGACTGTCTTCCTTGCTGGTATTTCTCTGTCCAGTGCTTTGTCTAGTGCCTAGTGTAAGGTAAGACCTAAATAAATCTATCTCAGTTAGTGGACTGGGCATTGGGAGAGATGTGCCAGTGACTTCAGGGACCCGCAGGCCCCAAGCATGAGCCACCCACACAACCATTTCAACCCAGATGGAGGAGCCATTACCTTATAACATGTGAATCCCAGAACCCTTTGTGCATAGGAGCCAGGACTGTCATCTAGCTCATGCCCAAGGAAGTATCTCTGCTACAGCAGGTGAGCACATTCAGCCTGGGCCTATACAACATAGGTGAGTACCAGGCCTGAGACAGCTCCCGAAGGTGCGCACAGCTCTGATGGCCTGGAAGCCTGACCTGACCCTGAGCAGGGGTGGGAAGGGCCTCGTTGCCACTTCTCGCTATTGCTCTTGGACCCAAACCATCAAATTCATCACTCTTTCACATGACAGCTCTTCAAATACTGGAAGAATACTACTGTCCCCCCAACCCCACACTCCCAAGATCCTCTTCTTTAGATGGAATGTTCCCATTTTTTCAGGCAGCCTCATTCAACATGGACTCGAGGTCCTTCACCCTGCCAGGTGCCCTCCTCTGCATGCTCTCCAGCTTAGCAATGTCCTGCCTAAAACATGATACCCTGAAGAGAACCCCTCCCTCCCCTCCCAGCAGGCCCAGCTATCTCCTCCCCTAGCCTGGACACCCTCTCTGTGGTCTGCCAGGGCGGTGTTCAGCTATCAGCCTAATAACATTCCTGTGGCTTTTTCTAACGAATCGCTGGCCAGTGCCTCTCACACCTTGGGTCTCAGTCTCCCTCTGCACTCCAAGTCTATTGGCTCACAGAACAGAACAGGAATGGGCACCCCAGCCAGGGTTCTCTTCCTTACCCTGTGGGCATGGGCCAACTGTACAAGGCAACACTGAAGAACGATAGGTTTGATGTCTTCACCGAAGTTCTCCCTGTCCACTGCCCAACCATGGCTGAGGTTCCTAATTTCCATTGGTAAAAGCAATGCAAACAATGCAGAAGGAAGACAATCATTGCAGACCTCCTCATCTGCTTTTAGTTTCTGAGTGTTGGAGCTGTGCTTGGAGCAGCACAACTCCACCAACATTAAGTACCTACTGTGTGCACTGGGGGTGGTCCCCAGAGCTCAGTCCTGGGCCCTGGGCTCTGCCCTCTTACCCTAGCCCTCTTTCTTGATGACCTGCTCAGCTTCCAGGGGTAGACAGAACTCTATGCAGATAACTCCCAGGTCTCTACATCCAGCCCCAGTCTTTCCCCTGAGCTTCAGTCCCACAATGCCAAGTACCACTCTGTTGGATGCCTCAACGTAGATGTCTCAGAATCATCTCAAGCTCAACATATCCAAAGCAGACTTCTCATTCTCCCCCTCCAAAGCCCCTATTCTGTGCTGGGAATAGAAGGATGATAAACCAATCCAGTTCCTTCCTCAAGAAACTTCTTCTAGTCAAGGAAACAAGGCTCATACAGTTATAGCTATGGTTCAAGAATGTGGCCTGTGAGTAGGCAGATCAAAGGTTGAGGGGTGTGTGGAAGCTGACCTATTTCTGCCATGGGACAGGGAAGGCTTCTGGAAGGAAATGACCCTTGAATAAAAGTTTGGACAGACAGATATGGGAGGGGGATGAGTTGGAAGGAGAGGTCATTCTGAGTCTGAAAGGACAGCAAGAGGAAAGGCCTGTAGATGGGTGAAGGCCCAGGGAGAAGACTATTGTGATAAGCCCAGTGTGGCTGAAATACCATTTGTCCTAGAGAGCAGCTGCAGACAGGAAGAGGAAAGGCCTTGAATGTCAGGGCAAGTGTAGAAGTGTTCTAAAGTTTATATTCATCACTGGAGTTTATTTCCAAAACACATCTTCATTTCTCCACCATCCCAGGGAGAAAGGATAGTACCAAGGCTATGTGGGACTGCTTCCATGAGGGACCACCACATTTATTAATGAATGTTCCTGCTCTGGATAAACATAAACAGTCTTTAGCTGCTATCAACATTCTCTCTGCCCCTCTCCTGCATCAATACTTAGTAGGATAAAGAAGCCTTTCCTAATTCCCTCTCTGGCAGCATTATGAGAAATGTACCCATGCTCATTGACTCATAGTAGATGCCTAACCTGGAGGAAACTGGGGGCAGTGAAGTGACTTGTTCAGGGTCATACAACTAGGGAGTGAGAAAGGATTCCAATTCAGGTCTACGGATGCCAAGGGATCCATTTGCGAGCCATGAGGTAGAACCCCTGCCCAGCCACCAGAGCATCACCTGTTTTCCAGACCCGGGCAGGGTCTGTGCGCTCCCCGGGAGCAGGAGTCTGGTTTCTTGGGCTCTGTGCATCCCCCCCAGGTAAGCTCCCTGCGGACAGGGTCTGCTCACTTCAGCCTCGGCATCTCCAGCACGTCGAGGGCGCCCTTTTGTTCTAAACACCCACAAATGCTTGCGGGACGCAGAGCGCTGGCCGGGGGAGTCGCAGGGCCTGGATTCGAATCCCAGCCGGGCCTCCCACTGCCTGGTGACCTTGGGCAAGTCAAGGTCCTTGCTGGCTCCGGTGCCAGCGGGCTGCGACGCGGGGCCCGGGCGCTTCCCGCCCAGGGCCGACCCCAGCCGCAGGAGAAGGGCGAAGGGAGGCGCGGGGCGGGCGCCCCCTCTTTGCCCCTCCCCCCTCCCCGGGCCCGCCCCTCCCCCTCCCCGGGCCCGCCCCTCCCCCCGGGGGCGGTACCTGCTTCCGCATGTTGTTCATGACGCCCATGAAGCTCGCCAGCAGCTTGGCCTCCTCCCGGGCCGCGAGCTTTTTCTCGGTTTTCTTCTTGTTGCTTTTTTCCGCGCCGGACGCTGCCATCCTCCCCGGGCACACGCGCGGCACGACCCCGCGCGCACGCGCACACGCATCCACACGCACGCACACACTCACACTCACCCGCGCAACCCCGGGAGCAGCAGATGGACCGCCCCGGGCCCCCGCCCCGCCCCGCCCCCTCAGGGCCCCGCCCTCGGCCCGTCCGGGGCCCCGCCCCCTCCGGGCCCCGCCCCTCGGCCCGCTGGGCTGGGCCGGCGGAACGCGAGCCCGGCCGCCGAGTCTGCGCACAGGGGCTCCTGGGGGGAGGGGAAGGGGAGGCCCGCCGCGGCCTCACGTCACGGCCGCGCCAGTCTGCCCCCGCGCCCGCCCTCTCCAAGTGGGGAAACTGAGGCCGCTGCGCCATCTGGGCCAGCCCACCCCTTTTACGGATAGGGAAACTGAGGCAGAGGAGCGGGCGCTTACACAGTAACCTAAGTGGGGCAGACAGGGCCCTTGGAGGCCAGCTGGGAACACAAGCCCCCTGAGTTAAAGAAAGAGCCATCCCCTTTCCCTCCACGTGTCAGCGGTAGCTTCTCTCCTGGACGTGGAGAGGGGAGGGTGGAGAACTGGAGTCCGGTGTCTTCAATCCTCTTCCAGTGACTCAGGGAGACCGCGTGGATCACCATCTTGTTCTGGATGTTGAGATGAAGGCAGCTGGATGAAGGGATCAAAAACGACCCTGGAAAGGAGAGGAATGTCAAGGGGGCTTTTCCAAAGCCGTGAATCTTCTCCTGAGCTAACAGCTTTCCAGGCTGCTTCTGTCTGCTTCGGACCCTGAGTAGCATTCCTATCCCTAATGATGTTGGTATGAATGTCATATAGGGTGTAAGGCAAAAGGCGGGGAGTATAGGAAGGGCTGGTAACACTGAGGATCGGTCCCCATGAAGCACTGGTTTTGGAATCAGAAAGCAGGGTTCAAATCCTACTTCTGATACTTGGGATCCATGTAACTCTGGACAAGTAACCTAGCCTCATCTGTAGAATGGGAAAGTCGGACTCGAAGCCGGGGGACTTTCCACATCTAAATTTATGGTGGGAAATTACAGAGTGGACTTTGATGCGGTCTAAGGAAATGTAGCTTAACTCAAGCTTTCGAAAAGTGAAGTGGGACGCACTGCGTGGGAAATTAGTTAGCTCCTGCTCTCCAAGTTTCACCCAGGAACTGGATGACTGTAGTTCAGGTTGTCTGGAGGAGAAGGAGGCCCTAGAAGCCCCTTCCAATCCTGAGATGATGAGAAGAACCAAAGACTTTGTGAAATCTATGAAATTCCTAAAGCCCCCTAGTTGTGTGTGAGGGTTAGAATTGCAAGGCATGCGTGCCTCCCATCCCATCTCAGTCAAAGAACTCCTATATGATCTCAGAGTCATACCCACTGGTTACACCTTCTAGGCAAGTTTCACATAGATAAGCTCAAGGATCTCAGGGCATAGCCTGTGCTCACATATTGTGTGCACCCCCATAAAGCTCCAACCCCTCCCCTTGGAATACTAAAAATTGTATTGTAAAACCCGTGGTTTTGTCCAGTGGGCACTAGCCTTAGCCAGAGCAAACCAGCCAGCTTGGTCACTAAGGCTGATTCACTGCTGGGATGGTGGAGCCCACCTGACTCTGTCCAAGGGGAGCTGGGATCCAGTAACCTTAATGGAGAGATCTTGTGCCCCTGAAAGCATGGACAGCTCCAGGCACACAGCTTTCATCAGTCTTGCCCAACCCTGGCCCTGGGAATTTACACCTGCCTTTACAATAAACATTGTGTATTGGGCATCACTCCTCATTGGACCCCAATTATTCACCACACCAGCACATCAAGTTTTGACAACTTAGGAGGCACATGACAGTTGTCTTAAAAGTTTCTGAAGGACTTTATGTCTGCTGGACCTTATAGGACAGAACTGGGAATACAAGGTAGAAGGTAGGGAGACACAGACTTCAGCTTGATATGTGGAAAAGCTTCCTAACAATTAGAACCATGAAAATGGGTTGCCTTCAAGGTCATGGGGTTCTCCCATTGGAGATCTTCAAGCAAAGATGAGGGGTCAGATCTGATTCTTGGGTAACAGCAACCTGGATTAAAGATTCAGTCGATCAGAGACCCCTTGGGAGGAAACGTCTCCCTGCTGAAAATGTAAGCCAATGATACATTTTCCTCTACCTACTATGTATCAGGCGCCATACTAGACAACCTAGAAGATACAGGTAACAGAGTAACAGGGGAGCCCTTTGAGTTCCCTAAAGGAGATAGTATAAAATTTAGAGCTGGATACCTCAAGAATCTTGGGTTTTCTCATTGTGAGTGCTCCCTTTAGGACATATCAGTAAAAGTATCGTTTGGACGTTTCTGTAGACAATTTAATGCACCGTAGTCATACAGCAGATCTGGGGAGGAACATCATCTGATGCCGTTTTCTGATCTGGATGCTCCTTTAAGCAGGCTTCAGCACAGCATCCCAGCATCTTCTTCCCTTTATCTTCTTGTGGAAATCCAGGTGTCCAATCTCCTACAAAACTGACCTTAATACAATTTTAGATTTATATTAATGCTAATACTAATTTATATTAGTTTTATATTAATTTTAAGTTTAAGTTTAATTAATTAGATTTATATTAATACTAATACTAATTTATATTAGTTTTATATTAATTTTAAGTTTAATTTAAGTTTAATTAGATTTATATTAATACTAATTTATATTAATCCTAAGCTTTATATACTTATCACTCTTACAAAATCAAAATCGGAACTTTGGCCAATTTGGCAATGTTTAAGAAATTCACATTAGAACCTGGCTTTTACACTTTACATTAATTCACTATTCATTTCCCCCATCAGGAAGATGAGATTTCACTAAAGTCAATAACAGGCTCTAGTACTTACATAAATACAATAAATAATCATTTTGAACACAGTACATATCACGTCATAAAACAATTCCAACTTCTGGTCATGTGATGCTTCTTTTAAAGCATTTACAATATAGACCACAAACCATTTTTCTTTTAACATTAACCAACTGAGACAAAACAATAATAACTATGTATGCTAACCTCACAAGATCTTGATCTGATGGTCTCCATAATATTACTAAGAATTAAAGGACCCTAACCTTTTGTTATTGGTCTAAAATCCTAAACCTAAAAGCTTAATTTTAGACTTAAACTCAGATGTTCCCCTACCAACAATCTATTATTTAATAGTTATGGTATTAAGCTTACAAAACTCTTGATTATAGGAAATTGCTACTAAGAGTAGGGACATTGCTGGGAAACAACATCTCCCTAACTTCATGTCAATTCCAGGCACGAGTAGATTGTCAACTGGCATTCAACCAGGCTTAAAGTCTACCAGGTGTCAATGGGGAAACTGAGTCAGGAGAGTCCTACCTCAGTTCAGACTGAACAGTTGCTTTCCCAGCCTTCCAATGAGATCACCCCCTTACAGTTCATACCAGCATCTCACAGGCTTACTGACATCATGGATCAGTGACTCAGACCACCTTTCTAGATATCCATAGCTGGAGTTAGACTCAGAAAGACAATCAGTTAATAGTCCCATAAAATCTTAAAATAGCAAGCTCCAATAATCAGTTTCAGATATGACTAATTTCTCATTGGCTAAGGAACATCTTTCGAAGCAAGTCTTAAGAGGCTTATATGCCTTTCTATACATGTTCTAGTTCCTGGTTAAATAACAACCATAAAATCAAATTCACCATTAAAACCTTAAGTGATGATCTAATAGATTTACATCTATTTCCCAAACTACTGTCCCTGCTCAATCTAAAAGAATGAGCTACACATATGATCAGTTCAAACACTAACTTCAGCTTGTGTTCATGAAATGAATTGAAATCAAAACAAACATTTAACTTTTCCATCAATGTCAAATATTACCAGAGGCTACCTGCCTCTAAGAAAATTAGACTGAAATTCTTTTCCCCAAACTGAAGATGTCTCTGATTTAGTCTCAGTAATTAATTCAGTCAATTGTTTTAATACTAATTGCTTTTACATCATTTTGTAACATGTAAAGACCTCGTTCCGAGTTGGGACCTTTGTCCATTACCCCAAGAGTTTTAGTTGCATTTGCCTAAAAGACTGGGAAAAAACCCTCGCCTTGAAAACTCTTTGTTTTTCCCCATGTGAACTGGCTCTCCATTCTATCCCATTCTATCACTATACCCACATCTCTGCTCTACTTCCGCTCTTGATTCTATCAATCCAAATCTCCAGTTTACTGGCCACTGCCATCAAGACCATTCCTGGAGCCCCCAGACCACCTGGGGCCACTCTTCCTCAGTAAGGGACTCCTTCCCTGAGCCCGTCTGTAGATAAGATACTATTACAGTTAACTTTAAATCCCAGTCTTGATCTATGGAACAATGATACAACACCACGTGTATACTTTGGTTTCCTTTCTTTTATCTAATTATTCCCATTACATTCAGAAAAATATTCCCAGGGATTTTATCTTACATCTTAGATCTTAAATTTGTCCTAAAAGCCAATCACTGAAGATCATTTCTACACATTTTTAAATTCTCACCGAAGCAAGTTCTTTATCCAATCTCCTCAGCTGCTGGGGCTGTACCTGTGACTAGCCTGAGGACTGCTCCTTTCCACGAATATACACACAGTGTACCAGCTTTAGGTTTTAGCATTAGAACTTTCAATGGCAAACATAATTTTCCTGAGTGATAACAAAATTGTTTTAGCTGTGAACACAAACAATAAATTTCAGATGACATCAATTACATTTTCATGTCATATAAAAATTATTGACAGAAGGATGGGCTGTCTTTCCAAGTGCAGACAGTGACTGGCTGGCTTCTCCATCCTGACCCATCCCCTTTCATCCTCCACCCATGGCTATGGCTGTGTACTAAACCTAGATACTTCCAGACTGTAGCTGCTGTCCCTTCAATAGAGTCAGGATAATAGCTTCTACTAGCTGGTTTTGAAAAAGGTCAGAGTTTTCCTTTTTCCTCCTGAGTAATTTCCCTAATTATTTTTTTAAATTTACTTGCTTTTGAAGGACAGTTTTTAGGCCTTTTAACAAGCAAATTATCATATGATCTCCTTTCCCCTTATCCTCACTCTTCTGATAATCCCATCCTAGGTATTGTGGGGGTCACCATTAGCCAAATGATCAGCCTTCACCTGAGGAGAGGAAGGGGTCGGTGGGAGAGGTACCCAGAGACTGCTTTGGGAATGGGGCCTGAGGCCTAAGCAAAGTTGCCTCAGGGAGAGGGACTGCAGAAGGTCACACCTCAGCAAGACCCGTTGCTGGGGGAAAGGGAGAGAGAGAAGGCCAAAGCCCTGAGGGCCCATAAGGGGATCATCAAAAATATCTGTTTGACCCCCATTGCTCCTCTTGAGGGGCAGTTCTAGCTACAAGCATCTCACAATCTTTCCTGAGAACAGGGTCCTAAGAGAACTTAACAAAGGCCAGTATGTAGGAAACTATCCACTTTCCTTCTAGGTACACAGTACAATTCTAACTGTAAGAGAATTCATTTTTAAAGTCCCCAAAACGGGCCATCCTTCATCGCCCTTTAGGTAATACTGAGGCTAACAGTGTTGCAAAAGAACACCAGCTTTTTCCTTTTAAGTTCTTTAGAGAAACTCAATTTTTCCCAATTTTGTAAAAGACAAATCCAAAGGTAAACTTTGGGGATTGAAGGGGATTGACCCATTACAGGCATGGGACTGAAAGACCTTTCCTCCATAAAGGAGGATGTGGGAGTAAGCCTTGGAAAAAGATACAAGGGAAAAAAGATAACCCTAATTCTCTAGGGCCGAGGAAATTCAGAGAGTTGGGCACACATTTCCTGATAGGGCATCTGTCCTTGTCTATGCTTTGGAGGTGTGCCCAGGTCCACAGCCTGGAACACAGTAACTGGACCAAAAATCTGAGTGCAAGACAGCCTTCTAGCTGCCTGACCTACTGGGACCTGGGGTCAGGTCTGAAAACCACTTCCAAGGTGCTTGGAGAAAGAGAAGGAGAAAAGGAAACAGAGAGGCTTCCACACCTTCCAGTCTTGACTGCAGAGGATCTGTAGTTCCTTGTCTCTTATTTTCCAGTCCTCATAAAACCATAAAACCTTTATATAACAAATTAACTTACAAATACAAATTGGGTAGGCCTTCCAAAAACCATACAAAAAAATTTTACAAAGCATTTCTTAATACAACAAATATTTTCCTCTCTTAAGAACAGTTTACAATTTATCACAACCCCCTTCAACCTAATTGACAAAAATCACAAGGAAAGACCTAAAACCAAAGCCTTTTCACATTTGTCCATAAGCTTCCTTTTACAAACGTAAATGCTTGATTCATAAAATTTCCTTCTTAACAGCAGAAATAAACTTTTAACATGCTTAATACATCCTTAGATGAAACAGGCTTGAAAATCACACCCATGTATATATAAATATATGTATATATTTTTAAAGGATTTTCATTTTCTCAATAAGAATACTACAAGAAAACTCTTACAAAAAATTCTTAACAGTTCTTTTTTTTTAACCAATTCATCATTAATTTAACAATGCAATTCCTAATATAACATTTAGATGGATTGCCTTAAAATTTAAACTTATTTAAGTTTTCTTAAAACTTAAAATAAGCCATTAACCCATTCAGCTTACCACCAGTCATCTCAAATTTGATTGAACTACTAACGATATTAAATCAAGTTACAGGGATTTTTTTCTTCTTGAAATACTTCCTCACACCCTCACAACTTACTGAAACCATTTGCAATCAAAACCCTTATTTCTCCAAGACTTTCAATCCCATTACTCAAGACTATCCAGCCTTCCTCCACATTTTAACTATAATTATCTGCACTAGAACCCCCTTTCTAGCTTAAATCTACCATTATATAGCAAACATCAGCATTTTCACTGCTTATTTATAACCAAATATGTTTCAAATTATCAAATTTCTACCACATCCTTTTAAAACCCCAATCTATATATAACAAACTCTAAATTTAAAAATAGTGTAACAATTACATTAGATTAATGTTGCATCTAACATATACCCATCATTATGTTAAGCACCTTACAGTCATAAATGCCAAATAACAATATTTTTCTGCTTAATTCTGATAGGAAGAGCACCATGTGGCTGGCCATTTTCAGCTATGAATAGCCTTTTCCCTTTTACTCTACTTCCTTAAAGAGCTAAAACACCATCCTCTGGCTCCCCTCACCCCTCCCAGGCCCAGCAGACCAGGTCTCCCAGTCTCATTCCACCCTTTAAACCATATGTGGAAGAGAGGAGGGGTAACCTTCCCCTTGTCCATGTGGTCTGAGCACATGGACAGAGTTAATGTTTCTAATAGAAATCACTGAAATTCTAAAACGAATTTGCAATTTTACACACATCATCTTTTGGTATCAGATACATTGACCCAATTCAAACCCAAAGTACAGATTTCAGTTTTGAGATCTCATTAAATCAAAACTCAACTTTTCACTCCAGACTGCCTGTCTTTTACTCTGCTAATTTCCATTAAAAAAGAGATCCTCCTTTAGGTAATGTTGGGAATGGTTTGCCATTCCCTTATCTGAAGAGGAAAGACTTTCCCAGATCCAAAAAAATTTTGAATCAGATTAATTAAAGAGCCTCCTTGCCCAGGCAAAAAGGCCTAAATAATTTAACACTGACAAAGTATGACTTCCAAGAATGAAACTTGGGAGCTTAAACTTTTAAATCTTTAAATGCAATAACCTTCCATAACTTTGTCTATTGCTTTCCCAATCAAGCTAAACTTTTTCTGAATTGGAATGGGGGAGGGAATACAAGGTCCAAGCACATCCCACTCATATTCCTCCCTTCCTTTTATATTTCAAAGGAGCAAATACTCACCATTTCTTCCAGCTTCTTTGCTCCTTAAAAAGAAATCTTAGAGGTTAAGAGCCTAACAATTTAATGTAAATATATATTAACTATATATTAAATATATATTAACAAATAGAGTCACATTTTTTTAAGTTGAATACTCTGCTAAGAGCCAAAAATCTTTCTTTTCACATTCACAACCTGGCCAGGGTTCTAGAAAGAAGAAACAGAGAATTTTTTTTTAAACAACTTCTTAAAAGTTTTCAAACTTTCTGTTAACACCATTATCAAACCAAATAGTAAAGCATTTTTTATCTCTCTCTCTCCAGCCCACTCACTCCTGAGGCTGCTGTAATCAGGGAGAGAAGGAGAGAGGGAGATCAGCCCCAGCCCCAGCCACTCTGACTGGCTGCATTTACAATTTAACAAAACACTTCCAGACACACAGACAAACACAGAACAGAGACAGCAATGCAGATCCTTTCTTTTTAAGAAATAAACTAATTTCATATTAGACTGGTCAAAATTCAACTATTTATCTCAATTTACAAGCCAATTCTAAGGATTAAATTCCTCCCTAATAAGCCCACTCCAGCTTCCAGGACAAACAAACACCTAGAGGTCCGGACACCAGATGATGTAGCTTTTGGGACTAATGTCTCTGGGCCCTAGTGACCACCACTGTTCTTTTGACCTGGGAGCGTATCAAATCCTCCAACTATCCCCAAGGGCTCTCCTTCCTGCCATGGCTCAAATTCCTGGGATTCTGTCCAAGTTTTCTTTAATTGCTTGATGCCAATAAAAAAAAATAAAGTTCTGGACAGGAAAAGGGGCCAACAAAGATTTTGCCACTCCAAACTCCCCTTCCTCAGTAAAAGACTGATCCAGAGTGGAAACTCCTGGGGTGACCTGATCTTTGCCCACTATACTGGGCAAATAGTCCACCGGCAAAGTTTTCTCCCTTCCTTACTTCCTCTGAACTCCTGCCCATGGTTTGAGATCATGCTTGGACTAGAGGAGATGTAACTTACAGGGACTGGAAAGAAAACCCTTTCTTACAGGAGTGCTCATCTCATAAATTTAATCTCACTTCCTCCAAGGCAGTGACTTGAGTGCCCTACATTTTGGTGAGCCCCACGTTGGGCCCTAGGTTTGTAAGAGATGAACTTGACACACAAAAACAGTATCAAAAAAAAAATTAAAATGGAGTTAACTGGGCATTCTCTGACCTCCCAAATTTACCTTCCTCTGGAGAAGAGAAGGAAGGGGAGGGAGAGATAGATAGGAGAGGAGGAGCTGAGTTACCCAGCTAGCTGGCTCCCAATTCAGGCAGCTATGTCTGCTCGTAGATTGTTGTGTTCCTCCTTTATTGCCAAAGAAGACCATGCCATCAGAGAAATGATGACATGCCTTGTACTTGACTTTGTTTTGAGTGAGGGAGGGCTGTGCATGTCACCAGCCTCACTTCTCCCTTGGAGCCATCTGAATTCAGGGACCAGATATTCCTCAGGATGACTGGAGATCACCCAGGATGCAATAGGAGACCCTGGCCCCTTTAGGCCACGGTCTCTTCAGGTACTCAGTTAGGGTGAGGTAGCACCCATTCAGTGAATAGGCCTGTTTAAGAAGTAGTCAGGGGATGGCTACTGTGACATGCATAGCCCTCCCTCACTCAAAACAAAGTAAAGTGCAAGTCGTGTCATCATTTCTCTGATGGCATGGTCTCCTTCATCAACAAAGGGTGAACACAATAACAAGAGATCTTCTCAGAAGAATTCTGTCAGAAATGTAAGCCTTCAACCAACTTCATAATGACGCTGTTCTCAGTGTTGCCAGGGTTTTGTGATGCCCCTCATCTAAACTCCTAGGGAGCTCAGAGATTTTGTAGGGAGTAAGTCCCTGGGCTCTGGGAAATTTTTCATGGGTAAATGTTTTCCCGAGTCCAGCCAAAGCATTGAGAGCAGGTGCCTATCTCTATGAAAATAGGTCTAATTAATTACTTTTCAAAATCAGGCAAGTGGTGAGTCAGACTCTCTTTCCCAATTTCTTTTTCTACTTCATTCCCTCCACAATCAAAGTCAAAGCTCAAGGATTCCAATGAATCCATTAGGAAGCAGAAGCATGCTATCACACAGGGCTTTTCACCAGTCCCTGGAAATGGAATGAAACTGGTGAAACATAATACTAGCTAACATTTCTCTACCCTCTACATATGTTATCTCATTTGTTATTTACATTTGTTTTCTCCTATCTGCTTCTCACAACAACCCTATTGAGTAGATACTATTAGCATCCCCATTTATCAGATTTATCAGGAAACTGAAGCACTGCTACTCAGTGACTTAAGGGAGATTTCAACTTAAAGTCTTCCTGGCTCCTAGTCCACTGTTTATCTCACTATACCAAGCTCCCTCTCATCACCAAAGGCATCTTAGTGACTGCACCCCTTTAATTGATGCTATATAGCAGGCAGCTAGCTGCCCAGATAGAGGAGGCCCATAAACCATGCCAGTATCTCTGCCAAAAATGAGATCATGAAGAATCTGACCTGACTAAAGTAAGCAACAACTTCAAAATCTCAAGAATCAGACCTGAAGAACCGGTATCATTCTCAACCTGCAGCCCTCCTGAGGCCTCAATCACCTCAAGAAACTCTTTAATAAATCTCATTAGCATATATAGATTTTTTTACCTGAGCCTCTTAGTGAGGATGCTGACTTACTCCCACCATCCTCCTGCCAAATTAAATAATTACTCATGTAGAGAAGCATTTGTTCCTAAATAGCAGGGTAATACGACCAGAGAAATTGATTATCTCCCCCTGTGGATTCAGAAACAAACAAAGTGATTAATTCAAACAAATGCATGGGTGACATTCCATCTTGTCTGGGGTACTCTTACTCCATATTTCTGCTTCCCTGTCTATTTACTTATCTATGTAACTTGTATGCACTCAGTAGAATGCAAACTCCTCAAAGACAGGGACTAGTATTTGTCTAATTATTACCAATGACTAGCCCAGGTGTCTGCACAGAATAGGTGCTTAAGAAATGTTTGTTGGATTAAATTGATTGAAGAGTGGTAGAACAAATTATCACATGTCAATGGAATGGAAACTCACTGCACAATTAAAAATGAAAAATTGGGAGACTGGTGGGGGGAAGGGAACATAATAAATAATACTGCAGGACAAAGGGCATTTCTATATCTATGTGTAGAAAATGAGTTGGAGAAGGAAATGGAAATGGAAACTACTCTAGTATTTTGTCAAGAAAACCCCAAAAGGGTCACAAAGAGTTGGATAAGAGTGAAAAAGTGACTAAACAACGATAACAAATACAGAAACAATAAAAGTACATGTAAATGGACAGAAGAGACATCGGGAGATGGAATAACCAAGTTATGATCATGGAGAAGTCTATTTTGGATGTCAGTCGTTCTGATTATGTGGTTACATTGGGTTGTGTTCTTTTTAAATTTGGTTGTCTTGTTGAGATTGTTAGATTGATAATACTTTTTAAAATAGAGTCGGGGGATTTGTGGATACCATAGGAGTTGACACAGAGAGGAGGCAGAGATGGCTGAAGATCTGAGCTTAGGCGCCACTATCAGAAGGAGGAAAACCAGGTTTAGGAGATACAGGGGACAGATCAGGCCCATATCAGAAATGTTGAGTTTGAAGTGAGGATGAGGCATCCTTGTGATAATGTTAAGTAAGGAAACACATGAGCCTGGAGACCAAAAGAAAATGGAAAAGCAAAAAGACTTTCCGTTAGTTGCTAGGCTGCCTTACAAGGCACCTTCTGTAAGTCATTCCTTTCTATTTTGGACATGCAGACAATGCCACCTGCCAGATTCATTGTGGTCCCTTCCTGGACTCCAGTGGGGCTCTCTTTGGACTTGATTTTCTTCCTTTTTCCTTTAATTCCTCTTCCTGATCTCTCAATAATACCTCTCAAGTGAAGCCTGAGATAATATGACAAGTTAATGTCTAAAGACTCTGGCCCTAGAACTTAGATTTCCTGATTGCAAAATTAATCCTTTTGCTATCAGTTTCCCAATATGTGCAGCTTAGTGTGGTAGCAAGGACACTGGATTTAATCAGAGGATATAGCTTCTGTCTGTGTGCCCAGAGCAAGTCAGTGTGGGACAGGCATCGTGCTCTTTGCCCTAGGTGTGGTTTGTGGTCTTGTCTCGTGCAAAAAGAAGTAGTTATTGAATTTTCAAAAGGGAAGAACTGAGTCAGAGAGTTAAGTTAAAGATTTGGAAGGAAGATGGAACTTAGCATTCTTCTGTTCTGCCCCTTGCTTGCCCAGCTTCTCCAGCTTGGTGACTCGGAGAGCAAAGGACCAGGCCTTAAAGGCAGAAACTTCAGGGGGTAATAACAGGGCTGCTGCATTTGGCTTAATTAGCACACAATATATCCCTTCACGAAGATACTGGAAAAGTCCTTTTTAGCAGAAGAGAACACCTAGATTCAGACAACTTGGAAGGTTCCCTCCTTTTGTCTCCTCACACTTTGAAATTCAACTCAAATGATGCTTTCTCTAAGTAAAGGTTTGAGGGAGGGGACAGAGGTTGGGGAAGAGATAGAGATACAAAAACAGAGAAAGACATGGCAATATTTCCCAGCAAGGCAGGACCATAAAGCACATGGAAGGGGTTTAAGAGATCTAAGTCAGGGTGGCAGCCAGCTGTGGAGGGTTTTAAATAACAGAACTAGAGATTTGTATGGGAATTCTGCAGCCTCTACCCAGAAGGAGTCTGGATAGAGGATAGAGCTGACCAACCATGGAGGTTTGACTGCCTCTAAGGAAGGGAAATTCATGGATCTGGAGAGAGCCCCCTCCCCTCTTGAACAGTTCTCATTGGAAGGTAGTTTTTCCCTATATCAGACTTCAATTTGTCTATGAATGCTAAGTAGAGAAAATAAGTTGAGACAGAGGAAAAGAAAGGGTTTTTTAAATTGCACCTTCTTGGGAATATTGCATCTCTGGATGTAAATGAAGGAGTTGTTTTAGTTCAACCAAACAAACCCTCAGGCATTGTGCTAGACACTGCAGATACAATGACAAAAATATGAGTTATTCCTCTCGAGGAACTTACATTGTCCTGGGGAGATATACCGTGCACCAAGGTAAGTGAAACGCAGAGGCTATGCAGCATAACATAAAATCATTTTGAAACGGAGACAATGCTAATATAGTAATTGGGAGAGAGGGTACAGGAGAGGTCTAGAGTAGGATGGAACTGTGCTCTCAGTCAGCGACCTGGAGTTTTAATTGTCCTTGGCCCTCTGTCTTAAAGTGAAGGACCCCCAAAATCCAATTAATTAAGCTTCCAAAGTAGTTGGGTGCCAGTTATAGGAAGTTTTAGTATAGTTGTGTTAAGAATGAATGCTCTTTTTGAATCTTTCCAAGTGACTGTAATTTCCCACTGATTGTCCCGGTGATGTCTTGGCTTTAGCATGGGAACTTTTTTTGTCAATTAATTTAAATTTGTTTTGAAGATGACAATAATCTCTCCCAAGCTTACTTTAGCTGCCATTTATGGAGAAATAAAGTAGATAAAGTACAGATCAATCCTCTTAAGGCTAAATTGACTCCAAGAGGAAAGGAGGGTCTGACAGTTAGACCGTGATGGAGAGTTTCAACTTTGATTTGAGAGGCAATTGACTTGACTGACAAATTATTTTTATCTTGAGAAAGTTTAAATGTAGGACATTAGATTATTCCTGGCGGGATGCGTCCATAAAAACCTCTCCCACCTTTCTGTCATTTTACAGCACTCTAATGGACTATGATTGGGAGTGGGGGACGGTAGAATTGGCAACCTTGCCTGTTTTTCTCTTACTTAGTGACAATCTCCTTTGATTTCTCCATGTCATGAGGGAGAGTGGCGAATGGTTTCAGCAATGACTTTCTCCTTGGTAACTATGCTGTTTTCTTGTTCAAGATAGCCTGTGGATCCTCACTGGAGCCAGCTGTCACTTAACTACTTCGAACAGGACTGCTTGGGAAAGGTCCTTGAAAAGTCCCAGCTTGGTTTTGGGTTGGACCAGTAAGCTTGTGGCATCAATATCCCTGGCTCACTATCTAGACCAGTTGGAGACCTTTGATCTTAACATTCACTTTGAGACTGTAAGAATGTGACAGAACTCAAAGGTTTTTGTTTGTCTGGTAAGCCAGAATTTTTTCTTGCCTATGATATTTAAATACTGAGAAAGGATTTTTCTCTCTGACACAACAGCAGTGATCATAGTTACTTGTGTCCTCTGGACCCTTAAAACTTGATTCTAATTACAATTGATAATAAAACAGAAACAAAACTTATTTCTTGCCTATCCCCTCTGATCCCTGTGTATGAGTGCCCTTTATCATGTGAAAAATGAATATTTTCTCTCACATTTAATAACTAATTATATTAGGACCAAGGTTTTTCCCCTTTCTCTACTTCCTCATATAGCAACCAACCAGTGTGGGAAATCTCCCTCAGAAATTTACCCAAGCTAAGATCTAATCAGATGGTACAAGAAATTCTAAATTTGGGCTAATAGGTGTGTTGCTGCTCACTGTGCTTTGCTCAGACAGGTCTGGGAAAATGCTGATTCTCCCTTTTGTCAAGATAGGTGATATGGAAATTGTTGGCACTTTGACCAAGATTTGAGTGACCCAAGTCACCCCAAGATGCAACTTCCATTGTGTTAATTAGTCAGAGTTGATTGGCACCCATTGGCACACTTCCTCTTCAAAGGGCATTTAAACTGTGAGCCCACTGCCATTAGGGGTCTTTAGTCTAAGTGAGACAGCCAAATGGCCATCCTTTGATTAATAAACATGCTGACCTCATTAATAAAATGATTATGTTACCCAGAAACTATGCCTCTTGAACCTTTTTAACTGCCACAATGACCAACAGCAAGGGAGAGGCATCCATTATCAAAAAGAGTACTTTTGAATTATGTGTACGTTACAGGGAACTATCAATCAGTCAGTTTGCAAACATTTACTAAATGCCTTCTCCGTACCAGGCACCACACTCCTACATTCATTTTAAAAATACATATATAAGTTGTATTTTGACTTTCAATGATAAGTACAGCTTTTCAAATATGTGAACAAAAAGCATTAGAAAGGAAGAATGAGCACGCCAACTGAAACAAACAGAAAACTAACGACAGACTGTCAACAATTGTACATGTTCCTGTAACTTACTGATCATTTACTAAATCTCAAGAGACATGGATATTGACTTTGTCACACGGCTAGCATACACATGTTCTCATTTTCCTAATTATGTTTGACCTTAGAAAAATAATGATAAAAACTAACGATTAGATCTCATGCTAACATTTGCAAGACACTTTGTCTAATTGTCTTGGTTGAACCAGCTCAGTGGTGTGTCTAATATGAATCCAGCTCTAATGAGCTGGTTGTAGTCCAAAGGATGGCCTTTGGCTTCTACCTTCTTCTCTCTAAGACTTTTGCATTTCACTAAATGAGCAACTTTTGTGATCTCCTTGTAGACAACACATTGGGTGATTACCTTTCCTTCATTTTGTAATTTGTATTTTTCAGAGAGACTCTCCTTCTCTGGCCTGGGCTGGCAGTGCAGGGACCTGATTCCACCACTGGTCACCAGCAGTTCGCTCTCTTTCCTAGCTGAGTTGTATTGCCCTTCCTTGGGCAGGTGAGTGTTTCCTTCCTCCCCCATCCCAGGCCTCAGTGCAGTCACATCTAGCTCAGTGCAGATCCTTGATCCATGTAGCGCCTGCAGTCTAGAGCTCTTGAGTTCCAGAGATCTGTTGGCCTCCCTCTTCCAGGCCACAGGAGTTACAGGTGGAGGCCACCTTGTTTGGCTACTTGGCTTACTACTTAACAAAGCGAGGGTTTAGACATTGCCTTGCTCATCATTGGTGTCCAATTGATATTTGTGGAGGGGAATTGAATTTTAGATGTTTTTTCTGCTAAATATCAAGCCATCAACCTCACATGATACCTTCATGCCATGTGAGCATGATCATGTTACCCCTCAGAGTTTCAATTTCCTCATCCGTGAAATGGAGAACTCAACTCATGGGGTGGCTGTGAGGTCTGCAAGCCTTGGACACAATGGAAATAGGAGTTATTGTTGTGATTTCTTATTATCTTTCCTCCTTTCGTGGGGTCCCCTGCAGCAAATTCATGGGCAGTGATTTTCATCGTTGTAGGACATGTTTACAGATATATTTGTGTATTTGAATATCATTGCTGTTTTTCTTAGATCTGGATGTGGGATTTCAACAGTGTAGGAAATACCTATTAGAGAATCATTAATTGGGGATCAATAATTCTTCTCCTTGACTAGAGTAACTGAGTGGTTATATGATTTCCCATTGGGCATCCTTTTACACAAAGAAGGACCTGAAACCAGGTCTTCCTGATACCAAGGCTAGCCTTCCTCCTACTGTACCACTTTGCCTCTCATTAGTACACTATTATCAATAAATATTTATTTTATTCACCTAATTTCTCCTTATGTTAGTCTTAAATGTCTCCAAAGGGCAAAATTGAGCTCCATGGATAGAATACATTTATTCTTTGGGGGCAGGGGAGCTTAGGGGTTCAGTCCTGTGATTTCATCAGTGTGAAGAACTCCCTCCACCAAGGTGGAATGATAACAGTGATGATAATGATAAAAAACATTTTGATAATACTTTAAGGTTTGCAGAGTGCTTTACAAATATTCCATTTTACCCTCTCAGTAACCCTGGGAAAGGAGTTTACAAACCACTTCACTCATCTATAAACATGTTTGATAACTGGTCACATTGGAGTTTTGATATAAAGGTTGATGACCAAACTGTCTGAGCTCTCCAAAGAATGCTGGGCTGTCTTGGGAGGTAACATCAAGTCAAGGCTAGTGGAAATTCCTGTCTCCATGTGGGTTGAACTAGATGCCTCTGGAGATACTTCCTGTACTGAGAGCCTGAGAATCACAGCATTCTCCATTTCAACCTCAAGCAGGCATCTCCTAAAGGGGACAGTTGGATTACATGGCAGAGGGAAGAAGGGCCTTTCTCCCCTCGCTTCTCCTTCTTTCCCTGAATTCTCTACCTACAGCAAAAAAGGGAGCTTGGACCCAAACTCAGGCCTGGGTGGCCTCTCTGCTAAATGTTTCTTAGTGTGCTCTACACACAGAACCGCAAAGGCCTGTGCCTTAGCTAGTAAGTGAGTGTGACCACAGGAATGACACATTTATTAAGCATTTCAAGGTCAGCCAATATCTGAACCTCAAACTATTACTCCCATTTTACAGAGGAGAAAACTGAGCCACAGAGAGATAAAATGATTTGCCCAGGTGTAGTGGCAAGCACCCTGACATATCCATGTTGGCCTGCCAGCACAGGTTCTTACATATGCTTTTCTAAAAGGAAAGCAACTTTTGAGGGGTCAATAATGTTCCTTAATCACATATACCATCAGAGAAAATACAAGCAAAGAAATAAAGACCAACAGACAGGGCTTCCAACTGTCTGACCATAAGCAATGCATACATCACAGATCAACAGACAGATCCAACTGTCTGACCATCACATACATACATTGTTACCAGAGACAGAAGCAGCAACATCTGGGTTTTCAAAGCTGAGTGGCTGCGGCTTCCTAAAGTCTCATCTGACACAGGAACCTTCTTCCAAAGAGTAAGCCCCAAAGCAAAACCTCACCTCAGAGTATATATACACTTTTCAGAGTTGGAGGGCAAGACCCTCTGGCCCAGTGCTTCATTAACAATTAACAAAACGTGTAGGTCTTCCTACGAAACAAGCCTTCCCTAATCAAGCTTCCCTTAATGGGCAGGGAAGATCTTTAACTCTCATTAACATTATATCAGGGCCATATAACTAGTAAGTGTCTGGGGTAGGATTTTAACCCAGTTCTCCCTGACTCCCTACTAAGTACTCTAGCAACATGGCAAAGCTCATGGGGAAGCCCAGGAAACACATCTACAAATTCTTGTCAATTGCCTTGCAGAGTTTTGAAACTCTGGGCCTATAATTCCTCTATGGACACATTCCCTCGTCATGTCACAGTACTTGCCCTCCCTTCCACACTCTCTTGTTCCATCAGCTGTCCCTACCCACCTTCTACACATTCATTCCTCATTGTTGCATGTTCTAGGTCAAGTCAACCCACCCATGGCTCAGCTCCCTGGCACCTGCTGTCAGCTCTCCCACTGCCTGAGCATTTAGAACTTTACTGATGACTTCTCCTAACTCCTGCCTTAAATAGTGGAAAAAGTGTTGGACCTAGAATCAGAGTAGATGTGATTTTAAGTTCTACCTCTGATATTTCCTGTGTGACTTTGAGCCAGTTACTTAACCTCTCTAAACTTCATTTTCCTTACCTGTAAAATGGGAATAAATAATAAGCTATTGTGAGGAATAAATGAGATGATGTAGGCTAGCTATGATTATTATTACATATTGGTTTCTGTTTTGAACTTGGTCTAACCTTAAAATAAGTGGCTTGCTTAAGATGGCTCCAACCAGCTTGTGAGAGGTAACACTTAGGTGTTCAGTGTGAGTATTTGCACTTCAGAAATCAACAAAATGCTAATATTAGGGTGTGATTGATTGCTTTGTAGATTGTCTAGACTTCTCTAAGTGATGGAGAAAATGTTAATACTGCAGATAAGCTAAAAAGTGTGTGATGCATACATCCCACCCTGCCCCCCACCATCTGATTGTTAAACATTTCCCAGAACACCCTTGCCTGTAATCCTTGGCTCCTCCCTGACTTGCTTCCCAGACTTGGATGACTTTGTAGATTTACATGTGTGCATGTCCAATCTTTAGATTCGTGGCCCCTGGCCAGTGTATCTATTTTTAGAACCCCCAACTCTGCTTCCTCTTATCTGACTAGATTCTTGACCTTCCTCACTCTGGCCTGCTGCATGAGTCCAATTATGCACAATATGAGAAAATCACTCCCCAGTCTCCTTTGTCTTAAGGTGTCCTGCTCTGTTTAAATGGGCTTTAAAAATTTCACTTTCATCCATTATCACCACTGTTATTCAATAGGGTATTAGAAATGCTAGCTGTAGCAATAAGTGAAAAAAAAGAAATTGAAGGAATTAGAATAGGCAAAGAAGAAATTAAATTATCACTCTTTGCAAATGATATGATGATATACTTAGAGAATCCCAGAGAATCAAATAAAAAAACTACTTGAAATAATAAACAATTTTGGCAAAATTACGGGTTACAAAATAAACCCACATCATCTGCATTTCTATATATTACTAACAAAGCCTAACAGCAAGAGATAGAAAGAGAAATCTTGTTTAAAGCTGCAGTAGACAATATTAAATATCTGGGAGCCTACCTGCCAAAGTAAACCCAGGAACTATATGAACACAATTATAAAATACTTTTTGCACAAATAAAGTCAGATCTAAGTAAATGGAAAAACATTAGTTGCTTGTGGGTAGGCTGAGCTAATATAATAAAAATGACAATTCTACCTAAATTAATTTACTTATTCAGTGACATACCAATCAAACTACCAGATAATTATTTTCTAGAGCTAGAAAAAGTAATATCAAAATTAATCTGGAAGAATAAAAGGCCCAGAATATCAAGGGAACTAATGAAAAGAAATGCTAGGGAAGGTGGCCTAGCCCTACCAGATCTCAAATTGTATTATAAAGCAGCAATCACAAAACCATTTGGTACTGGCTAAGAAACAGAGGGGTAGGCCAGTGGAATATGTGTGGTACTCAAGATACAGTGGTTAATGAGTATAACAATCTACCGTTTGATAAACCCAAGGACCCCAACTTCTGGGATAAGAACTCACTGTTTGACAAAAATTGCTGGGAAAACTGGATAACAATGTGATGGAAACTGGACATAGACCAATGCCTGACACTGTACACAAGAATAAAGTCCAAATGGATACATGATCTAAGTATAAAGGTTGATATTATAAACAAATTAGAGGAGCAAGGAATAGTGTATTTGTCAGATTTATGGAGAATGGAGAAATTTATGACCCAACAAGAGATAGAGAACATTATGAAGTGCAAAATGGATAATTTTGATTACATTAAATTGAAAAGTTTTTGCACAAATAAACCCAATGCAACCAAGATTAGGAGGGAAGCAGAAAAATGGGAAAGAATTTTTGCAACTAGTGTTTGTGACAAAGACTTCATTTCTAAAATAGATTGAGATCAAAGTCAAATGTACAAGAATTTAAGTCATTCCCTAGTTGATAAATGGTCAAAGGATATGAACAGGGAATTTTCAGAGGAAGAAATTAAAGCTATCTATAATCATATGAAAAAATGCTCTAAATCAGTATTGATTAGAGAGATGCAAATCAAAACAACTCTGAGGTACCACATCACACCTATCAGATTGGCAAACATGACAAAATAAGAAGATAATAAATGTTGGAGAAGATGTGGGAGAGTTGGAACACTAATTCATTGTTGGTGGAGCTGTGAGCTGATCCAACCATTCTGAAGAGCAATTTGGAACTATGCCCAAAGGGCTACAAAAATGTGCATACCCTTTGACCTAGCAATATCACTTCTGAGACTCTATTCCAAAGAGATCATAGAAATGGGAAAGTGTACCACATGTACAAAAATATTTATAGCAGTTCTCTTTGTGTTGGCCAAAGACTGGAAATCAAGGGGATGCCCATCAATTGGGGAATGACTGAACAAGTTGTGGTATATGAATGTAATGGAATACTATTGTGCTATGAGAAATGATGAATAGGAAGACTTCTTAGAAGCCTGGAAAGACTTATATGAACTGATGCTGAGTGAAAGGAATAGAACCAGGAGAACTTTGTACACAGCAACAACCACAGTGTGTGAGAGTTTTTCTGGTAGACTTAGTACTTCACTGAAATTCACGGACTTAAAAAAAATTTCCAATGGACTCTTGAGGCAAAATGCCTGCCACATCCAGAGAAAGAACTGTGGAATTGGATCACAGATAGAAAAAGACCTTTTTTTTTTGTATTATGTTTTGTTTTGTTTCATGATTTCTGCCATTAATTTTAATTCTTCTATGCAACATATATTTAATACGAATGAAGGTATAGAACCTATATAAGATTATATGCCATCTCAGGGAGGGAGTGGAAGGGGAGGGAGGGGAGTATAAGGGTGAGGGAGTGGAAAAAAATCTAAGATATATGGAAGTGATTGTCGAACACTGAAAACAAAATCATTCAATTTAAAAAATTTCACTTTCAAGAATAGCCTCTTAAGAAGCAATCTCTAATAAAAAACAAAGGCAGGTTGTAAAATGCTCAAGCCCTGCTGAGATTTATAAATAAACTCATTTTGTTCAATAGGTTTATTTACCCCCTTGTCAAGACAATCAACTCAGTAGCCACCAGTTAAGGGATCTCGATATTTGCTCACTCAGTATTATGGCCACATTGGATAGAACCCAACATCCCATCTCTAACTTGTAGCCAGGAGCTCTACAAATGTGGATGTCTGAAAGCTGGGTTCAAGGCCTATTTGGTGTCAGCCTCTACTTAAAGTTACAACCTATGACTCTCCAACATGGTTTGCTTTTATCACATGAAACCATAGGGCACAAGCAAAACACATTGAACTTGAACAGAATAGCAAAGGAAAGAAAAAAAGCCACCTCATAGGCATAAGAAGCATACTCTCCCACAGATTCTTATGCTGCTACTGACCAGAGAAAATAGTGAGGGATCATATATAGCCAAGGAGCATCATGGGAGAGAAACAAAGATAGCCAGGACAGCTCATGGTACTGGGGTTGTTTCCCATTTCTTTGTTTCCAGAAATTGCTCCTTGCTGCCTTCCCACGGGCTGCCAGTCTGGTGACATCATTGGGGGCAGCTTTCTTCCCTGGGTTGCAACCTGTCACTGTCATTTGCTGGTTTCCTATGGAATTTCAGTTGATATGCAACTCCTCCAATGATGACTGATCTTTTAGTGCACAGAAAAGGGCCCCGAAGATGGATCTGATCTAAAGACCTTTGCTGTGCTGGTTAGGTGTGGCTGTGGATCTGACTGGAGAAAAATCCCAACCAATCTGCCATAACTGGACAGCTCTTTCTCCCCTTCTCCATGGTTCTTCAGTGATCACAGTAACTTTGTAACTATCACTATTGCATGTTCTTTTAGTACTCGAGGGTGGGGCTCATCTGTGTCTGGTAACTGACTTCTTTCAGGCCAGGGTACTCACTTGTCTTTTCTTCATTTATCTTGGGTTTCAACTGATTAACCACTTTGGTATTATTATCCTTGTCCTTGATGGAAGCTGAGTAGTTTAGCCTTCTTCATGTTATTCATGATCATTTATCTAAGTTGAGCTGCAGCCTTATTTCTCTTTGCTCTTTTTGCCCCTCAGAGCATGACAAAACTCCTTTCCTTCCTTCCTTCTTAGCGTTTAGTACCAGCCTCAGCTTGCTCTGGGCCTTAACACTCTCACTATTATTCTCACAGGATGGTGCAACTCTTTTGTGCTACTTCTTGGAGACCCTACCCTTATTTCCATCTAGTATAAATGTCCTTCAAAATGTGAACTGGAAAACAAAAGAATAGATCTGAAAACTAAGGATGTGCCTTGAAATTAGAACATGGTAGGAAAAAATGGCAGGATATAAATGGAATATTATTGCCCTTTAAAAATGACAAAAGAGACTTTCAGAGGATCCTGTGATGTCTGAACAGATTCAGGAATGAAACCAGGAGAATAATTGATACAATGACCACAACAATGTACAAAGTAGCAAGATTTAAAGAACTTTCAGAACTCCAATCAAAGCAATGACCAACCAGGTCTCTGGAGGACCTAAATATGTTTCTCACCTCCTAACAGAGGGAGTTAAAGAAGGGAAGAGAGGCACATCTTTTTGACATGGTCACCATAGATATTTCTTTTGCTTGCCTAGGGTAATTTGGATACAAGGGGTTTTTCTTTCCTTCTGTTTTTAATTGGACAGAGGTTGGGGAGGGGAGTAGTGATGGTGATGCCAAAAAAGAAAGAAAAAAGAAGAGGAAGACCATTGAAACATTTTTAAAATGCACAGAGAGAGAATTCAGAAGAAAGCTGGAAAGTTTTGAAATTAATGCATTGAATTTCTTATGTAGTTTTTTTGAACCAGCAAGTGGCAGGGAATAGATTCCATATCATGTCAGTCTTCTTTTTGTGCTCTATTTTGTATGTGGAAATGCTCATCTCGGTGTTTTGGAAGTTCAGAATTTTTAAAAACTAAATTTAAAAAAAGAGCAAAAATACGAGTTGTTTGATTAAGTTCCTGTAGTCAAACTGATTATATTCCTTGAAATCATTCCATTTCCTACTTCCAAAACATTTATTTTAAGTTGTTCCCCATCCAGACTTCCCTCAGTTGCTGCCCTGCCCCGCCCCCCTCCCCCCCGGCCAATTCCATGAAACCTTCCCTATTCTTCCTTGGCACTCTCATCCATTTGGCAGTATCCTCTTCCTGCTCAGTCTAGCTGGATTTTGACTATGGTTGGGTGTTAATTATTTAAGCATATGCTATGCTTCTCATAAGCTCCTTGAGGTCAGGCACTGATTTGTTTTTGTCTGTGTTCAATTAATGTGCCCAGTACAGTGCTCTGCATATACTAGGTGATTAATACATGACTGTGTAGCTATACAACACTCCTCTTGGTTTTTTTTTTTTACATCATTATCATTTGTGTCTATATTATCAAAACATTTTTCTTGAGAATATCCCTTCTGTTTTGGGCTGATGTCCCTTGTAGAATTTTAGGATAAGGAATCCTATTTTTTTCTCTGAATTCTTTGAACTTTACTGTCTCCAGGTCTAGGTTATACATCTGACCCTGCCAGATATACCTTTCCTTATTCTGTTATGAGCTCCTAGGTCTGGTGGGCATTTGTTCCTACCTTTCCCATATTGGAATCACATAAGAAAGTTGTTCTGCATTATAACTTTCCTTTAAAGTGCACACAAATATAGTAGTTGGTTTGGACCTTTGGTTTAATCAGCCATGAGAATTCCCCAGAAGGAAACTCCCTTGACAACTACTGTGCAATATTTAGCCTTTGAGAGTCCCCTGAGACATTAAGGGTTTTCATGTTTTGTCCAGGGTTCTACTCCCAGTCAGAATGTTTCAGGTCCTCCCAACTCCAAGGCTGGCTCTCCGTTTGCTCTGCCATGCTGCCTGGAGTGATGACTTAAACAGCTATTTTGGTTGTTTTAATGAAATAATGTTTATGTTAGACAAAGTCTTAGTGACTCTTTTCTAGATTAATCTCTATTATTTATTCCCAAATATTAAAAGTCAAAACAGGAATCATTTCCTCCTCCTAGATCCAAAGAAAAGAATGATACATTTTCACAGATGTACCTTTCCTTCTCTATTTTGAAATTCCTTCCAACAATCAGCCCTCTGGTCATCCCTACCTACTCATTCCATGTGCTATAGTGTCCATGTTCTCCCAAGTTAGCCACAGGAGTTGTACACAGTGTGTTTGAGGCCTTTCTCCACTTCTCCTGACGTTCCATTGGTGCTCTCTGAATGCCCACCTTGATTTCCTTGCTCTTGCCACCTGACCAGTTCATGCTCGACGATACCCCTCACCTCTCTTAGGAGCTCCTTGTAGGTTGCACATTGTAGCCTGCTCATCAGCACCGTGGACATCTCCACTGCCTCCCTCATGACATTCATACTTAGTTCTTTGGAGTTGGTGTTGTTCTGTATCTCAGTGCCATATATTAACTCTAGCAAAATTTATTGGTGTTTCCTTCTAATAACTAAGCTAGTAATAAAAATGTCCAGTTAGATAAGTGTCCCCACACATGGTAAGGGCTGTCATGTGGACGAGAGATTAGACGTGTTCTACTTGGTCCCAGAGGGTGGGATAAGCATGCTATCAATGCCTTTCTCCAAGTTATTGATAGAAAAGCCCAGTTCCCTGGGGCACTCCACTGGAGAGTGCCTTCTAAGCGAACAATAAACCATTAATGATTTCTCTTTGGTTCAGCCATTCAAGCAGTCCCAAATCTAATTACACTCTCATCTAACCCACATCTCTACATCTTCCACAAGATTAGCATGAGATACTGTCAAAGGCCTCACTAAAATCAAAGTAAACTGTATCTATAGCATTTTCCCAATCTACCAGTTTAGTAATATAGTTAAAAAAAAACAAAAACAAAAACCAGAGAAATGAGGTGAGTCTGGTTTTCCCTGTTCTTGAGCCCTGTTCCTTTTTCTAGCAGTACATTGAGTATCCCTTAATAGAACTAGGAGCTATGAAGCAATCCCAAGGCTCTGGCCTGGCCTCTTTTCTCTCTGTTCCCTCAGTTGATGACCTCATTAGCTCCCTATTATCTCCAGGATCAAATTTAAACTCCTCTGTCTGGCTTTTAAAATGATTCATATCCTGGTCTCTTCTTTCCTTTCCAGCTTTCTTGTACCTTACTCCCATCTATACACTCAGTGATGACTGCAGTGACCTATTCAAAGATATTCAAACATAACACCATTTCCCATCTCCATGTTTTTGCATTGGCTGTGCCCCATTTCTGGATGCTCTGCCCTTTTACCTCTGCCTCTAAATTTCCCTGGGTCCCTTCAGGATTTAGCTGAAATTTTACCTTTGACAGGATGTCCTTCCTGGTCCTCTCAGCTGCTAATGTCCTCCACTTTCAGATTACCTCTATAAGCTCTGTATATAGCTTGTATATACCTCGATATTTATATGGTATCTCCCTCTTGAGGGCCAGTACTGTGGCATAGCACAGTGCCTGTCCATAGCAAATGCTTCTTGAGTGTGAATTCACCTCCCTGATTTGATGGTTGCACCTCAAGGACAAGGGTCCTCTACTTACACTTGGCTCTACTTCTGATACTCTGTCACCTGTATATCCCCAAATGGAGCTCTTAGACTATCCCATCCACCCTTCTGCCTTTCCTAACTGGGGGCTCACTTCAACCCTTCTCTCTCCCTCCACTGTTCCCAGCCAATCAATTCCCAAGATCTCTTGGTTCTCCTTTGTGTTTCTTATATCTGTCCCCTCTTCTCTATTTCCAGTACCCCCAGCCTATGACAGATTCTTATTACTGCCTTTACCATTCTCATTCCTCTGTAATGAGTCTTTCCACTGAGGTTTCTCCTCTCTCTAATTCTTGACCATGGGACTATTTTATATTTATTTATTTATATTTGTCATATTATATTTATATATAATACAATGTTTATATATTTGTTATTCATCATAATAAAATTATATTTTATATTTACATTATTTCTATTTTGTCTACTTTCTGCCTGACAAAATGGGAGAAGGGACTTTTTTTCCCTTTAAATAGTTATATCCCCAGTACATAGCACAATTCCTGGTCTCTAGATTGAGAATGGATTTAGGATTTCCTTGCTGTAGGGAATGCCCAGGTGGGGAGGCTTCCTCCATGGATGCAGTTCAGTGATTTGTCTGCAGTCTATGTGTTGGAGAGCTGCTTGGAACACTGAAAGGTTTGGAGACTTCCCCAGCATCCCACGGACAGTCCCTGAGAGAAAGGACTAGAACCTGGGTCTTCCTGACTCTGAGGCAAGCTGTCAGTTGGCATTGCTTGGCACCGAGTAGATGCTTAATAAGCCCGTGTGGACTCACAGATTCACTGACTTCTTGAAAGCCACAGAATTAACTTTTCTCAAACAACAAATAAGTCCCTTTTAAACCTAAGCCAGATAGATGACAGATCTTGATCTTAGTGTTCCTGTGCTGCTGCTTAATGGGTCATTACAACAACAGAAAAACAGACGATCCCCTAGGGTCCAGCTTCTGGCAATGAGCCTCTCTAGGCTCTGCTAGGTGAGCTCTTGGACAGCACACACAGCTTGTCACTAGGCCCACACCTGGGACCTTGGAAAAACTGAGTCAGGCTTGTGCTCTGTGGACATAACCTTTGAGAGCCCAGAGACTTCCCACCACAAGTATAGAGCTCACAACTTCCTAATCTGGGATGTGGTCACTTCCTGTTTATGCCTTCTTTCCCTTGGCATGCGCCTTGGCATGTCACAGAAGGCAGCTGGCTTCTATTTGCCAGGCATCCAAGCTTGCCATCACTCCTCTCTTTTGTGCCTCAACCACCAAAGTTGCCTCCACTTCCTTCCTCTCACTCACTTTTTATTCCTCCAGCCCGGCTTCTGACCTCATTATTCAAATGAACCTACTTTCAAGAAAGCAGTTAACAATTTCTTCATTGCCAGGTTTTCTCAATCCTCATTCTTTTTGACCTCTTGACACCCTGCCTCTCCTTGAGAGTCTCTTCACTAGGTTTTATGGTGCTCTGTCTGGCTCTCTGCTCTCCATCTGCCTACCAGCCCATTGTCTTTCCATCTCCTTTGCTGTACCTTCACCCAGGGCAAGTTCATGAACCATGGGTTTTCCCCAGGGCTATGTCCTGGGTGCTCTGTTTTCTCTCCTTTATCCTATTTCACTTTTGAGATCTTATCAATTTCCTTGGATTCAATGATTACCTCATCAGTGAGGATTATCAAATCAACTTCTCCAGCCCTAGGCTCCCTAATGAACCCCAGTCTGGCATCTTCAACCTCCTCTTAGCCATGGAAACCTGAATATCCCATAGACACCTTAAACTTAGTAAGTTCAAAACTGACGTCATTATTCCCACCCCCCCAATTCTCCTCTCTCCCCAACTCTTCTGTTGGAAGGTGCCATCAGTCTTCCAGTCCTCACAACCTGGGTGTCGTCCTTGACTCCTCAACTTTCTCATCCCCTCCCTGCCTCCATATTTCATCTGGTTGCCAAGGCCTGTCCATTTTACCTTTGTAACATACTCAGTGGAAGGTAAAAATAAAAGGGCTCAATTAGCAACCCTCAAAAAGAAAGTGCCAGTGTCTCAATGAGGCTTGAATATTAAACTCCCCTGACTGTGGTGCTGAGTTGGGGTGTAGGGGTATGTTCAGAGACACCTCTAGTGTCAGGGCTACACATATACCTGTGGCATCCACCGTCCACCCAACTCTCACCTGTGATGGCCACACCACAGTAAAACTGACTGGGCAGACAGGCCAAATCAGTTGGAAGGGAACTGATAGGCCTCAAACCCGCTGGTGAGCTAGGGGCGTGTCTACTCCAAACTTGTGAAGACTTCCTCTGGTGGAATGGGTGGATGAGAACAATTTGTTCCAATGACCATGAAAATGGCCCAGGCAGGTTCTGTGGAGTGATGAGGGCTTGGTCAGACGTGGAAGATGTCAAGGTCCTCCACTGCATCCTGAGTCATCACTTGTCCTGACTTTTGACTTTCCATTGGACTTTGATAACTCTGGAAGGGAGAGTAAGGCTGATGACTTTGTGCAGCTCTGTCTCACTTAAATCCAATTCACACGCAAGTCAACACATCACCCCATAGTGTTCAAACAACAGTGATAAGATAGTGGATTCTATTCTAATCACAGTAGGATTCTTTGTTGTTTAGAATTCCATTTTCTGTGTGAAAATAAAACTAAAATGAGAGAGAGAGAAAGGAGAGAGAGAGAAAAAGAGAGGAGAGAGAAAGAGAGAGAGGAGAGAGAGCGAGCTTATCCTTTTTTGCAGAGGTACCCATTCTTATGAACAAGTAAATTCAGGGGGTACAGAGGTCAGGCAAGCTGCTCAAGCCAGAGTTAACGAATTAGTGGCTAAACTGTGCCCTAAAAAAGAAAGGGGAGGAAAGAATCCTCTGAGACCTCGGTTGGAGCTTGACTCCCTGAATCATCACTCGACCAGGACCAAGTTCTCCCTTCACAGAGATGGATTTTCACTCTCTGAATTTCAATGGCAAGGCAATAGCAACAGTAAATTTGTTCCTGACCTGTAGGAAAAGCAGTCAATTAAGAAATTATATGGTATTTATGAATCTCTTTAGAGCGCAAACAAGTCCCATGTTCCTTTTGTACAGACAGGATGTTCCATGCCCCTGGGCAATGTCTGCAGGGTATCTTTGCTGCTTTCTTATCTGATGTCTTTTCCATACAACTCTGGCATAATCTGCATCTCCTCAGTTTAGGCTGTGAATTCAACACCAATTTTTTTTTTGATTTAGGGACCAGTCAATTTGGGGAGTCTAAATATTATTCTATGTGATTTGGTTTGGCATTTTACATCCTGCCAAAAATATTAATGTGACTCGAGGGTTTGGCAACTGGCAGCCTGTATGAATAAGGCTGTCGGTGGGTTGCCTGTTTCCATCACTTCTCCCTTGGCTGCTTGGGAGAATTGCCACTACCACCTGCCAGGGGAGTTGGTGGCTGGCACAAAGCTTTTCATTCCTCCTCTTGAAAGTCACCAAGCAGATTGCTGCAAGAGTCAACGGGGGCGGGGGGGGGGTTGGCAGCCCTCCTGCCATAGCAGAAGGCTAGGGGTTGGAAAAGTACCTTTGAAAGGTAGCTGACCCCATAATATACCTTCTTCATTGGAAAGGTTGGAGGTGCCATTGGGAGAAGACAGGCAAAGTCTGGGGGAGACAGAAATAGGGCCAGCTCATGAAACGAAGCTAGAAAAGTCACTAGCCTATTTCTGGTCTTTGATTCTGTCATCCCATGGCTAGGCATAGGTCTCTAGATGTCAAAGATGGGAGCAAAGAAGCATAAGTATCAAAATAGTCAGAGCAGAATTTTGAACAAATAAAATTGAATAGGTCTCTTTGGTTTCTCCATCCCCTATATTTCCCAGTGCATTCCTCCTACCTCCCCTTCCTAGAGAAACATCCCTCCTAAGAAAGAACAAAAATGAGGTGGGAAACAGGTTCAGTCAAGTTAATCAAGACATCCACAAAGTCTGATGTCACAGGGTGATGTCCTCTCTGCCCACGTGGAGTGGCCTTCTCATGGACCTTCTCTGGGGCCAGAATCAGCCAAGGTCATTTTGTTGCTTTCTTCTTTCCATCTCCATTATTGTAAGTCACCACATATATCGTTTCTTTGTTCCACTTACCTCACTCTTCTTCTCTTCATGGTAAGGCTTTCCAGGTTTCTCTTTATTTCTTTTGGCATAAAAAGATTCCATTAGCTTTACATATTCCAGCTTGTTCATCCTGTCCCAATCTATGGCGTCCTTTCTTTGTTTCCAGTTCTTTGCTACAGCAAGAAGTACTACATCGCTAGATACCAAAGGAATGCCTATTGATTGGGAAATGGATTAGTCAGCTGTGGTATAGGGAGGTAAGAAAATACTATTAAGCCATAAAAAAATGATGAATGTTGAGAATTCAGAGAAATATGGGAAGATTTAGATGAACCGATGCAGAGCAAAATGAACAGAACCAGGAGAGAAAGTTTGAACATAGTAGATGGAAAGAACACTGAAGGGAAGTCCAGATTTGGGCAGCTGAAAAGTCACCAAAGGTTACCAGTAGTGAAAGATACTTCCTTACCTCAGGAGACAGGAAACAGGCGAGAATGTTGTATACGGGGCTCAACATATACACTGTACTTGGTATTTTTGTTAACTCTTTTACCTTATGATACAAGGGAACATTGTATTGGGAAGGGAAGGGGTATTCCCGGAATGTCTAGGCATCAAAAAGAAGTTATAAAGGAAATATACAGTTAGAGAAAGGAGGCAGAGTAAAATCTCTTTCCCGGGAAATTTGGAGTAGAAAGAAGAGAGAAATATCAAAGAAGTTAAGAGAAGAGATTGTCTAGAAGTTGGGGATGGTCAAATCCTGTGGGGTCAGTAAACCAGCAAGGATTCACTAAGCATTTCCAGTATGCCAGACACCAAAGCAAAATAAAACTCCAATTCCCTGCCTCAAGTAGCTCCCAGTTTCATGGAGAAGTCAACTATGCTCATACAAGGTATGTTCAGTGTCAACGGAAGATAATCTCAGATAGGAGTCTTAGAGAAGTAACTAAAGATGAGGACTGAGAAAAAGCATTGAATTTGGTGATTAGGGTATCATTAAACAGGGGAAGTGGGGGGCACATAGACAAAAGCACATATAATGAGTCTGTATGTTCTACCACTGAGTACCAAAAGAATTATTTTTTTAAGTTTTATTTATACTTTCCTTTCTTATTTTCAAACGAATTCACATATATGCCTACCCATCCTTCCTCTGCCTGCTGTAAAACTGAACAAAAAAAAAGTTAAGCCAAAATATTCACCACAGTGCATACACTGAAATTGTACTCAACATTCTGCCAGAGTAGCCCCCTACTTCTCTTCCAAGAGGAGGGATTTATGTTTCCTTATTTGATCTCTGAGATGATTACTCATTTTTCAATCACTTGGATTCCAACTTCCCACCAAAGGTATTTTACCTATCCTCTGTGAATTCTTGTCTAGCTTTCTTGTAATTGTAGTGTACTCAAAGGTGACTGGTGCCTCCTTATCCCAGATTGGTAAATACAATAAGAATTCCTGCTTCCTTCTTCCTATTAAGTGTAAGACTGTGTTCCTACAAACCAAGCAGAATCCACTTGAAATTCTGAATAGAGGTGGTGTCCTAGGCCTATCATGCTCCTTCATCTCTAAGGACTAAGGTTGGGCAGAACCAGATGAGTGTATATCTGTTTCAGAATGTCCTGGATTTGTCAAACTATCTCTGCATTTTTTTTGGTGGTTTTGTATGTTGTCAGTAAGTCCTATAATTAGATCAACTTAGTGAATCATTCTGTTTGTGTTCCTTGAGATCCTTAACCAGAATTAAAGGAGAGTCTCAGGCATTTAGTGGATCTCTTACTGAGCAGAGGTTGTCCTTTCCAAAGTTTACACTGATTTCTTAATTGCCTGATCTAATGACCTCTTCTTTATCCTTCTCTTCTTGCCCTTTCTGCAGCATTGAATGTGGTTGCCCATCTTCTCCTCTTGGATACTCTCTCATCTCTTGATTCTTCCTCTTCCACCTATCTGATGACCCTTCAGTCTTCTTTGCTGCATCTTAATCCAAGTCACTTACATCAACTGTGGGTGCCCCCAAAGCTCTGTTCTTAGCCTTTCTTTCTAAATTCTCTCCCTTGGTGATCTCACTAACTTCCATGGGTGCCATATATGGTATAATGGTATGATCTCTATGTGGGTGATTGCAAGAGCTATATATTCAGCCCTAGTCTCTCATCTGAGTTCCAGATCCACATCACCAACCAACTGCCTATTGGACATTTCAAACTGTACGTTCAATAGACATATCATACCCAATAAGTCCAAAACAGACCTCATCTTTTCCCTCAAACCCCACTCTCTTCCAATTTCCTTCTTACTGTTGAGGCTACCACCATTCTTCTAGTCATTCATTTAGTAAGCTCCATGTCATCTTCTCTTCCTCACTCTCATTCATTTCACGTAGTTAACCAATTCCAAATCATACAGTTGCATTCTACATATCTCTCACGTTGGGAGTCTCATCTACTCAAACAGTCACAACTCTAGTTCAAACCCTTAACCCTCTTACCTCAACAGATATAATGATTCAATTCTTTTTTTAAAAAAATATTTGTTTTTAACATTTATTTTTTAAAATTTTGAGTTCCAAATTCTTTCCCTCTCTTCAACTCCTCCACTAACTGTTAAAAAGGCAAGAAAAATGATATGTTATACATGTGAAATCACACAATGTATTTTCTTATCAGTCACATTACAAAAAAAGAAAAAGAGGAAGGAAGTTTTGTGTTTTTTTTTTAAAAAGCAAAAGAAGTCTGCTTCAATTTGCACTTAGTTCATCAGTTCCCTTTCTGGATGTGGAAAGCATTTTTCGTCATGAGTCCCTTCTTATTCCACCTCCCTCCTAACTTCCACTTCTACCTCTTCCAGGAATCCATGACTTTAAGACTCAGTTAAGAGTCTCCTTCTGCACGAGGACTTTTGCGGTCCTTTCTGGCTGCCCCTCCATCTGCTATCTGTGCATTAGAATTTGCCTGTATCTATTTATGCACAAACTATCACCCCCTTTAGACTGTGAACTCCTTGAGAGCAAGGGCTATTTTTGCATTTTTTTTCTATTCCTGGGGACTTAGCCCAGAACCTGGCACCTTGAAAGTGCTTACTGAATGCTTTGCTTCCTAGTGATTTGTATCGCTGTAGAGAGCACTCTCCAGGGAGAACTGAGGCCCATCTAAGAATTAAAATACAAGTTCTCAGTTTCTGTGCCTTCTTTCCACTAATAGCTGGGAATTACATTTGAAATTACATGCTTTACATGTTTGCTGTTGAGTTATTGCAGTTGTATCTGATTCTTCATGATCCTGTTGGGGGTTTTCTTCGCAAAGATACTGGAATAATTTGCCATTTCCTTCTCCAGCTCATTTGACAGATGAGGAAACTGAGGCAAACACAGTGAAGTGACTTGTCCAGTGTCCTCACTCTAGGTCTTCTCGTTCCCAGTCGCTTCCATTTTGCCACCTGTCTTCTGAAAAAGGTCAGACCCTAATTCTTCTTGACATTTCAAAAACATTCAACAAACCCAATCCTGTTTTAATCTATAGTCTCCACCACCCATTTGCCTATGTTTGGGTCCTACTTTATAGAGTTAGTTAATGAGTGATAAAATGATAAGACTTCTGGAAGGCTAGGAGCAAGCCTTATACTTCTTGGTATCACACAGTGTCTGACAGAGTATCTTGATCATTTTAGGCACTGCTAGGAATTATCTGAACCCTCATTCTGTACCCGGATGCAGCATTTCAGCAGTAACTATCACCATTTCCTTAAAGTCCATCCTTGCTCCCGGAAGTCTTGTGCTGTGTGTTTCAAGGCTGTGTCTGCCAGAGTCTGTGGAATCCTTTTGAAAAGTGCCTCAGAGCTACATATTTTTATTGTTGCCATTTAAATGGATTCCCAGCTTACCACACTGTGCTTTTATATGTAAGAAAAAAGGGATTTTAAAATGTATCAGGAAGCACTATAAAATTGAACCTTTGCTGCAGTTTCAGCATCGTATAAAACACTGGCTCTCTGAGCTCTTGGAGAGGAAGGAACTTTTTCCACCTTGCTTTATAATCCCTAGTGCTTATGACAGTGCCTGCTACATCGTAGGTGTTCGATAAATGTTTACCGACCATCAGGACGTTGCCCAGCTGGGGAAATGGAACAGAAAGCAGGGGAGTGAGGGAAGAGTTCTCAGGACAGGGCTTCAAGATCTGGACCTTTGTCTTGTCAGATGCGGATACCTTTGATCGGCTGCTGCGTCTTTCTGGGCCTCATCTTTCTCATCTTTTAAATGATGGTTTGCACAATAAAATGACAGTTAGATAAGGAGTTCTTAAGTTGGGGTCCATGAACAAATACAAATCAACCAGTAACTACCAACAAAATATTTGGAAAAGAGATATTTTGATGCTTATATTTCAATATACTTGATTTCCTTTGCAATCTAATGTGTTTTGTTTTATGCATTTAAAAATATTATTCTGAGAAGGGCTCCATGGGCTTCCCCAGACTGACTGCCCAAGAGGTCCATGACTCAAAAAAGATGAGGAACCCTTGGTCTAAATCATCTCTCCAGTCCCTTCCAGCTCGAGGATCCTGTCATTCTATGCACTGGATTTTACCTTACTTAGTATCTTCTGATTTTTATTTTTTGTAGAGTAGATATGAGGGAGAAATATGAGCTCTAAAAATTCTAACAGGAGTACTTTATTTAAAAAAAAAACCTTTGTGATAAACTTACCTATTGAAAAGACAAATAATAAAAACCAGTGTGCAAAATAAGGAGTTAAACCGTGTATAAAATCATAACTACCTCATACTGCATATTTTTCTAATGTATCTCCTCATCTTAATTATACTTGCAAGCACAATTATGAGAGTTGTCAGTACTGTCTTTGGATGGTGATTCTCCATTATCTACATTGTCTTCTAATTAAGGCCTTTGATTGGAAGCATTGGATGGAATAAGATGGAGCTACTTGAGAAATCAGTAATCTGCTTAGACCCTTTCACACGCATGTCATTTGCATGTCATTCTGCTGTGTGAAGGCCATTGCCTAGGACCCCATGTACAGGTGTGGCACTCCACCCCTAGTAATGGCTACTCTCCGCTTGTCAGTAATACAATTGAGCTTGATAGGAAAGTGGAGGAGTCTCCAGAATCATTTCAAGGAGCAGGCAGTTTCCTTCAAGACAAATGGTCTAATGGGAATGTTGACAGCTATTTAACCATCAGCCTAAATGATACTGAAATGGAAAAGCCGAACAGGGCTGCTGGTTTCCATTAGCAGGCCCAGATGATTCATGTAAATGGCTTTTCTCCTGAAAGTGAAATCACTGAGCACCGGCGATATTTATGGAAAAACATTTAACTTCTATTCAAGTTACTTTTGTGTCATATCCAACTTCTTTTGTCCTGTATCTTTTGTCCTGTAGTTTTCTGACAGCTGGGGACAATGGTGTCCCAGAAAGGAGTGAAGAGGCTGGGACAGGATGGAGTGAGAGAAACTAGGACTAGTCCATCGGTGTGGGATTGGGAAGGTAACTCCAGTTGGGAGAAACTCACAGTATAAGGGATGTGGAAAAGCCCAGTGCTAGTCTGGAGGGAACAAAAGGTGAATGAAATGTTCTGGTTTGGATGGAAAGGGAACCTTTCCTGGCCCAAATGCCTCTTTGTTTTCATTCAGTAAGCATTTATCTTCAAATACTTTGATCAGATGTTTTTCGCTTTTGTCTCACCTCCACCGTCCAATTTATTCTTCCCCCTTGCCCTCCCAGAGAGAAATCTCTTGTAAAAAAAAAAATTTAAAAAGAGAGGGGAATATTCTAGAAAACTGAACTTCTCTATGGAAAAAGACTGACCATATTGGAAGTGGAAGGAGGAGATATTTCCTCTATCTTCTTTGGGACCTGTCTTGGTCATTATCATTTCAGAGCATTTACTTTCAATTGTTTTATGCTTAACAAACATTTATTAAGCTTGCACTAATTCTCCTGCCTTGTGCTAGGTACTAGGATGCAAAGATGTCTTTTGTGCCACAGATCTCTGGCAGGCTGGTGAAGTCTATGGATCCCTTCTGAGAATAATGGTTTGTCACTACATTGATGATTTCCAAATGAATTAACATATATATATATAAAACATGTATATATAAAACACACACGCACACACATATAACATATATAACTTTGCAGAGCTGAAGGTGATGTTTAGATCCTAGACCTTGGATCGGGGGCCACAGACTGCTATTGAACTCTTTCTACTTTCTGGGTCCATGGTGCCCAGTGGCTCTCGGGGTAGTGATCTTTGAAGGCATCTAGGTGGCCCATAGATAGTGTTGGACTGAAAGTGAGGAATACCTGAATTCAAATTATCCCTCAGACTCTTACTGGTTATGTGACCCTGGGCAAGTCACATGACCTCTTTTCTTTTTTCTTAATCTTTTCTTTAACCTCCATCCCTTCATCTATAGAATGGGAGTAATAATAGGACCCATCTCTCTTAGGGTCTTTTTGAGAATCAAATGAGATAATGTACGTAAAGTGTTTTACGTATCCCAAAACTTGATTTAAGTGTTAGCTGTTATCACAATGGAAAGAAACACTAAATTTCAGTTGGAAGTCCATGGAAAGAAAAAGTGCTTTTCCCATCTAAGTTCATGCACCTCCAAAATCTCTTCGAGGATGCCAAGTAAAGACCCCTGCTTTAGTCCTCTCACTAATGAGCTTGAATTCTTTCATTAGCCAAGAGCATGCCAATTTCAGTCACAGAATCACAGAATTTGAGAGTGGGAAGGGACCCAGGGACCTCTAGACAGATGTACCTAAAAGGAAAGCTCCATCGTAACACACCTGAGCCTTCCTCTTCTTTCTGCTTGAAGACCAACAAGGAACGGGATTCCATCACCTTACAGAGGCAACCTGGTCCCCAAATTCAACTCTGCATTTATCGGCTCTTACTCTAACTGAAGGACCTGGAAGTTACCAAGACAATAAAGAAACGGTCCTTCAAGGTGTTTGCATTCCACTCAATCTCCTTTGAATACCCAAAGAAAATGGGAAGAGTGATCAAGGAAATGATTTGGGGCAAAAGAAACCTGTCATACAGATTTTGACTGAACTAATTGTTAAGAGTTTCTAAGCAGGTTTCATCCGAAATTTTAAATGTTGTGATATACTGACCTAGGCTCTATATGCAGTTGAAAATGAGCCTAGGGAGGTTTCAGGGAGGAACTTTGTGGTGGTGTGGGGCTCTCTGTGATTTGTACTATGTTGTCTTTGAATATGATTTTTTTGGAAACAAGGTTAGAAAATGTCATGTTCCCCACCCCTACCCCCACCAACCCAGAGTAAAACTGGGCAAAGAATCTGCCCAGACAATAAGGTGTGAGATTTGTTTCCTAAGAGATAGGAAGCAGATGGATTGATGAAACTAGGGTATCTCCCACATTCCTGTTTGTACTAGTTGGTTTGGGAGCACCAGCTGATCCTTAGAGACTCTATGAATTCTTTTCCAAAGAATCCTAATTGCCATTGGCCTCCAGGATGATGGTGAGACAGATGGCTAGTGTGAACAGGCTGTAATGGAGCACTGCCATTGATGTGCCTGTGAGGGGATGGGATAGAGGAAGTAATCACCCATTTGGATGGTCAGAAAAGGGGGCAGTTCAGTCTCAACAGTGGGAGTGAGAGAACATCAGAATTGCTTCCTGAGGGTTCTGAAGGACAGACTTTCTCACAGCTTGCACATCCCTTGGAGGCAGCACAGGAGGCAGCACACAATTATTACTTAATAAATATGTACTGACTGATGGACATGACCTCCACAGTATCTCTCAAATTGGACCCCTATCCTCTGATATAGTCACCATCAAGAGCTTCTCCTTACTCAGACTATTACAATAATCTCCCAGTTAGACTCCCAGTTTACAATTTCCTCACTGCCCAAATCATGCTCCACACAGCTGCTACAATAATCTTTCTAAGCACAGGTTTGACGATACCACCCCCCTGCTCAAGAATCTTCAATAACTCACTAGTTATTTATTGGATAAAATACAAACTTTCTTCAGAATCTGACTCTCACCTGCCTTTTTGGACTTATTACATACTAGTAATGTTTACACACTCTATATTCCAGGCATCATGGTCTGCTCAATCCCCAAACTCTGCCTCCCTGCCTTTGCCCAGGCTGTGTACCCTGCCTGGGATGCACTTTTCACCCAACCGCTTAGCATCTCTTCCTTTCTTCTAGGCTCAGCTGAGGGGCTATAGCCTACCCACAACCTTCTTTAACCCACTCCCAGCTGTTAAAGTTCCATTTCACCACCTCCATCCCTGTAGGAGGAAGACTCCTTAGGAGCAGAGACTACTTTGTTTTGTCTTTGAATTCCCAGAACCTCCTCAAGTACATTGCATATAGGATATGCCTAATCAGGTTTGTTGGGTTAGGTTGCCTAAAGATCACATAGGCTGGGAAGACATACATTGCCCACTTGAATAATGGAGGGGAGACCCATATTAATGACATCACAGAGCTAGCTGAATAACTAAAAATGAACCTCTCTCCTCCCCCTCCCCAGTCTAGAATGAGAAGCCTTGGGAAGGGAGGGAGGGAAGGAAAGAGTAGGAAGGGGCTCTCTCTCCCTGGAGTTCTTTGGACCAAAGTTTGCTCATCCCTTGTCATGGTTGTTGTGATGTCTTGTCCAGGTCTGGGTAGGAGCAGATGGCTCTGGAGGTCCCTTCCAACACTAAAAGATTCTATGATGAAAAGAACATGGTACTTGGAGTCAGAGCCAGCTTTGTTATTCACTATCACCTTCCTTCTGCATGACTCCATTGTCAATCTTGGCTCCTTCGTTTTTTGCAGACATTTTTACGGCTGTTTTTTTTCTAGGGCTGCATAGATGATTCTGAGTCTCTGAGAACTCTGAGATAGGGGTAGCACTATGGGTCAAGTGACTTGGTCAAGGTCACCCTTGCAATTTCTGCCAGCCACTGTCAAGATCCCATGAATCCAAATCCTAAGTTCTTTCAAACACTCTACTCAACTTGGCTCCTGTCTCACAAGGGTATTATGGGGAATCTTTAGTGGCCCAAGTCTGATGTAACTGTACTTAACTTTCACAAGAGAAAAGTTTGGCTTCACTCATCTCCTATCAATCATTTCCCCCAAAGATCTGTGGGTGGGACAGGATGTAATTTCATGCTGATATGCTGTAACTCAGGCCAAGAGAAAAAAGCCTTTCAAATCCAAATGATACCTAATTTTTGCTGTCAAAAGAAAAACAAATCGTGTCTGACCTATTACAGAGGGACCCCCTGGGGAAGCCCCAGGCTGTCAGCATCCTCATAGCCAGGAACAGCTAGAGCAGGTGGAAGCCTGGAGCATCATTTCCTAGCTGCATCTGGAGCCAATATCTCCCTTGGGAGTAGCAAACTCACAGAGGACTCGACTATCTTGGGCAGCCACCATCCCAATACAGCAACAAGACTTGATATCTGGGAATGGGAACAAGTGTCCTAACATAAGAGATGGACTTGGATCCCACTTCTCCCACGTACCACCTCTGGGATCTTGAGCAGTTTCCTCATATGTTGAATCAGTGGGTTTTACTGGCTGATCTCTACCCTCTCTTCCAGCTGAGATTTTAAACAAGTCCTCACACTCATGAGAGGTAAGACTCCTCCTAAAATCGGAGTGAGGTTCTATGCCTCTTTTAGGTTTCCCCAACACTGCTCATGTACTTGAAGCTAATTAGATACCTAGATAACTGAGTCACTTGGAAAGCAGAGATACCTCGACTGGGCAAAGAGAGTGCCACAATTAAAATATCCCCTAGAACGGGGCCCAGCTTGGATCCCTGGTGTTTTACTTTCTCTTACAGGAAGGCCCTTCCATTGATTGCACAGGGCTGTCAAGCATTCTGGGCAAAGGCAGGAGCTATAGTGTGCAGCCATCTCCTGTCAGACTGAATCGGTGGAAGGAGCCTGTGGCTGATGAGGCTGACAAAGGCCATGGGCTTTGTTCCCCAGCTGCAGTGGGTTGCCAATTACTTGGGACAAGCAATAATTTTTGATCTGATTTCCTTCTGTGACAACGGTTGTCATGTGTTTGTACTTCCACTGCCGCTAGACTGACTCAGAAATCTGGCTGTGACCAGATGAAACCGAATCTAGCCGGCTTCCCCACCTACAGTTAGTTTTCTGTCAGTGGAGGGTGAGATGTCAGGTGCACACGTACTTTATTGCTCTTTTATAAGATTTTTAATACTGTGGTTTTTAAGACTGGATTTTTATACTGCTTATATAACAGGTAGTTGTAGCAAAAAGGAAGACCGACTATGAAAAGTTTTATTAAGATGGTCAAAGTTTAAAGGTTTATCATATGAGTAAATATGTCTGATTATCTTTCTTTGTCCTACATCATTCACACATACCGCAGTATCTGTGGCCGCAGACTATCCTGTAGCCCTCAGCCGCTGCCTACAAGTGCACCCTAGCAGGGACAGGGAAGAGCAAATGAGGGATGTGGATCCAGCGCCCAGCCCACAATGGCCCAAGGATCCAGCCCACTGTCTGCTTTTGTGTAGCTCAACAGTTAAAATGCAACACAGTAAGGCCTGGGGCCATAAGTCTGCCAATCCCTGGATCCACTTCCCATTCCTTGGGAATCCAAACTCCAAAGATACATCTAGCAGGGCTGACTGGCTGTTCTTTTCCTCAGTTTACCTTGTGCTATGTTTGTGTCCATGAAAACTCCTTCAGCAAGGGAGGGAAGGCTTACTTTTTGACCCTATGCCACCAGGGATAGAATAGTAGAGTGGCTCAATCGATCCACAAATATTTATTAAGTACATACATACATACATACATAAACATATGTGTCAGGTGCTATGTCAAGGAAGCCCTAGGGATGCAATTATAATAAATAAAACAAGCTCTCTCAATATCTATATCTATATCAATATCTATCTATCTGTCTGTCTGTCTGTCCCCCTAGCCTACAATGTTCCAGGTGTTTTACAAATATCACCTCATTTGATCTCATAATAACCCTGGGAGGTAGCTTCTATTATTAGCCCCATTTTACAGATGAAGAAACTGAGGCATGCAGAGAAGAGGTCACACTACTAGAATATATCTGAGGGTGGATTTAAATTTAAGTATCCCTGACTCCACACTCAGAACTCTGTTCACTGAACCACCTGGAGCTTACATTTGGAGAGGGAAAACAGCCCTACAGATATAAATCTATACAGAATAAACAGAAGGCAGATAAATACAAGTACAAGGTTGTTAACCCTAAAAGTCCCTGTCCAACTTTAACCTTGAATCACTTTGGATGTCCACATGGTAAAAACACACACTTAATGGAATACAAAAGGGGAATTCTTCATTTTCATGGGTTGGTATTGCTCATTTTAGATGAAGGAATATTGTCTGGATTCACAAATGCAATTCATAGAATTTCTGAGCAGCAATTGAAAATCAGTTTAAAAATGTGTCATGAAGTTTGTTGCTTCTGGGGGCAATTTTTGAACTTTGCATTTCTTTAAAACTTGGCAATTTTTTTTATCAGTCCTGAAGTGTGTGCCTTTATTGTGTGGACATCTAAAATGATTACTGTTGTACCAGGACTTTGTAACCACCTTCTGTATACAAAGTCCCTCAATCCAAGGTAGATCAGGAGCAAAGCACAAGAATTTGGGGAGATTGGGAAAGGCTTCATGGAGATGGAGATCCCTGACCTGAGTCTTGAAGGAAGAGATAGACTTTAGGAGACTGAGGTAAGGGGATACATTCCAGCCATGTGTGTCAACCAGCACAGTCCAAAGGTAAGGAGAAGGCAGGAGAGAGATTCTGAGGAACAAAAGGAAAACCAGGTTAGCTGGACCACAGAGTAAGGAGAGGGATGACCTCTGGTGAGTTTGGCAGGATGAACTGTAGAGAGGACTTTAAATGCAAAATGGAGGCATTTCTATTTTGTCCCAGGGGCAAGTAGAAAGCCACTGGAGTTGATTGACATGATCAGATTTGGGGGAGTGACATGGTCAGATGTAGGATTAAAGAAAATCTCATTGGCAGCCATGTGTGGAGCAGACTGGAGTGGGGAGAGACTTGGAGCAGAGAGCTGGAGTAGTAGACCACTGTTCAAGAGGTGATGTGGTCCCTCAATATGATGGAGTAGAACCAAGGGTACAAAGGTGAGAGACGTTGTGGAGAATGAAATGAGGAGGTTTGGCAACGGATTGGCTGTGTGAGGTAAGGGGGGTGAAGACTAGAGGACAATGCTGAGATTCTGATCCTGGAAGTTTGGAAGAAGGGAAGATTTGGGATTCAAATACAAGACAGTTTTGGTCATGTTGAGTTGCAGATCTCTCCAGGACATCCAATTTGGTGATGTGTGGTGGAAGACAAGAGAGAGACTGGGGTTAGAGATATAGACATGGAAGTCATCTGTGCTGAGATGATAGTTAAATATGAGGCAGCCTTGGAGTCAGGAAGCCCTGGGTTCAAGTTCTGTCACTCACACATACTGGTTGTATGATACTGGGCAAGTCATTTAAACTCTCAGGGCTCCCAGACAAGACAATAAGTTTCAGAGAAGGAGCTACCTGTATCAGCAAAAGGAAATTTCCTCACTGGGGAATGCCCTACATTGGTAAAATCACAGGATGATACCCCTACAACATTGTAGCTGACCTTCCAGAATCCCTGTGATCCAAGGAATCCTCACCTTTGACCAACATGGTGATAAATAAACTTTCCACATTCAGTCAGGCTGGTCTTATCTGAAAGCAGGGTTGGAGTCTGGAATAGGCTTTTGTTCAAAGCCTTTTCACCTTGGTAAGTTACCTCCCAAGAGAGGCAGTATGGTGTTATGAGCAGAAAACTGGATTGAGAGCCAGGACTTTAGTCTCTGACACATTCTGGCTATGTGACCCTGAACCAGTCACTTAACCTTCATTCCCCAAAGTAACTCTAAGACTCTAAGTTGCAGATTCAGCAGCTTCTTTGGGAATTCCTCATGCCTGTGGAATCATGGCTATGGTTGGAAACAAGTCTTACTGATGCCACTTATTTTTAATACATAGGTTATTTCCCTCTCTCCCCCCTCACCTCCCCATGAAGTTTCTATTATAACAAAAAAAAAAAAAAACAAAATAAACCCCCCTAAAACAGTTAAACAAAACTGACTGACAACAGTTAATTAAGCAAAACTGTCGGACAAAACCATCAGGTATAACAGCATATGGAGAATTCCATCCCCATAGCCCCCCATTTCCTTAGCAAGCAGAAGGAAGTGTTTTTCCCCATCTGTTCTCTGGAGCCAAGTTCAGTCTTCACAATTAATGTGAGTTCAACTGACTTTTAATGCTGTGGCTTACATGGTGGTAGTTATGTGTTGTCCTTCTGGTTCTGCTTCCCCAGGTCTATATTCATGCTCATCAACATTTCCTTTGTCTGAATTCCTCAGACTCATTCCTTACTGCATGATAATTTTCCATCACAGACAATATCCCTCCATCTGATGGATAGGCATCACTTTTCTGCCATTTTTTTTTTTTTTTGCCACTATAGGGCATACCACTCAGAAGACATTTTGGCGTTATGTGAGACTTTCCTGTCTTTGTCTTAAGCAATCTTCCCTAAACCATAAAGGCTTTTTTCCCTGAGACAGCTGAGCTCAATAGAAAACAGGTGTTGACTGCCCCCTTGAGTCCTGCATGTTTGGATCCTGTAGCTGGCAGAAAGCTGTCTTAACCGTGTATATCTACGCTAAGGCACGGCCAGGCTCTAAGCCGAGGGAGAAATCCAGAGTCTGCCTGGCATCCTTTAGGGTCACCTATATTAGAGGCAGAATGGGGGACCAGGAGTGGCCTGATGTGTCTGCTAATGATTATATCAAGGAAGTTTCTCAGCCTGCTTGGGGGCAGGGATCCTGAGAAGCCAGAGAGCACATCCTGCAGGGTCACTGGCAGCTGACAGCTGAGCTCTCATTTCTGGGTGCCTGGCTGCCAGGGCTCACGCTGAGAAGGAGCCAGGAGTGTGTGCTGAGTCATTCTGCTTGGGGTGGGTGAAATGGGAGACAGAAAGTCTCTTGCTTCCCCTGCTTGAGGGGGTGGAGGTAAAGCTGGACTGCATCATTCCCTGCCTTTTTGAGCTGTTTGGAAAGATTCCTATTCATTAGTGTCTGATGAGCCATCTTCCTGTTCGATACACTAATTATGCTGCAGTATCTTTAAAGAAAGGGTGTGTAAGCCATAGCCATAAACCTGGACATTTGGCACCTCCCCTTAGAAGAAGCCCATGAAAAGGAAAACTTTCCGGGGCTCCTGCCTGGCCACATTGGTGCCCTGGGGTCAGAGTTCATTCACCAAGCTGTTCTCCCATTTCCCTCTGCCTCCCTCTGCTACTCTCTGTGAAGCCCAAGAATCAATGAAGCATTGGGGAATGGGGGCGGGGGGGGCACTTTCTCTTTAATTTAGAGGACCCAGAGGGCTGGTGACTTCAGTGTCTATATCTGGGTCTCATGGCTAGTAGGCAAGCACAGGATCTGAACTCAGATCTTCTGGACTCCAAGCCCACTGTACCACATTGTCCCATCCTTCTGCGGATCCTTTATTTCTGAGGCATCTGGATATTTGAGCCCAAGTCTGTTCAGTGCCCCATGGCAGCAAATTGGGGAGCTGAGAAGGCATCAAGTTGCTTGCCTGCAGGAGGGAGAGGGGGTGCCTGGCTTGCTTCTCTTTCATCAGTCCTCATGTTGGTGTAGGGTGCTTTGGGGCTGCCTGCTCTAAGGGAACTAGGATGGTTTTTTTCTCTAACATGGCTACCATACCAGTTCAGTCCCCAAACCTCCTGACTGGGCTCCTAGCTCTCCTCTCACCAGTTATCACTGCCACATCCCAGCCATAAGGATCTCCCTAAATCACAAACCTACTGGGTTGCTTTCCTAATCAAACACTGACACCATGGTGCCTAGGATCCTATAAGCTCTTCACCTTTCTAATTAAAGCATTTGGGCTCCAATCTACCTTTTCAGGCTTACTGTATGCTTTTCTTCTTTGCACACCTGATATTCCAGCTACACTGACCTCCTTGCTGTTGATCCTCAAACTCCAGCCTCACGGAGTTTGATCCCACTACCTCCCTCCATCCCTGTCAAGTCTGGAGTGCCCTCCCTGCTCCACTGTGCCTCTTAGAATCCCCTAGTTTCCCTCAAAGCTCAGCCATGTGCTAACAGAGACCCTTCTTAATCCTTCAGTTGTGAGTACTCTGGCCTCCTTAAATCACTTTGGCTAGATTTATCTGCTCACAGGTTTTATCCTCCTAGTAGAAAGTAAACTAACTTAGGATAGGAACTGCTTTTTGTGTTTTTTTGCTATGCTTTGTTTTATCTTTGCATCCTTAGCACTTAGCACAAGGCATTGCCCATGGTAGGTACATACTATCCACTTGTTGGATTGGATTAGATTAGGTTGGATGTTAGCACATTGGTGCTACCTCTGGAATAGAATTATAGAATCAAAGAACTTCAAAGCTGGAAGGGGCCTTAGAGATTATCTTTTTCCTCATTTCATAGATAAGGACAGTTGAGGGCTGGAGATCAACTAATTCACACAAAGGTGCTAGCAATAAAGTTTTAATTGTCAGTCCTCACTAGGGCCATTTCTTGTTTAGAAGCTATGGATAGTAGTGGTAGAATTGTAGGCACTAAGAGAAGTCAGATATGGAGGAATTTTGGAGCAGAGTGATTTCCTGGATCTTGAAGACTGTCTACTCAACCTGCCAGGGAAGCCCATGTGCTCCCCATGGGTCTGTCTCTAAGCATCTGCACCAGGGAGGGTCAAGAGCAGAATGGAGAGTCAGGAAGTGTTGGGAGCAGCAAATGAGGCTGATATTTGTCTTCCCTCTGAGCACTCTCACTCATGTGCCCACTTCAGGCAGAAACAAAAATATTTGGGGTCCTAAATTACCCAAAAAACTATGATTGTGTAGACATGACCTTCCTTGATGGTGCTAGAGTTTAAATCTTCTGATCAGCCCATGGAGTAGACAAGTGAAATGGAGAACTGACAATTACTGAATGAATTTGGGCCTCATAGACTCTCCATCTGGAGAATTCCTAACAGAAACTGAGAATCTTCCTGAATGAGTCAGGCAATCACTCATTATGCTTTGAGATAAATAGCCCTAGCAGAAGATTCAATTCAATAAACATTTATTAAGTACCTAAGTGCCAAAGATAGAAGCTAAACCAAGGGTTCTGCTTCCAAGTCCAGGTCCTCTGACTTGACTTTTGAGAAATCAAGCATTCAGATGAATGCTGGAAGGTCAGGATTTACAGATTCACCAGTCAGCTGTAAGGTCTGCAATCCCAAATGAACAGTCAAGAAAATGGCGCTTGACTTTTGAAGGCTGAGGTTCCAGAACCAAGGATGAATCGCTTTGCATTTGTTCCAAGGCCTCTGGGACCACCCTCCCATTTCAGCAGTAAACATTTCCTGACAGGAGCTTTGATTAGCATCTCACCACTGCCCTCTAATGACGGGGGAAACTCATAGCCTCCAACACCATTCAAGAAAAGAAATAATCTGACCTAGGGACATGATAGAAAAGGAGCAAAATCAAAGAACTGTCCTGGACTTAGAGGAAAGGCTCAGCTTAGCCCTGGTGCTCGTAATCAGGAGCCTTAGAATCAGAGCTCTAGGACTGGAAGACCATCTTTACTGAGGAGGAAACGAAGGCCCAGGGAGATTCAATGAGTTCTTTAGCGAAGTTCACACAGTTGTCAGTGGCAGAAATCCTCTTTCTCAAGAGGCACTATCCTCTATGCTGTTCCCCAATGCCCCGCTCCTTTTAGTGGATTTGGGCATTTATTTGATGGAGGAGCAAAAACCATGAAGTCTTGACCCTGCCTGGGTCTTGCCCTGCAGAGCATTAGCCGCCCTGGCCTGGGTCAGGGAAGACAGTGCTTCAGGCTATGTTTTCAATCTGTCCGGACCACCTAGCTCCTGAGAAAAGAGGGAGAGTTGGGCTAAACTAGAAAAAGAAGTGTTGGTGTTGAGCTAACAGGCACTCTTCCCCTCCTTCAGTTTGGGTGGAAGGGTATAGGGTTGGCCACTCAGTGCCAGGTCGGGGGAGAGCCAACGGAATCCGGAGACAGTTTGTCTAAATGCACATTACATTCCTGTTTAACATTCCTTTAGCGTATCTGCCTTTGCCTCAGGATGCTCAAAGACTTTTTATTTATTCTTTTGTCCAGTGTTTACTGAGGAGACTTCATTGCCTTAGAGCATTTTTATAGTCTTTCTTCAATCTGAATTCCATCCTCTTCTTAGAAGGTAGAGCTCATGCTCTTCTGTCCCAGGCGGGTGGGGCGAAAGCAAACCAGCCAGAGCACAGGCTCTTGGTGACAATGCCAGCCTTGAAAGGTGTCTCCAGGTTCTTATTCCTGGCTTCGCCAGCAGATGTCATGAGAGTAATAAAAAGCAGGCACCCATTCAGGTAGTCGTGTGGTGGGGCTCAGCCTGCCATCATGAAGAAAATGATAGATCGGCCCCTTGCCTTCCATTGTGTGGGGCAGTTTTTCCCTTGATGGACACACATAATTTCTATTAATATCAGATTAAGGACACCTAGAAATGAAGAATAGATTTCAGATTCCAATTTATTAAAAACCAGAATTTGCAAAAGGGAACTCCAACCCAATAGAGCCAGTTCCTGAAAGAACACAATTGGCTGGGGGAGAGTTTAAGGCACTCTGACAGGGGTTTTAAGTCCATTAAATGCTCCCAATAGAAAACCACCCTCTGCATTTTTCTTTCTTTTTCTTTTCAGGTCTTCCTTTCTCACCTTCAATATTCCAGTGTTGCAATTGAAGCATTGAAGGTGAAAAATATGATGTCTCCAAGCCAAATGGGTGCTGTCTATTGACAGAGAAGGTACTGATGGGTTCCTTGAAACTGTGGTCTTTTCAACCTAGATCACATTCATGTTGTTCCCAACAGGACTATTGAGAAATTAGCAGAACCAAGAAAGAGAATGCAGCCCGACTCAAACTCAATAGTGCCTTTTTCATTTCGGAAGCATTATTACTGTCCTTGAAGATTTTTTTGTCATCAGCCTAGGGATAACAAGGCAGCCTTTGACCATTTAATGCTGGTGATTAATTGGATGGGGACTGGCCCTGCTTCGTTCTGGATGGGGGCTTTAGGGAATGGAAAAGGATGAAAGAGGAGCAGAATTTCCAGTCCCCACTGATTTCTATTGCCTCTCCCAGCCCATTACAATGACTTAGGAGCTTTGTCCTCAGATAATGTAAATTTCCTGAAGGAGAAGAGCATAGCCGCTATGGTGGGCAAGTAGCACCTGCGCTTTTCAAATTGAAAAATCACATGAAAGTAAGGCTGTCATGATCACAAATTAAAAATCCTGTTTGTTCACTGCCATGAATCAGTGGAGGCATGTGTCTGCATGAAAGAAGGAAGGTCCCTTAAAGAAATGTCCTGGCTCCAGGGAAAGTCTCATGTACACCTAGTATAGTGCTGTAGAGCTTTGGACCAAAGAGATTTCCTCAGCTACATAAAATTGTTTTTCTTTTGAAGAGTCAGCAAAGCCAACATTTTAAGAGTGTCTACACACCATGCCACATGTTGGGGATACAAAGACAAAAAGAAACAATCCCTATCTCAGCTGAAGTTCCATTCTATTGGGAAAATACAACAAGTCCCCATGGAAGTGAAAGAATGGATTGGTTGATTCAGTCCATCAATTACCCCATCTAAAGTGCAACTTCTTCATGCCTTAACCAGGTGAAAACACTCTTCTTGATGGAATCAATCAGTCAGAGGCATTAGATTAAGTTCTAAAAAGTCTCTGATCAAGTTAGATGTCCTAGAAAGCTATGGATGAACATTGCATGTTCTAACTGACTGGGGAAACTTGGTCATGCCCTGTGAATCATGATAAAATAGCAAAGCAGTTTAGAACCCCAAGTGAATGGTGAACTAGTTGGAAATCTTCCAGTCAAGTCCCTAAGGAGAAATTGGAGTTTGGAGGGAGAGGAAAAGAGGGTTAGCCTTGGCCTTGGCCTCAGTCTCCTCCCTGCCCTTGATTGGAGGAGGATCTGATGAATTCCAGAGGAATAGAGAATTTGGACTTTTTCTTTGACATTCTAGCAGCAGCTTCTGGATGGCAGTAGCTGGTGGAAGAATCTGTATCAAGAGATGAGGAAGAGTTTGGACATGGTGGAATAGTCAGGTCTCTATAAAGAGCCAGACAGAAAATTTGCATCACTCTGAAGAATATCTTGATGTCTCCAGCCAAAGGCCATCCAGGAGCTGTGAGCTGCCCCCTTGCTACTTTCCCCTGGACTCTGCCTTGGTATGAGAATATGTCACAGACTTTTGGGGAGATATGTTGAATCAGCTGTTCTTACCTTACTAGAGAAGTAAATACCCCTTTCTAAAAGTTCATTAAGTTTGGCTAACTCATGTCAGTTGATAATCAATCATAGGGGAAGCCCACTGATGGGGGCTTGTGAACTATAACGATAACAACAGAAAACTTGTCTCTAACCTCAACATCTCAGGGCTACTTCTAAAAGCCTGAGGGAACCTGGTTCCCAAATTCACTGTTTGGGAACACCGATAGGAGTTCAGACAACAAACCCAAAGCAAATGCTCCATGACAAAGTTAACAAATGCAAAATAATTTCAAGAAGGAGAGAGAGGTGATAACTAGGAGAATCAGGAAATACCTCTTGGCATAGGAAAGAGGTGGTCCCTGGGAAGTTGGATATTTCAGGAGGTGAAACATTCCAGCCAGGGGTAATATGCACAAAGGTGAAGTAAAGGAAAATAGAATGTGGAGGACTGGCTAGTGGACCAGGTTGATTGGACTAGCATGTAAGGGGAGAAACATGAAAGAAATCTGGAAAGATAGGTCAAAGCTTTAGAAACAGTCAGGAACTCTTGCGTAGTGGATGACATAGCCAGATGTGCTTTAGGAAGATCCCTTTGGCTTCTGTGTAGAGGATGGATTGTAGAGTGAAGACATTAGAGGCAGGGAGTTCCACCAGCAGGCTCTTGCAATAGAGCAGGTGATGAGGGCTGGAATTAGGAAAGAGGCTGTACACAAATTCTTACCATGGTTTTGCCAACATTTGTTTACAATAACTAGATAAAGAAGGGTTTATTTACCCTGTTGCCTGACTGGCTCAGGGAAGACAGAGCAAGAAAGGTCAGATAGACTAGTGAGGATGAACGGGACCAATTTCCTCAGAAGGACTTCCGGGTCATGGAAGAATCACTCAGATCTTTCCTAATTTAGTCAAGTAGCTCAAGCCTGTCGCTGCCTTGCAACCATGGCGACCATCTAATCACAATGCAGCCTTGCACAAAGGGTTGGGGGTGGGGGGAGAGGGAGAGAGAAAGAGGAAGGAGGAAGGAGGGGGAAAGTGAGGGAGAGAAACAGAAACAGAGACAGAGAAAAAAGAGACAGGGAGAGGAGACAGAGACACGTACAGAGAGAGGAGAGACAGACAGACAAAAATAGAGACAGAGACAGAGGAGAGACACAGAAAGAAATACACAGAGAAAAAGACAACAACAGGAAAGAGAGACAGAGAGAAGAGACAGAGAGGGAGTTAGACAGAAACAGAGACACACACACACACACACAAAGGGGTGTGAGGGGGAAAGGAGAGAGAGAGACAGAGAGAGAGACAGAGAGAGAAGAGACAGATGGGGAGAGAGACGGAGGCACACACAAAGACAGGAAAGAGAGAGACAGAGAGGAAAGAGAGAGGGACAGAGACAGAGGGGTAGAAAGAGAAAGAGAGGCAGAGAAGAGATAGAGAGACACACACACAGAAAGAGATGAGGAGAGAGAGAGACAAAGACAGAGAGAGACACACAGATGGATAGAGTCAGAGAGAGAAAGAAGAGAGAGAGAGAGAGAGAGGGAGAGAGAGAGAGAGAGAGAGAGAGAGAGAGAGAGAGAGAGAGAGAGAGAGAGAGAGAGAGAGAGAGAGAGAGAGAGATGCAGAGAGAAAGAGGAAAGGAAAGGCAGGAGGTACTGCCACTTTCCTGACCAAAACATAGTCTTAAAACACCCCACCCCCTCAAAAAAACCAAACCCAACAACCAAAACCTATACTCTTTGCCTTTTCCAGTTTTAACACATGCATAGATGTCATTGTTAAAATGCATTCTGTCTCAATAAGAAAGAAATAGAAGCTTCTCTGATTTATTTGCTAAAGGCTACAGTTGATGTTAAATAAGCGTGCTATCATTTGTTTCCAGATTTTTCCTTTTCATTTTTAGGGAGTCTTAGAACCTTTTTGGAGACGGAATTCTCAATCACTGATTTGAAAATTCTGTGGAAAGCATCCTGCCGTGTCACTGTTCCACTGTGTGGAAAACAAAGGGTATCCTGAGCTAAGAACTGAGACTGACTGATACAAACTAACTCTGTGTGTGTGTGTGTGTGTGTGACAGAAAAAGAGAGAGAGAGAGAGACAGAGAGAGAGAGAGAGAGACAGAGAGAGAGAGAGACAGAGACAGAGACAGAGAGAGAGACAGAGACAGAGACAGAGAGAGAGACAGAGAGAGAGAGAGAGAGAGACAGAGAGAGAGAGAGAGACAGAGAGAGACAGAGACAGAGACAGAGAGAGAGAGACAGAGAGAGAGAGAGAGAGAGAGAGAGAGAGAGAGAAAGTGTGTGTGTAACTGTGGACAAGCCATGTGACCTTTCTAGACCTCATCATTCATCTCTAGCCAGAGGCAGTGTATTGCAGAGAAAAGAACACTGGGTTCAAATCCACCTCCACTACCACTTGTCTCGAGTGGCCTTCTCTTGGTTTCAGCTTTTTTATCTGTAAAATGAGGGCAGCAGACTAGATAACTCAGGAGATCCCTTGTAGCTCTAAATCTATGATCCCATATGATCCTGTGATTGGGTTTTCCCCTAGATCTAATGTCCCTTATGCCGATTTGTTCCAGAATTGGCAGAATGTACTCTTAAACTGGAGTCAGAATACCTCTTTTCAAGTCTTGCCTTGATGGCTGCATGATCACAGGCAAGTTATGTCCATGGCCTCTCTGAACTTCAGTTTACTCATCTGTAACATTGGTAGATACTAGTACAGAATCCCTCTACTATCTACCTCATAAGGTTGTTGCGGGGATCAGAGACAATGTATAGGAAACATTTTGTCTACCTTTGAAACCTCCAGAGTTGTCAGCAGAGTTCTGAAATGGACATAGCACCCTGTTTAAATTCTAGGATTCTAAGACTAAATTGTAGAAGTGAAATAATTTACTAATTAATTATCACTTAATTGCAAAATAAAATGGCCTTGGAGTCAGAAAGACCTGGACTCAAGTCCCAGGGCAGGTACTGTGGACAGTGAGAACCTGGGCTGAGTTCCTGCCCTTGTCAATGCCTGGAGCAAGTCTCTAAGCCTTGAAATGACAATGGGCAAGAGAAAGAGAGGCAGAGAAGAGACAGAGAGAGGCAAGGAGAAGAGACAGAGGGGGGTAGATGCATGAGGTGGGGGAAGGGGAAAGGAAAGGGAAGGGGAAATGAGAGGGGGAGGAGGAAAAAAAGGGGGAGGGGGAAAGAAAGAGGGAGGGAGAAGGGGAAGGGAATCTCCACAGATTGAGCCCCAAGAAATCACAGATCTGGAACTAAAAAGAGAGATATAAAGAGCCCTCCCATATTCCTCCTGCCCGCCCCCCCCAAAAAAAACTTTGCTTTTCCAAGCCTCCCTCTGCCATCCCTGCCCCACCTTCCAAGGTGTTTTCAGACTTCTGAGCTCTAGATTAGGTGTTTATAATACATCCATCAAGAGGGAAACACATTTAGTTTACCTTGATTTGAATTCCCTTTAGGGGCCAAAGCTCACAAGGGATTTCATCTTGTAATTTCCAAGAACTAGGAAATAAGACTTTTCAAAACTAGAAAAGAAATAGAATTGGGGGGAGGGGTTAGAAAGGAAGGAAGACGTTTAACGTACTAACACGGTGTTAATCTCTGGTGATCTCTTGGTAAAGTATGGATAATTTTATTAGTGTGAATTGGCAGCCACTCCCCTGGTGCATGGCTGAAGATAGCCACACTCCAGGTAATCTTTGAAGGGTAAACAGTCCAGGAACAACTTATGGAAGAGACACTGGAAGGGAGCAAGTGTGCCACAGTGGATAGAGTAGATAGAGTGCCAAACATGGAGTCAGGAAGACTTAGAGTTCAAATCTGGCTTCAGATCTGTAGCAGCTGGGTGATCCTTAGCAAGTCTCTTCACTCGGTTTCTTCATCTGTAAAAAGGTGATAATAACCTTATATTTTTATTTTACATGAGTGACTGAGCCAGGACTCAAGCCTGGATCCTCTAACTTCGGAGCTCACTCTTGCCACTGTACTGCATTGCCAATAACACAAAGGGCATTCCGTTTCACTTTCAAAGGCAGTACTTCTATCAGTTGTAGATTTATTTAATCTTATCACTTTGGAGGCTTAATGAAGACTTGGGAGTGAACTTTCAGTAAATGGTTTTTGCAATTATTAAACACTTTCACTTCCTTGTGACACTGATTCCATCAGAGAAGACCTTTAAAACCTCGTGTATTCCAAAGGCATGGTCATTAGCCAATAGTTATAGCTTGAAGTCTGTGGTGATTTGTTTGAGGAAGGGGCTCCTAAGATGTCTTTTGTCATGACCAGCAGGGAATAGGAGACCAAGGGGATGAGTGTAGCTCATTCATCTTTGGGTCAAGCCTGGCAATTTCATGTTTGATGACATAGAAATTTCCTTTGCATCCTGTCTTTATCCAACATGGTGCTGGGAGGAAGGTGTAGAGCCATATAGCCTATTTCTAGGAGAAGAGGATCTTCATTCTGCTGCAGGCTCTCACCTTTTATCCCTGGCAACCATCTGCCCCCCCAGACCAGAGCCTACCATCATGCTGTCAAAGATCAAAGCCTCACCTGTAGCTTGCCTTTTCCCTCTGCGGGGAAATCAAATCAACATCTGAGCTGAGATTTAGGGCAAAATTGACGGTGAAAAGAGCCAGATGCTAGGCTTCTGATACTGCCATTGGGTCCAGCCCAAGACCAGAGCCTTAGCAAAGAGAAGAGTAAACCAGTGTCTGACATGCTCAGCCCTGGTGGGCAGTTTACTTTTTGGGAAAAGTATGACAATGGACTGATTGTCCTATGGCTGGGGAGCTCTGTTTTCTTCCTCATGTAATACCTATGGTCCAGAGTGGAAGCCTACTTAAGGGAAAATTTCTTGCCTCCACTCCCGCTCCTGTCTCCCTCCTTTTTATTTTCTCATCTCAGCCCCACTCCTCCCAAGCCCCTTATTTCCTTACCTTCCCCTGCACCCTTTGGGATGTCTGTTCTATCCTTAATAAACTGCCCTTCATACCACAACTTTTCCTCGGATTGGTGGGAGGATGGATGGACTTTTGTGGAAGGGACCTACTTTTGTGCTGGCCTAGAAAAGTGAGCCAACAGTAGTACTGAACACCTTTGGTGCTTTTTGGATGTTTCCCTTCTTTTTTTTTTTTTTTTTTCAGAATTCTACCAGTGTATCTTGTATTGGGGGAAGAGATTTCCGCCCATTCATCCCCAGAAGCCTTTAATAGTGGCCTTGGGGCAGAAGTACACGGGAGCTGTTTCTCCGCCCCCATGATGAAAGCCCATGCACAGCTTGGGTCTAATTTTCCACAAATGTGGGCAGTGGGATTGCCAGGTCCAATAGAAGCACTCTGAGTGAGAAATGGATACCAGGGAGAGGACAGCCTTTATTTCATCCCACAGAAAATGCAGAAGGTACTTATAGGATAAACATAAATAGCTACATACAAATACGCAAATCATACACAGCAGGTCATAACAATCCGCACAATTCCCCTCCCTCTCTGCTAGGTCTCGTTTTTTCTAGTAGCATCCTAGAGTCTTGACTTTGCCAACACATCAGTCCTTTTCTGACATTTACTGTTGGCATAGCCAGGGCCAAGCCACTAAGTTTCAGGCAACTTTTTCTAAGATTCTAAGTTTAAAAAGACTGAGATAAGCATCTGTGAAGGGACTTAGAGTGGATACAGAAGAGGACAAGCATGATGTTTGCCTTAGGTACACGCATTTGTAGGTTGGATAAAGGAATGATGTATGTTTAGTTTGATGAACAGATGACTGGGGGGGGGGCACCATAATAGATGTCTTTAAGTACTTGAAGGGCTGTAATTGGAAAAGGGATTAGACAAGAAGTGAGAATGAGGGTTCTTTTTACCCAAGGTCACAGTGAATTGACTTTCAGTCACTTGTAACCCAACTGGGTTGCAAATGGGGGCTCTATTGTCCAAGGGCCTGAGCTCTTCCCTTAGGGTTCCCTGTTGGCCTCTAGGCATGTGAAAGTGACAAATAATGGCTGGAAACAATTTCCTGTTTGGCTCACTTTAAAAAAAAAAACACAACCCAACACAACAAATCGGGCCTTGACTCAATGCAAGCTTTGACCTACATAATACTTCTCCATGAAGAAGACAATGCTTGTGTTACTAAGGCATCTGCAGCAACACAGCGGTTTATAGATTTCCTGAGAGTAATTTCTTAATTGCGAAGAAAACCTCAAAGCAAAATGGATAGTGAGCTAAGGCATGAGACTAAAGAGAATACACATTTTCCTCTGAGCTGAGCTGAGTGGTCAAAGGTGAGAGCTTATCTTCCTAGGCAACAAGGCGATTATTGCTGCAACACAAAAGGAAACGATTTTCTATTTATTTCATTTCTAAGGTAACTAGGCTATCAGTAGTGAGGGTTCAGGGCTTAAATTTTGCAAGATCTCCCGGGATCTTGGATTCTGTTCAGTTTTGTAATTCAAAGGAGAGACAAGGAAGTATGTCCTTGGCTGGGAAATGGGTAACAGCAGCCAAAAATTTTTCCCCCATTAAAATTCATCTTAAGTTTACATTGTCTTTAGTTCCACATGTATGTAAAAACAGACTCATTGTAATTGCTACAAATCTGTGTTCCAGGACAAAGGTAGAGTTATAACTAGGAATTTGTGCCTGAGGCAAGAGAGGAGTTTACCTGATGAGTGTCAGGGGAGGGCAAGCACAGCCAGCATGGTCCTGTCAGTGCCCTTAATATTTTGGCACTCTTGATGAAGGATTTAGTGGCCCTGTCCTGGTTACAGTTATGGATAAAGGGGTCTGACAAGAGGTAAATAAATTCAGACACATTTATACCTACCACAAGGTGAAGGCAGCTCTCACTACAGAAGTCTGTGGAAATAGCACGGATGTAGATTGACATGTGCCAGGGGGGCAACCAAGCAGGAGGCAAATTCTTATCAGGGGGCTATAATTATTAGGGATAGTTAATAGCAGTCAGGAGGTATGATGGATAGAATTCTGGGCCTGGATTCAAGAAGGCTTGAATTCATATTCAGCCTCACATACTTGCTAGCTCTGTGAACCTGGGCAAGTCGCCTAACCTCGGTTTGCCTTGGTTTCCTTAACTATAAAATAGAGTTAATAACAGCACTTACCTCCCAGTGATGTTGTGAGGAACACTTCACACTTTGCGAAGTGATTAGCGCATGTGGTTCCTGGCCCAGAGTTGGTTCTACAGCGATCTATTGTCTTCCTTTGTTAGTAACTCTGAAAGGGTGTCTTGGAGTAGGAACAATGTGGTTTCACAGCTAGGATTTTCAGGACTATGGAATGTACCTCTTACTGGGTCTGGGATAACCCCCTAAACTGGTCCTTTGTGTGAGTCTGCATATGAACCTCTGGGTCACCCCTCAACCTATCCTTGCATTTCTAGGAGAACCGGGGCTCCTTTCTAGGGAGAAGTCTCCATAAGGATGGTTGGCACTGAGCAAAGTTTCTTGTAAATAAACCATAGAAAACCCACTCTTGTGGTCTTTGAGGATGGGGACTCTGTTTTTTACCTTTCTTTGAATTTCCAGCACTTAGTCAGTGTCTAGCACATAGTAGGCTCTTAATAAATGCCTGTTGACTTGACTTGTGTTTGAAATGCATGGATAAAGGAAATTAAAGGGACTGCTAAAACCAGGGGCTAGAAATAGACACCAAAATATGGTGGCAACCAAAGAGGAGAGACAGGCAACTTGGAAAGTAATCAAAGGGGAAAGGTCCCTGGCCAGGTGTCAGGCAGAGGAGCTACTTCCCTGGGAAGCCTGAGGCCCAAGTCCAAGTAGAGATCCTTCCCACCCTCTCTGGGACCTTAAGGCTCTGTGTTGGGGTAGTGAGGAGGGGCCAAGATGACTGAACTGGGAGGGTCCATGGCTGCTGCTGAGAACAGGTCCCAAAACAAGACTCCCTTATCCCCCATATCAAGGAATAATATCCAGGGAAGAAGGCAGCATTTTCTCAACTTTTGAACTATTTGGTTTAGATTCATAGCACGATTACATTGGAGAGTTAGAGCTGAAAGAGCCTCAGAGGCCACCCAGTCCAAATCTGCTCATTTTACAGATGACAAAACAGAGGTCTAAAGAAATCAAGTGACTTGTCTAAGGAAACGCAGTTAGGAAACCGCAACAGTGAGATTTGAACCAGGTCCTTTGACTCTTATTTAGCACTGTCCTGGAAGCCATGTTACTTTCCACCAGCTCTATATGTGTCCTCCTCTTCCCCAGATTCAGTTCTTTGTCTGAAGGTAACATAATGATAACACCTTTCACATAAATATGCAAACCCTTATATAATGTATTGTTTGTTTGAGATTTAAAGGTTTGTAGTTACTTTAGGTTGGAAATCCAGGCAATTCATTCAATAATCAGAACTGAGCTTTTTAGAATGATAATGGCAGATTAAACTAAGGGCTGGTGACCTGGGCACTTGGCCAGAGAGGACTGGTTCTTGGGAGGTGTTTTTGAGCTGTACTCCTGCTAGAAAGAAAAGAAATCCAGTTTGGTCCTAACTCCAGCCAACACTCTCAGTATTAACAGATTCAGAAGAGGTAGCAGCTGGGAAGCCCAGTTGGAGAAGACAATGATGAGCTGTCCATAGTGAGTGATGGATTGACCCTCTGGCTCTCACAGGACATGTGCTGAGGACTTGCAGTCACGTGTGGGAGTCTACTCAGTCCGCGAGAATGTTGCCATAATCTCTCCCAGCAAAACTAGGTTGAGAATTAATGAGATATTCCTTGGACCTAGAGGATCTGGGAGGCAGCTAGATGGTCTGGAGTCAGGAGGACCTGAGTTCAAGTTCAGTTTTAGACACTTGCTAGCTGTGGGACCTTGGGCAAGTCACTTAACCCTGTTTGACTCAGTTTTCTCATTTGTAAAATCAGCTGGAGAAGGAAATGGAAAACCACTTCCAATACCTTTGGCAAGGGTCACAAAGAGTTAGACAAGACTGATTGACTGAATAACCACAGAAGAATTATAGGACATTGTCCTGGTGTAAGGAAGCTATCCCCTGGAAGTTAGCAGCAAAGGACATGGAGGAAGAGATAAAAGTGTGAAGAAACTAGAGAGAAACCAGACAGATAGCACCATGACTATGTAAGGTAAGAAAGTATGAACCTGGATGTGTGGGTGGAGTAGAGGTGGTGGTGGGGGTGGTAGGAGTGGTCAGTGGGACACAGCACCCTGGAAGTTTGTAGGAGGTTTTGAATACAGATCTCCTGACGGCTCAGTTTGACCCAAATGGTAAAGCTCAAGTTATGGATGTTAGGGTCAAGATTTAGAACAGGAAGAAACCTTAGATGTCAACGTATATGGTTCATCTCCGTTCTACAAATGAGGAAGCTAAGCTCCAGACAAGGAAAGCCACTAGCTCATGGACACCCAGGTCATTCCCGAGTGAGTGTTCTTCCCACTGTTGTGTGAGTGATCAAGCCAGCACCTGGAGGAAGGCAAGTGTCCTCAGCCTGTACATTACCTTCCCAACAAGCTAGAGTTTCTGCTGGCTGTTACTGTCAATGCCCACAGAATGATCTAGTGCTGAGGACAACAGCAACATGCCCCATTATCAGTCTATGGGCAGGGGGAGGAGTCCGAAGGAATTTCCACAAGGGAAAGGAGAAAGTCTGGAAACTGGGGGTAGAGGAGTGTGGCTAGAACAGGCCATTAATTTAGAAAAGGGTGAGAACGTTAAGCATGTGTCAGTGAGTCACATCATTCACTGTTGCCAGTCCATCTGGTTTTGAGGCCCCCTTGTCTTCTCCAGAAAAGCATTAACAGGTAATCTACAGCAAAGTTATGCTTTAATTCCCTTGGCTTTTAGGATGGAACAGAGAATCTCAATCTACAGTGATTTGTGTATATGTTTTTTGGAGGTAGAGGAAGAGCTGGTGTGGGGTGGGATAGTGAAATGGTCATTACCAGGACTCTGAACCTTAATTTAAAATGACTAAATGGAGACTTGGCATGACTCTTTGGAAAGGTTGCTTGTTCTTGGCTTAAAGCAATAAACATTGAAGTCAATTGTATAATCATAGATGTACTGTAGCTTCTATTGCCTCTCCCTCTATAGCCAGGACTCCCAGACCTGCACCATTCATGGTGATTTCTGAATTCCAGACCTGTCTCTGCGCCTGCCAGGATATCTCCATCTGGATGTCATGCTGCCATCTCGAACTCAACAACTCCTTAACTGAGTTCATTATTTCCACCTTCAGCTTGCCCCTCCTTCTGGCTTCACTTTTTTTTTCTGTGGTGATTGGTGGTTCCACGATCACCCTGTCTCCTACATTTGTAACCTTGGGTTATCTTGGCTTTTCATTTCTTTCTCACCCCTCACATGCCAGTCACCAGGTCCTGTCAATTCCACCCGCACAATAGTCTGCCTCCTTCTATCCATTCCCACCATCCCCACCATAGTGAAGTCTGTTGGAGCAGTCCACAGACAGGTCTCGTTTTTCTTTCCTTTTCAATCCATCAGTCTTCTTACAGCTGACAAAATCATCCTGTATTTTCATAGCTCTGCCCATTCATTCATTATACAAATAATTCTCTAAGCAACGACCACGTGCTGAGAATGGTTCTTAAAAAAAATAAAACAGCCAAAGACAAAATAGTCATAGATTTAGAAACTGACCCTAGGTGTTATTTTGTTCAAACCTCCGATTTTGAACTGGAATAAACTGAGGCCCAGAGAGGTCACACATGTAATCACTGCCTTCCTATTTTATATTTTATTGGAAAAAAACATTATTAACCAACAAGATTTTATTAAGCACCTACTGTAGGCCAGGCTCTGTGCTAAGTGTTAGGGATGCAAGGAAGAAAGCAAAACAATTTCTATTTCATAGGAGCTCACATACCAATAAGGGAGGCAACAAATATAAATTAGAATATACAAGATAAAGGCAGAATAGGTAGAAGGTAGCACTAGAGGGAACCGTGGAGATCTAGGAGAGCCTCCTGTGAATTGTGAAGAGGAAAAATCAGGAATTCTAAAAGTTGAAGGTTGGGAGGGAGAGTCTTCCAGGGATGGAGATTTACCAGTGCAAAGGCATGGACGTGGGAAGGTGAATTATTGTCTGCAAGGCATAGCTAATAGGTGAATATGTCTGAATAGAAAGTAGAAGATTTGAAAAGGGAGCAAAATGTGAGAATTTGGTGATGACATGATAGATCATGCTTAAAGCATATCCCATTGGGGGCTATATGAAAGATGGATGGGAGGGGTAAGGGGGGAGATGTAGAGGGAACAGTTAAGAGTCCAGAGAAGAGAAGGAAGAATCTGAGCTGGGCAGTTGGAGAGAAGTCATTTGGGGCGGGGGGCAAAGAGGGCACTTGAAATTCAGAGTCAGGACAAGCCTAGCAGAAGATGTAGCATCTGAGCTACTTCCTGAAGGAAATGGGATTGTCTGAGGCAATCAGCTCAGGAGTTATGTCAATTATCTTCTAAAAACCCAAAACAACCTCTGGGGAGTCCCTCCAGCTCTTCTGCTTGGCATTCAATCTGTTTCATCCCTCTTTTTCCCTTTCTAGTCTTCTCTCCACCAGACTCTAAATACTCTGTGCTCTATACCAATGATGGCAAACTCACATAGAAACAGATCCCTGTCTGGCACATATAACTTAGAAAACCACAGGTTAACATTACCTATATCATATGCTATTTTTATTTATTTTGTTAAACATTTCCCTATTATAATTTGATCTAGTTTAGGTTTCACTTGAGGATGTTGTGGACCAGATGAGTTTGATACCTCTGCTCCAGATAAATTGAACCAGTTTTTGTCAACTAAATATGCCCTGCACCCCCATGCCTCCAAGTTTTTGCTTTGGTGTTTCCTCTGCCAGAAATGCCTGTCTGCCCTCCCTCTCTTCTCCTGTTTAATTTATATCTCTCCTTTAAAGTGGCACATTGATAGAGTGCTGGTTTCATCCTTCTGAGTTAGAATCTCAGACACTAGCTGTGTGACCCTGGGCAAGTCACTTAACCCTGTTTGCTTCAGTTTCCTTATCTATAAAATGAGCTGGAGAAGGAAATGGCAAACCACTCCAGTATCTCTGCTGAGAAAATCCCAAATGGGATCATGGAGAGTCGGACATGACTGAAATGACTGTCCTTTAAAGGCTAGCCAAAAACCTTCCCTCAATTGAGAACAGAGCATGCTCTCAGACTTCATATCACCCTTGGCTTTTTATCTAATGCATTTCTCAGGTGATATCACATATTAGAGTTCTTTAAGGTAATGCAGTCTCCCTGGTAGGCTGTAAAGTCCCTAAAGGCAAAAGCCCCATCTCATCTTAATGTGTAATTCCTCAGATCTCTGCATACAGCAAGAACTTCATAAATGTTTGTTGTCATCTAATACAGATTACATAGCCACGGCACTCTCTCCAGTGCTTGGCACAATACTTTGCCCCTAATAGGTGCTTAATAAATGCTTATTGATTGATAGTCAATCAGATAATTTGGCATCTCTTTATGAGCCAAACATAACAATTCATAGGGAGAAAAAATAGACTTTGAGACCTGAATGATCAAATTGTCTGTCTGTATTGATCAAACAAACTGAAAGCTGCCAAGTTTCTAGCTTCCCTTTTGTGATGTAGATATCCATAGTCATGTAGGGTCCCAACTACTTAATAAAAAATATCTCCTTTATCATCCAGCATAGTCTAGTGGGCTTCTTGCCTGTATTTGTAAACAAGAAGGGGCTCCCCTTTTGGTAAAGTCCAGCATCCTTGAACCTTTCCCAGGCCTCTTTCTCCTTTTATAATTTATATCTTAAGCCTTATTCTATCCAATCCTTTCCAGCAAACCTTAACTACCTATTCCATTCAGGACTAGCTTCCAGGAGGCAAAAAGCTGACCCTGGAGTCAGAAAGACCTTGGTTCCAGGCCCATCTCTGACCTAGCCTGGCTAGGTGACTCTGGACTAGTCTCTTCTCCTCTCAAGGGAGTCTCTTCTCCCACAAAGGGAGCTTTTTTATAAGGCATTTTTTATACTAACGCAATCACAAGTTCGAAAAATTTAAGAAAAAAGCAAAAGTGATAAACAGAAAGCAATGTCCTGATCAGAGGCTTTTAACCTGGGTCTGTGGTCTTCTTTTTGCTTTTTCTTAATTAGACATTTTAAGCAATTTCAACATAACTTTCTTTGCCCCTCTGTGTATTTTATTTTGTGTATTTTAAGTCATGATTCTGAGAAGGGCTTTAGCACACTGCCAACAAGGTCCATGACACATCAAAAGTAAAGAACCCCTGGTCTAGATGCTGATGGGTATCTGAGACAGTACCTACCCTCAGGAAACTGAAATTCTACTGGCAAAGGAAACTTGCCAGTAAACAAATACAAAGCAATTTCAAGAGGCAGACAATGCCAATAGCTTGTGAGATGGAGAAGGGCATCATGTGCTGGAGAGAGCTGCTGAGCTGGGCTTTGGAGGATGCCAGGGATCCAAGGAACAGAGGTGAGAAGGGGGGTTGGTTTGTTCTGAAGTCAGCAGTGGAAAGATGGGATGTTGATCAGGGGAAACACTGAGCTGGACAGCTTGGCTGAAGCGGAGAGCCCATGGAGGGGACTGATATAAAATAAGCCCGAGAAGTCAGGGAGAAGTGAGGAGGGCTTTCAGTATTAGGCTAGAGATTTTGCAATGTGATCCTAAAGGCAATAGGGAGCCATTTGACTTCCCACCCATATTCCCCTTAGAGCGAACTCTTCACTTAATTTCAGGATCTAATCTCCTGGGTCAAAAAGCCTGCTAAAGTGGTAACACATGGATCAGTCCATACGTTACACCATCCAGGTGAGTTACCTGAAATCATTCAGTTGATCAACACTTTGTTAAGCGCCCACTAGTTTTGTACCAGTTTTTTTATTTCTAGTGCTTGGCTAAGTGCCTGGCACGTAGTAAACCCTTAAAAGTGTGAGTGGATTGATTGATCTTCTCTGCTAGGCACTGGAGGTAAAAGGCAAAAATTAAAGAGGTTTTTAGAGATAACACCTTAACCAGAACGAATAACTCAGTGTCAGGTGAGTGGGGGGATATTTTGGGACCATCAGGCTTTTGGCCATCTCATACATAACATCTTATGGGTCTGGGTGTCCATAACTTCACCTACAATTAGGATTAGGTGGTCCAGCTACAGTCTCAGGGGCACATGAATAATTCAAAGGCCAAACCTGAGAACACAGGGCACTTTTCAGGGTCTTCTAGCCTGGATCATTATGAATTTCTACCCTATACAGTGCTGGGAGCTGATAGATACAATTATTGAGCCATAAAACTTTCAGAGCTATTTCTACACTGTACAATTGGGAAAGAAAGGCTCCTTCACCACCACCACACCCTAGTGTTTGTTGGGGGACAGAACATGTTGCACACAGGCCTTGAATAGCTTGTTGGTGGCAACCTACCCATGTACAAAAGCTTTGACTCTCCTGAAAGCCTGCCTGCCCCGGGGTGGGTCTGCGCTGCTCCTTTCCCTTCATGGCTCTGGCTGACCTTGCCCATCTTAAAAGGGCCCTCCACTGAAGACTGAGAACCATTCCCCAAGGGAGAAGTAGTCAAAGCATATGAACAATCAGTCCTCCCAAGAAAAATGGAAACAATTAGGAATGATACAGAACATGGCTCCACATCAACAATAATGAGAGATGCGAATTCAGCCAAGTCTGAGGTTCAGCCTCAAATGCAACAAATTAGCACAAGCGACAAAAATAGTAAGTTAACGTTGGAGTGGTCCCAGGAAAATAGGCAACTAATACATCGTTGGTGGAGTTGGGAACTGATCCAATTATTCTCCAGAGCAATTTGGGATTATGCCCCCAAAGTGAATAAGATGCCAATCATATTGACCCAGAGATCTAGGCATTTACTGAGAGGTCAAAGATAGGAAAAAAAAGTCCCCAATAGACCACAATATTTGTAGGAGCACTTTTTGTAGAACTGGAAACAGACAAGGTGCCTAGGGATAGAGGAATGGCTAAATAATATTGATAACAGCAATAAAAGCTAGCATTTATGTAGTGCCACTGTGTGCAAGGCCCTGTGCAATGTTCACAACAGCTCTGGGAGGTAGGTGCTGTCATTATCCCCATTTTACAGTTGAAGAAACTGAGACAAATGAGGTAAGTGACTTACTTAGGGTCACGCAGCTATAGTAAGTGTCCAGATTTGAACTCTGGTCTTCCTGACTCCAAGCCCACTGCTACCAATGGTAGGTATGAAGAAACCCGATGCTCAGAGAGATTAAGCTAGTTAAGTATTTGAGGCCCAAACTCACTCCTCCTCCCAATTATTTATCTTGTTGGAGAATACTATTGCCCTCCTAATCCTCCAGGCCCCAGACCTTGGGATCATTTGCTTTCCTCCCATCCCATCCTCCTCACTCTTCCTTTAGCTGACCAATCCTGCCCTGGGTGGCATTTCTCACTGGCCCTCCTTCCTTCGACCCTCATACCCTCATTCTCTCTCTCTCCTGGATCAAGGGTCTCCACATTCTTTGACTGTGAAGTGCAGACCGTTTCTGAGCATGGACCCCTCCCCTCAGATGTATATTTTTCCTTACTTATAAATGATATCCATGTGCCACTGTACTAATAAGGATGGACATTGTAAAACATAAAAGAAACATTAAAAAGGGCAAGATAAGGATAAAACAATTTTGGATCTCAGAGGCAACAGGGAACCACCATCGTTTATGCTCTTATCTGTACAGTGGGAAAATCACTCGGGTAACTGTGTAGAGGGTGATATGGGTGGGGAACCTGCAACCTTGAAGCCACATATGGCCCTGTAGGCCCTCAAGTGTGCCCTTGAGGCTGCATGTAGCTTGAGACAAGTAGTCCAAGTGGCAGGTGCTGAAGATTTGAACTAGGGTTCAGTGAGGGTAGAAAGAAGGGGTGAAATATAGACATAGATTCTTAAAGAAATCTTGACCGTAGATTGATGTAGAAATGCCAAGATGAGGCAGGTGATTGGAAAGGTGACCCCTTTGGGTCAACCCTCATACGTTGCACTAGCCCAGATTTGTAGACTTACAGCCTGTACTATCACAATCACTTCCCATCTGGTCTTCAGGCATCCTGTCGTGCTATTAGTTCATCCCTCACATGGCTGACAAAACCACCCTCCTGATTAACATGTCTCTCCTCTGCTCAAAAACCTCCAAGACTCCCTATTGCCTCAAGGATATGTTCCAAACTCCTTAGCCTAGTGTTTAAGACCCTCCCCAGGCTGGGTTCAGGCTAGCTATGTGAACACCTTCCCCACATCTCCCTTTCATGCCCTCAGTTCTCCAGCTGGAGAGGACCACCTGTTCTCCTCATGCTTGGAAGACCCTCCTTTATCTTTGCCTTCTATAATACTTCCCTTCTTTCAAGGCTCATCTTCTTCCTGAGGTTTCCCTTGCTCCCCCTTTGTGGAGGGGAGTTTTCCCCATCTCTCATTTCCCTAAAGTTCAGTGAGTGCTTCCTTCTTTGGCCCTTTCCCAGACTACTTTGCATGATGCTACTCTGGTTACATGGCATATCCCCTCCCCCTTTTCCCTCTTTCTATCCTGGGGCAGGGACTATGTGGATTTTTATCTTTCAATCCTCAGCCAGAGTTCAGGACCTTATATATCATAGATGCTTAATTATTTCTTGAATTGTAATACAAGTCACTACCCTCCTCAGGCCCTTAGGCTCCTGGTCTGTAAAGGATAGGGGATGGCCCTTACAGTCTGCGATTATTTATGGGGCTCCCATGAGGGAGACTGCCCCTTCGTGGGCAGTGGGAGCAGGAAGGTAGCTGACCTCCTTGGGATCCACTCTAGATGACTTTCACTGACTGGCCCCCATGCCTGGCCCTCACTCCCTCTTCACCGTCATTGACTGAAACCCTTGGCTCTCTTCAAGTCTTGGCTCCAAGGCTGTCCCCTATATGAGGTATCTCCTAATCCCCCAGAGATGTCAGTGTGTGACTGTGCCTCAGCACCCCAGGGGAGGCGGGTTCATTCTGAGATATTTCATACAACTGTAGACCTAAAGGCTCTTGATCGTCCTGGTTATCTGAACACTCTCTAGTTCATTGACGTCTCTCCTGATCCCAGAACTGAACCCAGCGGTCTGGATAAGGGGTGGTGAGGGCAGAGGAGAGTGGGATGAGCCACCTATTCCCAGAAGCTCCGATCCCTCTTAACATCGTCTAAGATTGCATAAGTTTTCATGGCTTCCACATATACCACCGACCCAAATAGAGTTTCTGGGCTGTTAAAACCACCCACATCTTTCCCAGAACATAGGGTAAATAATTGTGCCTCTCTCATCTTGTATTGATGAAAGTGATTTTTATATCCAATGACAGAACTTTACATTGAATTTTGTGTTACATCCAGCTTGAAGCTCTAGCCTGACAAAACGTTGACTGTCACCCGCCATATTAGTTCTTCCTCTGAGCTCTTTTACCTGCAAGTTTTCTGAGTATGTCCTTTCTGCCTCAACTCAAGCCACTGATCTGACTGATCTGAGCAGATCCCTAGGACACTCCATTAGAGACCTCCCACCATTTTGACTGCTAACATCTAGCTCTTGGGTCTGTCTGCGTAATAGGTTTTAAATCTCTGTCATTGTTTTCTTGCTTTTAACCATGCTTCTCCATCTTCTTCCCAAGTACAGCATTAGATGTTTGATCAAGCTCTTCAGTGTAATCTAGGTAAAGGAAGGAGTGAAGGAAGCAAACATTTATTATGCATCTGCTAGGAGGCCAGCCCATTCAATTACTCTTACAAATATTATTTCTATCCACAGCATTTCCCTCACGGCTTAGTTTGGATATCCTTTCACAAAAGGAAACGAGCTTAGTCTGGTGTGACCTGTTCCAGATGAAGTCAGGCTGACTCTGGAATTGCCATCTCTCTCTTTAGATATTTGTCAGCTCTCTCTAATGACCAGTTCAAGAGTTGTTTCAGGAATTGAAAGCAAGCTCTCTCCAATCCAGAACAGAGTTGGCAGGCTATACTCTCTTAGCTTTTTTTGCTGCCTCATTGGATTTTTATGGAATTAAAAATTCAGGCGTGGTGATGGTCACTAAGCCAAATGATGACAAAGTAAGAAAATAGAAGAACTTGCCTAAAGGGACCTCTCTTAGCCAAAGTCTCATGAAAGACACTAAGCAGATGGGCTATCTCTTCTAGACAACAGAGGCATCTTCATTTTATTTTTAAAAATATATTGACGCACTTTGTTGTGGCAAAGCACTTTCCAATAAGCTCCCAAAGAAACCCCCTCACAAAGTGTGTTCTCTTAAAAGCGAATCAGTCATCTGCAGAGCAGAGGGATTTGACCTTTAATTCTGACACTGGGATGGAATTCCCGGTGATCATTGTAACTAACCAGAGCTTTGTTGAATTGAGTTATGATAAAATGAATATAAACCCTGCATCCTCTCACCTCTCTCCTAGCTAAAATGAGTTTGCCCATCACAAACTCATATTCTGTTAACTTGATTTTATCAAATGCTGCTATATGCTTAAGAAGAATTCCTCTGTAGGAATGTGAAAAAAAAGTTGTATGACAGGACTTCTACCCTAGGATACTTCCAGTCTAGCTGGGATGACAATAGCTGCACATATTTGTATTCAGTCAGGAGCACCTAAAGAACATGTTGATGGAGGTTAACCCATAGACTAAAATGAGATATGTTAGTTAAGAAGTAGATACTAAGGCGGAGCCAAGATTGCGGAGTAGAAGGACGCACGTTTACGAGCTCTGAAACCAAAAGCCCATAGAATTAATGTAAAAAGAGTCCCCCATAACTTCTGGGTCAATACAAGGTGTGCAGAAACAGAGTGGAAGAGATTTCCGTTCCAGGGAGCCCTGGAGACCTGTCCCCAGGGTCCAGCATGCCCCGGAAAGTGGACCCCACCCCCAGAGCTGCCCTGGCCATGGCCCCAGAGAAGCTGATCCGAGCAGGCTTCAGAGACGGAAGCTCCGGCAGCCGGGAAAGTCCCTCCGCCCACAGAAGCTACAGGTCAGTGAGAAAGAAGGCCGGGCTGGAGGAGAGGGGGAGCAGGGCGTCTCTGTGACTTGGGCCTCCTCGGGAGGAAGCAGTGGCGGCAGAGACAGGGGCAGGAAGCGACGGAGGCAGAGGTGTGGGCGGCGGCTGAGGCGGCAGCGGCCCAGGACTCAGGAATCCCCCAACAGCAGGCAGGATCTTCATTACGGAAGATTCCCGCATAAAACCTGACGGAGCTGAGCCTGGGAGACGGCCCTGCCCCCACCCCGCTCTATTACTGAAGGCTTCTGCTCAAAGCCCCCAAGGAAACTGAGATTGGGAGGCGGGCCCCCCACCCCGCCCCCACCCGCTCCATTCCTGAAAGTCTCTGCATAAAGCCCTTGAGGGATCAGAGTCTGGGAGGCGGCCCTGCCCCCCACCCCAGCACCTGAACTAAAGCTCACTGATTGACAGCCGGCAGGAGGAAAGCCCATTTAAATCTCAGAGGCCAAGCACTAGCTGGGCGGATCCAGGCGGGGGTGGAAAGGAATCTCAGAAGTCAAGTAACTGGCTGGGAAAATGCCTAGAAAAGGGAAGAAAAATAAGACTATAGAGAGTTTTTTCCAACAAATGCAAATGATCCCGACCTTCGGATCTGATGATGAGGACGTATCCTTGCCATCAGGGAAAGACGTGGAGGGCGGGGCCTCAGTACCCCAGATACCCCAGGGGGGTGGCGGGTGGGCTCAGGCCCTGGAAGAGCTCAAAAAGGATTTTGAAAAGCAAGTTAGACAGGTGGAGGAAAAACTGGGAAGAGAAATGTCAGAGATGCAACAAAAATATGAAAAACGGGTCAATACCTTGGTAAAGGAGACCCAAAAAAATGCTGAGGAAATTAACACCTTGAAAAATAGGCTCACTCAATTGGCAAAGGAGGTTCAAAAAGCCAATGAGAAGAATGCTTTCAAAAGCAGAATGAGCCAAATGGAAAAAGAGGTTCAAAAGCTCACTGAATTTAATAGTTCTCTCAAAATTAGAATGGAACAGATGGAGTCTAATGACTTTATGAGAAACCAAGAAATCACCAAACAAAACCAAAAGAACGAAAAAATGGAAGAGAATGTGAAATATCTCATGGGAAAAACAACTGACCTGGAAAATAGATCCAGGAGAGACAATTTAAAAATTATGGGACTACCTGAAACTCATGATCAAAAAAAGAGCCTAGACATCATCTTCCATGAAATTATCAAGAAAAACTGCCCTGACATTCTAGAACCAGAGGGCAAGATAAGTATTGAAAGAATCCATCGATCACCACCTGAAAGAGATCCAAAAAGAGAAACTCCTAGGAACATTGTGGCCAAATTCCAGAACTCCCAGCTCAAGGAAAAAATCTTGCAAGCAGCTAGAAAGAAACAATTCCAGTACTGTGGAAATACAATCAGGATAACCCAAGATCTAGCAGCTTCTACATTAAGGGATCGAAGGGCGTGGAATAGGATATTCCAGAAGGCAAAGGAACTAGGACTCAAACCAAGAATCACCTACCCAGCTAAACTGAGTATAATACTTCAAGGGAAAATATGGTCTTTCAATGAAACAGAGGACTTTCAATCATTCTTAATGAAAAAACCAGAGCTGAAAAGAAAATTTGACTTTTAAACACAAGAATGAGAAGAAGCATGAAAAAGGAAACAGCAAAGAGAAGTCTTAAGGGACTTACCAGAAGTGAACTGTTTACATTCATACAGGGAAAGACAATATTTCTAACTCTTAAAACTTTTCAGTATCTGGGTAGTTGGTGGGACCACACATACACATGTAAACGCATGCACACACATACACACGTATACGCATGCACACACATACACACATGCACACACATACAGAGATAGAGAGCACAGATTGAACTGAATAGGATGGGACCATACCTTAAAAGAAACTAAGGTAAATGGTGAGAGAGAAATGTAGGGGGAGGAAAGAGAGGGAAAGGGAAGGGGGTAACTATATGTCATTTAAGAGGCAGGTAGGAGTTTTTCTTAGTGGAGGGAAAAAGAGGAGAGCTGAGAGAAAAAAAAAAAAAAGAAGTTTACCCTCATCACATTTGATTAAACGAAGGAGTGAAATGCACACTCATTTTGGTATGAAAACCTATCTTACAGAATAAGAAAGTGGGGGAGAAGGAGATATTGCAAGGGAGGGGGTGATGGAGGGGAGGGCAAAGGGAGGGGGGAGCAATTTGAAGTCAACACTTGGGGAGGGAGAGGATCAAGAGACAGAAGAGAAACAATGAGGGGCAGGTTAGGAGGGATGGTAATCCAGTTGGTCTTACACAACACGACTATCAGGGAGGTCATTAGCAAAACTACACAGATATGGCCTATATTGAATTGCCTGCTGTCCCAAAGGGAATGGGTGGGGAGGGAGAGATGGGGAGAATTTAGAACTCAAAGTTTTAGGAACAACTGTTTAATATTGTTGTTGTAACTAGGAAAGAAGACATACAGTTAATGAGGAATAGAAAGTCATCTGGCCCTACAGGAGAAAAGAGAAGATGGAGACAAGAGAAGGGAGGGATGACAGAAGAGAGGGCAGATTGGAGATAGGGAAAATTAAATTGCTTGGGGTATTGGGGTGGGGGGGAGGGGATAAAGGGGGAGAAAATTTGGAACCCAAAAATTTGTGAAAATGAATGTAAAAAATTAAATAAATAAATAAATAAATAGGTTTATAAAAAAAAAAAAGAAGTAGATACTAAAATGAAAGAAAAATATATGATATGACCCAAGGAAGAGATAAAGTGCCCAAATGGCTTCCTGGTAGAGGAAGGTAGAGTTAGGGGCCCTGGCAGGGAGAAGGCAATCAAATCTTTCCAAATCTTGCTCTGCACTTGGCGGATCTCTCTAATGTTAAAGATCATACATTCTGTAGGAGGATGGTTATCGATGGCCCTCTGCCTGCATGTCAGTTCCAAGAACTTTAAGCATGTCAGTGAGGTTGAATCACAGAGTATGTGAGGTGGAAAATGTGGAAGAAGACAAGAAAGGCAGGAATGGTTTGTGTTCTGAAATACTAACAGAAGACTTTACATTTGATCCTGCAGGGGATAGGCAATCACTGGCACTTGTTGCTTATGTGTGAGGTAGTGAGACCTGATCAAACTTCCATGTTAGGAAAATTACTTTGGCATCTGCATGTAGGATGGAGTGGAGTGGGAGGAACTCGAGACTAGGTACTTCTCTCCTCCTGTGACAACCAATCAGGTTCTTGCAGTAGCCTAGGCCAGAGGTGATGAAGGCCCAGATTTGGGTGATGATGCCAATGATAGATAATATTTCTATAGCACTTACTAGGTGTGAGGCCTTATGCTAAACCTTTTCTGGTTATTATCTCATTTGATCCCCACAACAACCCTGGAGGACAGGTGCTCTTAATGGCCTCACTTTACAGTTGAGAAGACTGAGCCGAACTGGTTAAGTGACTTATTCAGGGTCCTACAGCTAGGACGTGTCTGAGGCCAGATTTGAACTCTAGTTTTCCTGACTCAAGGCCTGATGCTCTATCCTGTATAAGAGGAGAGAATGGATATACACATATACATGCATTCATGTATGCATATACATGAACATATATACCCACATATATATCTATACACATACATATGTATATATGTATATACAAAAGCACATGAATATAAAAAGATCATTTTCATAAATTGTATATTACCTCTATATAATTTATATATTATATAATATGTTTACTATTTCTATACAATTTATTTATATTTTGTATGTACATGTGTATATATACATATAAATATACATGCATATAAAGACATATACACATAAATATATTATGAGCATAAATCATGTTTATGATTTTATATATGTATGTATGTATGCATGTATCTATGTGATTTGTGAAGGTAGAAACTAGCAGATTTGACAACAGCTTTGCTATGTGGGGTAAGAGTAATTGAAGTATCGAGAGTGACTGTAAGGTGGTGAGCTTGAAAGAAAAAGAGCACATTGGTGTCCTTGCCAATGATAAGGAGGTCAGGATGAGGAAAAGTTTGGAAGGAAAGATGATAAATTCTGTTTTGGACATTTGAAATTTGGGTCACCCTCAGGGACATCCGTCGGAGATATCTAAAAGCTAGTTAGTGATATGTGTCTGGAGCTCAGAGAGAGCCTAGAGCTGGCTGTGTGTGTGTATTGTTGGATGTGACTAAAAACCAAATGAACAACAAGAACTCTTCCATCCCTATTTGGAAGACTGCATTACTGGTGGCTTAGGTAGCTCTGAAGACTTGATCAGAATATTTGAAAAGGATGAAAGTTCGTTTCCTGCAAGGAAATGTCTAACAATGCAAAACTGTTCTGACTCTTCAGAGGCTCCACAGTTTGGGGCAATTGGTTTCTGTGGTTGTGGGCAGAACCATAACTATGAATTTTCCTGTCTGGGACAAGTACCACAAACCACACCTCTCACAAACAACAGGAAATACTCTTTCAGTTGGGTGGGGCAGGACACTGACAAATTCTTTGGATTTACAGATACTGCTATATTGATGTGAAACTGCTGCTATTGAGGCCAGAGAGGGAAGGAACTCATCACAACCTGCCATCTGGTATCTTCTATCTTAGCAAATATTTTTTGCTTACTAGACACTAAGTTCTGTTATTTCTAGCTGATGAAGGACACTAAGCGCTGGGGAAAAGTGCACTGGGGAAAAGTATTAGCTGCCCCACCCTAGTTAGAGATCTGGTTCTGGAGCTTCATTCAGGTTGGAAAAACAGTGAGTAATTCCTCAAATCACTTCTTTTCATCTGGTTTTCAAAAGGCAAGTATGGAAAATCCCACGTTGAAATCAATGAGTGAAAGGAGGGGGAATTCATCAGTCAGTTCTTTTTGAAGAAGTCCTTGGTGGGCATGGACAGGTATGCTAGAATCTCTAGGTCTCACCATTATCTATCCAAAGGCTGTTCATAATTATACTTTTCTGGTGAAAAAAAAAAAAAGAGGAAGCTGGACCCACTGATTTAAGGTCAAGGTAGAAAAGGCAAGGAGAAGTGGACATCTTGCTTGTATGTGTGTTTTGTATCTTTCTGGGTAAATTCTTGCCCATTGTAGACAGATCCTTGATCTGCAGCCCTTGGGTATGCCAACATCTGCAGTCCCTGGCCAGGGCCTTCTTACAAAAATCTCTTTTGAAGGTCTTCTGCTGAGATCTGCCAATCAAAACACTGCCGTTGGAAAACCTATTGGTGAAAACTAAGGTTCATTATTTTTATGTTGTTACCATTGTTAATAGCAAAATAGTAAATAGTAAAATAGTAAGGAAGGAGTTGAGATTTTTTTCAGTTTTGAACATTTTAGGCAAAATAAGTTTCAGCTTCTTATCAGAATGAAGAGGTCCTAGCAAGCTATGTGCCAGTACTATGTGTTTGGTTTATGGTCCCAACCTGTTGTTTAACTGGAGTAGAGAACTCCTGGTATGAAAAGTTTCTCTATCAATGCAAGTTGGCACCATCTCTGTGACTAATAAATTTAGAGAGCTGCTAGGGGTCGTTGGTTATGCAGCTGGATTCTGCCAATGGTAAGACTTGAACCTAGGTCTTTCTTAATACTCTCTCCTACATAATACTGCATCTCATTCCAGTTATTTTGATGAAAAATATGTTAAGGTTAAAATAGCATATATTTTTTAAAAAGTATGGAAATTTAAATGTCAGTGGTAAAATATGTAAATGTTAATAGATATTAAGGAAGATTATTTTTTTGAAAAACCCAGTGAAAATATGCTTCAACAGTGGAAATAGATTTTTTTTAATTAGGAGAGTTAGTTAATTTAAAATTTTTTATTATTATTTTTAACATTCATTAAAACTTTTTGAGTTCAAAATTCTCCCCCATTGTAAAATAAAAAAATTTGATATTAATTACATATGTGAAATCATGGAAACGTTTCCATATTAGGAAATATTTCATGTTGCAAAAAACCCCAAGAAAAATAAAGTGAAAAATTATGTTTCAATCTACATTCAGATTCCACCAGTTCTTTCTCTGGAAGTGGATCCCATTTTTCATTGTCCTTTCAATGTCCTTTGGTATTGTCTTGGATTATTGCATTGATCAGAGTAGTTAAGTCAATCACAGTTGATCATCATTACAATCTTGCTATTACTGTATACAATGTTCTTTCTCCCGGTTCTGCTCACTTCATTTTGCATCAGATCATGTAAGTCTTCCTAGGTTTTTCTGAAACTACCATGCATATCATTTGTTATGGCACAATAGTATTACATTACAATTAGATATCATGACTTCTTCAGCCATTCCCCAATAGATAGGCATCTCTTCAATTTCCAATTCTTTGCTACCACAAAAAGAGAGGGTATAAATATTTTTATACATATAGGTCCTTTTTCTTTTCCTTTGAGCTCTTTAAAATACAGACCTAGTAATGGTATTGCTAGGTCAAAGGTATTCACAGTTTTATAGCCTTTTTGCATATAGTTTCAAATTGCTCTCTAGAATGGTAAGATCCATTTACAGCTCCACTAACAGTGCACAGGTCTCCCAAATGTTCTACATCCCTTCCAACATTTGTCATTTTCCTCTTCTGTCATATTAGCCAATCTGATAGATACGAGGTGTTCAGAGTGGTTTGTATTTCTCTAATCAATAGTAATTTTGAGCATTTTTTCATGTAACTATAGATAGCTTTGATTTCTTCTGAAAACTGCCTGTTCATATCCTTTGATCATTTATCAGTTGGGAAATGACTCATATTCTTATAAATTTGACTCACTTCAATATGTATTTGAGAAATGAGGCCATTATCAGGGAAACTTGCTATAAATTTCTTGCCCTACTTCCCTGCTTTCACCCTAATCTTGATGTCATTGGTTTGTTTGTGTAAAACCTTTTTTAATCTAATGTAATCAAAATTATCTACTTTACTTCTTATAATGCTTTCTTTCTCTTGTTTGGTCATAAATTCTTCCTTTGTTCATAGATCTGATAGATAAACTATTCCATACTCCTCTTATTTGTTTATGATATCACCACTTATGTCTAAATTCTATACCCATTTTTACCTTATCTTGTTATATGATGTGAGATGTTAGTTTATTACTAGCTTCTGTTAAATTAGTTTCCAATTTTCCCAGCAATTTTTGTCAAATAGTGATTCCAAAATCTTGGATGTTTGGGTTTATCAAACACTAGGTAACTATGACAATTTACCCCAGTGTCTTGTGCACCTAATCTATTCCACTGATCCACTACTCTGTTTTGTAGCCAGTTTTAGATTGTTTTGATAATTACTACTTTGTAGTACAGTTTGAGATCTGGTCACCTTCCTTTACACTTTTTTCATTGTTTCCTTTGATATTCTTGATCTTTTGTTGTTTCATATGAATTTTGTCATTCTTTTTTTCCTAGAATAACTCTTTGGTAGTCTGATTGGAATGGCACTGAATACGTAAATTAAGTACTAGTCATTTTTATTATATTGACTTGACCTACCCATGAACAATTAACATTTCTCCACCTGTTTAGATCTGACTTTATTTCTGTGAAAAAGTGTTTTGCAGTTGTGTTCATATAGTTCCTGACTTTGTCTCGGCAGGTAGACGCCCAAGTATTTTATATTGTCCGCAGTGATTTTAAATGGAATTTCTCTTTCTATTTCTTCCTGCTAAGTTTTGTTGGTACCATGTAGAGATGTTAATGATTTATTTGACTTTACTTTATATCCTGCAACTTTGCTAAAGTTGTTAATTATTTCAATTAATTTTGAGTTGATTCTCTTATATTATCACATCACCTGCAAAGAGTGATTGTTTTAATTCCTCATTGTCTATCCGAATTACTTCAATTTCTTTTTCTTGTCTTATTGTTATAGCTATATTTCTAGTACAATATTGAATAGTAGTGGTGATAATAGGCATCCTTCTTTCAGTTCTGATCATATTAGGAAAGTTTCTAGCTTATCTCCATTACAGATAATGCATACCGATAGTTTTAGATAGATAATAATCATTTTAAGGAAAGTTCCATTTATTCTTGTGCTTTCTAGTGTTTTAAATAGGAATGTGTTACATTTTGTCAAAAGTCTTTTCTGCATCTATTGAGATAATTGTACGATTGTTGATCTTTTATTGATATGGTCAATTATGCTAATAGTTTTCCTAATATTGAACCAACCCTGGGTTCCTGATATAAATCCTACCTGGTCATAGTATATGATCTTTGTGACGTATTGCTGTAATCTGCTAGTATTTTACATAAAATTTTGTGGCAATATTTATCAAGAATGTTGTTCTATAGTTTTCTTTCTCTATTTTACTCTCCTTGGCTTAGGTATCAAAATCATATTTGTGTCATAAATGGAATTTGGTAGGAGTCCTTTGCCTATTTTTCCAAATAGTTTATATAGTATTGGAATTCTTTGTTCTTTAAATGTTTGGTGAATCCATCTGGTCCTGGGGATTTTTCCTTAGGGCGCTCATTGATGGCTTGTTCAGTTTCTTTTTCTAAGATGGAGTTATTTAAGTATTCTGTTTCCTCTTCTGTTAATCTGGGCAATTTGTAGTAGACCTTCTTTTACAGAGGCTAAGGCCTATTACAGGAAGGAGAGGGGGTTTGGAATGTTCTGGTTTCCAGAAGCCAGACTAAAAGCATTGACCTTTAGAAACAACACCTTTGAGGGGCTATTGAAAGTAGAAATGCTTCTGCTTCATAGTTAATGACAGTGCGAAGCTAAAGGATTTTAACTGGATTTTAACAAGATGAGCTGCTCAAGAGCTGGAAGGCTGATGATAATGGGCAGCTACAGCTCATCTCTGGGTCCACTTCTGCCTGGGAGTGGGAAAGGGAGGTCAATAGCTTTAGTTACCCTCCAACCCCCCAAATCTTCATCAGTGTGAAATGGGAAGTGAAGTCAGAGAGATAGTGGAACTGCTTCTTGTTTTTATGCAGAAAGGAACTGTATAAAAGAGAGAAACAGATGGAGAGAAAGACAGACAGAGACAGAGAGAGACAGGGAAGAGAAAGACAGTGCCAGAGTCAGAGAAATAAAACCAGAGAGAAAGAGAGACTGACAGAGAGAGAGAGAGAGAGAGAGAGAGAGAGAGAGAGAGAGAGAGAGAGCTTGTCTCTTCCCTAATCCAATCCATTCTGCCTCCAGTACGTTAAATTAATATTAATTTAATTATTTAAAATTAATATTTCCCAAACACTATTTCATTGACCAACACCTCTGCAGCAAAACCCTCTCTACATAATGAATTTCAAACTTAGACATGCATTCAAGCCCCAATACAAACCAGTGGATCGGACTCAGATCCAGCCTCGGATACTTTATTATGTGACCCTAAAAAAGTCACTTAATTTCTGTTTGCCCCAGTTTCCTCAACTGTAAAATGGGGATCACATTAGCAGATAACATTAGCAAGATAAACTTGCAGAGTTATGAGGATCAAAAGAGATAACTGTAAAATGATGAGCACAGCGCTGGGCACCATATGAAGTTAGCTATTAGTGAAAATGTTTGAAGTCACACATAGAGTTCTTCTTAGAGTCCAAGGTAACAGTGGCTCTTCTAGGGGCCCCAGTGGCCAGTACATGTTGAGAGAGGGGCCCAGAAGGATGCTCTATCTGTCTGGCGGTGTGACATCTCTGTTGCACCCATCTTGAGTTGTTGTTTCCCTTAATAAATATTGATTTGCTTTTCTGGTATTTAGCTCCTCTCTGTCCAGAGAGCTCTTATGCTGTGTGGTCCCTGACCTGCTCCACTGCCACACACTCAGGCCTAACCATGATTGTACATGGTAGATGCGCCATTGGCCTACTTGTTGGTTGGTCCATTCTCTCATGCTATGTTGTGTTCTCTTGTACTTGACAGCCACTCACTCCCCTCTTCAGTGAATTCTATTAGCTCCCTCTTGAAGGAAAAACAACATAAATGCCCTCTGTTAGGCTTTTAAAGCCTTCCCAACCTCATCCCAACCTCCTTTCAAGCCTTCTTATACAGTAGTCCTTTTATTGGACTCCATCATCCGGTCAAACTTGTCTTGCCGTTCCTCACACAGTCCTCCATCTCTTTTATCTCTGCCTTGGCACTCCTATCACCATGTCTAGAATGGACTCTTTTCTCACCTCCACCTTTGGAATTCCTAGTGTCCTTCAAGACCACCCTCTGTATGAAGTCTTTCCCCATCCCCTTCCCTCCTCAAATCGCTTTGTATTTATTTTACTTGTATTCTGAATGCATATATATATATATGCATGCGTGTATATTTATGTACATATGGATGTGTTACATAGACACATATGTTGTCTCTTCTGAGAAAATGCAGAAGGTGATCTCTTTGAGGGTAGCTGCTGTTTCACGTTTGCCTTCGTATTTCCAGAACTTAGCAGAGTGCCTGGGGACATATCAGTCACTTGACAAAAGTTAGTAGATTGATTGATTACCATGAAGGGCCTTGTATTTATGCAGTTTGGGGATCAAAGCAACCAGGACTACTCAGCTTGGAGAAGAGAGGATTTCAGAGGATATCAAAGCTCTCTTTAAGCATTTAAAGGGCTATCATATGGAAAACAGATTTGACTGGGTCTCTTTGGTCTCAGAAGGCAGAATTAGAGTGGAAAGTTCAAAGAAACCCATTTAGACTTGAGGGAAAGATAATTTTCCTAATATTCAGAGCTATCTACAAGTGAAATGGGTCACTAGCGGACTTCCAAGTTCACAGCCTTGTTGGCTGTGTTTTTATTCCAGCAGTAGTTGGATTTGATGGCCATTGAGGTCTTTTCTGATGCTGACGGTCGATGTTTTTTTTGCATGTAAGTGACGTGTGTGTGTGTATGTATTCTTAACCTCCCCTACTAGGTCATAAACTTTCTGAAGGAACAAACTCTACTTACTGTTTTCTCCTTTAGCAATAATTCAATGGATCCATGATCTATAGCACTTTAAGGTTTGTAAAGTGTATACAATGCAATGATTAGCATTGTTTGGTGCTATTATTATTGGATGCTAGGTGATCCAGTGAATAGAGCTCTAGACTTGAAGTCAGGAAGACTTGATTTCAAATATAGCCTTTTACTAGCTGACTGATTCTGACAGATTGCTTAATCTCTGTCTGCTTTAGTTTCTCCATATGCAAAATGGACATAATAACAACACATACCTTGCAGGGTTCTTGTGAGGATCAAATGAGGTAATTCTTGTAAAGTGCCTAGCATTTACAGTTGTAAGGGATTGGGGCGCTTCTTAGGCCAGGACCAGTTCTGAAACCACAACTCTCCTGAGATCATACCACCTTGGAAACACCAAAAGTCTTTCAAGCTCCTAGAGTTAGCTCCGACAACACATGAAAATGTTTGGGACAGAATCTCACCTACCTTAAGGTGAGTTGAATTCAACTTTAACATAAAGTTCAAAGTCAAGAAATAGGCTGGAAAATGAGCAAACACACAAAAAAGAACCTAACCATAAAAAGCTACTGTAGTGACAGGAAGATTAAGATATAAACTCAGAAGAAAACAATAATGTGATAGATAAACAGCTACAAGCAAAGTCTAAAAAATATTTGCAAATTGGAACAAATCCAATAAGAATTTCTGAAAGAGCTAAAGAGACAGCCAAAAAAATTTTTTTACTTCTGCCTTTCTTACTTCAGCTAAAGCATAATAGAGTCTGTTACAGCCTCTTATTTTAACTCTGTGTACATGTCTTTCTGTTTCAAGTATGACTCTTATAATGAACATACTGTAGGATTCTGGTTTCTAACCCATTATGCTATCTGCTTCCATTTTATGGATGATTTTATCCCATTCACATTCACTGTTATAATTACTAACTGTATATTTACCTCTATTCTATTTTCTTATTCTCCTCTCTCTTTTTTACTTTCTGCCTCACAGTCTGTTTTGTTTCTTACCACTGACTCCTTTAATTTGCTTTCCCTCTTACCACCTCTCTTTTCTCTTATCCCCTTTTCCCCTCCTACTTCCCTGTTTGGTAAGATAGAATTCTATTATCTATTGATACATATTTTCCCTCTTTGAACCAGTTCAGATGAGGGTGAGTTTCAAGCATTGCTCCCCATTTTCCATTCCATTATAAAAGCTCTTCCTTATGCTTCTCTTTTCTGGGACAATTTTCCCTATTCTTTCTCTCCCTCTTCCTAGTACTTCTCTATTTCTCACCCTTCCACTTTTTTTTTGAGATCATCCCAACATAATTGATTTATACTTGTGCTCTCTTTGTAGACTCCTTCTAACTTCTCTAATAATGAAAAAGTTCTTAGAAGTTACATGTATCAAATATCAAAAGAAAAACTTCACATTTTTTCTATGGATTCCTTTCATATTCTTGACCTTTCGCTATTCCAGATGAATCTTGTTATTGTTTTTTCTAGTTCTATAAATTAATTCTTTGGTAGTTTGATTGGTGTGGCACTAAATAAGTGAATTAATTTAGGCAGTTTTGTCATTTTTTATTATGCTGGCTCAGCTTATACATAAGCAATTAATATTTCTCCAGTTGTTTAGATCTGACTTTATTTTTGTGAAAAGTATTTTGTTTTGTGATTTCTTGGTTTCTCATAAAGTCATTAGCCTCCATCTGTTCCATTCTAATTTTGAGAGAACTATTTTCTTCAGTGAGCTTTTGAACCTCTATTTCCATTTGGCTAATTCTGCTTTTGAAAGCATTCTTCTCCTCATTGGCTTTTTGAACCTCTTTTGCCAATTGAGTTAGCCTATTTTTCAAGGTGTTATATATATGAATTTTATAATCTCTAAAGTCCTGGGGAGCTCTAAATGTTATGTAACATGCTGGAGTTGTCTGTCAAGCTGAGGTCCTCCTCACCTCTCATCTGAGCTATGACAATAGCCTCCTCATTGGTCTCCCTGCCTCAGTTCATTCACACTACAATTCATTGTCCACTCAGCTCCTAAAGAATGGGTCTGACCATGTCACTCACTCCCCTCCTCAACAAACTCCAGTGGCTCCCTACTGCCTCCAAGATTAAACGTAACCTCCTCTTTAGGGCATTTAAAACTCTTCCTACTCTGCCCTATTCCTATATTTCCATCCTTTCTCCTTCTTCTCTTCTGGATTCACTCTAACATCCACCCTTGCTCTTTCTCACAGAATACATTCCGTGCTTTTGTCTGGCTTGGCTGTTCTCATGCCTGGAAAGTCTCCCACCCAACCTCTGCCTCTTAAATGCCTGGCTTGCTTTAAGATTCAGAGTAACAACACCACCAGTCACAGTAAGTCTTTGTGGAGTACTTTCTAGTTTGTAAAACTTTACTTTTGTTATATCATCTAATCCTCATAACAGACCTGTGAGGTGGGAGCTGTTATTAGCATTTTGCATTTAAGGAAACTGAACCACAGAGAGGTGATGTGATTTTCCCGTGGTCCCAGCAGGATCTAAAGCAGACTTCTTCTGGCCCCACATCTAGCCCTCTGAGATCCAGCATGCTGCCTTCCTGCTTCAGACCTGTCCTCCAGAGTCCTTATCCCTGGCTTCTCCTCCTGAAACTCCTCTCTCTGCGTTGTCCTTGGTGTCTCTCAGCTTGAGACCTTTCTTAGCTTCCCTTGCACAAATGGGTAGTTTTGTGTGCCCACAGGCGTGGTGGAGAAGGACAGCTTCTGTTCCAGCTCTGACAGATTGTCAAGGCTCCTAGGGCCCCAGAGGCCCCAGTTCACCTTTGCCTTTGCCCCTGGCCTTCTGATCTTTCTGTTCCCTTCTGTGATGAAATATGTCCTGTGCCCCAGCCCATGTCTCCTGAGATTTCTGCCCTGGGAATGTCCCTCTGAGACCCAGACACTGGGGAAGTGGAGTCCCTTCCATCAGACAGGCCTCGTCTTACATCTTTCTTTCAGCAGAAATCATCGTAGGCCATGCAAATCACTGCAGGTGCTCACACGCCACTCTAAGCATGCAGGATAAAGCATTTGTTAATTCACATCTAGCATCACAACAGGTCATTTTCCTACACACAGGCCACGTATTTGCTGAATAAAAGAAAGCAAGACCACACCCACCTGCTGAACAGTAGGAAGCACACTGATGTTAGAGTCTGAGGAGATGGTTTTCAGGCCTGTTTCAGGAACTTACTGCTCACCTGACCTATGATCACAGAACACAGATTTAGAGCCACAAATGACTTTTGAGGATATTGAGTCCCTCACTGAAGAATGAGAGAGCTGAGGCCCAGGGCTATGAAGTCCAGGATCACATGGCGAGTAAGTGTCTGACAGAGGAGATGAAGCGGTCCTGACTCCATGTTCAGTGCCCTATCCAGTGAGACACACTGCCTCATATCACTTAAATTCTCTGGGCCTCAGTATCCTCTTCTCTGAAACAGGGGTGGGGTGGGGTTTGCACTAGATGACCTTTAAGGGACCATGAAGCTCTGTATCTATCCTATGCTCCTTTACAGACAAAACATATTTGTCTATCTATCTGTCACACCTATACCAATCTGCACATGTGTATATGCTACATGGATATTGGAACCCAAGCTGATACTTCTTCTAGGGCTACTAGATGAGTGTGTTAATGATATTGAGAAGACATTCTTCCCAGCCCCTCTATCTGACTAGCCTATCAGTCTGCAAATACTTGCCTCTTCTTTCAGTCATGACAATCTTAATTGGGTTGAGGAGTGTTCTCATGGGAGAAATCCATTTGGTTCAAGATTAGGGGTTATCTATAATGCCAGGCCTAGGCTTAGACTTTTGAGACTCTGTTCATACCAAAAAATATTTGAAGGCAAAAACCAGTGAATCATTTGAAAAGTATTACTTATGCCCTTAGTAGATGCTGGTATCATGCTAAATAAGGGTTGAGGATGCAAGCACACAAGTAAAACTGGCCTGGCTCTTAAAAAAACATTTTCTAATGGGGTAACGATATACAAGTATGTCAGCATTTAGAGACCATACCAAAGGACCAGTTCCTCAAACAACATCCGGCACCCTCCACATTTTGGTTATCCCATAAACTCTAGCTAGACCTGGACTGGCTTTCTGCTTACCCCAGGATGGAGTCTTTCTGATCACTGTCACTCACATTTATGCAATAATGAGGGCATCAGGAATTACATTGATAGAACATCTCCTAGTTTACAAAGTCCAAGAAGAGTCACTTTCATCCCCAGAATTTAATTCCTTCATCTATAAAATGAGAAGGCATTTGATCTCTAAGCTCTCTTCGTAGTACAAATCTTTGATCCTATGAAGTGAGACCTGTCTTCCAAAAACAGGATCAAGTGTCTCATTTTTCAGGTTGATTTAACAAATATGAATTGTGAAAGGCCTGCTTGTATTAGCTTTACAGAGCATTGAAGTCCCCTACTACTTGTACCCAAAGGGGTGATATTAATGGTGTAACCTCGAACTGTGTAATATAATGGTGTAGCTTTGAACAAGTCTAGGGAGCCCATGAATGAAATCTGGAGAGAGGCAGTGAAGATAGTGGATAGCGGCATGGTCTTGGATTCAGGAAGACCTGACTTACTCTGCATCTGCTCGGTGGAGTCCTTCTCCTTAATACTCTTTTTTCTATAGATTTTTGTGATAATGTGCTCTCATGTTTTTTCTTCTTCTCAGACTCCTTGGCTGGATCTTTGTCCAGGTTGACTGTGTTAATCTTGGCTATTCCCTAAGGCTCTTTCTGGACCCTCTTCTCTTCTCACCATCTTGCTTGGTGATATCAGCTCCCATGGATTCAGCAATGGTGTATATACCAAAGATTCTCAGATCTATTTGTTCAGCCCTAAACTCTCTCCTGACCTTCAGTCTTGGCTCTCTAACTTATGATGAGTAGGAGAAATTTGTCAAGTCTCATTTTTTTAAACTCTTCAAATCCAGAGAACACTCATGTAGTGACATGTCCTAATTTGTTAAGCTATCTTCTAGTTCTGAATAGATGATTTTGTAATCCAAAAAACTAGTTATCATCTTACTCTTTTTCAGGAAAATTATACAGTGTTCTCCAGTCTTCCCTCACCAGCAATTGCCTATTGGACATCTCAAACTGAATGTCCCATAGACATTGTAAACTCAACATGTCCAAAACTGAACTCCCCCACTGCCAATCCCCTCTTCTTCTGAACTTTCCTTTCCATGTTCAGGGTACCACTAGCCTGCCCATCAACCATGTTCCCAACCTAGGTCATCCTTGACTTCTGTAACACTAATGAGATTAAAGATTTTCCCCTCCCATTATTGGGACTGCCCATTAAGGGGAGTTTGATTAGAGGAGATTTGTTGGAAGGCCCACACTTTTTATTAAGTTTCTAAGAGGCACTGGTTCTAAAGGGTTGTGATGCCCTATGGCTCTTAAAAATGTAAATACTCTGAGGTGAGGTTTCACTTTGGGAGTTACTCATTGGAAGTGTTTGTTTGGCCAGATGAGACACCGGACAACTGATAAGGAGCAACCCCTCTAAGCCCCGCCCCCCCCCCGTACCCCTCCCCTCACCCTTTCCCCCCAAACCCAGATGTTGGTGCTTCTAGCTCTGGTAACTATGTACATATGATCAGTTGCATCTGTCTGTTGATTTGTGATGTATGTATTGCTTATGGTTAGGCAGATGGTGTTGAGGGCCAGGGTGGAGTGCTATTGACAAGATCAGGATAGACCTTCCAGGAAACTGTTCTTGGAGACTGTGCTCATTATCATCCAGAATGGCTCTCTGTGCCCCCCCAGATGTTGTTGTCTCTGTGAGACAAGAGAATTACAGAAAACAAGGGATATGTAAAAAGATGCCCCTAGGCTCACAGTCTGATTATCACTGGGACAGGAGAATGTCAATGTAGACTTGCAGTACCTTGTCTATATAAACCCTAACCCTCAGACCAATGAACGGAATTGGTCTATCTTTTCCCACTTCCTGTGACTCTTTTCTTTCAACCACATCACCGAGCCGTGTAGGGATGCGGGCTGTCTGCTACAAGCTGGAAGCCCTGTCTGCTGATTATTATTTCTTTGTATTTTCTCTCAAGTTCAGGGTGCCGACTTTTCCCCTGAACTAAGTGAATGATATATGTGCTTGATTAAAGTGATTGATGGAACCTCTTAAGTTGTTTTCCTTTCAGAAAAGCAGATCTAAGAACCTGTATAGCAGGCCCTCCTCTGTATGTTGGGGTGCTTGCTTTTACAACTTCTAACTTTCCACATTTCCAATTTATTGCCAAATTCTGTCAGTTTTACCTTTGAAACGTTTCTCTATCACCCCTCTTCTCTCCTTGGACAGGCCTGTAAGGGAATTGCCAACCCCCAGCCTCTTGGATGGCATTCACTGGTCACGACTCAGGTAAACTGAGGGGAGATGGTAAGGCATGAACAAGATGGCGCTGGGAGGAAGGATTCCACCCCTGTTTTGCTCAAGGTTATTTTCCCCAGGCTTTTCAGAGAACAAAGAAGCCAAAAATGTTTTTCTTTCTTGTGGCTAAGTGTCCACACTGGACAGTCCTGGTTTAAGGTAAATTACTTCCTTATATGGGCAAACTAATTGGTGATAGTTTCACTTAGAGCACTGGTGTCAGAAAAGAGATAAAAGCGCTGCTCATTGCTTGAATAAACGGGCGTTCTTACTATCTTGTCTCCCGCCTCAGTCATTGCTTACAGCTATACTCCACCAAGGCCTACAGGCCTCTGCTGGTCAGATAAGCCTGTGGGCCTGAGAGATCAGACCCAGACTCCCAGGGTCCCTAACACAGGCTCTCATCACTTCACGCCTGGACTATTGCTGGTGGGTCTTTGCCTCCTCTCTCCCCAACTACTGTTATCCATTTAGCTGCCAAAGTGATTTTCTTAAGGCGAAGGTCTGACCATATCAGTCCTTTACTCAATAGCCTCCAGTGGCTCTCTATCGACTTCAGTACAGGATGCAAATTTCTGTTTTGTATCTAAAGCCCTTCTCAATCTGCCCCTCTCCTCCACTTCCATCCTCTCCACATTGGCTTCCCCTTCCTCCACTTCTATCCTTTCCGCACTCAATGGGCCTCCAGACGTTGTATGGTCCAGCCCCACAGGCCTGGCTGCATCTCCTACTACCCATCACTGTCTCCCACACTCTGTCACCCATTTCTAGAATGCTCTCCCTCCTGATCCTTGTCTCCTGGCTTTTTTCAGGACTCAGCTACAATCCCACCTCCTGCAAGAAATCTTTCCAGGAGGGCTCAGTGTGGGTCCCTTCCCTGTGAGATTCCCTCCCATTTGCTCTGTGTATGTATTTTATGTTTTCACATAGTTGTTTGCAGTGTGAGCTCCTTGGGGCAGGTGGTTTGCCACTCCTTCCTCTTTATTTCCCATGTGCTTAGCCTAGCCTCGGCAGAGCTGATGTGACTTGTGTGCACCCGGTGGTAGGACCTTTGATAAGCTTTGCTCAGCCTCTTCCTGCAGAGCCCCCAGGCAGTAGTCGGAGCCTGAAGGCTGCCAAGCAGGTGGGAGTTCGATGCCAACCTTCAGAAGCGTGCCTGCAGGGCAGGGGCTTGGAGGCTGGGCACAGCTGCTCTTACGAGTCCGCACCATCAACTCCTTTCCATAAGGTTTTCAGTTGTTAAACCAAGAGCTACCGAATCCATCACACTTGACATTTGTACAGCCCGTTAAAGCTGGCTAATGGGATCTTCACGGTGTCCCACATCCTTTGGAAACTGAGGCGCAGGGGTGTGAACTGGGCTTGTGCAGGGGCTTCAGCCGGGACTCCTCCTGCCCCCGGGGCTCCTCCTGACCCGTCCCCAGGGCTCCTCTTGACCTGGGGCTTCTCCCGCCCCCAGGGCTCCTCCTGACCCCACCCCCTCCTCCTGACCCGAGGGGCTCCTCCCGCCCCCCCGGGGCTCCGCCCATCCCCAGGGCTCCTCCTGATCCCCTGGGCTCCTCCTGACCCGTCTCCGGGGCTCCTCCTGACCCCGGGGATCCTCCCGTCCCCGGGCCTCCTCCCGACCCCAGGGCTCCTCCTGATCTGGGGCTCCTCCTGACCCCCAGGGCCCCTCCCACCCCCCGGGGCCTGCCCTTTTGCCCCGCACCCAGTCGTGGGAACGGGGCACCTGTCAATTTCCAGACTTCTACTTCCTTTGGGAATCTTATACTGGTGAGATGGGCAGCCTGGATGAAGTCCTTGAGAAGGGCAGTGCCGGGGACTGAGCTTCAAGGGATTAGGGCACCCGTTTGTTTCCCTGGGGATTAAGGTGGGTTTGAGCTAGCTTGGCCGCCTCCTCGCCGCGGGGGCCAGCTCCGGGTTTAGACAACTTCACTTTCCACCCCATCCAGTCAGATCCAGCTGTCAATCACTTCCTCGCTCTCCAGCCTGGCCCGCCCCCAGAGCAAGACCACGCCCCCAGCTCGCGCTCTCCCCAGCGCCTCCCGCCTCTCCTCTAGGCTCCGCCCCCAACCCAACGATGGGACGCCCCCATAGGTCTAGAAGTTGTTCTGGTCCCGCCTCCTAGAAGGCGATAGGTCGGGTCTCCGTGAAGCGGCGGTGGTTGGCTGCTCGGAGACGGGTTCCTAGTCGTGCCTGTCAGAGCGGCTCGCGGCCGTGGCGGCTCCTCGACCGGCTTGTCTGTCAGTCAGCGGAGCGGGACGATGGCTTGCGGGCAGCCCTGGTAGCGGGCGGGCGGGGGGAGCCGCCAGAGGAGGAGGAGGAGGAGGAAGAGGAGGAAGGGTCGAGGAGGAGGGCGGGCCGGAGCCGCTGAGACGGAGATCCCCCGGGCTCGGGGCGCTGCTCTGGTGAGGGGGGCGCGCGGGGGCCGAGGCCCCAGGGCCCAGCCGAGACTAACGGCTGCCGGGGCGGGCGGGGCCGGGGGCGGGGCCACGACTCGGGGGCGGGGCCGGGGCGCGTCGCGTGCCGGGGGCCGGGGGCGGGGCCGAGCCGGGGAGCCGGGGAGGAGTGAGAGCCTGAGCGCCCCGCCTCGGCTTGGAGCGGGACAGCCTCCCCGTCCTCCTGGAGCCCCTCCTCCGCCGACCCCGACCCGACACCCCCGCCTCGCCTCCTCATCGTCCCTTGACCCCTGCCCGACCCCAGCTCCCGACCTTCCCTTGACCCCTGCCCGACCCCTGCTCCCGACCTTCCCTTCACCCCGGCCTTCCCTTTGATCTCCTTTGACCCCACTTGTCTTCCCCTGACCCCTGCCCAGAGTCCTACCCTGCTTGACCCCTTCCCCTTGACCTCCCTTGACCTTCTTGACCTGCCACCCCCCCCACCCAGCAGACGCTCTGCCTCGTCCACCCTCCACATTGAGATCCCTGCTGCTCCTTGGTGAGAGCCTGCCTCCTTGGCACATCTTTGAGTGGACTCTGCCCATGTCTGGCCCACCAAAGGCTCCTCCCCTCCCCCACCCCATCTGTCTCTGTGGTCTCTTAAGGACCGTACACCCATGCGGTGGACGCTTCCTGGAGGCAGGAATGTTGTGTGTTTGCTTGGTTTCTCCAGCGTCAGGCATTCACTAGACGCTGGGTTTTGGGTTCGAATCATAGCTGCAACACCTTACCCCTACTTGTAATCCAGGGCAAATCACTTAATGTCTCCACTTCCCTGCCTTTGAAATGGGGAGTGAGGAGGGTTTAGTGACCTCTAGGGCCCTGCCTCTGTGATTTCCTTTTTGTTTGTTCTTGTGTGGCTTGTCTGAAGATGGCCTCTTAGAAGGTGACCACTATAAAGGATCCTAGATTTAGAGCTGGAAGACTCATGTTGGCCAAGCTTTTTGTGTGGCCCACAAAGTTACGCTGTAACTGAGATGGTATTTTGAATTTTGAACTTCTGATTCCGAAATACATTTGTCCATGCCGCCTCTTTTTACAGAGGAAGGAGGAAGAGTTTGCCTCAAGTCATACAAGTAAGTGGCCAATTAGAGACTTGAATCCAGGTCATCTGATTACAAGGGCAGTAGGTTCTTTGAGTTACACCTGACTTCCATGGTTTCACCCAGTGAATCCTAATTGTTTCTCCCCCTAGATCTGACCTGACTACAGAGCCATAGATGAAGATCTGGAAAGGACCTTAGAGACCATGCAGGCCAGTCCCCTTGTTTTGCAGAAGAGGCAAGTTAAGGAACTTGTAGCGAATTAGGCAGTAAATGGCACAAAGGAGTCTTTGAATCCCCTAATCTGGAGACTTTATTCCCCAGAACTGCCATTTTCATTGAGAATTCCAACCCTCAGTCTCCAAATTCAATACTCTCTTCATGGGAGTTTCAGGATTTTAACTTGAAAATTTCAATAGATTATCAGTATTTTAGAATTGCATGTTTAGTACATTGAGTTCAGATCACCTATATAAGTGGTCTTATATATCCATATAAGTGGTCTTATATATCTATAGGTATAGATACTTATAATTTTTTCCAAGGTAGAAATGACATAGTATTACATTGAGCAGAATTCTGTTTTCCTTGGTTGGTTGATACAAGGAGATGTCTAGTGGGAAAGAGCACTGTCACTGGGTCCAAGGTCCCACCTCTGACACTTTCGGCCTACTTGTGTGCAAGTGGCTTACCCTTTGTTGGCCTCAGAGATGCTTTACAGTCAGGCAGTTAGACTAGAGGCCCTCTGAGCCCTTGGCAAGCTCAAGATTGGTCCCTCACAGAAATTGGTGCCAGGCTTAGATAGTTTAGTGCTAAATTTTAGCTAAAAGGTTCAAGACTAAAGTTTCTTCATTAGATTGTCTACCCACCTTCTTTCTGCCTGTCTTTTGGTTGATGTAATTGATTTTAAATAAAAAGGTTTTCAGTTTTGGAATCCTGGTCTGACTAAGATAAAAAGATTGCTCTAACTTTGAGTGAGTACAGTTGTCCTGGTATGCATGGCCTTTTTAATCAGTGACTCAGTATTTCTAGAGATTTCCACACCATTAGAAAGAAAAGCTTGTTTTGAATTTTATCACGAGTTTAACACAATAACAACACCCCCGCAAGAAACCACATACTAATTTTGAGAGTTTATGACAAGTAGCCAAAAATACATAAGTTCTTAAGTTTAAGGGAAAAGTAGCAAAGAAGAAACTGACTTTGGTATTTTGGTAGGCTAAGAGAATTTTCCAAAATCAGTTTGTTAAACTGCTAACTAATATGCTCTTGAGAAAAAACCCTGTGGGGGAGCAGGGAGGACGGTGGAAACACTGGTATGTTTATGGAACAAATCCTATCATTCCTGAATTTTTTCTTCAAACTCGTATTTGTCATTTTTATTAGAAAAGTGACTTTTATTAATCTCCTCCTTATTAGTGTTTTCAGGAAATTTATATGGAGAGTCTAATCAATTACATGCTAACCATTTCATATGAAACAGAGGCATGCTTTGATTCATAATTTAGTAAGTGCTTATACCCAAGAGGTGCTGGGAGACTTGCCCTCAAAGAGCTTATGATGCCATGAGATCTCTTGGTGATTTAGGAAATTGATGCTGTGCTGAATGATTTTCTTTTGTTTTTCAGGATGTGGTGTTTTACTGGATATAGTTATTTTTGGAAAAGTATAATTTTAGAGACCTGGGTTTTAGCTTAGTTCATGACCACTCAATTTTATTTAGATTTGTAACTCTAGAGTTAGGTTTTATTTAGGTCCCTGAAACTGTGTGGAAAATACTTTGTAAACTATTATGTAACTATGAGCTGTTATTTATTCAAAACAATTTAAACTTAGTGTAAACTATCTTTCAGCATCCAAAATGAACAAGTAGTTAATCGTTGTAAGTATTTCAAAAGTTAGGAAGTGGATGTTACTTGGGTCCTCAAGTGAAGTCAGCAAACATGTTTTACACTTACTCTGTGCCAGACACTGTGTTGGGGTTACAAAGAAAGGTGGTAACCTGCCTTCAAAAGGCTTGATTCTAACAGGGGAGACATCATGCAGACAACCTTGGTTAAAGACCAGCTAACACTGAGAGCCAAGTGACTGGGAAGTTGGGTGGTGCCTTGCATTCATAATTAGTGAGTTCTAAAAGGGACAGGATTTGGGCAGGATAATGAGGATTTCTGATCGGATGTTTTGAGTTCAGGCTGTCTATGGTTCACCTCCTTTGAGACGTCCAGTAAGCAGCTGGTGATGGGGGATATGATTTCACTTACAAAATATAAGACCTTAATCATTTCTTTCATATGAAGTACAAGACCATTGATTCAGAGTTGGAAGGAACATTTAGTGAATTAGGGCCTCTCACTGCAGCCGTAGGAATAAGGACTGAGATGAGAATGAGAATGAGTTTTAGGAGTTAAAAAAATGAGGAGATTCAATTTCTTTTACTCATTTCAATTCCTTTTCCAAATGAGTGATTATGTGATATGCCAGCATCTTCACATGGAAGCTCCTGCATATGACTTGTGTCCAAAAGAGACTTATTAAAGAATAATCCTTACAGCTGATGGGATATAGGAGAGCCATACTGGGGGGCTTCAGATCTCTGTCCAGATTAGAGTGATGGAACAGTTTATCAGAATGAAGTGTTGGTGTGGTTTCTCCAAAGATACCTTCACAGCCTTTCCTTTTTGAATAGGTCCCATCTCTGACATCTGTTGAGTTACTCCCTTCTCTTGGGAGTTCTATGGTGGTGACTGATTGGGAGCAAGGTACTGTCACTTCTAATTCCAGATATGCCCATTGGTATCTTTTTAGTTGAAGAGAATGAGTGTATATTCTGCCTTACTTCAGGTTGACGAACCAAGGCAACGTGGAGGCTCTGATCTATGATGGCAAGGACTGTTTGGGTTAAGATATACTTACATATGAAGATTTGAGAAAGAAGAAGCCTTCTTGACTAGTTTTAGGGGGTGAAAAGTGAAGAAAGCGAGAAACAATTAACTTAGTGTACTAGCTAGCTGCTGTGGCTTAATACTGGGGTGGTGGCCTGGCACCGTTTTCAGAGAGGATCAAAGATCCTCTTAGGAAGATGCTTCTGGATTTTTCCTTTGTGATTTTCCTTTTGAATAGTAACTCCAGTCTTTTGGGGGATGGCAGGGTTAGGACTTTTGATTTCACTGGGTTAGTGAATTTCCAGATTAAGAAGCTCCTTTTTACCAAAGTCTGCATTACTTTCTCTGCAATTAATAGTCTTATTAAGTTGGGAGGCTGTGGGTTGTTCAGAGTCACACAGCCAGGCCAATATGTGTCAGGCAGGACTCAAACTCAGGTGCTCTTGACTCCAGCTTTCTATCCACTACACTAATACTGCATAGTTCCTTTAGGAAAATAACTTTTGAGAATAAACTTTCAGAATATAAAGATCTTGTTGTTAACTCATTTTTCAGTCATGTCTGATTGTCCAACTCCATTGGGGGTATTCTTGGCAGAGACACTGGAGTGGTTTGCCATTCCCCTCTCTGGCTCATTTTACAGATGAGGAAACTGAGGCAAACTGAGTTAAGTGACTTGCCCAGGGTCACAAAGCTTGTAAGCGTCTGAGGCTGAATTTGAATTCAGGAAGATGGATCTTCCTGACTCCAGGAAGATGGATCTTCCTGACTCCAGGTCAGGCACTCTCTCCACTGTGCTGCCTAACCTTCCACAAAGATCTTAGCAGAGGAGAAAAGTTTAAATAGTAGACAACTCTATATCTATTCATTTATGTTTCCCAGAAGAAAGATGGCAATTGCAGTTATAAAATTCTAAGAAAGAAAACGTCTTTATTGATATACTAAGGATGGTCATAGACACTGCACACTAGCCCCCCTGAAATGGACCACTACAGTCACAGTTTAACAGGCTTTACGACAAGAGATCATGCCGGTATGTGTTAGTCCTTCGTTGCTGAAGAAGACCATGCCATCAGAGAAATGATGACATAACTTGCACTTGACTTTGTTTTGAGTGAGGGAGGGCTGTGCAGGTCACCAGCCTCACTTCTCCTCCAGAGCCATCTGAATCCAGTGACCAGATACTCATCAGGATGACTGGAGATGACCCAGGATGAAGCATTTGGGGTTAAGTGACTTGCCCAAGGTCACACAGCTAGTGAGTGTCAAGTGTCTGAGGTGAGATTTGAGCTTAGGTCTTCTTGACTCCTGTACTGGTGCTCTATCCACTGCACCACCTAGCTGCCCATCGCATACCAGTCATTAAGATAAACCCCAGGGACAAAGAAAGGCAAAAACCATTATCCTATCTTTAAGAATTTCACAACTAATATAGAAAACACCATGTAAATGACTTTGCACATATAAGATCTCTAGTGTCACTGGAAGGTAATTAAGCCACTTGAGGGCCTGGGATAGGCCTCCTGCAGAAAGTGTGTTTGGCCCTGAGTTTGAAGGAAACCAGGAGGCATAAGTGAGGAGGGAGAGCTCTCTAGGTCTGGGAGAAAGCCAGGTGGGAAGTCCAGAGCTGGATCCCAGCGTTCATAGAAGACCGGGAAAGGTCATGAAAGGAAAGGTGTGAAGGCCTTTAAATGGCAAACAGAGGATTTGAAGCTTTGATCCTGGAGGTTAACACCTAACGGGAGCCAGTGAAGTTTATTGAATAGGGGTGACATGATCAGAACTGCATTTACCATCCCAGAGTGTTATGATGAAGGTGCTTTTTGTTCAAGAACTCTTAAAGCAACCACAAATAGCATTTTAATGTTTTGGGCAGTAAGAAAGGCAGTGGTTTACAGTGTAGCTTTGCTTTCTGATCAGGGTTATTGAGTAATATATTATTTGACAAGCATTGGGTTGAACTCCAAGAGTTTTCTTCATTTCGGAGTTAGCGTTTTGGTAAAACCATCTTGATGGTGCTTTTTCGCCCAGTTTTCTTAGATTGTACACTTCATGAGCAGAGGAGGAGCCCTGTCTGACTGATCTTTGTGTCTTCCCTGGGATCTCACAGAGCCTTGTGTGGATGGGCACTCAATGCATTATTAAAGTTTCGTTCTGATGATCAGCCATTTTTGTTATGTGTAACAGATATTACCCAAGATGTTTTATAGTAAGAAGACCCAGGAGTAACAGTTTAAGGGTGATGTTTGCGCAGTATAGAGAATTTCCAATTTATTGGATGTTGAAGAGGTGCTATCACAGAGTCACAGAAGTAACAAGTTTTTGCTTTCTTGAATGCTGTTTGGCTTTTACAGGGAGGCAGCATGGTATTTGGAGTAGAGAGAGGGCTGGATTTAGTAGAGGGCCTCGGTTCAAATGTAATGCTTGGCACTGATGAAAATAAAGACAACTGAGCTTAGGTTATTTTGTTCAAAAACCTTCTTGGACATGGCCTTGATGACCTCACTTTAAGTTTTTTGTTATATCCTAGAATTTGCAAAATTTTGAGAGCTAGATAAGGACTTTGGATTCATTCAGGTCAAATCACTTGATGATCTGCTTCCTGCCTATGTAAATGGGTTGGGATTCATTTTGTAATTGCCACAGAGTTTAATGGAGTGACAGTATATATGTATATGTATGTATGTGTATGTATATGCATATGTCTGTGTGTTCACATTCTGATCTAAAGTATGACTACAGAACTTGGCTTTTACAAATTTTAAATTAACTTTCTTATAAGTGTGACTTTTGGTCTTAGGCACCTGACTGAAGGAGGTATACATTGGAAATACTGAAATTGCTTGAGCATTTGTATTTTTGTTGTACTGGTCTAATTTTTCCATTTATATGAATGGCATTATTTGGAGAGACCCATCACTTCATGAGTTTTTAAGATATTAAGCCTAAATTTTAAGGCTTTTAGATTCTAAGTACTAAGGTACTACCTCAGCAATCCACATATTTCATTTAGCAGTGATGTACCTTGGACTTTAGAGCAAATCTGCTACTACCACTAACTAGGGGACATGATATTTTTACATTACTCCTTTGAGGTAGGTGCTATTATTATCTCCATTTTGCCGATGAGGATATTGAGACCGAGAGCAATTAAGTAACTTAGTAATGAGTGTCTGGGGCAGGATTTGAACTCTGGTCTTCCTGACTCCAAACCCAATGTTCTAATCACTACACTTTAGAGAATTTTATAGTACTGGTCACTGCCTTTGAGAAACTCATTGTAGAGTCAGAGAAAAGACATGAAAGCATGAAAGTTAGAGAAGAATATGTGGTGGAGGAGGGGCAGTGGAGGAAGCATTTTAGGTCTCTGCAGTCCCTGCACGTTGACCTTTCACTTCCTGTTGCACTCCAGTCTCTAGCTGCTTGCTATATTGGCTGAATGTCATTAACTGCCAGTTCCACATATTTAAAACATAATTCATTATCTTCCTGAAGACCACTGGATTCCTCATAATCTAGCTTTCTGTGGAAGGCATTAGTTTAGCTGGTTCTAAACTTGATTTAGAAATTTAGCCGACTGGAGAACTAAACTTAGGACCTTCTATCTCACCGAGCTTCTGGGTAGCCCAGAAGGCTTGTCTTACTGGGGTCAGTTTTAAAATATAGTTGGCAGTTGGACCTCACCACATAATGCTTTCAGGGCTCTCTCTGATGGAAAAGGAATTAATTTTCCCACACTATATAATTCTTCTCGGTAGATATGTGTCAATCCATAGGCATATAGGAAAGGAAGGTTGGATTGGGGACCTGATTTTGAGAGTGTATCCTGAGGGTTACTAAGTTATACATACTGACAAGAAAATGGATCCTTATGGGTTGTAGGCTTTAACTGAAGGACGATAACAGAGTTTCTACCACCACAAAAATGGTGGTGAAGGACCAGCACCTGTTTTGTGTGGGGTGGACAGGTTTCCCTTTAAGAGGGGAGGGGAGGCTGTTCTCAGAATCCTCATTTGTTTGACTTTCTTGCTGTTTGAGCCCTGAAAGACCAAATTAATGGGAGATTGGTGGCAGAGGTTTTAGCAGAACACTCATTTACCTGTAGGTACGCCTTTCTGACCCAAATACTTGTTGGCTGCCTTACCTTGAGTATCGAGGCAGTTGCTGGGGGGAATGCAGAGAGGGAGGGCAGAAGCCATTTTGTCTATATCTTGTATAAACTTAGGAATTGGTTCTTTATTATTCTTTGTTATTCATCATGTCATTTTTTATTACCTTTTGTGGTTCACCTGAACTAGGCCTGACTCAGAATATTTGGCATGGATTGTTGGCAGTGATTTTCTGATTAATTTCATTGTTGAAATGGGTGAAGGATTGTGTGGGTGAAATGCCCCCCAGCGTGATTGTAGTCTTGTTAAAAATCAAGTATTCCTTTGTTCTTATTCTTTAGAAAAGCTGGATTGCCAGCATAAGGAAAGTGAAGAAAAGTTGTCTTTGAACATTAGATAATGAGAGATAGAGGTGGGTGAGGGCGCTTGTGATTTTTGAGGACCTTTACCCGGAAGACTGAGGAGGGGTTGTAAAAAGGCAAATGGAGGAGGGACAAATGCTGCAGATATCTGATGTGATCTCGGACTCAAAGGTTTCAGCTGGAGAGCATTAGATTAAACTCGACAAAGATTAGGAAGAGGAAAGTAAGAGCTGTAATAAAGATGAGGAATGGGAATCTGAGATGGTGAGAAAATTGTCTGGAGCCTCCTGGAAGGGAATTGTTCCATAGGAAAGTCAGAGGATGGGTGGGCTGATGAAGGCCAATGAATCATTACCACAGTAGCTAAGGGTGTGGTCTAGAAAACAGTGGTGCCAGACTCTAAACCAGGGCCACCAAACCATGTGTAAGGATCCCTAGGAGCCACATGTGGACTTGATTTTAAAATGTAATATTAGCTGTGTTTTACTGTATTTTAATTTACTTTGTTAAATATTTCTCAGTTACAGTTTTTACTTTGTTAAATATTTCCCAATGATATTTTAATCTGGTTTGTGCCACACTTGGGAAAATCTGGTTTTCTGAAGGTGCCATTAATTTAGCTGTTTCTAAACTCAAATCATGAAAGTAGTGGACTGCAGCAGCATGTTTGATATCTCTGGTCTAATGGAGGTGACTCAGAATTTTTGTCAGTTGCTTTGAAATAGTCTTGAAGAGTTTATTGAATATTTGCTCTTGCTTCTAGGGCAGTTGTATCGGGTAGAGGCCTCAAAGAGGGGTAGCTTTCATTTCTGGCTAAGATGGGAAGTTCAGCATACTTGACTTCACAGAGATGTATTCTATTTGTAGTCAGTTTATCACTGGGGGATGGCAAGGGAGGGTTTGTTGAACTGGCTTTATGCCTTTCCTCATTCCCCATGACTACTCTATTTCAGGTGAAATTAGAGTCTGACTTTTGGACACAGTCCCATCCCTGAGTGATGTTAGGCTTTAACTATGGGCCTTTCCCACCACTGTACAGGCTGGTCAAGTTTGAGCAGGGCATTGGGGCAGCCCTAGCAGCTGTTCCAGCAATTGAAACTGTTTGCATAGACAGACACTCTCAAGAGAATGGGAGAAGGCACAGTGTCCATTGTCATGGGAAGTGGGTGGAAGATGATGAAACTCTTTCCTATGAGGAGTTTGGATATGGCTTTTGAAATATAAGGTGAGCAAGATGATTGATTGATAGTCAGCCTTTGGGGTGTGAGTAAAATTCTATCAGGACATCTTGACCAAAGCAGTGAAGGTTCTTCTGACTCACTCAGATTCTGGATATCTTGTCAAAGCTTTGGACCCTTGGACTTTCTCTTGTCCCATCTGGTCTTTCAGGGCCAACCAGGCTTTGCATCCAAATTGGAAGTACTATCGGTAGGAGTCCCCCTAGTACAAGAACTAAGGTTCTAATTGGATGAACACCCAAGTTACTGTGGCTTGCAAAGGAGAGAGGGTATCAAATATGTAAGGGGGATGGCAGATTTTGTCATTGGAGCAAGGAGTGCGTGGGGTTGGGGTGGGAATAAAGTGTTAAAAGACTAGAAAGGTGGGAAAGGGCCAGTTTATGAAGGGCTTTACATGCTGGAGCATTTTATATTTGATCCTAGAAGTGATAGGGAGCCAGTAGAGTTTATTGAATAGCAGAGTGACATGGTCAGATCTGGGCTGACAGCTGAGTTGAGGATGGAGTAGTGTGGGCAGATCCACAAGCAGGCTATTGCAGTCCAGGTATGAGGTGATGAGGGCCTGCTCCAAGGTGGTGGCAGTGTCAGAGGAGAGAAGGGAATGTATACACAAGATGGTGTGAAGGTAGAATCAATAGGGCTTGCATTTGTGGGGTGAGAGAGAAGAAGAGGAAATGATGGTGATGCCTAGGCTGTGAACCTGGCAGAACTTAGAGCCTGGAGAGAATGGACGTGGATAATTATAAGCCGTTTCTCCACTTTTGGATCAGGACCAAAGAAGGAATTTTGCTGATGACACTGTGTATGGTTAGTCGTTTATAGGGCATGTTATTGTCCATCAGATGTCACACTGACCTGACTAGAAGAAAAGGAGAGATTACAAACTGGGTCTGTCCCTACTCTGGTATCCCAGTCTAAGGAGTGCTCAACTATATTCCTCATCCCCATTGGAGCATCTGATTTTGAAAGTTCAATAGGATGGGATTCTCTATGGTGCTTGACCTGTCTCTGAGTGTCCCTCTTTCTCCATCTCAGGGTAGCTAGATGGCATAGTGAATAGAGTGTTGGACTTGGCATCTGGAATATTTGGGATAATCCATTTTTAGACTTGAGCTGTGTGACCCTGGGCAAGTCACTTAATATATCTTCTTTGTTTCCTCATCTGTAAAATGGAGATAATAATAGCACCCACCTCACGGGGTTATTTTAAGGGTGAAATGAGATCATATATGTAAAATGCTTTGTAAACTTTAAAATGCCATGGAAATACTTATTTATAAGAGTTTTGTCCTAACTTTGGTTGGTGTTGATTCAGGACATGGGATTACTCTGCCAGGTAAGTCTACTATTGCAGCAGATTCTGTCAAAGATGTTACAGAAAATGTCCTTCCTTATGACTGCCTCTGTATCATGGCTTCTGATCAGGGCATGCATTTAATGGGAAGAAGGTTCAAGTTGAGTTTATTACCATCAACAGTTACTGAATTTTCAATCTCCTACATCATCCTCAGATAGCTAGTATTGTTGAACACTACTAGAATGGATTTTTAAAGCAGCATCATCATACCCCAGGTCCTTAGAGTTGAATGTCCTGTACTCATGAGTTTCTCCTTTGCTGTCTTATATCACCTTGAAAATCAGCAAACTTGTACCACCTTTTTTCTATTACATGATTGATGAAACCATTCTTGAGAATAAGAGAGGTCAACTTGAGTTAGTTCGTAAAATGGAGTGGATTAGTGAGAATAGTAGTTGGCCATGGGAATGAGGGATTGAAAAAGCCTGGACAAGCAGAGAAATGATCTTTGTTTCACAGACATTTTTGGATCAGCCCAGGCAAGTGACTGAGGCCTTGACTCAGGCAGGTATTGTCCAGGCCTTCCAGGAATTGATTAGTCAGGATTGACTCATTGTTGGTCAGATCTTGGCTAATAACCTTAATCCTCCAGAGTTTCCTAATTTGTCTGTTGGCAGCTTTCTTTTGGAGGGTGTTATGGAGGACCTTTCACAATACTTCAGGTATCAATTGCCTTCAGGAGAAGGCTTGTCCTCCATATATACTTGGCTTACTCAGAAAACCATTTCAAAAGAAACTTCACCTTTTTTGATCTCCAGTGCACAGGCCCATATACAAGCAGAGCTCTTTGGAGCTGATGGATAGGAGTGGGCCAGGATTAATTTGCTCAGCCCAGTGATTATTAAAGGGCTGGTTTTCCCTGTCAGCTGGACAACTGTGTTCTTCAGCTTTGTGGCTCAGTTGCCCTTGCAGAGTAGCATTCTGGGCAGAGCATGTGGAAAGAGCCCCTCCCCCCACCCCAGTTGTCTTTTCTTTATTTCTGTGCTGGTAGTGGAGGTCAGTCCTTTTTTGGCAGCACCTTCCTCATGACAGCTAGAACATTGCAGAACTCCTCTCTCTTCCTCTTGTCCTGGATGAGTTCTCATTCTTTTTTTCTTTAAATGAACTTTAGAGTCTGCTTTTCCTTGGCATCTTGTGGGGTCCAACCTACCCAACTTCTAGATCACTAATATCATAAACTTGGTATGCTTAAGTTCAGTGTTAAGTGCCCACTTGCTGTGGCCTGTGGTTATGGGTAACCTGTGAAATAGCAGAAGGTTCTCCAAGCTAAATTGTGACAAATTGTCAAATCATATCAGGGGTTAGGGACCAGCAACTGTGATCTAGGAAGCTTGGAGTGGTGAGGTCAGTATTTGTGCGGTTCTCTAAAAAAGGCATCTGCAAAAAGTGATATTTCTGTTTTCTCTGTGGCCGTGCGTATTTCTGCAATTGCATTTTCTTGTCTTGCTGCAGTAACTAGCCTTACTAGCACTATGTCAGACATAGGGGAGATGATGAACAGCTTTCCTTTTCTTAGTGTTGGAAGGGCCTTCAGCCTTTCTCTGTTAACATATGATGTGAAGCCCAGGTTTCAGATAGATACTGTATGTCAAGGAAAGCTCCATTTGTTCCCATGCTTTGTCATTCTTTTTGAAAACAGAACTGTGTATTGTATTGTGACAAGGCCTTTTCCAGAATTTACTGATTGTATTGATAAAACTATTTTGTTGTTATTGTTATTCGTATGTTCATTGTGTTGGTAGTTTTCTTTATTTTGAAACTATTTTTTATTACTGGTATACATGCAGCCTGGTTATAGCATGTTATCTTCTTAATATGTTATTGTAATCTCTGTACCAGTAATTTACTTGGTATTTCTGCTCTGATATGCTTTGGGGATATTGGGCTATAGTTGTCTTTCTCTGCTTTGTTTCTCTCTGAATTTAGGTATCAAGACCATATTTACATCATAGAGTTTAAAAGCATCTTGTCATTTTCTGTTTTTGCTAGTAGTTTATATAACATTGAAGTTAATTGTACTGTAACATTTGGTAGAATTCACTTGTAAAACCACCTGGTTCCAGAGCATTTTGGGGGGCAGGGAATTCATTTATAGTTTGCTCAATTTCTTTTTCTGAAATCGAGTTATTAAAATTTTTTATTTCTTGGTCTGTAAATCTGATTATTTATGGGAGTATTCATCTATTTCATCTAAGTTATCCATTTTGTTGGCATATAATTGAGTAAAATAATTCTTGATAATTTTCATTATTTAATCTTTGTTGTGAAGTCTCCTTTTCACTTCTTTTCTTAGTGGCAATTTGGTTTTCCTTTCTCTTTTGAAAAAATCAGATTGTCTTTATCTCTTAATAGTTGTTTTTCCTCAAAAAAAAATCAGCTCCTAGTTTTCATGTATTAATTCAATGATTTTTTTTTTATTCCAATTATGTTAATCTCTTCTTTGGTATTCAAAACTTCTGTTTTAGTGTTTAGTTGGGCTTTTTTGACAGTAACAGTCTTTGTGCTAAATTGTGTATTCTCCTTGCAATTCTTTCTTGTAGTGTTCTCATTCAATTTATAATATCTTCTTTTTATTTCTCATTTTAGCTGTTAGTGTTCTTTCTTTACTTCAATTGTCTTTTTTGTCCCTTGCCACCTTTCTCTTTAGCATACCTCCCATTTTTCTGCACAGATTTTTTCTTGAATTGACTGAAATGCAGAGGATAGTTCAGCTCTGGGTGAAATTGAGGAAGGAGTGGGATGGTTCAGCCCTTACCTCAAGGGGTAAGGGAGAGTAAGTTTGTCTGTGAGAAGCGTATCACAAGAGGGAACCTCCAAGATGGTGACTGTTCTGTGTACTGACTAGGGCTGGTGGAAGGCCTCGAGGCGCAGCTGCATGAGGAAATATGTTCCCCCCAATCCTATTCCATGTTGGTACCTTCGGACAAAGCTCTGTTTGCCTCTCCTAGTTATAGCTTTGAGGTGGGGAACCTAAGGGAAGGGGAAGACCCTGATTTAATTTTAGTAGAGGTGAGGATGGTAATGATGGTGGTAAGAAATTTCTGAAATAGTAATATAGACCCTGGAGCATATTTTCCTGGTGTGAAACACTGTTACACATGGCATCCATCAGGAAGCACTGAAGTGCCCTCCATATGCTGCTGTGCTAAGGAAAGCTGAAGAGAATAATGAAACAGTCTTGTCCCCTACAGGGCTTGTATTCTGTTGGGGTGACATATATCATATAGAAGTGTGTACAAGAGAAATATAAGGGAATTTGGCCTGAGAGGGGCACAAGCATCTAGGGAGGGAGGCCTCATTTAAAATCACTGGAACAACACTTTGAAAGAAAACTAAGGATTTTTAAGAGGCCAAAGTGAGGAAAGAGGGCACTCTAGGGACAGGGCTCAGTCCCTGCAAAGACATGGAGATAGAATATGGAGTGTTGTATGGAAGGAACAAGAAGAAGGTCAGTTTGGTGCGTTAAAGGGGAGTAATATGTAATAAGGCTGGAAGGGTCGTTAGCACAGCACTAAACTGGTCATATTCTGAGTTACATACATAGGCTTTTGTATGCTGTCCTATAAACCTCAACTGATTTAGAAGTTGAGCTGCCGATGTTGGTAACTCCTAGTTATACTCTAGTATATATTCTAGTATTTACATAATCGGAATAAATGTAATCCCAATCCATTGGTATGGAACGTTTTGGTGCCCTTGCTTGTATGAGGGTGGAGCAGAGGAGAGAGACAAGAAAGAACTCTTTAACATTAGGTCTTTGAGCTGTTTTGGAGGCTTCTGGCTTCTCCCTGTAAGAGGGAAGCTGAATGGGGTCAACCCCTACTTCAGGTTGCTGAAGGAAAAGACTCTGGGAAGAAATGAGAGGAACTGGCAGTTTCCATCTTTTCCCTATTCCCAGCTTGCTACATTAGAGACTGAGGAACTTCACTTGAGTGAGATCCAGGATTCTCTCTCTTGGTTGGGCTGAATTATTTTGCTCCCATCAGGATGACTCCTTCACTCTGTGTTGTCTGATATGTATTCTCCTATATATACACCTTCTCTGATTTCTGTTTTGATACTAATTTGGAGAAATGTACTACGTGTGTTCTTTCTAACTCTGACTTTTGGTGGAAAAGGGTCCAAGTGTTGGATAAAAGGCTTGGAGTCTTCCCTCCCCCAGTGAAACAGTGATTAGAAGTAGCCTGTGAAACTCATCCTCCAGACTAGTAACATTGAAGGGAGCACATAGATGTCATTTAAGCCCAGTACCCCATGTCTCTGAGGAAAGCCAAGTGACCTCCATGTCCAACCTCCTACTTCCCCTTTTGGCAGGTATGAAAATCTACCTTGGAGAAGGGGTTCCAGATGTCCCTTCCACCTCCCTTCAGGCTATATGACAACACTCCCTGCTACCCCTGGCGGGAAGACAACCCTCCCAGCACATGGAAGGGTTCAAGCCACAAAGTACAGAGGAAATCCCACTGGTCCTAACTCTCAGCAGGCCTCTGTTCAAGTCCTGGTTCTCTTCTTCCGTAACTGTGACTTTGGGCAACTCCCTTAGCATCTTTGAGATTCTGCAAAATGGGGACAACAAAGCACGGACTGTCTACCTGCAGGATTTGTTTCTCCTTAAAGAGGCACATGAAGCATGAGGTGCGATGGTGGTTGTTAATTATCTTGAGCAAGCAACAATTTATTGCAGATACAAATTTAGATTTGTACAAAAGAGGGAATTAAGTACTAAGCTAACAAGGTGGTTCAGAGGAGTATTCTTCTGGACGGCAAAGTTTACAGCTTGCAGAACACTTTCCTCACGATAACTCTGGGAGGGAAGTAATGAAAGCCTGATGATCCTCATGTTCTAGATGAGGAAACTGAGCCTGCTAACAGGTAAGTGACTTGGCAAGGGTCTTCTGGTTAATAAGCCTCAGTAGTGGAGTTTCAAGCCCATTCTCTCTTAAATCCAATGCCCCAAACCAATACTTTCTTGTTGGAGATGGTTCCATTTGCAAAAGTTAGGTGTGGTTATTGCACATTTTTTGGACCACACTGCACAAGAGAAAGGGCAGCAAAAGAAGAGTCTGAGTTCTCAGGCACTAAATGGCCTCTCAGACATTAATGGTGAGCCTGCTATGATCCAAAGGGGTTTTTAAAAAGAGCTGTAAACCGGCTGTAAGAGGGCTGCCGGCAGATGTAATGTTACTAATGAGTAGTGCTTCCTGCCCACCCCGCTGAGAAGGAGGAAGGCAAACCAAGAATACATCTGTGCAATATAGTGAGTTAATAAATAGATAATAGAATAAGTCCCAGTGTAAATATGAATTGGGCATCTAGGTGGCACAGTACATAGAATGCCTAGAGTCAAGAAGACTCCTCTTCCCGAGTTCAAATCTGTCTTCAGACACTTACTATCTGTGTGACCCTGGGTAAGTTACATAGCCCTGTTTGCCTCAGTTTCCTTATGTGTAAAATGAGCTGGAGCAGGAAATGGCAAACTACTCTAGTATCTCTGTGAGGAAAACCCCAAATGATGGGGTCATGGAGAGTCAGACATGACCGAAAATGATTGACCAAGCACCACACAACAGGAATTTGGGATGCCAGCTCTTCGAGTTTTCCAAAGCATTTTCCTTACAGTGTCATCCGCATTTTCCAGCTGAGGAGATTGAAGATCAGAGAAGTTGTCTCCAGAGTATTGCCATCTCTATGGAATTCACAAAGTACCTCCGCCAGGTGCTATGTAAACAAGACAATGCAGAGCATGAGGCCAGCTTGATGACTGAATAGTAGCTTTCTACAGACTGCTCCAACCTGAAAAGCAAGGAATTGTGTGTGACATTCAGAACAGTTACAATTGAATAAGAGAACAAGGCACAGCTCTCTGCTCGGTAGCAGCACTAGGGTAAGAAACTTGTGAATTAATACCAAAACCCTTTCATAATTAATGTTTCCAGCCCCAGCTGATTCACCCAGGACTGCAGTGAATACAAGCAAGCCTTTGGCTGTGACTGAGGTGTGACTGTGGAGGTGCCTCCTGGCAGTGCTTCTGGCCAGACTACCTCTCCTAAGTCCTTCAAGAAGTTGCTAGATACTGCTAATTCCCTATCATTTAATGGAAAGAAGGAAGGTGGAATACAAAATTGGAACTGGACAGAAGATTTGCTGCTCATGGTACTCCGAGGACACCAGAAAACTGGGCCTGAGGGAAAGGAAACTGGCAACTCAAGTGGGACCAGCCCTCTTCCTTGGTAGTTCCTCAAGGCAGAGGTCACTCTTCATATTCCCCAACACAGCAGCAGCCCAGAACTAGGGTCTGTACAGGAATTGAAGCTGGTGAGCTGAAGCGGGAGGAGGATTCCCAAAGGCCGAAGTGTCAGGGAACGTTACAGAAAAATTGTGGTGCTAAGACTTCAAGAGACATAGAGAGCCTGGATACAAATATAGCCTACAAGCAAATAAACCAGTAAAGACTGTCCTAAGCTGGGTCACAGTGGGTAGATGTAAAGTGGGGAAAATCTGAATTCAGATTTAGCCTCTAACACTGTGTGACTCTGGCAAGTCAATCAAAACTGTCTGCCTCAGTTTCCTCAATTGTGAAATGGATATCATGATAACACCTACTTTGCAGGGTTGTTGTGAAGATCCAGTGAGATATTTGTAAAGTACTTATCACAGTACCTGACAGCTAGTAGGTATTTAATAAACATTTATTTCTTCTCTCCTTCCCTCCCTCCCTCCCTCCTTCCTTTCTTCCAAATGAGAACTTAAAAAAAGACCCGAATGCGCATTGAACAACTATTATAATATAGAGGAAAAAGAACTAATATTATATGAAAGAAAATACTGTGTGCAATCCCATAAATCATGGAACAATGGGAACAAACATCAAAAATATTCAAAGAGAATAAAAATCTTAAATGAAGATATTCAGAATGAATTTAGGACAGAAAATAGCTTTCAATGAAAAATTATTTTACGATATCTTTTAAAAACTGCTTTAAATACTCAAAAGTAATAAATACATTTCTTTTGTCATTGTTCCCTAATTTGGACTTTTTACTAAATCAAATCAACTTTCCTTAGGTTAATTGGAAATGATATCATCTTTAACAGATCATTTTCCGTATTTGGGTACACTCTGCTTTGGCACATATTTTAGTCAACAGTTCAGTGAGATCTTATCGAACATTGTTTTATTCTGTTTCTTTTCTTTTCTTCTTTGGTTCTTGTGAACCAATTTCTTTTCCTCCAGCCGTACATCTGATCTAGTTCAGAACATTATTAGGTCTTGCCTAGGTGAGAACCTCCTAACTAGTCTCCCAGTGAGGTACTGATCCAACATCTTAACTTGCCATTTATACTCTACATTGTTATCAGATTGCCATGCTCAGATATTTGTTTTAGCTCAGTTAGTCTGCTTAGAAATTGCCTGTAAAATGAAATCTGAATTTCTCTGCCTGGCATTTGAGATTCCCAATGTGATAACCTCAATTTACTTTTTCTGTCTTCCCTCCCACTATTACCCATTCTTTGTGCTTTTTAGTTAACCTGGGCCACTCTCATTTCTCCCTGAATATGTTGGGAATGTTTGCATTTCTTTATTTCTGCTCATACTTTTCATCTAGACTCATCTTCGTTCATTATTCTCCACCCCTTTCAACTCATAAGCAAACAAACAAATACATAAAAATTCAGTTCCTCCCCTTAGGTAAAGCGGCCTCTGATTTCTTTCCTCTGCCTTCTGGTTTTGTTTGCATAGCCCTCCTCCTACTTGGCCTCTTGTTGACTGCCGATACTCCCTCCTCTTGGCCTTTGTGATGCTGTACTCTCCTGTTTGTCTTCACACCTATCTGTCTAATCCTTCTCAGTCTCCTTTGTTGGAGCATTATCTATCTCTTGGTGTTCCCCAAGGCTCTGTCCTGCTCCCCCACCCCCATTTCTGTGTCCATCTCTATGAATGTGATCCCCAGGTCTGCATTCAGCCCTGGTTTCACTTCCCGAATTCCACTTCTTCAGGTATACTGCCTGTTGCACAGCTTTTTGTGGGAGACCTTGTAAGCATCTCAAATTCAATATTTCAAAAATGCAGTCTATGATATCTTCACTCCTAAGCTGTGTTCCTCCTTCAAAGCTCCTCATTTCTCCTGAAGGTACTGCTATGTTTGCAGTCATCTAGGTTTATATGATCTCAGAATGATCTTTGACTTTTCCCATTCCCTTAATCAGGTGCTGAGTTATGTAGATTCTATCTCAAAAATATTTGTTACATAAATTCCCTTCTCTCAAAAAACCACCATATTAGGTCTGGCTCATCTTACTTCTTGGCTGGACCACTCTATAGCCTCGTAATTGGTTTCCCTGCTTCTGGTCACTTCCTCCATCAATTTATCTTGCACATGTGTGTCCAGATCTTCAATCATGGAACATCCCTGCTGACAACCTTCAGTAGTTGCCCATTGCTTCTAGTATAAAGTATAGACTCCTTAGTGTGATGTTTAAGGCCCTTCACAAGGTGAATTTCACCTGCAAGCATGTTATAGGAGAAAGAGTACACTATTTAAAGCTGAAGGATTTGAGTTCAAGTCCTCACCCTTGGGCAAGACTTTTAACCTTAATTCCCTTACATGTAAAATGGGGGCATTGTTGTAGATGACACTGATGATCCCCTTCAAACTCTTCATCCACGATCCCATACTCCTCTCTTTTCAGCCTTATTTCATATTTTTCTACTTCATGAACTCTGTATTCTAATCAAACTTGACTGCTACTGTGTTCCCAAGACCCATGGTGTTTTTCATTTGTGTGCCTGAAATGTCTGGGTAGCCTGTGTCCGGTTTTGAGTGTAGATGACTGCACAAGCTGCCTCTGTTCCTTGCTTAGAATATACTCCTCCTTACTTGTTTTCTGACAGTCCCTGGCTTCTTTCAGAGTTTAGCTGAGGGTGCTGCCTCCTATATGAAGGCTTTCCTAAGTCTCCCCTTCTTGTATGCATTTTTAAAATACTCATAGATTGGGGATCATAGTAGTGTTAGGCCATTTACTAGATTTACTTGTATAATGCCCTAACTCTCCCCCATCCCACCACCATACTCCTTCCTTCCTTCCTTCCTTCCTTCCTTCCTTCCTTCCTTCCTTCCTTCCTTCCTTCCTTCCTTCCTTCCTTCCTTCCTTCCTTCCTTCCTTCCTTCCTTCCTTCCTTCCTTCCTTCCTTCCTTCCTTCCTTCCTTCCTTCCTTCCTTCCTTCCTTCCAAGATGTGGGTGTGACAGTGTTATTTGCTCATCTGAGTCCTTTGAGATGCTACTTTTTTGGAAGAAGAATGACTCACCCTAGTGGAAACCTTAATTGGAATCTAAATCTCCTAATATTTCTTTCTTCCTTTGTCCCAAACTAGTTGTGAAAATTGCCACTTGTAATTCCTTGTTGAAAGGCTTTTGTCTTTGAATAGAGAATATTTGTGTATGCTAGCTTTTTGTGGAGGAATAAGTAAAAGTTAATGATCTGCCAAATACTAGACAGGTGGAGTTTATAGTCAGGCTTTCTACCATAGTTTTTGGTGTGGAACTGAAGTATCTTTAACTCAGGAACAGGGACTGGCGTCTCCTTCTGGCTTAGAAGTTTGGGGAAATGATAAAGACAACTACCTCCTTAGCCTGGGGACCACTGTGCTCTGCTAGTCTAGCTCAGTGCTGAGAATAATGTCACTACAGCCTATGGGAAATAGAAAGGAGTCAAAGAAAGGGTCCTCACTGTCAGAGGAAAAGCTACTTCAGCCTTTTCTTTCCTCTGAGTGACCAGGGCAGTGCCTGGCATACAGGTAGGAGCTTTATAAATGTGGATTGTTTTGAAGTACTCTCTCCTCTCTCTGCCTTAGCTCCTGGTGGAAACTGCCTGGTTCTTCAGTTGGACCCTTCGCTGCAGCCTGGCCATGAGAAAGCATTTTCTGCTTAGGCTCTTGAAGCCCTGGAAGAGACTCTGTTAACAGCATGTTTATATTTCAGAGTAGATAAAGTGAAAATTTTGTGGGGAGTATAAACCTATCTATATGTAGGTCTTTGTGTACATATAAAGCAGCAAGGAGGATACATGAGAAATAGACTCAGCGTATTTTTGGTAGCTGATTGCCTTAGGAACATTATTGTACCTGTTGGTATAATGGACAATGACCAAGAAAATTCATCCTCTTGTCATGTTGTTTTCCTTGTTGTCTTGCATGTCTGTTCTTGTCCTTAAACCAAGTTTTATTATTTACTGTAGAATATCATCCAATCTGTCACCCTATCACAGCCTTTGCTCTCACCAAATTTCTCTGATTCATAAGCCAGATGTCAGTAATTTTAGACCAATTCATTTGACAGCTGTGAGAAAACCTCTAGGACTGTCTGAATCCATGTATCTAGTCCTGGTACCCATTTCAGGGGGACTTTCATAGTTTCTCTTTTAGACTTTGCTCTGACCTCACCCCAAACCTTCAGATGATCAGTGTTGTCTAAGTGGTCCTTCCCCTGAGCATTTGCAACTTTTTTGACCTTTCTCGGTTCCTTGCCAGTCATGGTTTTATCAAAGATGTATTACAGGGGTATTTTGGTGAAACCATAATTTCATGGGTTCTTTCTCCACCAATCATTATGTTTCCATCTCATGTTCTATATGCAAAAATAATCCCATTCCATCTTGTCTCCTCCGTGTTTTCCCACAAATCCTGGGACAATTTATGTGTTTGATGCTTTTCTCTTATTCTTTTAATATCTCTGGGAATATAAACACTCTAATTGTCCATTTCTCAAATCTCAATCTATAGGATCTCATGTCATACATATCCTCTTCATTAATGGTCTTTTATTCCTCTTGAGTACAACTTATCATTAGTAGTGACCTACTACTGTGAATCTTTATATTGCCCTTTAGATCATTTCTAATTTTACTATATCTGAGGCCAGTAGTGTTTATTTGTAGCTATATTACCTTTTTAAGTGCTGATCATGTGCTAGAAACTAAGTGCTGGAGATCACATACAAGCAGAAAGAAAGACTGTCGTCCATGTCGTCAGGGAGATTACATTCTAATAGGGAAGCTAAAACACCAGTGTTGAGAGCAGAAGATGGAGGTCCCAAGCTTGGGCTTGGGAAAGAAAGTCCAGAGTGTTAGGAGTGCAGCGATGGATGGAGGGAGAATGGCCTGGGCCTCACCCTTAAAATGGAGGCTCTGGGGGGAAGTGACCCATCTGCAGGAGAGGCCACAGGGCCACAGAGGGCACTTACAAGGTGAAAAATTTGGACGGAGGTAGATTGAGCTACCAGAGTAAAAAGCTTTCTGTGGCATGATATCAGGAGTAAAGTTTGGAGAGGAATAAGGTTGCATATAGTTATCTGGAAGATAATGGGTTCTTCTCTTTTCCTTTTCTAGTATTGGTCATAAGACTAATTTGTTTCACCTTATTTTGTAATGAAGAAAACTCTGTAGTACTCAAAGACTTAGTGAAATTGCTATATGTCATTGTCAGTAGGAAACTAGAGAACCTTAGAAAAAGGGAGATCTTTTTCTGTTTTTTCGGGGGAGGGGTATTATGCGAACACTTTCCACAGCACTGCAAACATCGTTGAACCTATATGTCAGTGTTTGCTGAGAGCGCTTCTCCTCATTTCATACAACTAAGATACTTTCCTCCACTATTGTCTCTTTTACCCTGTCTCCTAGCCAAGGCAGAACTCTCTGCATGCACGTGTAATCCCGTTTCAGTCCTATCTCCTTTAGCAGATTGTCCCCCTTATCATCTCTACTTTTTCACTAATCTTAAACTGCTCTCTGCTGATTGGCTGCTTCCTCGTTGCCTGCAAACATGCCCATGTCTCTCCCATCCTTAAAAATACCCCACTGAATCCTTACAGTTCGTGCGCATCCTATATCTCTCTTCCCTTTTGTAGCTAAATTCCTTGAGAAGGCCATCGACAGTCAGTATTTCTACTTGTTTTCCTCTCATTCTCTTAACTCTGCAGTCTGGCTTCCAACCTCATCATTTAACTGAAACCTTTCTCTCTAGAGTTGCCATTGATCTCTTAATTGCCAAATATAATGCCTTTTTCTCAGTCTTCCTCCCTTTTGACCTATCTGCAGTTGTTGACACTGTTGGCTACCTTCTTAATTTCCTCTACTCTCTAGATTTTCGTAACTGCTCATGCTTGCTTCTTCACCTGTCTGATCATTCCTCAATGCCCTTTGCTGAATCTTCATCTAGTTTGTGCCTGCTAAATATGGGTGTCTTCCGGCGTGCTGTCCTGGGCCCTCTTCTCTCTCTATACTATTTCACTTGGTGGTCTCATTAGCTTCTATGTATTTAGTTATCATCTCTGCAATTCTCAGATCTACTCATTTAACCCTAGGAGACCTCTCTTCTGACCTTCAAACTTACATTTCCAATTGCCCATTGGACATCTTGAATGGGATGTCCTGTAAATAAATGCAACATGCTCAAAATTGAACTGATTTTTCTTTTCAAAAATTGTATATTCTTTTTATCAGTAAAACTTCACCTTTTTTTCCTCCCTCAATTCTGCCCAAATTGAAAATGAAAGAAAAAAAACCTCTGTTATAAGCAAACAAATGCTCACATTGGCCTTTCCCCTCTCCCCAAGTGCCTCATTTTGCACTCTTGACTGCTTCACCTCTCTCTCAGGAGATCAGCACCACGTTTGATGATTAGACCTCTTGAATCATAGTTGACCATTATGTTTATCAGAATCTCTCATTCTTTCAAAGTTTTGTTTCTACTATATTTTTGTCAAAGGTATAAATTATTCTGATTCTACTCACTTCACTTTGCATCAGTTCATATGAATCTTCCCACTTTTCTGAAACCATTCCCTTCCTCATTTCTTATAGCACAGTAGTATTCTATCACATTTATATATCACACTTTTTTTTTTAGCTATTCCTAATTTATGGGGAACCTCTCAGATTCTTACTCTTTACCACCTCAAAAAGAGCTATAAATATTTTTATATGTATTTAGAGATTGTTTTGCTTAGGATTAATCCCTTCCTTAGTCTACCTTCCTTCTAATTCCCTTTTCTACCTTTCCTCTCCTATTTTTCTATTGAGTAAAATGTATTTCCATATCCAACTGTGCAGCTGTGTGTGTATGTACTGTGAGTTAGATAGACTTGGTGCATTTGTTTGGAAACCCAAATACCACAGCATTATTTCTCTAGAAAGCTTGAGTCTGAATTCCAAACAACTAGCTTCGGTACATAGAAGCTTTTGGAGCTTTGGGAATCCAGTCTAATGTTTCTATTGGACTTTATCTGTTCCTGGAGCTTTTGCTATTAGAGAAAAGGTAATTTTTTAAATTAAAATGAGAGTCCAGCTGGAAGCTGGGCACATTACAATTTATCCCATTTCATTGCTGTTGTCCATGCTGTCTCTTTGAGTTTCCTGCTGTAAGAGTAGATACAAATATTTTTATGTTCCTTGGTAAGATGTCAATGGCTTAGACCTGTTGTTGAATTGGGCAAGACCACAAATGAATATTTCACCTCATAAAATAACGATAGTGGAATTTTGGACCACTAGGCAAGGCAGGAAGTCTTGAGGAGTGCTTTATTGCAATCTTATATCAGTCTAATAATTTAGTTATTTTAATATGATTTTAAAATATAAATGAGCATTTATTATCACTGTTGTTGATGTTTGATTGCTAAGGACATGGAATGGCTTTATCCACAACTTCATGAGTTGGCTAAATATTTTTGTACACAGATAGTAAGAATTGCACATATACACATACACACAACAGAATGGGTTAGGACTAAGGCCTTCCATTAAAAATACTCCTTTAAAAATAGAAATTGGTATTGAATCCTACGAAAATATTGAAAGGGAAGTGAAGAAATTTTAGGAGAGAACTCACTGCTCTGAAGGAAAACTTGTCCTAATTATTAGTAAGGCCAGCATTATCTAGGAGGTTTTGTCTGTTTTTCTTGTTCTTTTCCTTAGTCTCCTGTCCAAGGGTTTAACTGACATTTTCTGATTTCCTGATTTTTGCCACCTGATTTTTAACCCAGTAGAGCTCTTCTACTGTACTGTGTGAATGAACTTTTCAAAGGGAGCCCAGGCAAATTCTAGTTCTCAATGAGCAGGGAAGGATGAGTTTGACTTTCCAGCAGTGGCTTAAGTATCCCAATTGTTGATTTTTTCTGGGGAATTACAGAAAAGATTTCTGACCTGCCGGGAACATCGGTGCTGGCAAAGGAGGGGAGAAGAAGGAAAGACTTAGAGAAAAGGAAATCAGAGCAAATTTCTGAGTCTTTTAAATGGGTAAAAGAGAGGAAACTGAAATTGAAGAAGTTGAAAGAACAGTGAGCTTTGTGGCAGAGCAGCTTGGTCTAAATGCCAGCTCTCCCACCTACTCATTGAATGACCTCAGGCAAAGCACTAGGTCACTTTGTTTTTTTACCTGAAAATTGATGGGGTTGGACTAGATGATCTTAAAGCTTCCTTACAGCTCTAATTCCTATGATCTAGTAAACAATTATGATGTAAACTATGGTATTTAAAGAGCATTTTTACTGTCAGAAAGTGACCGAAACACAGAGAATTGGCCTTATCTTCTGAGTGGCAGAAAAATGAAAGGTTGCCTCTGTCATTTTCCTTCTGTAAAGCTATCATGTCAGTTAAAATGGCAGTCAGAAAAAAAAAAACTTTTGCTACGTTGGGGTATTTTCCCTCTTAGCATTATGGTCAATGATAAGCATTTCTAGAAATAATGCGCAGTATTATTTGTCCTGCGGTTTCAGAAGTTTAACCAAGAAACTTTCATGCTTAAAAAATCGTAGCAGAAATGCATGAATATGTTGGAGCTAAACATTTTGAATTGCTTAAAAATATGTTATATTCATTGTATGTAGAAGTTTCAAAGTAGATTAGAAAATAGAATTTTTAGCTTCTGGTTGTTAAGTTGTGCATGCTTCAATAACTTCAGCTATTTTATTTTCATCCTTTAAAATCAGCTTAAAAAGGTAAATTCTGGATGAAGGCAAAAAAGAAACTCTTTAAAAAAGTTGTGTTAGAGGCAGTACATTTTAGAGGAAGCAGCACTAGCCTGGAAATCAGGAACCTGCCTGGTTCAAGTTCTGTTATTAACGCGCTCTGTGACTTACCTGCACCTTTGTCTGCGCTTGTGCAATCCAGACAGTGCAGTATGAAGTTCCTCCGAGCTCCAGACACTGTTTCAATAGGTGAAGAGTATCAGCCAGCTGTGTTCCATGTCTTTGGACCAAATCATGAACTTTAAAGAGAAAATAGGGGAATAAGTGAAAATGAATGTTCTTAAGTGTTGGTCTGGTAGTGGAGAAGACTGCTCAGTCTGTTAGAACTCCCTGAATTTGAATCTGAGAACCAGTTCCCTTCAAAGAAAAATGGCTGCTCATCTTGAATAAGCCCTTTTGATCATTTTGGAAATAATATCGTGAAGTTCTTAGAGCAGAGTAAATTTAATTTTTCTTTCTTAGTTGAAGTAGTTCAGACTTGTATTTCAAGAGAACTAAGCCAACTAGTATAGTTAGTAAAGGCTTAGGTTTGAAAAAAAATGCTGGGCTTATGGTTAAAAAGCAGACTGCAGGCCTAGGCTCTGTTGCCTGAGCATTGCTCTTGGAACATGGATGAGGAAGTAGAAGAAGCAGATCTCCTAGTGTGAGCAGATTTTTAAATCAGCCACAGACCATCTCAACAGATCTAGCAACTGTGGTTTTCATTTGGGAAAGTTTGGGATGGGAGTGCCCTGGCTTAGTCAATTCCAGCAGGGGAAAGGGTAGTCTGGGGATGGGATTCCTTTTAGCAGGTAAAAGCCAAGGGAGGACATCGGCCTAAAATGGCCAAAGGGCTGAGAGGAGTGGAGAGGAGGGTTTCAGAGTGATCACAGAGTGTGTGAAAGAAGGAAGAAAATGGATCTGAAAAGGCAGCTGATAATCCTGATGTTTGTCATGAGATTTGAAGGGAGAAGGATCTGGAACAGGGACAAAAAGGAGGCAGGATTAGTGAACATTTGGAATTTAGGGTAATAAGCAGGAGTCTCTTTGCTTAGCAAAGGGGCTCTGGATCACCCCCTTGGAAAGGTGACAAGAGAGGGGTTCAAGGGCATGTGTCAGTAAGAGATGAATAAAAGGAGGGCTTGGAGTGCTGAGGGCTTAGTTGCACTTTGATAACACGATTTCTTGACTTCTTCCAACATTTGTGGCTCAGGAAAGAGAAGGCCATTCAATGATAAAGGCGACTGTTGAAGATTATTGATGCACAGAGAAGGGGCCAAAGGTTTCCTGGGTGGAGTCTGAGCCCTTGTTTAACTGCCAAGCTTATAGACCAAGATTGTGAATGGAGAAAAGTGAGAGGGGTGGAAGAACAGAACGAGGAAGATGGGAGGCCATAGTAATAATGAAGATAAGGTTCAGGACCAGTGAGGCTGGGAAGGAAATAAAAGGACAGGAAGAGGATGGTGCAGGAGGGCCTGAGCTTGAATCTCCCCTCCACCCCCTTCTGCTGACTTCAGGCAAGTCACTTCAGTGTGTGCTTCTGTTTCTGCATCTGTAATAAGAGGGAAGGAGGTAGGATTTGATGACTACAAGCTCATAACCGGAAAAAGGTTGTATTCAGAGAAGAGGATTTTAGTGTTCAAGACAGATCTTGGAGGAACAGCAGTGGGGACAGTGATTTGTAAGGCATGGCCTCCTCTGTGGGTGGCAGAAGTGGAGTGGAGACTGAGGTCTTGGGAATCGAGTTGGCTAAAGTGTAAGGCCCAGGTGTTCAAAGGGTCATCCTAATGTATCCGGAAGTCACCAAATATAATGGCTCAGAAGAAGTTGGAGCTAGTTTACAGTCATTGAGAAAGAGAGAGAGTGCCTTGGAAGTCAACAGATGATGCAACAAGGAGCTAGACAGTGTGGTATGATTGGATGAAGAGAAAGGTTGCTAAAAATATGATGGCAGAAGGATTGTTGGAAAGTGGTGAGGAGGAGGAAGGAGTTCTCAGCTCTTGCTATGATTAGAGGGTCATGAGAGAAGTGGTCAGTACTGGAGATGGTAACAAGGGATGTATAGTCTTTAAGGGAAAATCATTCTAATATTAAAACCAAAAGATGGAAGGTTTGTAAGATGGAGAAGGAATTTTATTAACAGTAGTGTGGGGATTACAGAGGCACAATAGAAGAAGTGGGTAAAAGAGAACAGAGATTAAGGGGAGGGGTAAACCCAGAACCAGGGCAGCTGGATGGTACAGTGAATAGAGAGCTGGAATCAGGAAGACCCTGAGTTCAAATCTGGCCTCAGACACTTACTAGCAAGTCAGTGAACCCTGTTTGCCTCAGTTTCTTCACTGTAAAATGAGCTGGAGAAGGAAATGGCAAAGCACTTTCATATCTTTGCAAAGAATATCCAAAAATGGGATCATGAAGAACTGAACATGACTGAAACAGCTGAACAGCAGCAAAAAAAAAGGAGAGAATTACCACAGAGGAGAGTACAAGGATAGCTAGTGGGGAAAGGGATTGGGGGGAAAACGTCTTCTTAAAAAAAGAGTATTTTATCTTTCCCCCAATCACAAGTTAAAACAATTTTTAAACATTTTAAAAAAGTTTTGAGTTCCAAATTCTATCCCTTTTTCTGCACTCCCTGAGACGGTAAACAATAGGTTATAAGTGTGCAATCATGTAAAACATTTCCATGTTAGTCATTTCCTACAAGAAGAATTGAATAAAAGAATATAAAAAAAAAATATAAAAAGAAAAAGTAAAGTCTATATTTAGACAGTATTAGTTTTTTCTCTGGAGGCAGATCCTTTGGGATTGTTTTGGATCATTGTTTTGCTGAGAATAATGAAGCCATTCAGAGTTTCTCATGGAATGATATTGCTGTTACTATATACAATGTTGTCCTGGTTCTGTTCACTATGCATCAGTTCATGTAAGTCTTTCCAGGTCTTACTGAAGTCATCTTGCATGTCATTTCTTATAGCACAATAGTATTCCATTACAATCATATATCACAACTTGTTTAGCCATTCCCCAATTGATGGGCATCCTCTCAATTTCCAGTTCTTAGCCACCACAGAAAGACCTGCTTGTAAATATTTTTGTACAAAAGGTCTTTATCCCTAGGGGAAAAAAGTCAATGCTAGAACAGCTGTTATGATAAACAGGATATAGCCCAAAATAAGAAAACTTTTTCCTCATCTCCCACTTATTTCTCCATGGAATTTGACTTCTGACTTTCCTTCTGGACTGGGACTGCTTTGAACTATAGTTACCAGGAATTTCTTAGTTGTTAAAAATAATTTTCTTTTCCCCTTCTGGTTACGTTTTACAAAATTCTTTGTATTGAACACTCTTTGTATTGTACTCCATCCTCCCAGGTGTTGTCGTATCCTTGGGTTTTGACCTTGCTCTCTCCTGTTGCTTCTCCAGCTGATCTGAACACTTTTCAATGTACCTTTCTGGTTCATCATCCATATACCACCCTGTATGAGGTGGTCTACACCAAAGCTCTGTTCAGAGTCCTCCTCATTCTCTATCCCCTCTTGGTCATCTCATCAGCTTCTGTGAGTTCATTGATCCTCTTTCTGTGGATGACACCCCAATCTTTATCTCTAGTCCCAATATCTCTTCTGAGCTATAGTCTTTTATTGCCAACTGCCTGTGGGACATCTCTACCTTGAAATTTGATAGACATTTTAAACTCTGCTTAAATGAAATGTTCCAATTTTTATTCTAAAATAGTTTATTTTTATAATATTTTGAAATAGTTTTATTTTGTTAAAATAGTTTTTGTTCTGGGGAAAATATCTATGATATTTAGAACTCAACTTTTTATTTTTTATAATTAATTTATTTTCAGTTTTCAACATTCACTTCCATAAGATTTTGAGTTTTAGATTTTCTTCCCTTTCCTTCCTTCTTCCCAAGGCAGCGTGCAATTTGATATAGGCTCTACTTATACATTCCTGTTAAACATATTTTCACATTAGTCATGATGTAAAGAAGAATAAGTACTAACGGGAGAAACTTTACGAGAAAGAAGAAACAAAAGAAAACAACAAAAGAAAAGGAGAGCAAATAGTCTCCTTCCATGTGCATTCAGACTCCAAAGTTCTTTCTCTGAAAGTGGATGGCATGTTCCATCATAAGTCTTTTGGACTTGTCTCAGATCCTTGCATTGCTACAAAGAGCCAAGTCTATCAAAGTTAGTCATTGCACATTGTGGCCTTTACTGGGTGCCATGTTCTCCTGATTCTTTCTTCTCATTTCACTCAGCATCAGTTCATATAAGTCCGTCCAGGTATTTCGGAAGTCTGCCTGCTCATCATTTCTAATAGCACAAGTGTTTCGTTACATTCATATATGACAGTTTGCTCAGCCATTCCCCAATTGATGGGCACCCCCTCGATTTCCAGTTCTTGGCCACCACAAAAAGAGCTGCTCTAACTATTTTTGTACATGGGGGTCCTGTTGCCATTTTGATGATTTCTTTGGGCTACAGCCCTGCCTGTTGGAGCTGTTGCTGGGTCAAAGGGTGTGCGCAGCTTTGTAGTCCTCTGGGCATAGCTCCGTATTTCTCCTCAGAATGGCTGGATCAAGGAGTAGACTTTTTAAACTTCATTTTATTGAAGTAACAAACCATATGAATGTTTCTTGTTAGCGATGGCGGCATTATGCAGAGTAGGGAAAGTGTGTCACACTTTTATCTGACATGTTAAACTGAGAGTCAGTGTTGGAGTAGGAAAAGGCTGGATCTGGAGACCGAGGAACGGGAGTAGGGGCGGGGGTCTAGCAAAAGATGCTTTACCTCTTTCCACCTTCCTCTGCTCATCTTTTAAAATGAGGGGATTGAATTGGACCCTCCCTAGTGATTACTGTGGCGATCTGAAGGTCTCTTCAAAAGAGATGACTGAGGTCACTGCAATGTCTAAATCCAGAATCCTTCCCTTCCCAATGACTTCCAGTATCTGCCTCGATTAGCTTAGAGAAATAAACCTACATTTTACTCATTTTCTGATTTTTTCACATAACAAATTTTAAAAAATTAAAACACCTTCCTCTGAAATAAAGATTTGTCTTCTACAATGAAACCTTTATCTGGAAAAAAAACCATTTTCTGTAAGGTTATATCAGACAAAAACTATACCTTTTTAAAAAAATATGGATGAAATTATATGACTCTGATTAATGATTTAAAACTTCCTTAATGTAAATTATAAAATATTGATTCAATACATTTAGATTTTTATATTACATTCATACAAATACTTTTTGCATCATGAAAACTTAATTTAAGATGGAGAGTGACAGTTTTAAGCCATTACATTTTCAGCAAAATAAACAAACATTACTTGTGGTTGATAATTGACATTCAAATTAGTGTTGTATGTAGTTTAACAGTACTAATTTAAAAATCAGTATTCTAATTATTGCTAGTTTGAAAGGAAATAAACTGACTTCTTGGTAGCTTTCTTCTCAGAGTCTGGGTAATCAGTGTCATTACCTGTTTCATTTATTTACTCAGAAGGATTAAATTTTAAATGCTGTGCCATTTTTTAAATTCAAAAATAGTTCTTTTCAACTTACATTGCCAAGACTGAAATCACAGTCTTTCAAGATTTGACGTCTTTGTCCTTTATAAAAATAGACATGAGGAGAACAAAGTGTGCATTTTGATGTGTGTCTGTTTCTTTTTGGGGTCTCCAGAAATCCTTGTTGCACTCTCATGGCCAAAACTAGAAGGGACCTCACTGGCCTCTCATTCTACAGAGAAGGAAATTGAGGCTATTTCAAGCTATCTCAAAGCACCATCTTCTGCACACCCCAGAGGGCCAGGTACCTAGTAAGTGTTCAATAAATGCGTGTTGAATCATTGAACAGATGTACTGTTAAGTGAAGATGATTGTGATTTAAAGATGAGCTAAATATAGAAATAATTTCTTGTGAATTTAAAAATATAGAAAAAATAATTAACTTCACAAATACCTCCTCACAAACCCCAGAAGCTTTCTAACAGCTGAAAAACCCTAATCCAAAAGGACAGAAAAAGGAAATAGAAAGTGGATTGCACAGTAAGAACCAGGCTTCTTTGTTCCCAGGAAGAAAATATTCACAACAAGTAATGTTTTTCACGTTTTTTCATGTGAGACAATGGTCTGAGTTGCTTAATTTGTTTAATTGATATCTACAAATGCACCAAAATTACAAAATCAATATATACTCTGGTTTTCCATGTTTATTACTGGATTAAGAAAACATTTGTAGATGAACTTGTAGGCGTGTGCTTGTCAGTCATCAAAATCTCCTGCTAAATGTTGGTAGATATTATAGAGGGTTTATTATTCCTTGTTTCTGTTTTGTATTGAGCATGTGCTTTCCTTGGGTAATTCATGTTGTCCTTGTCTCCAGTGATAGTTTTAGTCACTGTTACTTGTCTGGGAACAGGACAGGTTCACTAAGGCAACAACCAATAGGTTGTGATAGACAAGTAAGACGGTTGTCCGTGAGAAAATGCCGTGTCACTGACCACTTTCTTCCATGCTGCCTTTAAAGAAGCCTTTACAAGTCTCTCATGAAGTTTCCGTTTTTTTCTCCTGTTATGTTCATAATTCCATTTTTAATGTCTGTATTTTCTTAACACTTTCTTAAGAAGTTTTCCCTGTTAAAAAATTTTTAAAAGCTGATTGTTCAAAAGTCCCGAGCATCTTGTCATATGTAGTACTTGTCCCACACAGCTCTAACATAGTTATCTCATAGGCTGATAGGTTGGAGCTAGAAGGAACATTAGAGATCATGTGACCCAACCTTTCTTTTACAGCCAAGGGGCTTTACTCCAGGTTACAGAGTGAGAGCAAGGATTGTTTTAGCTCAAGTCCTTTTGTACCAAACCTATTGAGTTCCTTTTCTACCACAAATCTATGTGTGTCTTGGACAATGATTTTTGTGTTTTAAAAACATGATTCTAAATGCTGTCTCTTTTATGCTATTTAAACCTTTTTCTAAGGTACTAAAATGGTGATTTTTAGATAAATATTTTTCTGGCCTTATTGAGAGAAAATTCTAGTATGTTCACTGAAAGGAAAGAGTTTCTTGTACTTAAAGCTATCTAAGAGTAGCATGGGCAGTTTCAGTGAAAGTTGTGTGTTGGCTGTGTCTAGAGGGTTTTAAGGGGAGTTTATAGAATTTCTTGTGAGGAAGGGTGTAGAGGGCATTTCTGTTAGTTCAACCCTTCTGACTTAATCCTTTTCATCTTGGATTTTTGGAAATGCTGAAAATATCCAAAGATAGACTTGTTGGATTGCCTTGTGGTGACTTCATTTGTTGAACAGAACTTCTGTAGCAAGCGTTCAGTGCATGACACAAAATAACCATTCGATAAATGCTTGCTGATTAAACTGAATTGAGACAGATAGGTGGAAAGGTGGGTTGGGCAGTTTTTGTGTCCTGGCCTACACTGGGAACAAGGGTAAGTGAGTAGATGAGAATTTAACATATCTTTTGATTTGAATGGTAGGCTTAGCCAATTTTCACATCATTGATTTTTATTTGGAACCCTTCACACTCTTTGAAAAGACTTTTTTTTGGGTATGCCATTTTTCTATATCTTTCCAAAGGATTGCATAAAAATTTAATTTGATATCATTTTGGAATTGACATTCATATTGCTGGCCAAGAACAGTCATTTGCGTCAAGAAATTTGAGAATTGTAAACAGTTCTCCCTTTGATTCAATTGTGAAACTATTACAATTTATTTAACTGTTTAGTGATAGTTTTTCAAATGGAAATGCTAACTGTAGCAATTTCTGTTGGTTGAAACATTAATAAAAATGCCTATAGCTATTTGGAAATAATGTGCTATTTTAATGTTTTACGTTGGACCCTTTGACATGGTTTTCAAAACCAAAATATATCAGAAATGAAAATTCTAACTTTTTTTGGTTTGGCTTAAACTTGGTAGTCAATATTTAGAATAGTTGAACTGCTAGAGAATGAAACATTTTATTTCTTTTGATATGTGTTATATGAGAAGTTCTATTGGTCAATAATGCAGATATATTAAAACTCAGTTGTTCAGTGAGGATGGTCACCACCACAGTAACAGTTCTATAAATGTGTGCTTTCAACTACCAGCTCTGTTAGGATAGAATGAAGAAAGAACACCAATAAAAAGGCCAGGGTGAAAGTCTGGCTCTTTACTCCAAGCCTAGTGCCCATGCCACTGTGGCCTCATGTCCCTGCTGTCTCCTCAGTGGAGTCATTGGATGGGTAGATACTTTTACCTCCCTGAGTCTCAGTGTCCTCATCAGTAAAGAGGGCTTCAAAGTAACTGGAATACTAGCCTATCAGGAATAATTTGAAATCAGTGAGACAAGGTATGGAAAGTGCTTCACAAACCTTAAAACATTATGTAAATGTCAGTTTGGGAATATTATCATTATGGGTATCTGAGGTAAAATTGTGAGGATGATGGGAGAAGAAACTCAATCACTTATTTCAAGAACTTTAGAATGTGATGTAATAATTCCTAGGGGAAAAGCTAACCATCAGTTTTAATTAATATTTGTATAGGACTTTATATTTTATAGATCGGTCAGCCAGTCAATACTTATTAAACACATAAAATATGCCAGGCAATATGCTGAGGATACAGAGAAAGGCAAAAATCTGTTCTCAAGGAGCTTACAGTGTAGTGGGATATAGTGTCTTAAAGTTTGCAAAGCACTTTATAAATTTTATGTCATTTGATCCTCACAACAGTCTTGGGAGGTTGGTGATATTATTGTCTTCCTTATAAAAGGGTTGAGAAAACTGGGGAGAGAGAGGTTAAGAGACTTATCCAGGGTCCCACAGCTAGGCAGCATCTGAGGCTGGATTTGAACTCAGGTCTTCCTGACTCCAGGCCCAGCTCTGTATCCATGGCACCATGTAGTTGACTTTTTTAGAATGCTTTCAGATTTATTATCTCATTTGATTTTTCAAACTCTGTAAGGTAGGTAATTTCATATTTGAGGAAATTGAGTTTCAGTATGATTACATATTTTGACCAAGGACCCACAAGTACTAAATAGCAAAGTTGGAACATGAAGCTAGGTCTTGTGACTTTAAGCCCTGGGTCTCTTCCAGTCTCTTGACAACAGCCAAATCAGAATTTTCTAAGATTTTTCCACCGTGGGAATCATCTGGCCAGAGATGATAAGTGACTCAGGCCATTGTTGAGCTCACCAGGGGACAGAGCATGGAGGGAAGAGAAGGGAACCCAGGGACCACTTACAGGTGGTTTAAGAAGCTCAGTTTTCTAGTAAAGAAGACTGGGCAATCATCGGACTCATAGAAAGAATCAATATTTATTAAGCACCAACTGTGTGCTCAGCGTTGGTGACACAAAGATCAAAATGAAAGTTTTACCTCCAAGGAGCTTCCATTCTGATAGAAGATGGAGATGACACTCTTATGGAAGCCACGGGAGAAGATGGCAGGAGGAGAGGTTAGTGAAGTGTCCAGAGCTGTAAGAGAGATCTGATTAAAGGAAGGGGAAGAAGAGTAGACTTGGGATGACTACCTGGAGCACATGGAGTCATGCTGGGATTTTCAGAAGCCTGACTGCGCCAATTGAGAGGTGCCATGGAAGGTAGGGATAATGAAGACACACACAGGAACCTAAGTAGAGTTTTAGCTGAGAAAAGAGGTATAGCCTGATGGCACATGGAGGCAGCAGGCTCAAGTGAAGTTTTGTTTGTTTAAAGAGAGAGATCCGTAGCTCTGCAGTTAGGAATTCTGCTGGCTCTACCCATGGTCTGTGATCCTGAATCCAAACTAACTGGGACTGCAGTAATAGCAGATAACAAAGGAGTGGAATGCTCTAAGATACAGCTTCCTGAGATGTTGTTGAGGAAACCAGGGGCTATAATAGATAAGACACTGGATTTAGGAAGACTCAAGTTTGAATTATTAACTCTGACACTTAAAAGTTTGTGACTCTGGGCAAGTCACTTAACCTCTTGAAAATAATTTCCTCCTCCGTGAAAAGGAAAAATAATAGCATCTACATCACAGGATTGTTTGAGATTGGGATGAGATTAGTGAAAGAAAAAGCACCTAATTAAGTGCTTACTATTTATAAAGCAGATGTTTTAATCCACTGCAGAAGGAAATGGCAAACCACTCCAGTATCTTTGCCAAGAACACATGATGTACAATGTTGGCATGCTCTGACCCACAAGGTCATGAAGAGTCAGACAGGATTGAGTAAAAAATTTAGAAGACACTCTGCTAAGTACTTCTAAAAGCTCACATTCTAATTGGGGAGGCCACACTTGTAGAAGATCTTAGTTGTATGTCAAATGGAAAAGTCCCATGATCTTGGAGTGCAGTAGCAGGCCTCTTCTTTCTTGTCATTTCCATTGATGAAAACATTTCAGTTTCTGATGTTGAACCATTTGACAGAGTCAAGGATTTTGGTAATGAGAACTTTTTTCAGATCTTTGGTAGTTGTTTCCATATGTAGTCAAATTAAAGAAGCCTATTTATTGAATGGGTGTTTCTCATTCAAAGTGAGAATGTGATAAGACTTAGCCTGAAAGGGCCAGGGTCTCCCATGGCATCCTGGGCCATCTTCAGTTGTCCTGATGAATATCAGGCCACTGGACTCAGAGGGCTCAGGAGAAGAAAGTGAGACTGTTGACCTTGCACAGCCCTCCCTCACTCAAATCAAAGTCAACTGCAAGTCATGTCATCATCTTGATGTCATGGTCCTCTTGGAGAATGAAGGACAAACACAGCCACAACAACAACCATATGTAGTACCTGTGGAAATAGTTGTCAGGCTGCATCTTTAGAGGTTGCTCCCCCAGATGGTGGCAGTGGGGCTGTGGAGGACTGGTGTGTTCTGGGAGGCGGGCACTCCCCGAGGCTTGTGAGCTTTCCTGCTCATTTGGTTGACAGCTGATGGTGGTGGTGATTGGAAAGGTTGACCCTTTGTCCACAGTGAAGACTATGGGAATAGGCCGGAAGCAAAGCTGATGGTGTGGGCCCTGCTCACCCTCTCAGGACCCTTCACTGAGCTTCGAGTGGAAGTAGTGTTGGAGATTTTCCATCCTTTCTTCAGCATCCAGCCTTCTGTGACTTCCACAGAAAACCTTCCCTGGTTCTTCCCCAGTCATCTCACTAACACTCATTGCTAGTGCCATCCTTTATCTTCATGTTTGTCTCTCTCATTAATGGGAGCACCTTTAGGGCAGGGACCAAGTGTCATGATTTGGATGTTCTTTGTAGCCACAGCTCTTAGCGTGGTGTGGGGTACATTTGTTATTATTCAGTTGGTCATTCATGTCCTACTCTTGGTAACTTCATGGACCAGACATAGCACACTGATGCTGTCCATGGGGTTTTCTTGGCAAAGACCCTGTAGGGGTTTGCTATTTTCTTTTTCAGTGGATTAAGGCAAAGAGGGTTAAGTGACTTCCCCAGAGTCACATGGTCGGTAAGTGTCTGAGGCCAGATTTGAACTCCAGTCACCGTTAAAGGGCTCTCCCATGGCGGTTCTTCTACCTAGGGCTTTCTCCTTCAGAACCCAGAGTTTTCTCTACATTATATCCCAGTGAGAGTTAAAGGGCATGTTGCTCCTTTGTGGTTGTATTTATATTTGTTTATGCCATTATGATACATATACATCTTATATTTTTTTCATGATATATTCCTCAGGCTTGAAGTTTTTTTTCAACATTCATTTTTTTCCTTTGGAGTTCTACATTCTCCCCCTCTCTCCAGTTCCTCCTTTACTCATTAAGAGGAAAAGCAGTATAATACTCATTGCACATGTAAGCCTCACAAAACATACTTCCATATTAGCCATGTTGTGAGAAAGAAAAGAAAAATAAAAAAAAATGCTTTAACCTGCACTCAGAGGTCGTCATTTCTCTCCCTGGATAGGGATGACATATTTCATCATGAGTCCTTTGGAATTGTTCTGAACTCAATCATTGTATTGATCAGAATATTGACTTTCCATAGTTGATTATTGTAACAATATTGCCATTGTTGTATGTAATGTTCTCTTGGTTCTCCTCATTTCATTTCACATCAGTTTGTGTAAATCTTCCCAGGTTTTTATGAAAACATCCCCTTCTTCATTTTTTGTAGCATAATAGTATTCCATCTCCATTGTATAGCACAGCTAGTTCAGCCTTTCCCTAACTGATTGGCATCCCCTCAATTTCCAATTCTTTGCCACCACTAAAGAGATGCTCAAAATATTTTTATACATATTGGTCCTTTTCCCTTTTCTTTGATCTCTTTGGGATATAGACCTAATCACGGTACTGCTGAGTCAAAGTGTGTGCAGTTTTATAGCCCTTAGGTATAGTTGTTTGCTCTCATTTTGGAGAAGTCATTCTCAGTATCTATTTTTAAATTATTTAAATGACTACTTAGGGAATGTTCAATTAAAATAATCATGCATATGGAATTAGAGTTTGTCATATTTCATACTAGATAACTGTGGGGTTATCATCCTTGCCTCTTTGCATATTTTGTTCCGTAAATACTCTACTCCCTATCTTTGGCTTCCATCCTTTCTCTTTGCTTCCTTTCTCCCAAATGGCTAGGTAAGATACAACTTTTCTCATTAGTTACTCTGTCATTTTTATAATGATTGCTACTGTAACTTGTTTCAGACTGGAGAAAGTAGAAACACATTAATAAAAAGTGAAAAGCTTTAACCCCACTCCTGTCTTCTTCAACAGTCACCTTCCTCTCTCCCTCTTCCCCCTTTCATTTAGTGAGCGTATAGATTATTTCTACTTTAAAAACTCAATTCAGTCTTGTCTTGTTAGGTACACCTTCATGTTAGAGAGATAGTAATTGATGTCAGCTTCATATGTGAAAATGAAAGATGATATACAGTAATATAGTTAATAAATATTGTAAAAATTAAACTCCTGCATGACAAAAGTTTTCCAGGATGTAATAGGATCCTCGTTATCCCCCTCCCCCACACCCCAAGAGCTTGGCTTTGTCTTCTAAAAACATAAAGTCATTTAAGTGTAGAAATTTGCAGCTCTTATTGTCATTATATTACCGTTAAAGACCCTTCACAATGTAGTAATCTCACAGCATCCACTCATTGGGGAATAGAAGAAAGAGATCTGCCTTGTAATAGTCTTCTGAAGCCACACAGTTGGTTAGAAGAGTGTCTTTACATGTGCTTTTAAGACAACCACTGGATCATAAAGCTTAAAATATGCGTGGGTCTAGTTGGCCACTGAAGTCCTTTCCACCTTTCAAATTCTATGATTCAGTGAAATTCCACACCTCATCAGATTATAGGATGTACTGGAAAGAGAGGAACCAAATTGTAATACTTTGGATTCCTTAATTTTCAATTGAGAAAAAACCTACCTACTCATTTTGGAAAAGCTAGAGAAAAGACCTTGTTTTGGCTATTTATCAGACTCTCACAGTAGCTATTTTACACCTCTTTATTCCCCAAATGTTCTACATTATTTCCTCCTCCTTCCTTCCATTGATCCATCCATCACCACTAACTGTCATCCTATCACACCCTTCCTTTTCATCAGTAAACCCCTTGAGAAAGTCCTTTACAGTTGTGGCCTTCAGTCCCTTTCCTCCCACTCCCTTCTTAACTCTCTAGAGTCTGGCTTCTGACTTCCTCATTCAACTAAACCTGCTCTCTCTGAAGTTACTAGTGATCTCTTAATTGCCAGATTTCCCCTTTTCTCAGTCCTCATCCTTCTTGCCACCTTTGACACTGTTGATCACCCACTTCAGTATACATTTTTCTCTCCAGGTTTTCGGGACACTTTTCTCTCCTAGCTCTATACCTAGTTCTCTGACCTGACTTTTTCATTCTCCTCTGCTGTATCTTTGTCCAGGTCCTGCCCACTAACCATGGGTTGCTAATCAAAATCAAATTCTGTTAGCTTTTTTTTTTTTTTTTTTTACAAATCAAACAAATTCTTCCAAAAATATTGTTTGTTTTATCGTTTGCTCTCTACCTTTAGCAGTCTTTTTCCAGAGTTTAAACTATTTAACACCACTCTCTGGGTCATTCTTAGCATGTGCACTTACACTCCTGGGCTGGAACTCTAGAGCACAGTAGCCACCCTTGGATTCTAGGGATAACCCTGTGGCTGTACTTCAGACACTATAAGCCCACAAACCCTAACAGTATTTCTTCTCTTTAACCCAGTACTCTTAGTTAGCTTTTAGCAAACAAGAATTGACTAGGATGGTATAGAAAGAACAGCTGGTACAAGACCGTCTCCCCCAAGTCGTGGAATATATTATCCCCAGATACAATGTCCATGGAAAGAAATATAGCTTCAGATATAGGGAACAGTGGTAACGAGTCCATGTGTGACAAGAGATAACTCATAACTGCTGGTACTGGAAGTCCTTTGTATTTTTGTAGAGTACTTTGAAAGTGTTTTTCAAAATGTTTTCACTGCCACTAAGGACTAAAATATTGTTTTTAAAATATGCCAAATTTCATTAGTACTTGGTTCAAAATCAACTTTGTATGACTGGTTTTCTTTTTATACATTTACACTTCTAGTGTTTTTCCCCTACCATTTCCATTAAATTTCCAATTAATTCTGGAATTTTAAAATTGTTATCAAGGGAAAACAATTGTCTAATATGCCATGCAGCTGTTATTACTGAAGCTGACTGAAAAATTTTGCCATCAGTTTATGCATAGTGACTGTGATGCTTTTGTCAGGATCCTGACACTTTCTATCTTGTATATATACTTTGATCTTAATAGTGAATGCATGAAAAAAAAAAACTTGTCTTAAATATTACTGTGTGCCAGGGACTATGCTAAGCTCAGAAAATATAAACATGATAGTAAAGATAGTCCCTACTCTAAAATAATTTGCATCCTAATGGGGGGAAATCACATACACAAGGAAGTGGTGCATGCATTGGAGGACAGATAAGAAAGTTTAAGTGATTGCATGTCATTGTGATCATAGGGGAATACTTTGACGTACTGCTCTTCTAGGACTAGGAGCAGAATTGATTTGATCATGGTTCTCAAACTGGAGGTAATGGAGGGCAATAGGTGAACAGGTTGGCTAGATAGTTGATCACTCGACCAGAGAGGAAGTAGGTAATAAAGTCAAACATGACTGGGACCTGCCTGAAAGAGTGGGCCAGACAGTAGGATCACCAGCTGAGATGGGATAGGAGGAAAAGGCCAGAAGTTCAGGAGATTAAAGGGCTAAAACCAGGGCATAGTTTCTGACCAAGAAGTAAATAGTCAATAAGGATTAAGTTATTATGTTTAATAACATGATGTAATTATTGGAATTAGGTAACTTAAATTATACAGTTTCTACTATCCGTTGGCTATAAGAAAAACACTCAATTTTAACAATTTTGTCCATTCATTTTAGGTGAAAGGCTTTGAACAGATGTGGAAAGATGTTGACGACAGAGAAAGGGGTTGTGGAGGAATGGTTGTCAGAATTCAAGGTAATATTTACTGTGTAATAATGTAAACCTCATTTCCAAATTAAATTAAATTTTGCTTGTGATATCAGCAAAAGTAATTATCCTTGATGACTGCTTAGAAAATCCCTATGACCAATTGTTTGGGGTTTTTCTACCCTTCTGGTTCAAAGTTGACTTGCTTTACTTTTCTCCTACTTATACCAGTCTTATGCTGATGCTGGATGATGAAGTATTCATCTCCAGTCTGGTTGATTCTGTAGATCTGCTCCAGTGATGTCATTCACCATACAACAGTAGAAAGAAATCACTCCCCTCTTCCTCCTGCCTGTTTTCTCTCTGTTGCTTAAACTCTTCCTCTTTTAATAAGTCACCTAGTCCCCCTGCCCTTCTTCCCATCAAGCTGTGTTCTCTAAGTCTAATTGCTATGTTTATATTAAGCACAGTGACATATGTGTGGAACCAATTGTAGAGGATGTGTAGTGCCTGGGGGTTGCAACAAAAATCTGCATAAGTCAGTCAGTAGTCTGTCATAGTCAGTAAACATTTATGAAGCACTGACTGTGTTGCAGGCATGGTGCTAAGTGCTAAAGATACAAAGAGAGTCCTTACCTTGAAGGAGCTGATGGGAGAAAACAACACGTGAAAACAGAGTGGGTAAGAGGGGAGAGATACTAGGCATGAGCTGTAATGAAATCCAGAGGAGTTTAACAAGGCAGGAAGTGAGGAAGGAGACGGCTTGCTTCTGTGACTTTCCTAAATGGAGGATGGGGGAGCCTGGGGCAGGGAGTGAGGGGTGGGGGACACGAGGGTTTCAAAGTCCATGTGATATTGCAGAATGAAGAATTTCTTGAGACCATAATGAAGTCAAAGAGTGCAGTGAGCAGAAAATGAAGAAAAAATAATGACCTTTGTTAGCAGAAAGAGAGATCAATAAACAAATGAGAAGAAAATGTAAGAATGAGAAGATTGGACGTTCAGCTGAGAAAGCTCTGCCTTGAGCTATTGGTGCCAAAAATGAGCAATGGATAAAGGAGCAGACCATGTATTGTCACTCTGTCCTAAGGGACTTTAAAAAACAGACCAAAATTACCTTGAACTCTCCCAGCAAGGGAATGCTGAATCTCTTGGCCAAATATAGACCTCTGGCAGCGGAGGATAACAGCAGTTCAGAATGTACACTTGTTTTAGAGTCTTATGTAGTAGGATGGGGATGGGAGTGGGGTTAGGAGCAGTATCATAAAACAAGAAGAGAAGGCCATTACAACTTCTGGATCATGTGAGAAACAAAATGGAGGACTGGATTGTTTTCTCTGGCCTCTCAAGTCTCCGGTAAAGAAATTATGCACCAAAGATAAAGCAACTTCCGCTATCTCCATGGTCTGAGATAGGCAGAATCCAAAAGAAGGTTAAAAAAACAAACCCTTCAAACCTATGACCTGATTCTCAATGACCCTAAGTTCCCTCCTCCCCTCTCTCTCACCCCTCGGGCTACTGGCAGCCAGGCTGGAGCAGCTGCCTAAAGGACAGGACCCTCGCTCACTACAGAACCCATCTCCACATTCAGCACAGTTGAAGGCTACAGATCAAATCCTCAAAAGTCAGTAACATTTCTGTATGATAGTAATAATAAAACACAAGAAGGAATATAGGGAAATTCCATTCCAAGTAACTACAAAATGCATTGAATATCTGGGGATCAACCTCCCTAAGCAACTATAAGACTTGTGTAGAGTCAATTACAGATTACTCCTTAAAGAAATAAAGAGCATCTTATATGAGTGGAGGCATGTTCAGTATTCATGGCCAGGCTGTGGCAATATAATAAAAATTACAGTACTGCTGAACTTAATTTACACTTTTCATGTCATATCAGTCAAATTACCAAGGGAATACTTCACAAAACTTAATAAAATATCTTGAATATCAAGGGAAATGAGGAAAAAAAGTAAGTATGAAGGGGGACTAGCACTTCAGAACTCAGACTATATTATAAAGAAGCAGTTATCAAAACCATCTGGTATTGCTTAAAGATTAGAGAAATAGATCAATAGAACGACTGGACAAGGGAGGGTCAGGAAAAAAGAACTCAAGAACCCAGTACTTGAGAAAGTGGAAAACATGAATTACCCAGGGTGAAACTCCCTATTTGAGTACCCCACCTACAGTTGGTTGGTTGTTGTCCTTTGTTTTCAACGAGGACCAAAGTGACTTCATCATGATAAAGTGAAGTTTCAGTGTGTCTGACTGTGGTCGATCAGACCAATGTGAGCTTGGAGTGCTCTACCACAGGTTGGGCACAGATAGTCAGTATGAATTTTTGGGGTGGATACTCCAAATCTGCACATCCTACGTTTACATTCTAAATGTATATATGACCTTAATATTAAAGATCATTCTATAAAAAAATGAGAAAAGAAACATCTATACCTCTCACAGTTATGGAAGGGAGATGTATTCTTAACCAAATAAGGGATAAAAGCAATTAAAAGAGATAAAATAGGTAATTATTTGAAACAAACTCTCCTGCCCAGACAACAGTAATGCATTGAGGATAATGGCTAGGATAAGATGGGAAGTGGTTAAATAGGGGAAAAAAATCTTTATCAAATTACTCTGAAAAGAGTTTGATATCTGAGATATATAAACAATGTGTGTGTATTTATATTTCTCATAGTCATTATCCAGTAGATAAATGGTCAAAGGATATCCACAAATCAACAAAAGAACTTCAAAGTATTCATAATCACATGAAAAAATGATTCAAATGACTACTAAGAGAAATGTAAATCCAAATAATGCAGAGATTTCACCTCACACCCTGAAAACTGGCCAAAGTGACAAAAAAAAATGGCAACAGTCAATGTTTTCAGGGTTGTGGGAGGACAGGTATACTAATAAATCTTTAGTGGAGCTATGAAATGATGCAGCCATTTTGGGAGCAGTTTGAAATTATGGAAATAAAGTAACTAAAATGTCCATATGCTTTGACTCTTTTACTGAGCTTATACATAACTCAAGGAGGCCATCAAAAAAAAAAAAAAGAGTCCCCATAGTATCCAAAATGTTTATATTAGCACTTTTTGTGGTTGTGAATTAGAAACAAAGTTTGATACCCCCGGATTGGGGAATAACTTGTGGTACTTGAACAGAATGGAAGACACTTGTGCTGTAAGAAAGAATATGTGTGATGAATGCAGGGAAGCCTGGAAAGATCTCTGTGAACTGATGCAGAAGTGATCAGAGCCAAGAAAACAATTTATACAGTGATTACAACAGTACAAATGGAAAGAACAAAGACACATCAAAAAGTCAGAAGTAAAGGTAACACAATTATAAAGACCCAGCAGGACTCCAGTCAAGAGAGAGGAGAAGACACCTTCAGCCTACGCCTTTGTGGAGGCAAGTTCACATGAACCGATGTTTTCAGACTTTTTCAATAAATTGATGAGTTGTGCTGATTTTTATCTCTTAAAAAATACAATTTGTGAACAGGATGGCTCTCAGGGATCGGGAGGGATACTTGAAGAACTATAGAAATATAGGAAACATAAAATAGCAATAAAAACTAATTAAAAGAACAAGAAGGAACAGTGGAGAAAATTCAATTATTGTCCATAAAAAAACAACAACCCATCCGATTCAAAGCAAAACACCACCTTTTAGGCTCCCTTCTAGCCAAAATAAATAAGACTCCTTGAAAGATACATGAGCAGAGATAACTTTGTTCATCTGTTTGATTATTGGTATTAAATGAGACATACCAGAAAGATGTATGTTTGACAAAAGTATTTGCCATTGTCGTAATGGACGGTCAGACAGCATCCAGATGGAAGAGGGTGAGGTCTCCCCTTCTCTTATTTGCAGATTCGTTGTGCTATTTGCATCAAGCCCGAGAAGATTACAAAGCCAGATTCACTAATGAGGGTTAGGCTTACCCACCTCTCCGGTGCCGGCAGAGGGTTTGTTGTCCAGTCTGTGATAAGTGTTCTGTAGAACTGGTCCTACAAGTGTGTGTATCTTGCATGAACGCTGCAGCTGGAAAAAAGGGCTGGGACCAGAATGGATCAGGAGGAGGAGAGGGGGCCAGGCTGCCTTTGGAAAGCTGTGAGTTGTATTTGGTCACCTTACTCTTCTCACTGAAACAAAGGCCTATCTTCTTAGCAATATTCTTCCAGTGATGCTTTATGTCTTTGAAGTTCCTAAGAATTAAAGTGGAGAGTTGCTCAAGGAGCAGTGGAGAGGCACATGGTGGGCATGAGCACACTCTACATAAAGGATCATGTAGGAGATGCTGTATAAAGGATCTCGTCAGAGAAACACAACCGGAGGGGAGAAAACAGGTGGTCCATATCAATACCAGACTGAAACTGATGGATTGCCTGTGTGCTTCTATCAATACCCACACACAATCTATAAGTGACCCTCAACCTGCTGCAGTGCTAGCTTGAACTAGATCAAAATGTAATTGGGAAGATTTTAATAAAATAAATAAGATTACAGTAAAATATAGCTACGTTACTATGTGGTTTTCTAAGTCACTGTGCCCAAAGGGATCCATCTGTATGGGTTAGTAACCCCCTTTTTCTTTTTGAGTTTGGCCTCACGGAGCAAGAGGAGAAATCTGGCACATTGGGTGGAGTCCCTATGGAGGATTTCTGAGAGAACAGGCATCAGGACTGAGTAGGCAGTGGTCTGAGTCATATGGATAAGGTCACAGACTCATCCAAGTTCTGAAATATATCTTCCCTGAATTATACTCCTGGTTGTGGTCAGATAGTCTAGAATGTCATACACAGTCCTGGAGTTAAGAATTTGTCTATGTTTTAATTGCTTAGCAAAATCTTATATATTCTTTCACTTTACTTTTATGTTGTATATGTGTATGTTTCTGTATGTGTGTATGTTTCTGTATGTGTGTGTGTGTATGTATACATAAATATACATCAACATGCTTTATGTTGTTAGAGATATGATTAGTTTTTATTTTCTGCTTCAGGAATGCTTAATGTGTAACTGAATTATGATTTCTTGGCATTAGCTAGCATGGTACAGATTGCCTGCAAGTGCTCTGTTTGTACAATGGACTGTCAGCCTGGTGAGAGGATTTTCCTGTTTATTGGAACAGTGACACTTTGAACTTCAACATGGCCATCTAGTCATCTGTTTTCATAACAACAGAAGCAACCATTAATACAAATAATCGAAAACTAGGAATCATTCCCTCCTTTGGTTCTCATCTGTCCTAGTGAGCAAGATTCTAGGCCTCAATTATCTCTGGAAACAGGCTGCCTTGTGGTCTGGAGGGCAGAATGGATCTCCTTTCACACCCTTTGGGCCACATTTATTCTGTGGAGTAGTTCCTTCCCCTGTGATGGCCTAAGGAGGCTCTTCAAGTGGTTATGGGATACCTGACCCTGACTCCAATGGATGAGTAGAGTATGTGAATTTTACAACCTTTCGGAAATCAAGTCTCACCTTTTTTATACATTCTGATTCCAAGTTTTGCGTTCTAGGAACAGTAATTTTTAGTTTAGAAGTTCTCTCTGTATAGACATTAAACTATTGTTACATGTTCACAAAGTGTTAAAAATGGAAACTTCATTTAAAATAGAAATGTAGCTCTTACTAGTTTAGTGTAATCTTTGACCTTTCTTTCTCTTGTTCAGCTTACTTGTGTTTGACCTTATATGGCTACTTTGTGCTGCAGTGTGCTCTGACTATAACTGTATACCATGACCTCATTTCTCAGAGGAACTGGCCCTGCCCTGGACCTGGACAGTTAAATGGTCATGGGTGTCAATCTTCCTCGTTTCCCAGAAGGCCCTGGTAGAGCCTTTGCTACCATTCTCTCCAGCCTCACGTCATCCTGTGTAGCTCCTGACTACTATGCCCCAGCCACTTGTGGTGCATGTAGATCCGTTAGAGGGCTGCTTTCTCGCTCAGGGCCTGTCAGTGTGTTTTTCTCTCAGAAGAAATTGAGGTAAAAGAAAGGGGGAGAGGAAGAAATGCTTTTGATATTGATATTTTTGAGAAAATTAAAAGGCTATAAAGAAGTAAAAAGCAATTCACTTTGGATAATTTTAAGAAAAGATAGTCATAAAAATTAATCTAACTTCATTAACAATACTGCAAAATATTAAAATTATCTTTAATTTCATCATAGATTGTTAGAAAGTATAACAAATATGTTAGCTTATGCTTTAATTCCATATTGTTCAGTTAAATACAGGACAGAAGAAATTGAACTTGCAAAGTAAGTAGCCCCTTCCCTCCTATTTCTTCTTCTCCCCTGTCTTCCCCTCCCCTCTTCTTTTTCCCCTTCTCTTCCTTCCTTTTTCCCCTCCCCTCTCCTCCTCTTCTCTCCTTTCCTTTCCTTGTGAGGTAGATGTTTGAGGGACATAAAACAAATGCTTGTTAACTGAAAAAATTTATCATTCAAATCAAAGTATAGGCCTGAGCAAGCCCTCAGCAAACTTCAGTGACTCCTGGTTAGCTCCACTCCTCTGAGTGGCCTGTAAAGTTCTCTTGACTTAGCTCTCGTCCCTGCTCTCTATAATGGATCCCAGCTAGCTCACTGTTCTGGAGGAGCTGCCTCCATCGCCCAGCTCCAGGCTTGCACTCTGGCTGTCTCTGTCCTGCCAGCAGTGCCCTTTCTCCCTCCTCACTTGGGCCTCCAATGTCCCAGACTTGCTTCAAGACTTAGCTCAAATCCCTCCTTCTGCACTTTCTCCACTTGCTACTGGCTTTCCTTTCTCAGATTGTTTTCCGTCTATTCTAGATATGTGTGTGTGTGTGTGTGTGTGTGTGTGATGTATGTACCTTGTTATTTGCCTGTTGTCTCCTGCATTCTAACGTGAGCTCACTGAGGGCAGAGATTGTCTATGCCTATCTTTGTGTTTCCAGTGTTAGCACGGTGCCTGTCATAGAGCAAGTGATTAAATGTTTATTCACTTACTCACTGACATGGTTGTATGACTTCATCAGTGTTCAGACTTCATCAGTGTTCAGTGACATTTGAGTAAGATCATAGAAAGTACATAATGGAGACCCTAGCGTTGATATTTGACCAGGTATTAGTGGTAAAAGGCTAGGATGGCAAGGGCTGCCAGGGAAAAGATCATCCAGAATTGAGTTGATCAGTTATAAAGAGAGAATAAATAGAGGAAATGAGACTAGAAAAGGTCTCATGGACCTGGAGAAGGACTGGAGATCACCATGGGAATGAGGAAGAGGCTCAGAGAAAACACGGTTGGGATAGGTGGCAAGAGAGGAAGCTAGGTTCAGGCAGGGAAATTTCCGAGTTTAGGATCACAGAAGAAACACGGTTGTGGGCAACAGTGAGACATCGGCTGTGACTGATCATCCGTGAGGGTAACTGAGATGGAACGGATAGATGGGTCACGGGAATTAAGGGAGTTGATGAAGCTGGAAGCTGGATTCTCTGAGGAGCGTTTGCACGCTCACTGAGGTCACACTAGAACTGGAGCCTTGTGGACCTCCTCCACTTGTCACTCTCTCAATGCCTCAGCTCTCTTTACCCTCCACAGCGGCTCTCTTATCTGTCCTCTACTCTCCGCTCACACTACCACCAGTTCAGGCCATCTTCACCTCCTCCCAGACCCCTGCAATTTCTCCCAGTTGGACTCCCTGGCTGTGTCTCCTTTTTCTTCTCTGTGCTCTCCACAGGGACCAGAATTGGTCTTACCTCTTCATTTCCCTGCTCAGTAAGCCCTAGTGACTCTCTGCTGCCCCTAGGACCAAGAGCCAACTCCTGTATCAGGAAAATCCTTGCACCACCCAGCTCCACCTTCCTTTTCTAACCTCTTGTTTTTGTTTTTGTTTTTTGAAGTTCTTGAAGAGGAGCATGACGTCAGGGAGGTGATGCCATGACATGCAAGTGAATTAGATTTTAAGTGAAGAAGGGCTGTGCAAAGTCACTAGCCTCATTCTCCTCCCTAGCCATCTGGGTCCAGTATCCAGATATTGATCAGGATGACTTGAGATGGCCCAGGATGTAGTGGAGAACCCTGGTCTTTTCAAGCTAAGGTCTTTAACAGGTCTCAGTTTGACTGAGGCAAAGCCTATTCAGTGATGAAGCCTTAATAAGATGTGAGGCAAAGAATGACTGCTTTAGAAAAGTAGATCTGGGAGGGGAGACCCTCAGGGTTTCAGAAACAATTGCTATTTACATTCATTTTAAGCCAATCTGGGGAGAAAGTTCCAGGAAAATTGTTAACTTTCAGAAATAATCAAAGTACCAATTTCTTGCCTTTTACTTCGATTACTGCAAAAGAAAAACCGTAGGAAAAACTTGTGAAATGTGCAGATTTATTTTACTGGACTATGCATGTTTGTTGCAAGGAGTGTTTTTTTTTTTTAATTATTCAAATGACTGGGATGAGTGGAGAGTTAATACATGCAAAAATAAATGATTAATTGTTTTTTTTTTTTAATAAGTGGCTAAAGATACATTTCCAGGGCAGATAAACACATGGTTATGGTCTCTTGTCTAGGTAGAGTGTCGCATCTCTTTATTGTAATGATATTTGTAGGCAGGGACTCTAAGCAAGCCTTTTTTCACCTTGGCTAATTTGCTATATTTTGTATATTTGTATTTTTTTTCCTTTTCCTCTTAAAGACCAACCTTAACTCCAAAACACTCTAATTGCTTGGCCAATAATAGGTCCCAGGCCAAGTCTGGCTTCTTACACTCTGCTTCCCTTCGCAAGCTTCGTGAGCGAGCTTCCTTGGCCTCCTTGTTTCTCACGCGGACTAGTCCAACTCCTCTCTCCCTGTGCCTCTGGCCTGGCCTTCCTCCTATCTGAAATGCACATGGGTAGCTCCAGTGCCATTCCTTCCCCCGATTAACTTGTCTTTACTTTGGATGTCTTTTGTATTTGCTGTGTTCTTGTTTTTCTCTTTATAAAATGTAAGCTGCTGTAGGGCAGGGACAGTGCCTAGCAACTGAACTTCATACATAATGAGGGCTTAATTCTTGAGATGAGAAGATTGAGCTGCTTGAGTCAAGCAGTACTGCTTGAGAGAGGAGGGAAGGTATTGTGGAACCTGGCAGACTATTGCTCACATGATTCTGGATCAGGTGATACGGACAGGTGGATGGATCCCTATTAGATTGAGAGCTTCTCCAAGTCAAGAACTGTCTTTTGAGTCTTTGTATCCTCAGCACCTAGTATAGTGCCTGGCATGTAGTAGGCCCTTAATCAAGGTTAATTGACTCACTGACTGGGATTGAGGAAGACCTGCTAATGAGGACAGCAAGGGGTGAAGTCTGGCAGGAGCAATGGAGAGCAAGAAGGAGGTTTATTCTTCCTCCTTGGCCTCTTGGCCAAGTGTCTTGGGAAGTATGAGAGCCCATGTACCCAGTATAGGAGATGGGAGCAAAGGATAACATTGTTTTCCAGATGGGCCATGTTTACAAGATGGCAACATTGTAAGAGGAGGAGGTCCAGGATGAAGAAGAATTTCTAAATCATAGAATGAGGTTCCAGAGGGTAGGATATGGGGAAGAGGGTAGGGCAAAGCTGAGTGGAGTTTAGTGGAAAAGAGGATTTTGTCCATGGCTATCATTGCTTGTGTAAAGTACAGATTTTTTTAGCCATAGGACAAAAAGTACCATTTGATGGCATTCCTATCCTCTAGGGGTCCGTGATACCGGACATCTTGGACTGGGCAGCTTAGTTGGGACAAATGTGGTGCTAAAGAATTATGGAGTTATGGTGCTGATAAGTGTTCATGGAATCCATTTCCATGTTCAACACAGTCAAACTCATGTCAGTCACTGCTTTAGAAAGACATGCCTTTAGTTCCAAGGAGGCTCTCTGAAGGGCTAGAGTGGATGGATCACTACAGAGGCATGTCCATTACATGAAAAATAGCTCAAACATCTAGATTATCTTAATGGGGAAGCCATTAAGCAATCATAGCATGAGTGAATGAAATTTTTATATAAATAGGACTTCATAATCTGTTTTTATATTTCATTCTTGCTTGTAAAGTGATTGAGTTTTGAAAATCTGTTCTTAAATTATCTTTCAGATTGACTTGTAATCTTTTGAATGCTCTGTATAATTTCACCTAACTTGTTTTTATTCCTCTAATTTCTCCTTGTTTCTTGGTGGCCGATAGACAGCAAGACCCACAATCTTGCCATATCATATATGTGGTTGACTGACAAGGGTTTTTTTTTTTTTTTGGTTGGTGTTCAGTCTTTACCATATGCCTCTTTCTATACCCTTTGCACCATGCCCCCTACCCCCTATCCTTGCAATTAATTCTAAGTCTGCTTCTTAACCATCTGCCAAATAATACTTGTGTGGAGCATCTGGCTTCTTCTTCAAATCTTGCCAACCATTCATTTCGACAGCATGGTTTTCCATCATTACTTTTAGGTTTCTGATTGGGCTTTCTGAATCTTGATAAGTGCTTCTTTCATATGAAAGGGCTCTATCTCCGGACAGTTCTTTGCTCCTAGTAGCTAGTTGATAAAAATTTTTTTGAATTAGCATGATGAAATAAATTTTGACATGCTTTATTGCTCTTAAGCTTTATTAATATCATTATAATATTTAAATGTAATGACATTTTAAGATTTTCATTACTCTGAAAACTCTATAATCATGGCAGACTTTTTTTCTCATTTTTCATGGCCTCTTTTTTCCAGATTCATAAAGTCAATAACAGAATTAGGAAAGAAATCTGGAGGTATTGACTATATTCATTTATCTATTTTAGAATATTCTTCCTCTCATTTAATGATAATAAATTCTAGACTAAAAATATTTCCCAGAGATTGTTCCTTTGATTGCTTTTCATAAAATAGTTTAATTTCAAGATATTTTCTGTTTTTCACAAACAGATAATTTTAGGTTTCTCTGTTTTTTGAATTTTTGTGTAACACTTGTTCATTTTAGTAATTAGTTTGGTAATCTTTTATGTACCAATTATAATCAATAATAGTCATTTTGTAATCTTAAATTAGATGCGTTTTCAGATTCAAGGATCAAGGATCAGACTGAGGCTTGTTTTTTTTTTTTATAACCATCCCTTTTACATAAATTCCTCCTTTATTAGGTTACAGTTGATCAAATGACTTAAATGGAATGTTGCCTAGAGATCTTTTGTTACATGCTTTTGAAATATTGACGAATGCCCTAATCTGCCTTTATGTAAATAGTGCCAAGGCAAACAATTTTCTTTCTTTGGAGAATGGGAGAAGGTCCCCAAGTAATTCACCTTTACTTAGCTTTCTGGTAAATAAATGCCTGTCTCCGGGATGGGGGACAGAAATTGATTTTGTTAAGTGAAAAAAGGGATTTCTAAGTCACCTATTGAAAGTAAATACTTATAGTTTCCTTGAGTGAGTTCTTGTTCCATTTGCCTTTAATGAGAAATGAATTGAATATCTTTATATGACAAAATTCCCAGCTGTATCACTTCACCTCTCTCTGTTTGGACATTTAGTTTCTCATTTAGGTAAAACCCATCAATGTAAAATCAAGAAAGGGGACATGCTGCAGAAAGCATTCAGAATAACCATTAAAAATACTCTAGGCCAGTCTCCCTTGAAGGAGCATTTTCAGTGGGTAAACATTCTAGAGAGAGGGAATAATGACTTAGGAAGAGAGAACTGCCATTGGAGTATGTTTAAGAGGGTGGCCTTCTCTTCCTAGGAAGGCTGGTGGTTATCAGGTGCTATGAGAATCCCAGGCCTATCCTGGCTTCCTGCTCTCTGGCCTTGCCATGAAGACCCTTTTGCTGCTTTGAAGTTGTCTCCGGACAAGGTAGTGCAGTGGATAGAGCACCTGGCCTGGAGTTCAAATGCGACCTCAGATATTTACTAGCTCTGTGACTCTGGGCAAGTTCTTTGCCTGCTGTTTGCCTTGGTTTCCTCATCTGTTAAATGACCTGAGGAAGGAAATGGCAACTCAGCTCTAGTATCTTTGCCAGGAAAACCCCCTGCAGGTTTAGGAGTTGGGTATGACTGAAACGAATGAACAACCAGACTGTTAGCCAGTCTGTGTCTTTGATAGTAGAAGAGCTGACTTAACTAATATACTGCTTATTCTCTCTCTAGTATAGAAAAGCTAAAATTTTCTTAGAGTTAAACCTTAAGTTTTACTATACATAACATTCTGATTATGAGTTATATTGACAAGCTGAAGTCCTGACTTGTGTGCTTGCAAAATTGTCAGAAACTGACCTAACGTGAATTAAAGCAGTTGAACCTCTCCAGTTGAAAGGAAATAGAACTTGCACCTCTACATGATACAATTTTTACTTACCTGTTCTCATTTTGGTTGCCTGACTGAGCATAAGAGAGTTAACTGCTGATGGCATTTAGATTATTTAGATCATTTTTATGATTTAGGTCAGCATTGACAGTGGAAATAGCATGATGACACGATAAAGTAAAATGTAATTTTGCTTTGTTTTTAGACACTACCAGAAACATCTCTATCAGAGTATGCTGGAAATTTGAAAGATAAGAGTACTTTGGTTTCATCTTTATATAAAGTTATCCAGGAGCCACAAAGTGATGTAAGTAATTTGATTTCTTTAGAAGACTTTGATACCAGTAGGGATGTGTTTTGGGGTTGAATTTGAATCTGATGAGCAGTTAGTAGTTGACATTACTAATAAAATGTAGTTTTGGAAGAGAACCTTGCTTCATCTTTGCCTTTGTATTCTCAGCACCTAGCTCAGGGCCTGTCGTATGCTGGGTCACATGACTTGGTTTGACTGACTTGTGTGTTCTGTCCCAGTGCTGCAGCCAGCCCCAGTGGAGCTTGGTTGCGTCATGAGTTGGCCCTAAGTTTGACTTGTGCTAGCCCCTGCTGTCTCTAGTGGAACCCAAAGCCTTTGAACTTGCTAGACTGAGGCAGTTTCAAAGTCCTGTTTGATTAGATTCCTGCAAGGCTTTCATCTATCCCCTTCCTTCTGTGTCCGTTCCAATAACTTACTTTGGACTTTAATTACCTCTCACCTAAGTGAGTGTTAGAAAGCTGGGAGTCATATACATACATGCTAAACACTTTGCAATTATTACCTCATTGGATCCTCACAATAATCCTGGGAGGTGGGTACTGTTATTTTCCCTTTTTACAGATGAGGAAACTGAGGCAAATAGAGTTTAAATGATTTGCCCAGAGTCACATGGTTGGGAAGAGACTAGATTTGAACTCAGGTCTTCCTGACCCCAGGCCCAGCTGTATCCACTGAGCCACCTAGGGTGTACCTATGCCTACGCACCCCAAATGTTCACAAAGACTATTTGTGCCTGACCTGTGGTAGAACATTCTGAGCTCGTATTGGTCTGATCAAAGTACTCTTGTCTTTCAACCAACGGGTGCACCGTAACTTGACTCTAGCGTAGTGATGTCATTTCTGTCCTCTTCAAGAACGGAGAACAACCAACCACCTATTTACATGCATGCGAGCTTCCTGAGGGCTGGGACCTTTGGGGCCTCCTTCTACCCCCACGGTCAGCCCAGTGCTGAGCATACAGTAAGCGCTTAATAAACTTTTGTTGACTGACTCACTTGGGACGCACTGACTGGGCTTGTTGTGCCGCTGCTAGCAGTGTCTTTATTCTGAGCTGATTGTGTCTCTAGCTGAGCTTGTGAACTTAGAGTTTCAGGATTGCCAACCCACAGAGTGTTCAGGAACAGGGGGCCCGGCCCATTCTTGGGGGTGCTCCCTTTTGGCCTGCATTCCTTGGGGCTTGGGTGTTTTCATAGGTTGAGAAGAATAATTTGGGGGCTTTGTTTTGGTTTTTTGGGGGAAGAGTTGGATATTTTTCTACAGAAAAGAGGGAAAATTGGAGGGCTGGCCTTTGATTTTAGCTTGAAAATTCTACTAGTTCTACTTCCAAATATCAATCATTTTCTTGTAGTGTGAAAACCCTTTTCAGCAACGATGCCTGTTCACTCTGATCATCTCTGATTGTGCTCCGCTCTCTCCCCAGTTGCTCGAACCCGTGTGTCACCAGCTGTTTGAATTCTACAGAAGTGGAGAAAAAAAGCTTCTACTCTTCACATTGCAGTTTCTCCCAGAACTGATGTGGTGCTACCTGACCGTTTCTGCCACCCGGAAACGGCACAGCACGGGCTGCGTCGAAGCTCTTCTTTTAGGCGTTTACAACTTGGTTTGTATGAAGAAAATGGCTCCTGCCCAGAGTGCCCAGGGCAATCACCACCCTCTTTGAGCTTCTTGTCCATCTTTTTCTCCTTTTTTTGAGACCAGCTTTATTTAAACGAACATAATTGCAGACTTTCTTTTGTTTTATTTTCCCGACTGTTAGGTGTACATTCGTTTCAACTCATCTTTTTATTTTGCCTTTCTGAACACATTGAAACTTAATATTATAATGCAACTTGTAAACTATTGGGTTATTTGGAAGGTAAAAGAAAAAGAGTTTGTATTGGCCCTCATTGCCCTCCGCAGAGAGTGTCTAGAGAGTGCCAAGAGTCACCGTTGGCTGAATGTCTCAAAACATGAACTTCACTGTAGTTAAGCTAGATGTGGACTCCATGTTCTACCAACCTGGTCTTGCTGTTTCTCAGCCATGGGTGGCACTCTGTACCTTGGTGACACATCTTCCTTACGCTGCTGCTACCTTTGAGGCTCAGCAGGAGATTTAGGGTTAATATGTGGATCTCAGAGTCATCTGTATGGAGGTCACATTAAACCTTGTAGGTACCAAAAGAAAGAGTAGCGGGAGAAGAGGACCCAGGATAGAGGGGCGAGTTCTATGGGAGACTGAGGAGGAACTGCTGTGCTGGTAGGAGAGCTGAGAGAAAGGAGAGAATGTGGAACCAGCAGAGTCAGAGGCTTCAGAGAAGTCAAGAAGGACAAGACCCAAGAAAGGACCATCAAGTCTGGCAGCACAGAACTTTTCAAGAGCAGTCTAGTTGAGTGATTAGACTAGAAGGCAGAAGCAAAGGGTTGAAAAGTAAGTGAAAGAGAGTGAATGTTGCAAATATAAATAGTTTTTTCCAGAAGTTTGACTAAGAACAGTGAGATACAGTTTGCCAGCTTGAGGCAGTGGCAGGGCTAGGGCAGAGGAACCAATAGCCAGGGAGAAGTTGAAGACACTCCATTTGGCTGCCAAGGTGATGATCCTCAAGCCACAGGTGTGATTGCTTTGTCCTGCTCAGTAACTCCAGGATAAATTGTAAACCCCACTACTTGTCATGTAAGTCCTTTATAATCTAGTTCTAGATTATGCTGCTAGATAGTGCCACAGTGCATAGGGTGCCAGATCTGGCATCAAGAAGACCTCAGTTCAAACCTGGCCTCAGACACTTACTAGCTGTGTGACCCTGGCAAGTCACTTTGCCCTGTTTGCCTGAGTTTCCTCATCTGTAAAATGAGCTGGCGAAAGAAATGGAATATCACTGAGGTATCTCTGTCAAGGAAACCCCAAATGGGGTCATGAAAAGTCAGACATGACTGAAATGACTGAGCAACAATAAGAAAATACAAATGGGATTTGTTTTTGCTCTTAGAGGTGATAGGGAGCCGTCGGAGTTCATTGAAGAGGGAATTGTGTGCTTTAGGAAAGTTACTTTGGTGCACTGTGTGAAGGATGGATTGGAGTGAGGAAAGACAACGTACAGAGATCAAAGTAGGAGGTGTTTGTAACAGTCCAAGTGAGAGTTGGTGCTGGCTCCGAGTAGGCACTGTATAAATGTTAGCTATAATAATAACCATACTTTTATAACATAACATTATTATTATGTCACCATCATCATCATCATGGAAATAACCAGATTTGGCAATGTAGCAGATAGCTGAGGGGATGGAAAATGAGGAGTTGAGGATAACACTGAGGTTGCAAGCTGAGGAAAGTAGAAGTGCCGTTGATGGAAACAGGGGAGTTCAAAAAAGGCCTGAATTTGAGGGAAAGAGAACAAGCTCGATTTTAGACATGCTGAGTTTGAGGTGTTTGTGGGGCATCTAGCGTGAAGTGTGCCAAACACAGATTGAGATGTGGGACTCTGGCAGCAGTTACACGGATCTAGGAGATGTCTCACCTGAGGCAGTCACTGAGCCAATGGGTGCCAGGAAAATGAGCAACCAAGAGAACAGAAAGGGAAGAGCCTTGGACAGCACCAGCACTTAGACTGTTTGGTATAGACCAAGAGCCAGTAAAAGAGATGATAAAGGAATGGTCAAGCTGGAAGAGAACCAGGAAATGGTCTTACAAAAGCCAAGTTAACTCCACAACTCAGTAAACATTTAGTAAGTACTTATTCTAAGCCAGCATCTCCATTAAGTGTGCAAAGAAAAGGAAAGGCAAAAACAACCCCTGTCCCCAAGGAGTTCCCATTCTAATGTGGGAGGAACTTGTAAACAACTCTGCCTATATGAGGTCATCTGAGAAGGATGGGACTAGCATTGGTGGGGACCAGGAAGAGCTTCTTGTAAGAGGAAACCAGAAGGTTGAGGCAAGGAGGGAGAATATTCTAGACATGAGGGAGAGATAGTGAAAAGGTGTAGAGAAATGATGCAGAAGGAGTGACCAGCAAAGGGCTCAGAAAAGACGAAGACTGAGAAAGGACCATATGCTCTGGCAGCTGAGGGACGTGCTTAGAAGTCAGATGGAAAAATACAAGAAGGAAAGGAGGGGGATGGAAGAGGCAGCAAGAGGATAAACAGGAGAGGAGAAATAGAGAGGGAGAGCTGGAAGGGAGTGGCAGAACTCAAGGAAGTTTTTGTAAGGATCAAGATTTAGAAGTGTTTATTTGGAGGCAGCAGGGAAGAACTTAGTATGTGGTAAGAGCCTACAGATGAGAGAGAGGAGAAGAGGGTGATCTACTGGAGAAATGGAGGGGAGGGTATCAAGGGCACAGATGTAGATGGTGACCTTGTCAAGGAGAAGGGCATTATTGGAGTAAAGTAGAGAGAATGGAGGATGATGTCAAGGGATTGTGAGATAAAAAGGTCAGAAGGAGGAACTCTCCATGAATCATCTTTACTTTCTCAGTGGAATCAGGGCCTTAGATTATAGGGTCGAAGAAGAAGGTATGTAGGAGGTTTGAGGGGAGAATAAAAGGTTTGGAACAGCCTCTTTGAAGAATGGGATAGAGAATCACTTAAGGAGGAGAAAGCATTGCCTTGCTCTTGTGAGAAGGACCCAGTTGAGAATGTCTAGTAAAATTATGAGTAGACTCAGCCAGCTCTATTGTAGCTCTGTTCAGTAGCATGTAAGTAAGCATAAAGGAGGCAGGGGGTGGGAAGTAGACAGGGAGATTGGGGTTTGGCAAGGGATGAGTGGTGACAGCACAAGGGGACAAGGAATTTGAGAGTAGAAGACAAATAGTTGAATGTGTTATCTCTAGGGTCAAGACAGAGAGGAGGAGAGTGAAGATAGAGAAGGGGTGGTGACCTAAGGTTGAAGGTATTGGGGTTATGATAAGGATGCAGAAGCAAGATAGGAAGAACTGGATTATCAGAGAAACATTTGTAGGTGATGGCCAGGTGTAAGGTTGACTATCCCTAAGAGGAGGGCAATGGCTTTAGGGTATTGATGTAAGTATTAATAACTTAGCAAAGCTGAAGTGTTCTCTGAAGAGGACAGGAGTTGGAAAGGAATACAGTGAGCCTGAGCTTTGGTGGACGTCAACTCAGTCTGAATCAGTAGCATCATAGGGTAGCCAGCAAGGCAAAAGTTATCATGGGCTGTCTTGAGAGGCTTCCTTTCGGAGACTGGCCTAAGGAGAGCATCAGTGCCATGCCCGCCATATCTCTGTGCCATGTTTGAGAAATGTCAGTGATAAACTAAAAAGAAAGTTCAGATGAAGACAACCATAGCATGGAGAAGAAACTTGAGCTTTTGCCAGAAGAAGATCATTCGAAGGAACTGGGGATGCTTGACCTGGAGGAGCCTGGTTTGTCGTCATGCTGGTCTTGTCACCTAGAAGAGGCTTAACCCTGTTCTGCTTGTCCCCAGACAGCAGAACTCGAGCAGTATGGCTGCAGAGGCTGGGTGCGGCTATCGCTGTGTTACCCAAATTGGATCAGGCTGCTTGTCCCCACGGGAAGTCTTCAAGCAACTCATTGGGTTTGGTGTGTGGAAGTCTCTTCCACATCTTAACGTTCTGTGATTCTAGCACATTGGAGACATCCTGTGTGGAGAGGCGTTAGATGAGATGGATGGAGACATCAATGGCACCACTCATTCTTTCAGTTATTAAAGGGCTATTGGACAACTGGACATTTCCCGCTAGGAAACCTCTGGCTTTCCAGTGGGAATCTGAAGTCTTTCCCTTTTTTTGTCTGTGAATAAATTATTCTACAGATCTGTGAATCATGGGCATTTGAGAGCCTTTCTATGGCAGTGAATATGTATGAAGTCTTTACAGACTGGGCCACACTTTTCCAGATTCATTCAAATCTGGGCTACTTCTGAATTTTGCGTGAATTGTTTCAACAGATTAAACTTTACCTGGTAGCATGTTTTTCTTTTGTGTTTTCAGTTTTCTGCTGTTATGTCATTTGTAGGGGCCTTAAGAAAGTTTCCAATCTACCTTTACCTCCTTTCAAAGGTTATTGCTACTCTTCAAGGCATGCGATTAGCTTGTAAAGTTTCTCTAATTTGTTCATTAACTACTTTATTTTAGTTGATTTAGAGGGAAAAACAACTTAAAATATATTACATGTATTAAATCAGGAAAACATAAATTTTTGAAATGTAATGCGTATTTTTGTTAAATCCAACCAATTGAATGATTGTTTGTGACACTTTAAGAACATATATGTGCAAGTTCCTGATGGCTCTATTTCTGTGGGTCAATGAGTAGAAGAGCATTTTAAGTTTTTTTAGATAGTTTGGGTTATTTAGGTAAAGAATATAGAGATTCTGTGTGCCTGTATATGTATATTTGTTTTATAGACTTTACATGTCAGTTTATTCTCTTTTTTTTCTGTAGGAAATAGTTGACAAGCAGGGACATAACAAAGTGTTGAGTTTTACAATCCCATCTTTATCTAAGCCATCAATATATCATGAAGTAAGTGGCATTGATCAGAGTGAATGTAGTGGGCCTGACCTGTTAGGTTTTCCATTCCATTGATATTTCTTGGTGGGCAGGAAGGGGATGGAGCAGAAAACAGGAACTCGCCAGAGTGGACACAAGAAGAATGTGTTTGTGTTGGTGCTTTGCCCTGAGTGAAAAGCTCTCCAGGTGTAGCTGTCCTTTCTTACTGTGTCTCCTTCCCTTAGTCTCTCCTGTGTCTCTATCCAGCCATCATCTTGTTGCCCAATTAATCTGTGTAATGCACAGGCATGCTCCTGTCAATCTACTGCTCACAAATGTATGATGGCTTCTGCCCAGAGACCTTGACTTAGCCTGGCACTTATGGCTCAACATTATATTGTTCCAATTGTGCTTCCAACTCCAGCCCCAACATCCCCCAAATATTTTCTCCTCACCCAAACCAAATTACTTATCACTCTATGAATATGCCATGTGTTTTTTGGTCTCTGTGCCCTTGATCTCACCATTCTTTATGTTTAGAATTGTCATTCCATCATCCTCTCCTTTTGACAGCCAATTTACCCCTCAAGACCTGGCTGTCTCCATAAAGCCTTCCCTGGTTCCTTCCTCTCTTCTCCCTCCAACTGGAAGTCATTTCTTTCCATCCTTCAAAAGTTTGAGGAGCCAACAAAGGGAAATTCTATTTTGGATCTGATTCTCATCAGTCAGGAGGGATTGCTTGCTGGAGGCAGAAATGATGGGAGCCCTGGAGGAAAGTGACCACTCCTTATTAGAACTTTTAATAGACTAGGAAAGGAAATTTGAGAATAGAGTGACATACACCTTGAATTTTAGGAAAGTACATCTCAGAGTGTTCAGGAGACCTAGAATGCCATGGTCTAAAATTCTGGAGAAAGTTGGTGTAGGATGAATGAGAAGTTCTCAAGAATTAATTCTGAAGACTTTAAAAAAAGGAACAGTTTCACTGAGGAAGACAAGATGAAGTTAGTTATCTAAAGAGACTGATAGGAGTTCATAGAGAACTAAACACCCAAATTAGATTTTAAAGAGATGTATAGCATATTCCTATTTGAACTTTTTCAGGAGTATGTGAGCTGATGTGGGGCAGGAAAGCTAAGCATACAAAACCACCACCCTACATTGGAAAAATAAGCAGCATCCAAAATAGAGTGGATAAAGCAGTCATGACCAGTTTCAGAGAGGACACTGAGGACTCCTAGAATCTTTGCTGCTGTCTCTGCCACTGGAAAAGATGGGGAAAATGACTACTAGGGAGCTGACAGCCAAGATAAGGAAATAACCAGTACCTGTCTTCCATTAATGAGGTCAAGTCCTCTGGGCTATCTTAGCCCATCCAAGAATTGGCAGATGTGATTGTTGAATTTCTCTCAGGGATATTTGAAAGATCATGGAGAACTGGAGAGACTGCAGAATTAGAAAAGGGAAAATACTGTCCCCTTTGCAAGTTGGAATGTTGGTCTTCCTATTTTGAGGCATCTTCTTGTTTGCCATGAGCTTTCAGGCATCATCAATAATCATAGGCAACATTGCCTTTAATTCCTTGCCCAATTCTACAGCAAACTATTAAGAGATAGTCAGGGAGCACCTCGAAAGGGAAGTAGTCCCCATAAAGGGCCAATGGGATTTCTTAAATGACAGGTCACAACAGAATGACCTACATTGGTGGCTCAGAAGACCATAGATAGAGCTGACCCACATTTAGCAGAGCATTTCATAAAGTCTTGCTTTATGATGCTAACCTTCTGGAAAACATGAAAAAATGTGGTAAGATGATAGTACATTTAGGTGGATTTAGATGAGTTTTAATGGCTGGACCCCAAGAAAAGTTATTAGTGGTTAATCAGTATAATGTGCAGGAGTCCCCTGGGCTTCAGTAGAATGCCTCAGACATCCATGCTTGGCATTTTTATCACAGAGGTGTCATACTTATCCAATTCACAGATGAGCCAAAGCTTAGAAGAAGAAAATCTCACACACAAGATGACAGGATTCAAAAAACTTTTGGTAGATTAGAAGCTTTGAGCTGAATTGATTAAGATGAAATTTAGTAGGGATCAGTGTAAGAATCTTGTGCTTGCATTCAAAACAACTAATTTCCCAAGTACAGGGTAAAGAAGATGTGGCTGGTTCTGCTTGACCCTAGAAGACAGAGCTGATACTAATGAGTGGTGATCCAAAGGGACAAACTGAGGGTTGGCAGAGGGAAAAGCTTCCTAACAAATTACTAGGAAGTGGGATGGGCTGCCTGCCTGGGGAGGCAGGGGCTCCCCTCACCAGAAGTCTTTATGTAAAGCCTGGATGGCCATCTGCCAGGTATGCTGCAGAAGGAATCTTTGATCACCTCCTGGATGTCCCGTGGGGTCCCTTCCAACCATAAGGGCCCCCTCATTCTGTGGTTCTCTTCTCACATCTATGATCATGAAATTTGCCACATTTTGGATTTGCATGAGTTTTGTGTGCATTGTCTTATCCTTTTGGTCGATTAGAAGCTACCTGAGGCCAGCTACAGTTTCTTAGTTAGCTTTGTGTCTCCCTCAGCATTTAACAATTGGAACTTAATAAATGTGGCATTACCCTCAGAGATCGTGTGATGGAAGGAACCTCCAAGCTAGGGGGGGCCTTGCTTCAGATCCTGCCTTGTACCCACACTGACTGATGAAGCCACTTTGCTTCAGGTTCTTAGACTTCAAGTTTCAGAGAAGGTGCTGACCTGCCTTGGCAGAGGAGACTCTTCCTAGGCGCCCCATTTGGCTCTGGCAGGATAAAATTGGAAAGTTGGTGGTGACATGTTTGTTTTAAAAAAAACCATAGTTTGCATATTTTCTCTTCCCAGTCTCCAATTTTGTTTTGCAATTTTATATATCATTATACTAGATTTTTTAAAAAGCAAGAATCTTGTTGCCGTTTCTCATTTTTTTCTCATACCATAATCATATGCTAAAACACCTTCCCTAACAGAAGTAAATGCCCTTCTTTAAAAATGCCCCTACCAAGAAAACCCAAGCTGCTGCCTCTGCCCCAGAAGACCCCACAATTAGTCTCCCCTTTGGGAATCAGCCCCTCCCTCCCTCCAACGTCAAGCCTTGCATTTCGTTGGGATTTGGTTCGCTTTCATTCTTGTCTGCATTATTTACAATAATGTAAACGCATTATTGTAGACATTGTCCGAAGTGCTGTGTTTCTGCTTTATTTCCCCCTTCATTAGTTCATACAAATTTTCCTGTGTTTTCTCTGAACTTCTCATATTAATAATTTCTAGTGTCATGTTCCTAAATCCTAATTACATTAACAGACCATGTTTTGTTTTACAGTTTTGTTTGTTTTTACAGTTGAAGGGCATGTACTTTTTCAGCTTTTTGTTATTACAAAAAGTGTTGCTATTGATATTTTGGTAAATACAAGGCCTTTCTTTATGTGCTTGACCTCTTTGAGGAATATGGATGATGAGGTCCAAGGGTAGGAAGAATTTAGTAATTTTTCCTGCATAATTTAAATTATTTTTTAGACTGGCTATACTGATTCACAATCCCCCAAGAGTATATTAATAAGCATGTCTTCCCAAAGCCCCTTCAACATTAACTTTTTTGATCTTTTATCATCTTTGTCAAGTAGATAGTTTTATGTATTGAAGCAATTTAATTTTATCAATCTGGAATTTTTTGTTAACTCTTATAGTTGGATTTTTTTGTTTGGTCAATATCAAAGAAGATTTAAAAGTAAAAGATTGCTAATCAAATTATGCACATGTCTTTAATGTTACCTTTCCTTAATGGCTTATTTTTCAAGAGTGTTTGTTGTGCCTGCATCACTCAGATGTGTTTTTTCTTTAGCCTTCCAGCATTGGCTCCATGGCTCTGACTGAGAGTGCTTTATGCCAGCACGGTTTATCCAGAGTTGTTTACAGTGGGCCTCATCCTCAAAGAGAGATGTTGACAGCTCAGAACAAGTAAGATTGAGAAAGAGAATTTGTTGCATAAAAGTCAGAGAATTATTTGCCATTATATTTACAATTTGTAATGCGTTGCATGTTCTTCACTTGAACAGATGACTCACTGATTGCACCCTTGTTTGAAAACTCATCTGGAAAATATCAGTTTTAAATAGTTGTCATAGTTTTACTCACTCTCTTAAGAAAATCAGCACTGATTTTTGAGAGCATTTCAGTGTAGTATTTGTGTATTGCTATTTATTCCTTCCTTTTACTTTTGAACACAGACGTAAAGCGCTATATAAATCATCATCATCATCATCATTAAATTGGAATTAAGATTGTGTGAAATCTTTTTTGTTTTCTCTTTAGGTTTGAAGTGTTGACATTCCTTTTATTGTGTTACAATGCTGCCTTAACCTATATGCCCAATATTTCTCTTCAATCGCTGTGTCAGATTTGTTCAAGGTAAATTAAAAGCTTAATGTCAGCTTGTTTGCAAAAATAGTTTCCTTGCTATGCTTCTTCCAACATTTTAAAAATTAAAAGTTCCAAAAAGAAGAATAAATTTAGCTGAATAAAGAAAATATACCAAATGTATAAAAGGGTTGGCCGTGCTTAACAGTGCCTCACCCATAGTGACTGATTATCCTGTTGTCTTAGTCGTTTTTTGATCCCTGTTTGTGCTTGTTAGGTGCCATGATATGAGCAAAAATGGTGGGTGATGGCTGTTTGGGTTTTTTTTAAAACTCTCACAAACGTGAGAGTGGGGAGGATGCTCAGCGAGGTGCCGTAGTGGACGCTCTATAAATGCTTGTTGATTTGTCTTGACCTGGAATCAGTGAAAGTACGTTTAAGGAGTTAGAGAATAAGTTGGATCCTGGGGATTCTTTTGGAGGCAGCGGAGTGGGAGCGAGCCTGAGGAAGAGCGTGTCGGCCAGCCCCAAAGTACCGAGAAAGCAGGCAAGGCATGAATGGGAGGGTCAGAGGAAAAGGGGAGCAGGAGGTCAGCAGCCAAGGAAATCAAAAACTCTGGGGGAACTTCCCTGTCATTTTAGATTCGTGCCTTAACTTTGTTGGCTGCTCAGTTGAAGCTTCATATGTTTCCTATTCTTAAAATGATACTGAAGTTATGTACTTAGTCTTTCTTTAATCAAGTATGCGTTATGTCAGTATTTCCAGAACCCATGGTTTATCAGTATGGGAATTCCTTCTAGCCATCACCTCTAACATAGTAGATAACTAGAGTCAATTGTCTATGGTTCTGAGAGTCTGTGACTTGTCCACTGTTACTGGACAGGTTTGAATTCAGCTCTGTTGACTCCACATCCTTTACTCTGTCCTCATTCTGTGCTGCATAATAAGATGAAAGCAGGTCAGCAGATATACTCAGTGTTGTGTGTGAGTCTCCTCCCCACCTCCCCTCCAACTGCTTCTTTGATGTTTAAGGATTTAGGGAATTCATTCTTTCCGCAGCTGTTTCCCCAACACAAACCCTCAGCGGTAGCACCCAGCACTTTTCCTCCTTTCCCTAAGGGTGTCCTGACTGTTTCTGTCCTTGTGCCTTTGCCATGCCTCTCCCTGAAATGCTTCCCTGCAGGCTCTGCTAGAGTCCTCTTTGCTGTCCATGTATCTGAAAAGCTCGACCCACTCCTTTGCGAGGTCTAGCTTGGGCTGTGCTACCTGTGCCCATTCTCTGGGAGATCTCCAAGGAGATGCAGGCATCTTGGGAGCTGTTTTCTGACCTCGTGTTCAGAATCAGGCCACTTTCACATTAGCGAAGGAGATTTTTGGTGGGCTCCACTGTTTTTCTGCACGCAGCATCCCAGTCTTTCACATCTGGCATGTCCCAGGGAGATGATGTTGGGCATTGAGTCTGGCCTGGCAGCGTCTTTGTGTGCCGAGTGCCTTCGGCACTATCTCCCCTTGAGAAATGGTTTATAGAGTGGGATTGATTGAAAGGTGCTCACTTAATGAAGGAAGTGGAGAAATAGAAAGAGGATGTCTCACTAACTCCCATGGGGTAGTTTGGGCAGGAGCTCTTTTGGAGAGGGGGGAGACCATAAAAGATCAGGGAAGCAAAAAGAAAGAGACAGATGGCTTTTGCTTTGAAAATGCATCATCTTGTTGTCTCAGTGAGCTCTATTTCTCATTTCTGCCTGAATGTATCTTAATTCTAAATGAATTTGTCAAACGTATAAATAGAAAGCTTATGTTAGCCGATGTCTTGCTAGCTGCTCTGAGAGCTGGGGAACTGCTGACAGTGATCACCAGAAGAACCCTTCTTCTCTGGAGGCACAAATTACACTGAAAGTCCCCCCTTGGAGTGTGGTGGCAGGACTTTTGGACAGGCTTTCCAAAGGCTTTATTTCCCTCCATGATTTCAGGATTTATTTTTGGAACTCTGTGTGGGAATTTACCACAGAAATCAAGGGGCCATGATGCTTATGTTCTTTGTGAAAACAGGGTCTGATGTTGGCACTGAGCCACAAGAGCAAATGCTCAAGGAGGCTGCCAGGTGGGGCAAGGAAGAGACAAGAGAATTCTGGAGAAATACAGAGAGAGGCAGCTTAGTGCTTGTTTAGTAACACCACGAGGAAGCAAAATGGGATCATTTAAAGAAATCGGCTAACATTGATTTTAAAGTGTTTTGGTTTTTTTTTTTTTGAGAAACACAGAAATCCAAGTGTATATTGCTGTAGTTTGCTTGGCATCATATTAAATAGATCATGTAAATAATCCTCATGTAATGAGTGCCAAAGGCTAGGAAAACAGAACTATATGAAGCCTTAAGGATTCCATTGGGTATCTTAGGAACAGTAGTGACCCTAAGAATGGAGCCAGGAATACATCCTTACCATTCCTTTTCCTCTTCCTCTTCCTTCTCCTCCTTTTGTGGGAGCTTGTTAGGAAAAGACCCTATTCTGGGAAATGCTTGCATGTAGACTTCATGATTATCACCTTTACCCAGTTCTCTACTGAGAAGAGGATCTGGTGTGGAACTTGAAAGTGTTGACTTTCCCAGTAGAGGGCACTTTGAACCTTCAGACTTGGCCTACTCTTGGGAAATGAGGGGGTCATGGCCCAGCTGATCCATTAAATTTTGGTCATTGATATCGATCCCCATTTAGTTGATTTATCTGCAGTCAGGAGTATTGATCGTTAAATCCATCAGAATGACCAGAGGAGCCTTGCCAAGGGCAGGTGCCTACGACGTGGTCACATGGCCTCAGCTGGTATGTCTGCATATGTGGACGTAAGTGGTGGTGTTTCTTTTCAGTTGAATTTGCCTAAGAAATAAAGTTCTTTGGAAAAGGTCATTATAAATTTTAAATTTCTGATGGAAATGTACTAAGTAAATTAGTTCATAAATGTTAAAGAATGCAGTAACTAATTGATCAATTTCATTAACATAATATTTTATTTTCTTTAGAATCTGTATTTGTGGATATCCTCGACAACATGTAAGAAAATACAAAGGTATAAATAGCAGGATCCCAGTTTCTTCAGAATTCATGGTGCAAATGTTAACAGGAGTTTATTTTGCCTTGTAAGTTTATCTCATGTACAAATTATACAATTTTTAATCTTTTGGGAAAAAATGTAATCAATTAATATAATCCATGGTAAATTAGATTACAGTACTAAGACAGAAAAATCTCTTTCAATTACTCTTCATAGATTTGCATGTTAAGTATTTTCATATAGAGGGATATGGAGTTAAGCTCTTGACAAAGCTTGCTTCAGAAAAATTTTTTGGAATGTTTGAAAGATTATGTATTTCACCAAGAAATAGATTTATCTCAATATTAATATATTTTGTAAAAGAGGAAAATTTTAAGCCAAGTCTAAATCTTTCTTCATTCAGGGATAAAATGACACTTAGTAAAGCTTAGATGAAAGCCCATACAACTCTTTTCTTCTCGTCTATCCCTCATTCACTTTACAAGTTTTCCACAAAATTTCATAGCTTTTTACAAAGCATTCTTGCTTCATGTTCTTATAGCTTTTATTTAAGAAATTAGGAGCATAAATATTTTAGTGTGCTTATAGAGTGTTGTTTGTCATGATTATGTAAAATAAGTGAATTTCTAATTAGTTGGAATTTATCCAGCACAGAAATGCTTCACAAATGTTTATTAAACAAAGGGATATTTGGCTAGCAGGAGAAAGTCAGATATTGTGCTGTTAGTATGGCAGTGAAAGTGAAAAATCTTCTTCTTCTGTCTCTTCATTCCTTTCATCCTGCTGTGTCTGGGAAGATCTTTCATCTCCAGAATCACAATTAAGTCTGGACAGGGCTTTCATAAAACGTATTGCGGTTAGATTTTCAGAAAAGTCTTCATTGATTTACTGAAAGCAATAATATTTTCTTGGGCTCAGGAGGGAGGAAAAATGACAACTGCTTCATAATTCTGGGAGCTGAGAGGATAGCAAATCTTATTTACATATTTCATGTGGTCTGTAGCCGTATCTTTTGATCCTCCCCAAGATATGACAGTTGTCACTTATAATTACTCTTATCTTAGGTGAGAGCTGTATGCTGAGAGCAGCCATCAGAGCCAAGATTGTCTTTTGTGTGCCCTAGACAAGATTCCAAAAACGTTCAAATCTTTTGTGTTACTGTCCCCTTGGGGTTTGGGGCCTTTACTGTAATGTGTATACACACGTAACCTATGTCAGTCAAAGCATATTTTATCAAGTACCTGCCATGTCTATACATGGCATAGAGAAATAGAGTTTTCTGGTGGGCAATATGTGCAATTATTTTAAAATTGTCTTCTAAAGTGACTCCCGTGCTCTGCTCCTCTTCCCATGTATTCCGCCCTCAGTGGTTCTTTGCCTTGTCTGTTCCTGGTTCTAGCTGTTCCACCCATTGATTCTCCGTGGGCCTTGCCTCATCTCCCAGAATCAGAGATGATCCAACCTGAATCAGATAAGAATTCTTTCTTGCAGCCTCTCCAACAGTGTTTATCCAATTTCTGCTTGAAGAGCTCTGGTGCAGGAGGACCCCCACCCTGCTTTGGGATGGCTCTCATTGTGGAGTTGTTCCTGTCCTTGAGCTGAATTGTGTCTCTTAGTCACGTCCCCTCACTCTTCCTGTCTCGCCCTGTAGAACCAAGAGAACAAGTCTAATCCACAGACTGCATGACAGTATTTCAGATCCTCATAGTCTTCCTTCCTAAGTCCTATCTGCATAAACTCCCAGCAGTAATGGGCAAGAACATTAGGTCTTCTGATTTAGAGATGGTGAAAGCAGACTTGTATAGATGTGCTGATGAAAAGTACCAAAGGGTTGTGTATTTCTTTTCTCATGCCTTGTGGATTACCCATGTCTGAATACATTCTTATCCAACCATTGGAACAATTGAAGTGGCTTCTGTGGGCTGCTGCTGTCCTCGGGTCCTTCCCTGTGACTGTCCGTGGACATGGCCTGGTTTCTGACTTTCATTAGTTTCCCTTCCAGCCACAGACAAATTTAACCATAGAACATGTAGGGTTCTGCCAGTATATTTTACATACAAAAGTACCAGCCCAGGGGATCTGGCTACATAATAACTCAAGCATAAAGGAAAGGTCAGAAATTTTTAAGTCAAACAGAGGAAATTAAGCCTGTTTTTGTACCCCCATATTGTTGTATGTTCATATTATTTTTGATAGATAATTTGTCAGTCAGTCACCAAGTATTTGCCTAGGGTCTCTTATGTGCCAGGCACTGTGCTAGGCACCCAGGGATGCAAAGAAAATAAAATACCCTCCCTGATCTTGGAGAGTGCACTGTCTGTCTCATGGGGGAGACAACATGGTAACAACTACCTACAAGCTGGCTGCGTAGAACATAAATGGAAAACAACTGTGCAGGGAAGGTGCCAGCATAAAGGGGCATAAGGAAAGTCTTCCTGGAGAAATGGGGATTTTAGCCAGGACTTGAAGGAAACCAGGAAAGTCAGAGGCTAGGGTGAGGAGGAAGAAAAGTCCTGAAATTCATCATTTAGAAAGAAAACTACATTCAGCATCAACATTTTCTCAACGGAACCAGCATATTCCACATGCGCATGTTCTGGCTCACATTTGAAGACCTGGGACCATACCATCTTAGAAGTTTCCTTGGGGCCTCCCTGCCTCCATCCATTGCACAGAACATTTCTGATCCCCAAGTGAGGATTAGAGAATGTTTTAAAGAGTCTTTTTGTTCAAACTTTTCATCCTCCACAGGGCTGCCAATTTGCCATCCCTTAAGCTCAGGCCTAGCCATCCCATACTCCTGCTCAGAAGCTTAATTGGCTCCCTCCAGGATCCAATCTAAATTCTTACCTTGGGCTTTTAGAGCCCTTTCCATACTGTCTCCAGCCCCCTTTCTAGGCTTGGTGCCCATCACTCTCCTTCACACACTCGACTTAGTTCTAGTCCAGCTAGCTTATTTACCATTCTCCATTCAGCATCTCATCTGACTGCCTTCCTCCCTCTGCTTCATCAGTTCCCCAGGTGCCACCTCCTCCAGGAGGTCCTTCCTGATTACTTCCTTCTAATATATCAGTGCTGTCTCTCCCCGCCCACTCTCCAAAATGACTTTTTATTTGCTTTTCTATGTATCTATTGTTTCTGTCTCCAAGAGAGGGGAAGCTTCATGAGGGGGGAATTATTTCATATTTGTCTTTTTGTTGCTCTTGGCCAGCACAGTGCTTGGCATACAGCAACGGCTTAGTGAAAGCTTGTTGAATGAATGAAGGTGCTCTCATCTTACTTTTGGGTGAGAATCCAAATGGACAGCAATCATTGTTCTCTTTGCCGGTACTGCACGTGAACAGCACATGGTCACAAAAGGAGATAAAGGTCATCAAGTTCTTCCTCCAGTGGCAGTGTCTTCTTTCCTGCTGCCTTCGGTCCTAGTGCCAAGCCAGTCTTCTCCTGCACTGCCTTATAGGTGCCATCCCCTGGGTTTGGATGCAGACGGTGGTTTTCTCATATCCACTGTCTGCCCTTATTGTTGGGCTGGGCCAGGCTTGGTTCTGTCTCAGAAATGCCCCTTCATCTTCATGGGCTTTTCCTGATATCTCTGTAAGACTCAAAGCTTAGATTTTATTAAAGTTGGAGTAAGTAGTCTGCTAGTTAAAACGGCATCATGTACACTTCCTAAGGACTTTATCAGAATGCTTAGGAATCCCACTAAAGGCTATGGGAGATATATAGCAGTTTACCCACACAGTGTTCTAAATGTTCATTCCCAGATATAGAATCTGCTACATTTTGGGCTACTTTGAAGTTGTCCTTTGGTTATCTGACTTCCATTCTATGAAGAGAAAAAGTTGTTTAGAAGAAAAGAAAGTCTATCTCTCAGTTTTCTTTGTGTTACTGTTCACAGGCCTCTTAATGCATTAGAAAGGAATCCAAAGATTTAAAAACTATTTCAGGAGTGTAATGAAGAGGCAGTATGCTAATATGGTTAGCTGTTGCCATCACAGAAGATAAACATTAGGATATTTAATTTTCATTTTGTTTGTATATGTAGAATTAACAAAGTTATACACTTTGGATTTAATTTTTGTAGTTATAATGGAGAATGGGATGTGGCTCAGACAGCCCTGGAAGATGTTCTGTACAGAGCCCAATTGGAACTGTATCCCGAACCACTGCTGGTACGTGCTTCATGACTCAGTCCAGTCCAGCTGGACTCGGGGATTTTTCTACTTTAATTGATTGATTGAGTTTTATTTTTGATATAAATTTATTTATTTAACTTTTTACATTCATTTCCACAAAATTTTGGGTTCCAAATTTTCTCCCCTTTTATCCCCTCCCCCCACCCCAATACACCAAGCAATCTAATTTTCCCTATCTCCAATCTGCCCTCTTTTCTATCATCCCTCCCTTCTCTTGTCCCCATCTTCTCTTTTGTCCTGTAGGGCCAGATGACTTTCTATTCCTCATTAACTGTATGTCTTATTTCCTAGTAGCAACAACAATACTAAACAGTTGTTCCTAAAACTTTGAGTTCCAAATTCTCCCCATCCCTCCCTCCCCACCCATTCCCTTTGGGAAGGCAGGCAATTCAATATAGGCCCTATCTGTGTAGTTTTGCAAATGACTTCCATAATAGTCGTGTTGTGTAAGACTAACTGAATTACCCTCTATCCTATCCTGCCCCTCATTGTTTCTATTCTGTCTTTTGAGCCTGTCCCTCCCCAAGAGTGTTGACTTCAAATTGCTCCCTCCTCCCATTGCACTCCCTTCCATCATCCCCCACCCCTTGCTTATCTCCTTCTCCCCCACTTTCCTGTACTGTAAGATAGGTTTTCATACCAAAATGAGTGTGCATTTTATTCCTTCCTTTAGTCAAATGTGATGAGGGTAAACTTCTTGTTTTTTTTCTCGGCTCTCCTCTTTTTCCCTCCACTAAAAAGTCTCCTGCTTGCCTCTTAAATGACATATAATTTACCCCATTCCATTTCACCCTCTTTCCTCCCCCTACCTTTCTCTCTCACCATTTACCTTAATTTCTTTTAGGATATGGTCCCATCCTATTCAATTCACTCTGTGCTCTCTGTCTCTGCATGTGCATGCATGTGTGTATGTGTGTGTGCGTGCACACGTGTATGTGTGTGTGTGATCCCACCAACTACCCAGATACTGAAAAGTTTTAAGAGTTACAATATTGTCTTTCCATGTAGGAATGTAAACAGTTCACTTTTGGTAAGTCCCTTATGACTTCTCTTTGCTGTTTACTTTTTCATGCTTCTTCTCATTCTTGTGTTTGAAAGTCAAATTTTCTTTTCAGCTCTGGTCTTTTCATCAAGAATGCTTGAAAGTCCTCTGTTTCATTGAAAGACCATATTTTCCCCTGAAGTATTATACTGAGTTTTGCTGGGTAGGTGATTCTTGGTTTGAGTCCTAGTTCCTTTGACTTCTGGAATATCCTATTCCATGCCCTTCGATCCCTTAATGTAGAAGCTGCTAGATCTTGAGTTATCCTGATTTTATTTCCACAATACTGGAATTGTTTCTTTCTAGCTGCTTGCAAGATTTTTTCCTTGAGCTGGGAGTTCTGGAATTTGGCCACAATGTTCCTAGGAGTTTCTCTTTTTGGATCTCTTTTAGGTGGTGATCGATGGATTCTTTCAATACTTATTTTGCCCTCTGGTTGTAGAATGTCAGGGCAGTTTTCCTCGATAATTTCATGGAAGATGATGTCTAGGCTCTTTTTTTGATCATGACTTTCAGGTAGTCCCATAATTTTTAAATTGTCTCTCCTGGATCTGTTTTCCAGGTCAGTTGTTTTTCCCATGAGATATTTCACATTCTCTTCCATTTTTTCATTCTTTTGGTTTTGTTTGGTGATTTCTTGGTTTCTCAGAAAGTCATTAGACTCCATCTGTTCCATTCTAATTTTGAGAGAACTATTATCTTCAATGAGCTTTTGAACCTCTTTTTCCATTTGGCTAATTCTGCTTTTGAAAGCATTCTTCTCCTCATTGGCTTTTTGAACCTCTTTTGCCAATTGAGTTAGCCTATTTTTCAAGGTGTTATTTTCTTCAGTATTTTTTTGGGTCTCCTTTACCAAGGTATTGACCCATTTTTCATACTTTTCTTGCATCTCTCTCATTTCTCTTCCCAGTTTTTCCTCCACCTCTCTAACTTTTCAAAATCCTTTTTGAGCTCTTCCAAGGCCTGAGCCCACCCAACATCCCCCTGGGATGTCTGGGATACAGAGGCCCTGCCCTCCACGTCTTTCCCTGATGGTAAGAATAGTTCCTCCTCATCAGAATTGAAAGGTAGGAACATTTGCACCTGCTCAAAGAAGCTCTCTATAGTCTTATTTTTCTTCCCTTTTCTGGGCATTTTCCCAGCCAGTTACTTGACTTCTGAGATTCCTGTCCATCCCTGCCTAGATCCACCCAGCTAGTGCTTGGGGTCTGAGATTGAAATGGGCTTTCTGAGGCAGGCGCGGCTGCTATTCAACGTGAGCTTAAGTTCTGGTGCTGGGGTGGGGGCAGGGCTGCCTCCCAGGCTCAGCTCCCTCAGGGGCTTTATGCAGAGCCCTTCAGTGATGGAGCGGGTGGGGGCAGGGCCGCCTCCCAGGCTTAGCTCCGTCAGGGGGTTTATGCAGAGACCTGAAGTTCTGCCTGCTGCTTGGGGAGTCCCGGGCCACCGCCGCTGCCTCTGCCACTGCCCCTGCCTCTGCCTCCGCCACTTCCTGCCCCTGCCTCTGCCTCCGCTACTTCGTGCCCCTGCCTCTGCCTCCGCTGCTTCCTCCCGAGGGGGCCCGAGCCACGGAGACACCCCGCTCTCCTCTCGGCCAGCCCAGACGTCTCTGACCTGTAGCATCTGTGGGTGGAGGGACCTTCCCGGCTGCCGGAGATTCTGTAACTGAAGCCTGCTCGGATCTGCTCCTCTCGGCCGCGTGGCCGGGGCAGCGCTGGGATGGGCTCTGCTTTCTGGGGTGCGACGGAATGGCTCTCCAGGGCTCTCTGGAATGAAAATCTCTTCCACTGTATTTCTGCACACCCTGCAGTGATCCAGAACTTGTGGGGAGCTCTTCTTACATTAAATCCATGGACTGTGGGTTCGGAGCTAGCATACGTGAATCTTTCTACTCCGCCATCTTGACTCCACCCCCTACTTTGATTTATAATAAGCAGTGAAGCCAATATTCACAACTAATTCTCAGCATTTAGCACCTTTTCTTGCAGGGCAATGAATTGTTATGCATGAAAGAACCTCCATAATTATTAAAGCATTCTGTGACCATCACTAGGAACCCTCCTGGCTCTGTAATAAGTCATTACATTGCACACGTGTATGGGGGATACCCACAAGTATTGACTTGTTATTAGTTGGTATCTAACTTAGCTTCATCTTTGTATGCTCATGTTTTCAGAGAGTATGGATTTATTCACTTAATCCATTTCCTTAAAAGTGTAATAGGACTTTAAATTGTATATGTCTTTATGTAATTTTAGTCATTTCTTTCCTCCTTAGGTTGCTAACGCAATAAAAACTTCATTGCCTGCGGTTGCCATGAAATCTAGTAAGGAGGGTAAAAGATGCATTCAGGTTGAAATTACCCCAACTTCATCAAGGATATCCAGAAATGCAGTCACCAGCATGTCAATAAGAGGGCATAGATGGAAAAGACATGGTGAGAAACATGCTCTGTAACAAGGGTATTCTTCATTGCAAAATCCTAATCAGCCAGGTTCTCTTTTCCTTATAGCATTCCTTTAAAGATGGAAAAATGTAAGTAAGTGGGACTTTGGTGACCTGGGAAGTGTTAATGACCCTCTAAGTATCTACAATTTATTATCAAAGCATGTCTCAGCAAGAGGGAGAATTCACGTGCCTTGTGCATACCGATGTTCTGCATAACGTGTTAGTGAATGAAAATTAGCTTTGATTTATTTCTCAAACAATTTTATTTCATATAGAAGAGGTGTGATTCAGATGGGAAAATGTAATTGCCCTCATTCTTTATTTTTTGGCTTTTGTGCTTCTGTGAATGACTATGCACTGAATGTTGCTGCATAATGGTTCTGATTGCTACATGACCACACCAGCAGGTAGGCGTAGGGCTTGGGACACAACAAATAGCAGTGGTTTTAAGGTTTTCCCCTTTTTCCTGGTTGAATAATATCACAGTATAGCAACAGTTTCAAGCCTTTCTATTTCTTTGGAATGAGATTTTTCTTTGTAAAACCTATCATTGTTTCAACAGTTCATGACTTTCATTATTTGACATTTTGCTGGCATTTGCTGGTCTTTCTTAGTGCTCCCTTCTCTACCTCTCTTCTCTTTCCTAACTCAGCCTTAATGGGTCTCCTCCTCCTCTTTCTCATCATCATCATCATCATCATCCTCTCCCTCTTCTTCCTCTTCCTCATTCTCCCCCTCCCCCTTCCTCAAAGGGTGATCCCAGATTGGGAGAGAGAGCAGGACTTCCTGGGGAGCATCTTCCAATGTGAAAGGCCCTCTTTGGAGGCAGAAAAGTATGAAACAAAATCCATTTCCCAACTCTCTGTCTATTATAGCTCCTCTTCTTGGTGAAACTGGTTTCAGCTGCTGCTGTAGTCTCTGGGGCTGAGGGAAAATAAGCAAAGGACACAAACTAGACTGTGCCAGGAAACGGAAAATAAGGGGCTGCCCAGGGGGTAGGGGAATAGTGGTGGTGGGGACTGATGGACAGTGGTCAATGGATAAAGCTGTGTAGCTTCATTTAATGGTTTGAAGTAAACAACCTTCCTCTTTTAAATGAATTCTTCCACAGTTTACATTAGTGCCCCCAGATTTCTGAATGCACTTCAGGAAAGATATAAAAATGGTAATATTTCCCATTAGTAAGACATCCTTTGGTGACTTAAGACACATAAGCCAGATGTGACTGTGTTCTAAAACAGCAGTAACTCTGAGAGAAAACTCAGATATCATTTTAGAGTACTCTGTTAGTCTTAGACGCAGAAAAGGGTGAGCAAAAGATGAAACCCACTTGATTGTGAGTGATAGCATATTGCAGAGATATTTGCTTCTTGCTGTAATCATCAATAAGCAGAGCTCTGGGTTTCATCCAGTCTATGCCAGTGATGGTGAGCTGCCCAGCACAGAATCCACAAGGGTTTCATTCTCCAGCACATCAGCTGGAAATTCTACCAATGAAACCAGCAGTAAAGAATCTTGTCTTTGCCTTACAATTTATTGCCTTGCCAAGATGAGCAAGAAGAAATCATGCTGCAGTTGAAACTCTCCCAGGTACTAGAAACCAGTGCCTGGAATCTTGGTGTTGAAAGAGACCCTAGAAGGCATCTACTCTGCTGCTTACCAGTCCTGACACATGCTCAGCAAGCCCATGTTTGGGCTCCCTCCTGACAGGGAGCTCCCTGCCTTCCTAGACTTTCCTGTTCCATGGTTGGTGAGGCTGACATCACTGTAATTTGCCCCTTTGGGTTCTGCTGCTCTTCTCTGGGATCAAGTAAAACAAGAGTGGTCCTTTTTTCCCCCTCCCAATCCTTCAGGAATTTCTAAGTTATGATTGTGTTTCCCTACTAAGTTTTCTCTTCTCTAGGGCTAAGTATCTCCTTTATTAAAAAAAAAAAATTAACTGTAAAATTTAAACTCAGCCAGATAGATAGAAAAATATGCTCAAAGTAAATCAGTAAGCATAATCCTAAACTTTTTCAAAAGAGGAGATGGCTCTATGAATCACCTTTTCATTTCATCTCTATCAATCCTGTTTTGGGTCAGCAGGTACATTGTCATCCTTGTCAATTTTGAGGGGGGCTCTTATGCTGTAGTCTAAAAAAACATAGCCTTGGTTTTCTCCCCTCCCTGCAGCCACAGTTCCAAGGCTAGTCTCTTGACTGTGACAGTTTTACTGCTAAGGCTCTACGAGGGCCTAGGTTGTCTACACCTCAGGGGATTTTGTCCCCCAAAGTAGGTCCAGAGTCAAGCTTTACCCCACTGTGGCTAGCTCGATGTTTGGGACGTAAGAAGGGCTGCATCAGTGAGTACTTGCTGCATCTTGAGGTGCGAATTCTCATTGTATCCAGGAGCTTCCCCCGCCCTGCCCCCCGAGTCCCCAAGCACTCTGTGCTATGCTATTCTCTTTGGGTAGAGTTTTTCCCTTATTTCCCTTTTCTGAGATACCATTGGCTTTTTTGGTCCCAAAGTTCTGAACTAAAAAAGTTAATCCCTCCATGGTCTTTTATCTCAGTGGACTGAAGACTAGGGACCAAAAGCTGCAGTCTTGGGAGCTAGGATGACCGTTTGGGAGGTTGAAGGATGCCCTCTTTGCGTTTCCTTCCAGGTCTCCCATCTGCCACTTTTTCCTCTTCTCATTTCTTCTCCTTCCCCTTCCCCTCTCTTCTACTCCCCCTCTCACAGACTCTACCCATTACGATACATTTGGTGATGTAAGGTGAGAAGTGGGTGAGCAAAGGGGGCGGGGAGGGGGGGGCGATAGCAGGGGCAGAGTTTCTAGCCAGAAGAGATGGGGGAGGGGGAGAGCAAGGGGAAAGAGAGAAGAGGGGATTTCCCTGTGAAAAGGGGCTTTGGGGCTGTTGTCAGAGACTGGAGCTCGATGAAGCATGAATTAGAGCAGTGTATGACTTCAGACCATTTTTGTTTGTTATCATGGCTTCTGAAAAGCTACTTCAGTCTTAACCACCTAAACTATATTTCTGTGAGTTATTTTAATTTAGGAACTTTTAAAAATATATTCTGGAGCTAAGTCCAGAGGCATCTCTAGGAATTTAAACACTTTAACCACTTAAACAGTGTCTCTAAGAGGACAGCCTTTTTTGTAGCACAAGTCAAGAAGGGCTTTTCATAGCTCCTAGTTCTGGGGGAAGTCTTTATCACTGCTGCTCACATCTCTGCATTTCACTTTCCTGATGTTTGTTGCCTTTTGTCTACTCCTTTCTTTGGCCATGTGGGTCCTGCCCCTCACTTTTCAGTTCTAACTGCCAGGCAAGTGCCATTAGATGCATTGGATGCCATCTGACTAGATGTGTATGTGTTTGTGCATGTGTGTGTTCGCATGCATACACACACATGCATAAAAGTATTTTTACATATTCATTACATGGGGCTAGCTTTTGGGGATTGGGGGTCACGTGACAGGAAATTTAACTAACCATCAGAATTTTCACTTTTCCCCCAGTGTCACTTAGACACAATTATTCAGTCCTGGTTTTTTAAACTTTTATTTTTAATTTAATGGTTTGAGAAGTTATTTAAAACTTAGTTCTCTTTCAGTGCAGATGTTTGCAGAATAGCATTAGAACATGGAGTGGCCATTTTTTACCTCTAAATGACAGTGTAAGAATTACCTCTATTTATTACTGACACTTTTCAGTTTGTTTTATGTCTTCAAGGGTGGAGAAGATGGCTTGGGGGAAGGAGGAAACATTCCAGGCGAGGGAGAAACCTGGCCCAGCTGTTTCCAAGGCCAGCTCTAGATGGGAGGGACACTGGAAAGAGGAAAGGCAGAATATGAAGGTGAGAAAGGATTGAAGGAAGGGTAAAGACAGAAGAAAAGAAGCATTAACTCTAAGGTAAGATTTGGTGCTTTAGGTTAGGAGAGAGAAGAGAGGAGCAAAAGGAGTGGCGCTAATGCCAAGGGAAATGGTGTTACTCTTGGTGAAGCCCTGCCCCCTCCCCGGGCACTCCCCCATGTCAGTCTCAAAGCCTTGTTTTCTCCCTCACCCTTTCACTCACTCACCTCTAAATCCTGAAGGGACAACTTGCCATCTTCTGCATTCAGTGCCTTGCACTCTCAATTTCACATAAGTTTTCCTCATTCATCTTCTGGTCCCTTCACATGCCAGCCCTTCTCAGCCACTCATTTCCATTGCTTCTGTTTGTCTGACTTCCCCATTCTGTCATCTTCATCCCCTAGTCCTGCTCCCTATGCCTGTAATGCTCTATGTATCTTCCCTTCTGTCTTTTTAAATATTTTCAAAAAAAAAATTTAAAATTATGGTTTGCCTTAAAGTATATTTACAAATGATTGGTGTATGTTGATTTTTTACCAGATTATTCCTCAGCCAAAAGATTTGCATAGTAAATAAATGGGACCCCAAATCTTTATTATTCTTCACTCTTTTTTGTAACTTGGATGTTTATGAAAGTATTGAGGTTGTAGTGTGTCAGTCTCTCTTGGGTGTAGACTATATGTCATTGGTTTTGCTTAGGTATGCCTTGGTTTTTATAGCGTAGCTATTCCTGTGAGATCATATATGAATCAGATTTTTAGAAATCAAGTTGTTTTGAAGTCACTAGGGGAGCTTACTTTTTAAAATGATCTTATGGTAAATCCTTTTGTAAGACAAAAAATGTTTAAAATGTTTCCACTTTGTAATTTTGGATGTTTATACATAGAATTTGCTTAAAGTAGGGCAAGCATAAGTATTGTCTAGCCCAGTACCATGCATGACAGTAGGACTGTCATTTGATGGTAGGGATCTGTTGAGTAAGTAGTATGCTTGCAGCTCTGAAAGAGGTGGCCCTCTTAATGTGATTACCTAATATTTGTTGTAGTGCAGAACTTGGTAACTTTTCAGAATCCTTTCCTATTGCCTTATTTTTGGGGAAGTAACATATTTGCATAGGAACTTAAGTCAACTTGTGTCTAGGAAACGCAGTGTGGATCCAGGAGCAGGATTCACTGCAGGCAGGGAGTCAGATGGAACAAAGACCTCTTCTTCAACGTCTGAATGTTGGAATTTTACCCTGTCCCCAGATGCTTGAACTAAACGCAACTGGATTATTTTTTTTAAGAGTGATAAGGATGGATGTTAAGGCTTCAGCAATGTCAGGAGTCCATACTGCAGCTGTAGGATCCATTGTATTTGCTACAGCTAGGGAAAAGCCATTGAAAGGTGAGAAATCTACTCTTTTTGTGTGTTCAAATTTGACAGTACAGTCTGAGCACTGTGAGAGTTTGAGGATGCTTAATTTCCTCAAGTGTTGAAAGTTCAGAGAAATTAACAAAGTTACTTCAATCAGATCAAGAGTATAGGATCTAAAAGTGATTTTAAGTCCCTGTTTCCTGCAAAACGATAAATTGGGACAGTCAGCTGTTGGCAGTCACAAGAACTAGGAAGGCAGAAAGAACATCTTTATTAAGAAAGCGAACGCTTCTAAATGCGAAAAAGTACAGATTGAGAAGAGCAAAGAAATGGAAAAGCACTCTGAAAGAGACAAGGATGTTGGGCTTACACTGAGAGATGGCCTTGGTGGCAGGAAAAGACTCCAGGAGAACATTGTTGGGGGAAAGCATTCCAATTATGATATTAGATCATCAACTTCAAAACAGCAAACAAAGCAAGCTAGTAACTTAGTCCCTTTCTACAGCTGATGCCCAGGAGCTCCCTAAGGCATACTCCTACTTGGCTGAGATGATTTCCTGGACACGAAGCAGCATATCTGATAGTTCTTTAAATAGGACCAATATAGCTCAGTATTATGCAGGGAGTTGATTTGGACACCATAGTCACACTTTAAAAAAAATTAATTTTCCTTAAATTTTTATAGAAAAAAATGAATACATACAAAGCTAAAATCCTCATGTTAATGAGCTCTAGTCAAATTGGGCTTTATATAAAGTTATTATTCTGGGAAAATGTGAACGTGTTTGGTAAATGGGGTTTTTTTGTGATTGTTATATGAAGCTATAATAGTTGCTATGGTTTATTTATGAAATATAATTATTTGTATCAAATATATCCCAAAACAGATTTAGAAACATCTTATTTAAAATATTAACAATTAAAGGAATAGCAGGTTTTAGTGAATAAACACACATCAGACCTAAATTATTCCAACTGATACTTAGATGATTGTTTAGAAAAAAAACTTCTTTCAGTGCTTGAGTTTCCGTATTTACAAAATGTAATTAGTAATGACTTGCTATTTGACCACTTTACCTAGGCAATGTTAAGATTCGTGAGTTAGCATCAGGAAGTAATTTTTAGTTTGGGGGGACAAGGATGGAATTAACATAAGATGCTTTAATTGCCATTCATGTATATATACACGTGTGCCTCTCTATATGTGTGTGTGTGTGTGTGTATGCATGTACATGTATATACACACACATGTACACACATAAATGTCTGCCTGGACTTAACAATTATTGGATGGTAGAACTAAGGAATATCAGCAGGAAGGGCAGATTGAATTCCTTTCTGTCAGTGCTGGTTCCGGATTCCATCGGCCCCTCAGTCCCAAAGTCACTCTTTGGACTGCAAAGCCACTGCCAGACTCTGCTTTGCTCAGGCAAGTGATGGCTGTGGCCCTCGAATGGGAAGTCTTCTGAGGGTAAATGGGCATTTGAAGTTGAATTGGTGCAACACAAAATTGTTGACCAAGATTAGAAGGAAGACAGAAAGATGGGAAAAAATCTTTACAGCAAGGGTCTCTGATAAGGCCTCATTTCTCAAATACATAGAAAACTGAGGCAAATATATAAGAATACACGTTATTCTACAATGATAAATGGTCAAAAGATACGAATAGGCAGGTTTCAGTTGAAAAGATCAAGGCTATCTATAGGCATATGAAGAAGTGCTCTAAATCACTTTTGATTAGAGAAATGCAAATTAAAACAACTCTGAGGTACCACCTCACACCAATCAGATTGGCCAATATCACAAAAAGAAAAATGATAAATGTTGGAGAGGATATGGGAAAATTGGGAAACTAATGCACTGTTGGTGGAATTGTGAACTCTCCATTCTGGAGAGCATTGTGGAAACTGTACATACCCTTTGATCCTGCAACACTACTACTAGGTCTGTATCTCAAGAGATCATTAAAAAGGGAAAAGGACCTCCATGTGCAAAAATATAGCAGACCTTTACGTGGTGATAAAATAATGGAAATTGAGGGGATGCCCTTCCCTCAAGGGGGGAATGGCTGAGCAAGCTATGGTATATGAATATAAAGGAATATCATTGTGCAGTAAGAAATGATGAACAGGTAGATTTCAGAAAAACTTGTACAAACTGATAATAAGTGAAATGAGCAGAACCAGGAAAACACTGTACACAGAATCAGCAACATTGTGTGATGACCAGCTGTGAATGACTCTGTTCTTCTCAGCAACACAATGCTCTAAGACAGATACAAAGACTCACAAAGGAAAATGCTATCCACATCCAGATAAAGAACTGATGTACTCAATGAAAATCAAAGCATATTCTTTTTCACTTACTTTATTTTTTTTGTGTGTATTTTTTCCCTTTTGATCTGTTTCTTGTTTTACAACTATGACTAATATGGAAATTTGTTTTACATGATAGCACATGTATAACCTGTATCAAATAGTCTTACCATTTTTAGACAAGGGAAAGGGAAGGAGGGAGAGAGGAAAATTTGGAACTCAAAATCTTATAAAAATGAATGCTAAAAATTATCTTGTCACATGTAATTGTGAAAAAAAATAAAATACTATTAAAATTATATATATATATACATACACATATAGTAAATTAACAAGATAGTAACAATTACTGTATTTGTGTCCCCTTCTGTACTTCTTTTTGTTTTCTTTGGTGAAGTTTTTAAAATTGTTGATGCCCCTTTTCCCTATCCCTACTCACGATTCCAACATCTCCTCTTGCCCCCTACCAAGTAGAAGCCTTCCATTATAATAAACGTACAGTCAAGCAAAACCAATCAACATTGGCCATGTCTAAAAATGTTTGTTTGTCTTATGGCAACCCCCTCTCTAGCCTCTCCTTTCTCCTTTCTCTATCTCTCTCTCGATTTGTCATTCTTTGGAAGTTAGGATGGGTCAGTTCTGAAATCCTTCAGAGTACTTTTCCTCCACATTATCATGGCAATTATTGCTTAACTTGTCATCTGGTTCTGCTTATTCCCATCTGTGTTAGGTCACACAAGTCAAGCCAGTCTTTCCATATTTCTGAGTCTATCATTGAATCATTTCTTATGCTGCAGAAAGACAAGTAATGAGCATTTATTAATTGCTTTCTGTGTGCCATTCATATGCCACGTTTTATTCTACAGGAAACCTTCCCTACCTCTCTTCATTCTAGTGCCTTTCTTGGTTGATCACTTCCTGTTTACCCTGTCTGCAGTTGGTTTGCACTTTGGTCTGCTTGCTGTCTCCCTGTCAGTCTGTGAACTCCTTGAGGGCGGGGCCTGTTTTGTCTCTCCTTGTGTCCTTAGCTCTTCACACATGGCCTGTCACTCAGTAGGTGCTTAAGAAATGCTTGCTGACTAATTCTTTAGCTGTTCCTCAACTGAAGGGAACTTATTTTGTTTCCAGCTCTTTGCTATAACGGAAAGTGCTCTTACGAGTGTCCTCGGATCTATTTCAGTTGCCTTTTCACAGTTAGGATCAATGACCATTTTCCTTGAAGAAATAAATTTTTCCAATTCAACTCAACAAGCATTTATCAAGTGCCTGTGTGGGAGGGGATGTGGAGTCAAGATGGCTGAATAGTGGCAATCCAGCTGAACTCTCTCAACATTCTCCTCCAAACAACTTTAAAATAATGTCTCGAATCCAATTTTGGAGCAGCAGAGCCAACAAAAGGTCAGGATGATTAATTTTTCAAGCCTAAGAAAACTTAGGAGGTCAGCAGGAGAAGCTTATGACACCAGGATGGAGGCCTGTCCAGAGCCCACACATGGGCAAGAGCAACTGTAGTGACTTTGGGAGATCTCATCCCAGAGAGGGCAAGGAGCTCAGACAACTGGTCAGAAAGAGATTTCATAGGACTCTTTGCTGGAACTGGGTGCAGGTGGCACTGATTGGTAACTCTTTTGCCCACAAGCAGTTCTGAGTTGCAGTTCCAAATCAGAAAGTGCTAGAGGGGTATGGGGCACGGTTCCAAGGCAAAGAGGGCACTAGCACTTGTGCCTACAGGGTACCAAGGACCCTTCCTGGGTAAAGACTAGAATGCAAACAAAGAAGCACCAAAAGTTTGCAGACCCCTGAACTACCTCTGAAAACAGCCACATGAAAAAACTGAAAGCTTGGGATACCTCAAGGTGAGCAAAGCTCAACTTTAACTACAGTTAAGAATCAAGAAATAGCCTGAAAAATGAGCAAACAACAAAATAATTTGACCATAAAAAGTTACACAGTGACAGGGAAGACCCAGGCATAAACTCAGAAGACAACAATGTGAAAACAGCTACAAACAAGGTCTCAAAGAAAAATGATAATTGAACTCAAGCCCACCTAGAATTCCTAAATAATTAAAGAAAAAAAAGTGGTAGGGGAAAAAAATGAGTGATGCGAGAAAATTATGAAAAGAAAAGTAGCAGTTTGGTACAAAAAATATTGAAGAAAATAACAGAATTGGCCTAATGGTAAAAGAAAGAAAAATTCACTGAAGAAAAGAACTCCTTAAAAAACAGAATAAGCCAAATGGGAAAGGAGATACAAAGTCTCATTGAAGAAAATAATTCCTTAAAATTGGAATTGGGCAAGTGGAAGCTAATGATTCAATGAGACCTCAAGAAACAATAAAATGGTCAAAAGAATGAAAAAATTATAACAAAATGTGAAATATCTCATTAAAGAAGAACTGACCTGGAAAATAGATCAGGAAGAGAGAATTTAAAAATTATTGGACAACTTGAAAACTGTGATCAAAGAATGATATTAGACATTGTATTTCAAGAAATTATCAGGAGGGGGAGGAGCCAAGATGGTGGAGTAGAAAGACTCACGTATGCTAGCTCCGAATCCACAGCCCATAAATTTCCTGTAAAAAGAACTCCCCACAAATTCTGGAGCACTGCAAGCCATGCAGAAACACAGTGGAAGAGATTTCCATTCCAGAGAGCCCTGGAAAGCGATCCCCAGGGGTCTGTCACGCTCTGGACAGCGGAGTCCACCCCTGTGCTACCCTGGTAACGCGGCCCCAGAGGAGCAGATCCGAGCAGGCTTCAGGGATGGAATCTCTGGCGGCCGCGAAGGTCCCTCCACCCACAGGCACTACAGGTCAGTGAGAGAGACTTCTGGGCTGGCCGAGAGGGGAGGGGGGTGTCTCCGTGACTCGGGCCCCCTCAGGAGGCAGCGGCAGAGGGAGTGGCAGAGGCAGTGGTGGCCCGGACCCCCAGAGCAGGCAGGAGCTCCATTACTGAAGGTCTCTGCATAACCCCCCTGAGGGAACTGAGCCTGGGAGGCGGCCCTGCCCCCACCCCAGCACCAGAACTTAAGCTCACATTGAATAGCAGCCGCGCCTGCCGGGGAAAGCCCTGAGGCTGGGGAGCAGCATTTGAATCTCAGACCCCAAGCACTAGCTGGGCAGATCTAAGCGGGGGTGGAGAGGAATCTCAGAAGTCAAGTAACTGGCTGGGAAAATGCCCAGAAAAAGGAAGCAAAATAAGACCATAGAGAGCTACTTTCTTGGGGAAGAGATGTTCCTTCCTCCCTTCATTTCTGATGAGGAAGTACAATGCAATCAGGGAAAGACATAGAGGTCGGGGCCTCTCTATCCCAGACATCCAAGGTGGATGTCCGGTGGGCTCAGGCCATGGAAGAGCTCAAAAAGGATTTTGAAAATCAGGTGGAGGAAAAACTGGGAAGAGAAATGAGAGAGATGCAAGAAAAGCGTGAAAAACGGGTCAATACCTTGGTAAAGGAGATCCAAAAAAATGCTGAAGAAAATAACACCTTGAAAAATAGGCTAACTCAATTGGCAAAAGAGGTTCAAAAAGCCAGTAAGGAGAAGAATGCTTTCAAAAGCAAAATTAGCCAAATGGAAAAAGTGGTTCAAAAGCTCACCGAAGAAAATAGTTCTCTCAAGATGAGAATGGAACAGATGGAGTCTAATGACTTTCTGAGAAACCAAGAAATCATAAAACAAAACCAAAAGAATGGAAAAATGGAAGAGAATGTGAAATATCTCATTGGAAAAACAACTGACCTGGAAAACAGATCCAGGAGAGACAATTTAAAAATTATGGGACTACCTGAAAGCCCTGATCAAAAAAAGAGCCTAGACATCATCTTTCATGAAATTATCAAGGAAAACTGCCCTGAGATTCTAGAACCAGAGGGCAAAATAAGTATTGAAGGAATCCATCGATCACCACCTGAAAGAGATCCAAAAAGAGAAACTCCTAGGAACACTGTGGCCAAATTCCAGAATTCCCAGGTCAAGGAGAAAATATTGCAAGCAGCTAGAAATAAACAATTCCAGTATTGTGGAAACACAATCAGGATAACACAAGATCTAGCAGCTTCTACATTAAGGGATCAAAGGGCATGGAACAGGATATTCCAGAAGTCAAAGGAACTAGGACTCAAACCAAGAATCATCTACCCAGCAAAACTCAGTATAATACTTCAGGGGAAAATATGGTCTTTCAATTAAACAGAGGACTTTCAAGCATTCTTGATGAAAAGACCAGAGCTGAAAAGAAAATTTGACTTTCAAACACAAGAATGGGAAGAAGCATGAAAAAGTAAACAGCAAAGAGAAGTCATAAGGGACTTACCAAAGGTGAACTATTTACGTTCCTACATGGAAAGACAATATTGTAACTCTTAAAACTTTTCAGTATCTGGGTAGTTGGTGGGACCACACACAGACGTACACACACATACATGCACACGTGAGCACGTACATACACATACACACATGCATACACACACAGAGACAGAGAGCACAGAGTGAATTGAATAGGATGGGACCTTAAAAGAAATCTTAAAAGAAATTAAGGTAAATAGTGAGAGAGAAATGTAGTGGGAGGAGAGAGGGTGAAATGGAATGGGGTAAATTATATCTCATTCAAGAGGCAAGCAGGAGACTTTTTAGTGGAGGGAAAAAGAGGAGAGCTGAGAAAAAAACGTGAAGTTTACCCTCATTACATTCGACTAAAGGAAGGAGTAAAATGCACACTCATTTTGGTATGAAAACCTATCTTACAGTACAGAAAAGTGGGGGAGAAGGAGATAAGCAGGGAGGGAGGGATGATGGAAGGGAGGGCAATGAGAGAAGGGAGCAATGTGAAGTCAACACTCGGGGAGGGACAGGATCAAAAGACAGAATAGAAACAATGGGGGGCAGAATAGGATGGAGGGATATACAGTTAGTCTTAGAGAACACGACTGTTATCGAAGTCATTTGCAAAACTACACAGATAGGGCCTATATTGAATTGCCTGCCTTTCCAAAGGGAATGGGTGGGGAGGGAGGGATGAGGAGAATTTGGAACTCAAAGTTTTAGGAACAACTGTTGAGTGTTGTTGTTGCTACTAGGAAATAAGAAATACAGTTAATGGGGAATAGAAAGTCATCTGGCCCTACAGGACAAAAGAGAAGATGGGGACAAGAGAAGCGAGGGATGATAGAAGAGAGGGCAGATTGGTGATAGGGAAAAATAAGAATGCTCGGTATATTGGGGTGGGGGAGGAGATAAATGGGGAGAAAATTTGGAACCCAAAATTTTGTGAAAATGAATGTAAAAAGTTAAATAAATAAATTTATATTAAAAAAGAGAAAAAGAAATTATCAGGAAAAACTATTCTGATATCTTTGATCCAGAGGGTAAAATGGAAATTGAAAGAATCAACCTATCATCTCCTGGAAGAGATTCCCAAATGAAAACTCTGAGGAGTATTAAACCCAATTCCAGAGCTTCCAGGTCAAAGAGGAAACTATTTCAAGCGGCCAGAAATAAACAATTCAGATTTTGTGAGCCACAGTCAGTTTCACACAAGATTTAATGACTTCCACATTAAAGGAGTAGCGAGTTTGTAATATGATATTCCAAGAGGCAAAGAAGCTGGGCTTACAACCAAGAATGCTCTACCTGGCAAAACTGAGCATAATCCTTAAGGGGAAAAATTGGACATTTAATGAAATAGAGGACTTTCAAGCATTCCTGATGAAAAGACCAGAGCTGAATAGGAAATTTTTGACATTCAAACACAAGACTCAAGAGAAGCATAAAAGGTAAACATGAAAGCATAGTATTAAGGGTCTCAATAAAGTTTAACTGTTTACATTCCTATATGGGAAGATGATATGTGTAACTTCTAAGAATGTCATCATTATTAGGACAGTTAAAAGGATTTTACATAGAAGGCATGGGTATAAGTTGATTATGTTGGAATATTCTCCACTCAAATAATGAAGGGGTGAGAAAGAGATAATACTGGGAGAATGAAGAAGGGGAAGAAAGGCATAAGGAAGAAAATTTTCTTATATAAAGGAGATATACAAGGAAGAGCTTTTACAGTGGAGGGAAAAATGGGGGATGAGGTGGTGGGCATTGTTTGAACTTCACATCAGAATTGGTTCAAAGAGGGAAGAATATATATCCACACTCAGTTGTGTATAGAAATGTAACTTACCCAATAGGGAAATAGGAGGGGAAAGGGATAACAGAAAAGAAAGGAGCGGTGGTAATGATAAAAGGAGGTCAGATTAAGGGAGGCAGTGGTAAGAGCAGAATAGACATTTGAGGAGGGGCAGGATAAAAAGAGAAAGGGAAGAAGAAACAAGAAAATTGGATGTAGGGAAATATACCATTAGTATTCATAACTGAATGTGAATGGGTTGAACTAACCCATAATACAGAAGCATAAGGCAGAATGGATTAGAAACCAGAATCCAAAAGAATGTTATTTACAAGAGACACACATGAAACAAAAAGACACACACAATTAAAAGAAAGAACTGAAGCAGAATCTATTATGCTTCAGCTGAAGTAAAAAAAAACAAAAAAAGGCAATCATGATCTCAGACAAAGCAAAAGCAAAACTAGACCTAATTAAAAGGGATAATCAGGAAAACTACATTTTGCTAAATACTATAGACAATGATATAATATCAAAACATCTTATGATCTTTCTGATAAGAGGCCTCCTTTCTCAAATATGTACTGATTATAGAACTGAGTCAGATTTAAAAATAATAGCCATTCCCCAATTGATAAGTAGTCAAAGGATATAAATGGCAAGTTTTCAGAAGAAATCAAAGGTATTTATAATCATATGAAAAAATTCTCTAAATCACTATTAATTAGAGAAAGGCAAAAAACCAGCAACTCTGAGGTTCCACCTTACAACTATCAGAAATGATAAATGCTGGAGGAGATGAGGGAAAAATAGGTATACTAATGGTGGAGTAGTAAATTGGTCCTACCATTCTGGAGAACAATTTGAAACTATGCCTAAAGGGCTATAAAACTGCATACCCTTTGATGCAGCAATACCAGTACTAGGTCTGTATCCCAAAGAGATAAAAGAAAAAGGACATGTATGTACAAAAATATTTATAGCAGCTCTTTTTGTGGTAGCAAAGAATTGGAAATTGAGGGGAAGGTCCTCAATTGGGGAATGGCTGGACAAGTTGTGGTAAATGATTGTGCTGGAGTACTCTTGTGCTGTGGGAAATGACAAGGGAGGTGGTTTCAGAAAAACCAGGCAAGACTTCTATGAAGTGATGCAAAGTGAAGTAAGAAGAACTGGGATATCATTTTACTCAGTAACAGCAGTGTTGTGATGATGTTCAGCTGTGAAAAATTTGGCTACTCTGATAAATACAATGATCCAAGACAGTTCCAAAGGACTCATGATGAAAGATGCTATCCACTTCCAGAGAGAGAACTGATGAACTTTTTTGAGTATAAATTGAAGTATAATTTTCTTTGTTTCTTACTTTTTTAAAAAAAATGGCTAATAGGGAACACGTTTAGCATGATTTCATGTGTATAATTGAGATCCTCTTGCTTGCCTTCTCAGTGGGTAGGGCAGGGGGTGGTGGTGGAAGAGAGTTTGGAACTCAAAATTTAAAAAGAAAAGCGTACTAAAATAATAATAAATTTAAAAATTATTTTTAAAGAAGCATTATAATTTCCAAAAAAAGTAAGTGCCTAATTTGTGCCTTCTCCCAACTTCAGTTTTTTCCAGGTACATTTTTCATTTAGTTAGGTAGATATTTCCGTAGAAAAACTTACGAATTCTCAAGTTTCTACTTATAAATTAATTTCACTTTGTGAATTTAATAAGAATGCTCTTTTTTTTTCTGGTTTTTGTCTCTACACAGATGAAAGTAGTCAGTGGTTAAGGCATTTGGTAATACCTTTGCTCATATCGCATTAGCTTTTGTTAAAAATTGAATATTTTCACCTCCAAGCTCATTTTCAAGTTATTATTCACAACCCATATTTTATACAAGTACAGTTTTTGCATCCATTTAAAAATAGCACTCATCTCAGGTACCTTAAAGAACCTTTATTTGGCCTCGCAGCCTGTTTAACCAAGCTTAGTTGCTTTTCAAGAAATATCTATTAAAATCTAGCCAAGAAATCTGGTTTATATTGTGGGGAGAAAATACAAAGGTTTAACTCTCTTTTAAATGATATAACTTAATGTTACTATTATTTCCATAATATAGCCTTGAGCATAACTAATTTCATTTCCATTTCTTTTCTCTGTTATATTTTGCTATTGATTAAATTCGTTCTGTTTGGATAATTTGTTATTGTAACCTAGTGATTCCCATTTGGGGATGGGAGGGTATATGCCACTTTTGTAATGTCAATCGACTACTCTTGGCCATTTGCCTGAAGTAGCTGTAGTGGTCAGTGTAGGGATAAGTAAAAAGAACCTTTGAATTGACAGTGCTGTGTGTGTAGATACTCTCCTCATTACTGGTCTTGTAGCGGTCTACATGTCCTCCATCTTCATGAGGATTCATTTTGACCCTCTTAGGAGACAGCTGTATGGCTCCCAGAAGGCTCAGTTATACCCTTCTAAAGGTAATGCAATGAACCCCTTCACAGGGAATATGGCAGAGGTAGCCAACAGGGGTCCAACGTGCTATAGGTGACAGAGCAAAGATTGTCCTTTGATGTTGGGAAACAAACAAAATGGATTATGTAAAGACACTTTTAGAATCCCTCCATTAAAAAAGAGTGACTAACACTATAGGCCTTGGGTGCTGGAATATGTGGCAGGTTGGAGGAAAGAAGCTTTGGGCTTGTGCTCAGGCTATTGTAGAAGTTACTTAGAAGCCTGGAAAAAGTCTGTGTGGTGAATGGGACTTGAACATGGAGAAGTCAGATAGCCAAGCTGTTCATTATCAAACTTCTCTGTAGGCTTTACCTCCATCAATCAGTAAATCTCTCATAATTACTGCCTGACAGTCTCCTTAGGTATTTACAGTGATGACTGAAATGTATTAAAATATGGAACAGGCCCTCTAACATGCTTTGCTTTTTCTTTAGAAGCGCTTAATCTGTCTATAGGGCAGAGTGTAAACAGTTTCTACAGGATATGAGAAAATTTGAGAAATGAGGCAACAATACTCAGGTTTAAGCACCATGAGTTGTAACAATTAGTGATAATAGTGAACCTTTCTAAGGAGGCTGCATGGAAAGCTGGAGAGAGGGCTGGGTAAAAGGTCATTAGAAAAGTCACTTACCCTCTCTGGGCCCCAAATTCCTCTCATGCTAAAGGACATTGAATGAGGTGACCTCTAAAGTCGTCTCCATTTGTAACTTTAATTCTGTCCCTTGCGGCCCTCTTTTAAGAGCCAGTGCATGAAGGTATGTTTCCTAAAGCCCAGAAGTAGAGTTACAAGTTGTAGTGTGGTGCAGGTGGCCACCTGATAGGTTCAAAGCAATTGAAATTCCATTTGGGCTTTTCAAAAGAATCCTTCTACGTGTTGAGCGTGAACTTCTCCTTTGAGTGTGTGTCTAAAACCTAGCCGAGTGTGATGCTGTGTCCAAGCCACGCGCCCCCATTGTGTTTGATGGTACTGAAGTCCTGTGAATCACGAATCGGATGCAGAGCTGGAGACCTGGCTCAGCTCATGAGCCTGCAAGCATCCAGCTTCTGTTTGGCCACCTGTGTTTTTCTTGTTCTGCATTTTTGTTTGTTTGTTTGCAGCCATCATTTTGTCTTATCATCTTCAATTCTAGAGCAAGATGACAACAGTAATGACTCTGCTGACCCGGGCATCCTGGTCATACCTGAGCTTAGTGTCACAAAGGTGGCCGGAGAGAGAGCCGGGAATGGGGAGAAAGGCAAAGCCCTGGGAGAGAGTGATGCCCAGCATGTACAGGGTGTGCAGGAAACAGCCCCAGACCCTAGAGCTGAGAGCAAAGGCTTGCCAGAGCTCAGGAGGCAAAAGTCTGTGAGGAGAATGATGGAGGACGGACTGAGCCCGCCCAGCAGAGGGCCGCTTTAGCAGAGGTCTTTCTAGCTGCCCTCCAAGGTACCCGCCCGGTGGCGAGGGCACTGCTGCATGCTGGAGAGGATTGGCACAGGCACAGACATGTTGCATGTCATTCACTAAAAATGAAAATGCATGGATTAGACCCAGCACCTTTCCCCTGAATCTGCACAGTACTTGGAATATACTTATGTTTGAATTATTAGAGGACTGCACAGTCCAACCTGCTTTAGCAAGTATAAATTGTTAGGAAAAGCATGGGCAGAAAGTGACCAGGAAGGGATTGTTCTCTGCTTTCTGTTTTCAGCAGTATTTCCCATCACCGGTGGTATGAAGGCTGTCTATTTCAAATTCTAACAGAATTTCCAAGTACTTCTTTAGGTATTTCCAGGGTCTCCCTCCGCTAATGGAGGGGCATATAAAATCAAAGCATGACTCTGATTTTCATAGTCCAGACTGTATTTGAAATAGCAAGCCCGACTGAGAAGGAGACTTGGCCATTGTTTTCAGTCTCCAGCTGAAGTATTTGCTAAAAGTGTAAGAATGGAGATCCGGTATTTTGGAGTTTTGATCATTGTAGTATATTCCTTTGTAGGGTTTTTGCTCCTAGTTTTCCTCATAATATTTTTCTAATCTTTTCTAATCTTTTGCATGAATTATAGGAGATACCTTTCTCAAAATACCATGGAGTGTGATGATCGCATGCCTTTTTTGATTTTTGTGTTAAATACATCCTTAATTGCCACCATTTAAATCACATAGGAGCATCTCCACAATGTAACGGAATAGTGTTTGTTTTGATTCATTCTTTGAAATTTGCTCTACTGTAGTCTGTTGCTTTAGGAATTTTTACTAAAAACACCCACATCTAAAATAACTTTTAAAAATTAATATCCTATGTGAATACTAAATGCTAATTTTTTTTTTAAATTGTCATCTCTTTGTTTAGGTAATACAGATGTAACAGGCCAAGAGGAATTAATGGAAATCTCTGAAATTGATGAAGGATTTTATTCCAGGGCTGCATCTAGCACCAGCCAGGCTGCCTTATCAAACACCACCCCCACCAGCAAGCCCAGTGTAGGGAAGAATCCACGAAGGTCCGGAGGAAGTAGAACTGGAGGAAAAGAAAAAGAAGCCTCCGGCGAATCAGGCCGAGAGCACTCAGCTCGAAAACAAAACCCCAGAGCCCTGAGTGAGAACCTTGAGCTGCTGTCTCTAAAAAGGCTCACTCTGACCACCAGCCAGTCTCTGCCCAAGCCTGGCAGCCACAGCCTAGCCAGGACAGCCACCACTGTCTTCAGCAAGTCTTTTGAACAAGTCAGTGGCAGCACCGTCCCCCACAACCCAGGTGTTGCAGGCAGTGGAGGGACAGGGTCAGATGCCAATAGGTTTTCTGCTTGCAGTCTGCAAGAGGAAAAGCTGAGTTACATCTCTGAAAGAACCGAGCCACAAGTTCCAGTTAAACACTTAGTCAGCCAGCAGAGACCTCCTAGCATCAGCATCACCCTGTCAACTGATTAGCATCTGAGACATGTCCTCATATAAACAGTGAATTGAGAGGTTTCCTTTCCTTTTACGTCCTTCATCCTCACAGATGTCTTCAATTCTGGAAGTCGGCTGGAATGACAAGCAGCGTCTCCAATGCAATGAGTTAAAATGTAGCTTGGCTTTTCTTTGACTGTGCTCCCTTCTCCCTGGCTCTCCCTGGCTCCCCCAGCTTAAGGATGGTCTTGTCGGCCCCCAGGGAGGTCAGGGTGCTGTTCCGGCAGGTTGTCTGACCACTTCGGCCACATTGTGGGTGAGGCTGGCTTTTTGTTAGTTGTCTTATGACCTCAGTGTAGACAGGTGTCGTTGATTGTTGGTAAGAAGGTGAGGCAGTAGCGAATCTCCAGGAATCCTACCACCATTTTAGTGTATCTAAATATACAAAGCTGTCAGAGGCATGCGAGGGACAGCATCAAGAGAAATCTCTTTCAGTTGGGACCAGAGTTTGATTGGAGCCTGGGGCTTGAGTGTATTGTTTGATATCAGGAGCCACCTGGACGGTGAAAGAAGGTCTTAGCAGTAGTTAGCACCCAGCACAGAGCTGGATCCCACCTGTCTGATTACCAGCTACACGGTTGTAAACCTTCATTTCACCATTTCCTCCAAGTTGTAATAGGCCCTGACATGTTTCTCCAGCTCTTCTACTTTGGAAATTCCAGTTAGTCTGATCTTCTAGTTAGGAGAATGCCCTTTCAGAGATGGCTGGAAAGTCACTGTAAATCTCATAGCATTCCAGCAAAGAAAAGAGATCACATGTCAAAGATAACTGTCAGTTTTTACTTTTGTTCAGCATTAAGTTTCTATGCAAATTAAGGAGTTTAGATGTTAAAAGTTTCACAGCTGCACATTGTCATGAAAGAAAATAAAGAGCCAAAGACATCGACATGGTAATTGTGATTTAGCAGGGTCATTTTTTCCTGCTTAGGGCTCAGAAACTTAAAATCCTCACAGAGGAACAAGTGGTTGCTTTGTGTTTGTTCCTGCCTCCTATAAGGCCTGTTTATATTTTAAATAGTCCTTATTTTGATTTGAACAAAATTACCAAGATAACCAGGTTTCCCCCTAAAGCTTTTTGCCTGCTACTCTCCAGAGCCTGTTCTACTAATGGTAAAATGTCATTTACATATTTCTTGCTCCCACTTTCCCCCACTTAGATCCAAAGAAAAACAGTGATTTAGGATGTTTCCTTTTTACCATCTTTCCTTAAGCATGGGTCAGAAGTAGGAGAACGTGTGGAGGGTGTACATTAAAGTGTTGATTTATTTAAACTTAGGTCAAAAGTGAATCTGTAAAAACCAAAGGACAAACTTAGGATCCTCAGCTTTGAATACCACTGAGTTGGGAATGTTATTGAGATTTGTTTTCTGTGGGTTCAGGTGTTAAACTTGAGGTGAGCTCTTTTGGCCTGTGGAGCAGCTAAGAGGCAGAGATGTGGAGGCCAGGGAAGTTCCTGGCAGTATCCCTCAACAGGCAGGTCTGGGTGCCTAATAGATGCTTGACCCAGGGCTTTGGTCCCAAATAGGTCCCTCCCTATTCCTATCTGTAAGGAAAACGAAGAGCTGCAGAATTTTTTCCATAGTTGCCGAAGTATTAATATTCTTAATGAATTCATGTCTTTAGTCTTAATCTCAAGCAGGTTATTACTTTTGATGGAGTCTCACAGGGGAAGGTCATGTAGATTATGGAAGCTTTGGTCGTCGGTGCCCCAGCCAGCAAAAAACTCAGAAAGCATCGAGTGTTGAAGTGTTGCAAATTGTGAGCCTGACATCCAGATGTTCCCCCTGTCGTGAAGCCTTATTTTGCTGTTAGGGATAACAATGTGAATCAGTCTTTGGGCTAATGACTGGAGTTCTTTCACCTTCAAATTCTCAGTATTTTCATCCTGTTATTCTCATGGGATATCATGGAAAAGTTATTTGTTAGTAAAGCAGGAAAATGTTGATGTAATTTTATATACATTACATTTGTTTGACAATTAACCTATATCACATAATAATACAACTGTAGCAATAAAGTAATGGATGAGCATGCCCCAGAGCTCACTGTTGACTGCTTGATATAAAACATGGCAGCTGGGCTCTGGTGATCCTGACATGGGGGATGGTTACCCGATTGTACCTCCAGCCTTGTGCCCATTGTACTGCTTTCTGATAGCTAAGAGAGATGTTGGTTGAGATCCTGATCTTGGACCCTGCTACCCGGAAGGACTTAAGGACAGTTCTGGGCCTAGGCCATGGGGTTCCAGGAATATCCCTCCCCACTTGGGCACTCTGCTTCCACCTCAACCTGGGGGATCCCTGAGAGTGTTAAGGTAAAGCTGTTCTCTCTCCACTGGGAGATTCAAGAGAGCATCAGTTTCTCTGAGGTGCCAGGAAGAAAGGGATCTACCTGCCACTGCAAAGAACTCCAGGGTGTCCAGATGGGCAAGGATAGAGAGAAGTAAGAGGAGCTTAAGCCAAGGTGGGAGAGGGCTGATTCCTGGAAACTCCATCTTGGAATCCTGGCTGAAGGTCATTTTGGAGAAACGGTGTTTTCTTTAACCTCTTTAATTATGAAACATTCATCAGATATTACTCATTTCTTAAACATTACCTTGAAATGTTTTAAGTAAAAGGAAATATATATATATATATATTTGAACCAAAGCAGTTAAGATCTATCCCAGTTTTAAGGGATTACACATTCTTTGGAAAAACAGAACAGAAACATTAGCATTGTGTTCAGTTTTATTAGTTGTCTGGAGCAGAAGGCATATTGCAACTATGATGACTTAAAAGGACTACGTATTGAGAAAGTGTGCAGTCTGATGTTTGAACTTAAAGCTGACCTAAAGCTCCACTTTGTGGAAGGGCAAGACTTTCAGAAATGTGTTACCCTTGAGAGTCTGCAAAGTTTGGATCTCCTTAACTGCTCAGTGGAACATTTTTTGTGGCTTAAAAATCTCAGCATACGTGAGATAGGTGTTTTATTCTGTGCTCATTTGATTCTGAAGAGAAGGTAATTTGTTTGGCCTTTGTGTACTCTTGCTAAAGATAGTCGTTTATAAAGAATGTATGATGGAACCTTCCCAGCCATGGGAGGAAAAGGAAGATGACTTGTCATTGGGGTGGGTTTTTTTTTCCAGGCTTCCTTAGTAACATTATGTTCAGTGCTGTCCATTATTCATATCAGTGTTATAAGTACATTGGGATTCCCATCAGGGATATAAAATATATTTTGTCTTTTTGTACTGTGTAACTCTTTTGTATTTTTTAACAACTCCGTGTCTACAGATACTACATGCACCATTGGATAAAGTGGAGAATGTGCTGTCACTTTTTTAATAGTAGAGGACCAGTTAGTCAAGAGCACACATGCATTGATGTGAAGTTTTTACCCCTCAGATCCAAGATATTTCTTCAAAGTGCTTTCTCATGTATAGTTTCTATTGTGTACCACTTCCCTTATTACCTTTTCTTCTGATCATGTAGCGATACTAACCTTTTCATAGCAAATGTTTTGTTTTCAATTGTATACCTAGAGTTTACATTCCTGAAAAATAAACCACAAGTTTGAATACTTTTTATGTGCTATTTACCTTTTTATGGCAATGAAAATAAACTGGAGTTTAGTTTTTTGAAGTTTTGTATATTGTGTAAGTGTTTTCCATATATAGTGCTTTATATAGCAGAATGTTGCTGCTAATAAATAGGTTTTAATGAAATAAAAGTTGAAGTAAAATCTTGCTTCCAGATCATGTACTCATTATGAAAACCCTATCCCTGAAAATTAGCAGAAGTTAAGAAAAGTGGAAAGGAAGTGAGGAAGGAAATCTAGATGAGTTGAGTTCAGTATGGAGAACTAGTTCCTAGTGCTAAGTCATTCATTGGGTCCTCTTAGGAATGGCAGCACCAGTGTTCCATCCTAGTAGGCATGTATTGTAAATAATCACACTTACTGGGTCAATCAGGGCTTTGATTCAGAAGAAGGAAGTGAACCAAGTGGCCCCTGTAATATTTGTCAGTACTTGATAATGCTAAAAACTTGATGAATTATTTTAGAAAAAACATGTAGAATTAGGTAATTGTGCTTTGTCTTTACTTCATTCCTTTGTGGGCATCTTTTTTCCTTGAGAGAATTATAAATTCTTAGAGGGCAGGGACTATAAGTTTAGGCTTTCTATCCCCATTTGCACTTGACACAGAACTTTCAACATTGTAGGGTCTCAATGCATTCTTTTTGGGTGGTTGTAAGCATAAGTCTGATCCAATATTTTGTAGTTTATATATAATATAAATTCTTTTAAAATGCCATACTTGGACATGGGCCTTGTGTGCTACTAACAGTAGCATTCTTATATAGAAATGAATGTGCATATCTAGAGACAACGGAAAACTTCTAAATAAGTATAACAGTACTTAAAATATGATATAGTAAAACTGTACTTTTATAAATTATCTTTTATCCAAAGAACTAGAAATGTTTTTATAAGTATACTGTATTTATCCTAGAAACAACTCCTAGGAATAATTTAGTAAGGAACATACTGCTCAACTGAAATGTTTCTTGTAATGGCTTTAACTAACATGAATGTATAGAGGAACTTACTGCTAGACTCTAACTAACCAATCTGTCCTCAACATAAATTTGGGCAGAACAGTTATAACTTTTACATATCAGTATATGCAAACCACATTGTCATTTTTCCAGGCAAAAACAATAAAAGAGGTAGGAATTGAAACTGTGTCTTTTCCTCCCCTTTCTAACTAGCTTGACTAGATTTCACTTCGGAACAAAAACTGTTAATCTTCCATTAAATAGTTCTACTTTAGGAATGTAGTAGGAGCTATAAAAATGGATAATGTTTTAAAATTGCATTATAGGTCTTAATTCTCTTGCCTAATCATGGCCTAGAGATGATCATAAATTCTTCAAAGTTTTCCTAATAGAACAAATTCTAGCAGGTTCTACCAAACTGGATAGATAAATGTGTGGCTGAATAGACAAACATAGGTGACTGTCCTACTTCCAAGGACCAGCCAAGCTAAATACCCAGAGGCTCTTCCCCAGCCAGTCACTCACTAGGTGATGAATTCTTTTGACATTATGACCCATTGGACTAGAAAAATACAAAATGGCCCTTAGCCCTCTGATCTTTTTCCATTTCTTTAGGGTCAGTGCTAGAGCTGTGGAAAAGGATTACAGAGGGAACTAAAAAGTCAGATAGTTTCTAGGTCAGTTTTAAGCATTGATTTAATTATGAGTAGTCTAATGGAAGACCTAAAGCCTACCAATAGAATGCATTTTGGTAGATGAGAAAGAGTATTGGCTCTGGATGTTATGGGCCCAAATCCTGTCTCTGATCCTTATTTCTAAAGTGGCCTTGGGCAAGATAACTAACCACCAAGGACCTTAGTTTCATCATCTGTAGAAGGAGGGGGCTGGACTAGATAACCACTAAGTTCCCTTTAGCACTAGGTTTATAGTCTCTCTAAATGAAAAGGCATCAAAAAGCCGAAGTGGAATGGAAGGCTAGCTCACAGGTTATCCTCAGAGGGAATGAGCTGTTTGCTTCATATACCCCACAGCAACACTATCACTTTGTAGTGTAGTTCAGGATGACTTTATAAAGACTGTTGTGAAGATAACTTCAGGTTATATACATCAATGCCTATTGTGGTTGGTGCAGTAGAAAAAATCCTACAAGGATTTGGGCGGGCCACTCAGATGTAGTACAAACATGTATGTTGACTTGAGGAAGATAGTGGGCATGGAGGGAACTGATTGGAAAGTAATTATTTAAGATTAAAAAACAGAGGAGGCCAAAACAACTTTTTCATGAATACCTTATGGAAGAAAAGAAGCATAAGCCTCCGGACATGGTGGACACAGAAATCACACGCACACACACACAATCGATGAAAATTCACACCTCCCAGGGAATAGCCAGTTGTTAGCATGGACATCACTTCAGAATGAGCAGACTGTGATCAGATGACTAACTCATTAGGACAGAGGTCAAAATAGGAAGTTAAAGACTGATAATGATTGAAAATACCGTTAACTAAAACAGCTCCAAGACAGTCTACTTAGGTTGTTAGTACTGAAAAATAGGCAGTGGATAAAAAATGTTTTTCATTGACTGATTATTACTTTTTCTAAGAGGATTTTATTCAGTGTTAAAACCGTCACCACAATGGTCCAAAGGAGGCCAGAAACCATCTCTGTTAGCAAACCCTCGATCTCCCCAAATAGCCTTGTAGTCAGGAGCATAGGCACATCTATAAGACACCAGGGAGGATGGTCATTGAAACTTATGAGAAGTGTCAGCCTAAACAGTGGAAGCAAAAATGAGTCTGAAGAAAACTTGGTGTAAGGCCCATCCAAGTCACCTTGTCCCAAGAGCATTTGAAATTGAAAACGGAATAAATTTGATAACATTTCTTTCCTGATCTAGTCTCACCATTTGCAAAGTTGGAATCACCACATTTATGCTATGTGAGGATGTGAAATGGTACTCAGGAGAATAAATTCAAAAGGGTAGCTGGACCAGACCAAGAGCAAATAGAAAAGCCGTATGTAGCCAGTAATACAATTTGAAAAGTGCTGAAAAATCTGTTTTCTGGATCTCCGAAGGGAGAAAGGATGAATGGGAAAAGAATGGAAAAAAAGACAACATAAGGAAACATATTGGCAACTACCAATTCATATGCCCAAATTCTTATTTCTCTACAAAGGTTTTATGAGAAGGGTCTGCACAGATATCAAAGGCATTCTTGTCGAAAATTAGAAGAAAGTAGACAAAGCAAGACATTTTCTTCAGCAGACAACTCAGCCAAGTAATAAATATGATGTCTACTATGCCCCTGGAACCACACTGGCCAGGCTGGGTACATAAAGATGAAAGTGAAATGGCCCTTTCCATCAATAAGATTCCTTTCTACCAGGGAAACCAGTCTTCCAGCAACACAATGTGACTCCAATGGCAAGGATGAGATAAATATATAATGGAGATCAGTAGACCAAAGCCTATTTCCAACAGTAACCAGTTTTGCACACAGAAATGCCATGAAGGGCATTGTACCTGGGGTGGAGGCTGGGGGCCTGGGGCAGGCCTGTCACAGAACTATCAACAGCTGTGGGCTGCCCTGGCCCCCACAGCTATAAAGAAATTCTGCAGAGGATTTACTGGATGATATGGACAAAACCCCAAAAGACTCAAAGGCACATGGAACTCTCCATGAGGAAGGAAGTATTCATATCAGATATCTGTTCAAGTATTTTCAAATCAGCAAGTGTCTTTTACAGCTTTTATAGGAGGTTTGAATTTTCTGGGTTTGCTGACATTATAAAAGGAAAACGCCAAGCAAATTTTCTAGAATAGGTATCTATTTGAAGTTAATAAATAATCGAATTGTTCTAACTTGCAGCAGTCAAGATGAGCTTAGGTTTAAAATAATAGGGTAAAAATCATCCATAAACTTTGCCATGAGGGATTGCATGAGAGTCATGGAGAATTCCATTCTAATATTATAATACTTAAGGCAGTCTACTATTTTTGAGTCTCTAAAGCTACTCAACCATGGCTATGAAAATGGTTATATCCAGGAGAGCCCACAGGCTTCCTGATGAGAATTGCAGAGACAGAATGATTCCTGAGATTGACAGGCAATGGTATAGCCTCCCCTTGCTCCTTATGGCCCTCCATACCTCTTGGTTTTTGTTCACTGGTTTGGTCTTCTGGGGTTCCTTGTTGTGTCTGGATGGTGCCATTGCTGCAGCAGAAAGGGGGGACAGATACGTGGAAATAGAGGCGGAAGTTTGCTTCATTCTCTTGCTCTGGCTAATCATTATCTGATGGCATGCCATGATAGCTTGCCCTTTCCTACCCCATCAGATGGATATGTGAGCCATGGATAGAGCACTGGCCTTGGAGTCAGGAAGACCTGAGTTTAAATCCAACCTCAGCCACTTCTTAGCTGTGTGATCCTTAGCAAGTCATTTAACTGCTGTTTGCCTCAGTTTCCTTCTCTGTAAAATAAGGATAATAATAGTATCTCCCTCCCCAGGTTATTTTGAAGCTGGAATGAGATAAACATTGTAAAAACTCTGGCACAGTGCCTGGCATATCACAAGCACTATATAAATGTTAGTTATTATCATTACTAAGATTATTTTTATTACCCTTGGGAAGATAAGATGATAGTGACTTGTCTTCCAGAGCAGCACATGGAAGAGTGGTTGTAGTGGTCTGCAAGCTTGTCATCCATCCCTGCAATGAAGTAGTTGCCTTTGGCATGCTCACTCATTGGTCTGAGGGAAGAGAGAACAGAGTTGAATTGGTATGCTTGGACTGCAATCTGCTGAGAACCAGCGCTCTTAAAACAAGATTATATATCCCCAACTCTCCTGGAGGAAAATCCATATTTTGGATTTACAGCAAATTAAACCCTAAGAAACCTGAGTGAAAGAACTTTGAAAATCAAACTCCCTAACCCAGAAGTGACTTACAAGGAGTAAAACGATGATCCCATTTAAATAAACATTTTGGAACATGTCATTAAATGTGTGTGTTTTTAAAAACAGTACATGATACCGACAGGAATCATGAGCAGATTAAGTCTTGTATGAATACAGCTCCCTGGGATGTGTCAGTGGCTCCGTGAGAGGGAGGCTGGACTGTCATCGAAAGAACACTCAACTTGGCAGCAGGATACTTGGCTCCACCGCTTCTGAGCTGCCACTTTACTCCTCACAAGGCTTAACTTTCTCCTTCCATAAGGTTCATCCGGAGATCTTTTTCAACTTTCAGGTTCTATGGTTTGATTGCTCAAGAGTGAAAATGAGCTGCCTAGTTGGCTTCAATAAGGAAGATGGTGCCTGGTAGTAGGTATTTGTCAACTTGACTTAATCGGATTCACAGCTGGAAGAAGTTTTGCTAAGCCCTTCGATTCAGAAACGGGAAATTAAGATGAAAGAAAGGTGAATTTAGTTGCCCAAGAGGTCAGACCCAACCCTTCTCATTCCAAATACAGTACTTTTTCCAACATATCCCACACCTTTCTTAGTTCCAATGGGAACTTTAGGCATTTTTGTGTACTTTGGCACAAACTCCTATGGCCCTAAAACTTTCTCTGGAATGACTTCAGGAGGCAGTGTGGATAATAATGGATAATGTGCTGGATTGAGACCTGAGGAGACCTGAGTTGGAATCCTACTTCTGACACTTGACACCTTGCTCAGCCTCAGTTTCTCTGTCTGCAAAATGGAGATAAAGACCATGCCTACCTTGTTGTGAGGGTCATTGTAATGATGAAATGAGATAACATTGCAAAGCGCTTTGCAGACTTTAAGGTGATAGATAAATGTGGATGGTGATGGGTGATGGCGATCACAATAGCTTGGTATGCCCTTTCATCCTTTTTTTATTTTGGGCTTTGTACTCTAAAATACATCCATGGCCAGTGTCACTCTGCCACATGCACTGGGTGAGTTAAATTGAACCAAGAACATCCAAATTCTCATCAACAGTGTATTAGGAAAAATCTTGCCTCGATTCAACATGTTCTCTCCTACTTTCTTGGCTACTTCCCTGGATTCCTTTTGCATAAAATTCAAACTGTTTTCACCCTCACATTCAGGGTCTTCTACCACTAAATGGAAGCACAAATCATTTCATTTAATGTGGTTTTTATTCTAAGTGCTTAACCAAAATTCCTTTTGAGTTCAAATTACCTGAATTTATACTCTGTCTCTACCCCACCTCCAAGTATTCTCTTTGAGTCCACCTAGATTCATCTCCTATGATTCTTTTTCTCTATTTTTGTGACTGAGCAAGTCACGTAATTGCTCTGTATCTCACTCTCCCCCTTTTATGAAAGGAGAGGGCTGGACTCAACTTTTAGGGTCTTTTCCAGTTCTAAATCTATGAAACTCCTATCAATGAAGGACTTTACTGGTTTGGGACATGTTAATGTCAACATTGATGGACCTGTGTGCATCTTACTAGAAGAGACTGACCAAATTCCTGGTCTCAGATGCGGAGGAGGTTGATAAATCATGACACATCCCCCCTGTAAAAGATTTGGAGATTGATTCTCTATCCCTGAACCATCTCTTTCAAGTGATCACCTTCCTCACCTGAAAGTATAGCAGGTGTCAGAACCTTAACCAGTAGAGTTGCAGGTTGATAAGTTGACTAAAGACAAAATCACCACACACCAAAAAGAGATTATTGAAACAATCATCCATGTAATTGGGGCAAAAATTCCTCCCTGGCCAGAAAGCTGGACAGACAGGTCCTAATTTTTTTTCCTGATACACAAAAAGATCCACCTTTGTCAAATTAAAAAATCCCAAAAAAACATCATTCTCTAGAACTGGGATTTTTAATCCAGGGCCTGTAAATGTGGAGGAAAATAATTACATCTTTATTTTTACTAACTTCTAGCTAAAATAAAACATTTTCTTCAATTATTTAAAAACACGATTCTGAGAAGGGGTCTACAGACTCCACCAGACCGCCAGAAGGGTCCATGACACAAACATTTGCAGAAAGTGAAGAACTCCTGTGCTATAGGCATGATGTTTTATTTATTGTAGTTATAAAGTTGCTAAAATCATGTTCTAAACCAGCATGTCTTCCTGTGCATATAGGTGCCAGTTAAATATACAAGTTACTATTAGGGACAACCAAAGTCAGATACTTTAAAGATGCATACTTGAGTAAATAGTACTCACGCATCCCTACTTCAGTGGATCTATGATTTCCTTCATGTAGCTACTCTGTCCATCAGTGCAAATGGCAGCCCATCCACATCTGAAGTATGCTCTGCAGGTCATCCATTTTCACCCAGTGATCCTTCATCAAGCATCCATCAAGTGTGTTTCAGGCCTTCTTCAAGATCTCTTTCCATTCTGTGGGCATCCATGCACCTTCTGGGCTGTCCATCTGTTATTCCTCGCCCTTGCTATATAATTGGTCTATTTCTTTGGCAATCATACACTTCCATGGCATTCTCCCTCAGGACATTTCTCACGTTTCAGTCATCACTGAAAATATTTTATTACCTACTCATGCCTACCATAAACTTTCACACCACCCTTAGGATCACCCACAATTTTGGTCCTTCCAACCAGGAGAAGATTTGTTTTTTGTTTTTTAAATTTTTAAAGGATAGGTTTTTATGTAAGGAGTAGAATGAGATGATTGAAAATTAGGTACAGTTTCCCAAATTCTGTCCAACCCACAAACCAGAATGTGAAAATTCCCATACTGGCTAAGACCTCTGGGATCAGGAGGGAAGTTTTTCTATCTTGGCAGGTTGTGAAAGAGAGTGACCTACCTGCTTATCATTTCACCTGAAAGGTTAGGTGGGTGCTTCAAAATACCTTAATTGTTGAAGTAACCTATGACAGTTGTTATTGATTATTTTCTCTAAACCATTTCTAAAATTATGCATATTTCCTGCCTTTGTCACTTCTTGGAGGCAGTTAATTTAATCAATCAATCAATCACCATATATTACTGCATACTCTATACCAAGGTGTTATGGGATCATCTCCAGTCATCCTGAGCTATGGCTCTCTGGAGGAGAAGGTGAAGCTGGTGACTTTGCACAGCCCTCCCTCACCTGAATGTCATGGTGTCACCTCCCCGATGTCATGGTCCTCTTTGAGAACAGAGGGCAGGTAACAATAGCTACACCCAAGCCCTGTAGTAGATGCAATGAGTAGAACAATCCCTACTCACCATTAGCTTACATTCTAATGGAGGGACTGTGTGTGTGTGTAATCAATGCAAAGTAAGAATGCTGGTGGGGTAAGAAATAAGCAGCAGCAGGACTCAAGAAAGTCTTTGTGCAGATGATGGTACTGAGGCTCCATTTTGAAGGGAGGAAGGACTTACTAGGCATGGAGAAGGGCCAAGTCAAAGGTCTGAGGTTGGATTTGGACCCAGCTCTTCCCGACTCCAGGTCCTGCACTCTATCCACTATGCCTACTCCATGATCAGATCTACCTACTCTATGAAGTAACATCTTTTATTTGCCTTAAATTTGCTTCTCAAATTTTAAGTGATTAAAATTAATTTCTTAAAATGTTGCTTATTCTCATATTACAGAATTTGATAAATAAACCGGTATTTTACCCTATGTCTACCATTTATGCAGCATTCACCTTTCAAGATCTGAGTCGAGACTGAAAGGATGGGGGCTATGCCGAAATGGAATTTGCATATATTTGGATTTATCTGTGATCAAAATGGGTATTTCCCTCAGACAGTAGAATTTCAAGAGCAAGTCTTCTCAGCTGCAGAAAGGCTTCAAAATATATTGAATTTGGATGTCAAGATACTGCTCGGATGATAAGCATATCTCCTAATGTATAGTGATGGGTCACTACTAGGGGGATATTTGGATTATCTGTCATAGATACTACCTGTTTGACTGTGGGCAAGTGGCCTAACCTCTCTGGGGCTCAGTTTCCTCATCTATAAAACTGAAGGAATTGGACCATATGATTTAAGCCAATAAACTAAATTGATTAAGGTGTTTAAGTCAAGTCACTGCCTCAGTTTTCTCAGCTTAAAATGAAGATAATAACAAAGCCTTTCTTTCAGGATTGTCATGAGTTTAAATAAGATAATGTTTGTAAATGTAATGTTAGCACAGTATTTGGTACTATATAAATGCTTATTCCCTTTCCTTCACCTCTCCTGTGTAATGGATCCCTTGGGCAATTTGGCAAAGTCCATAGATCCCTTCTCAGAATATTTTTTAATGCAAGGAATAAAATCCATGAGATTACCAAAGAAACCAATTATATTGAAGTAACAGTCATCAAACATTAAAAAAAACAAAACTGACCCATCTTTCCCCTCTCCCCATTAAGAACTCTCCATCTAGAAAGACTTTTCCCACTCTGAGGTCCTGGGACCACATTGATTGTCATACTGGTAAAAGAAATTCAAAATGATAGAAGTGCACCTCACATTTGAGTCATTGTTAAGAGGTATGAAGTGGTCGAGAGAACCTCAGACTTGAAGTCTTGAGACCTGAGTTAGGGTCCTAACTTTGGCAATTACAAGCAACAACATTAATTGTGGGAAAGACCTTCAATCCCTCTCTCCCCCTTCTGAGCCTCTGTTTCTTTGTCCATAAAAGTGCGACCAAAGCACCTGTATGACTTATCTCACAGTGATAAGGGCAATGGGAGAAAATGCTTTGCCAACCATGGAGCCCCTCCAGAAACATGAGCTATCCAGTCCTCTGCATTATCTCTCCAATCCATCTCTCTCTCTGGTCCTGCTGCTCCTGTACGGTACTGTGCTCTGGAAGACACCCTCATTAGCCTTCACCTAAATTATTTTTATCAACTTTCCTGCCTCTTCTTTCCTCTTTTCTCCCCACTCCTACTTCTACTCCAATTCATTCTCTGAATGTTGCCAGAATAATATTTTTCACACCCAGATCTTGCCCTGCACCTCCCCTCCTCAAAAATCTTCAGTGGTTCCCCATGGTCATCACATTTAATTCAAACCCTTCTGGCATGCCAGAGCCTCCTCAGTCTGATTTAATGCCAGATCAGTCCCCTTCTCACACTTCACACTCTCACCAGAATAGATGTGTGACTCTCATTTATTTGTGTCTTTACCTGCCTAGAATGCCTTCCCTTCCCATTCCTACCCAAGAAGAGGAGGGGTAGAAATGTGTTTGTCTGTGTGAGTATGGACCCAACATCTTGGACTCACTGAGCACAACTAGGTTATACTTCACTTTATTCCATATATGTCTTGGCTTTTAGTTTCCTGTTTACCATTTTGTATTTTACTCTGGTAATTTGGTAATTGTAATGATAATTCTTACTCATCTTTGTTGGTTGAGACAGCAGACACAAATAGGAATGATCAGAAAACTTTTTTGTCCCTAGAAATAACAACGTCTACATTGCTTGTATGTGTTTATACTTCCATCCAAATCATCATAATAACAGTTCATGGGCCTCAATGCCTTGAGGTTGATCATGAACCTTACATAATTTCATGTGAGACTCAAAACAGACCTCTGTGTTATCACTCCCATTTTACAGTTGAAGGAACTGAGACTCAAAAGGGTTAAGGAACTCATAATAAAATACCCCACTGCCTTCTGCTTCCTCTTTGTGATGAAAAATGAAGATTTCCAGTCAAAATTTGAAACACATCTACAGTTTGTTTTTGAGATCTGTGGACTCCATTTCATAATCCTCTAATCTCATTATCTGATTGTTCAGTGACTGAGACTATAGGATTAGGAATGGTATGGCCTGAGGCGAGAGGAGTGCTCTCTCCACTAACCCTCACTTCTCAAAGCTAGCACTTGGCCCTCTGATCCTCTCCTGTGAGACCCATTGACTGTTCTCTCTATCCTCAAGCTCTTATGAGCTGGTAGACACATTTCTAATTCATCAGGCTCCCCTAACATTATAGCTATTGAGTACTGTAAGTTTTAGGGTTTAACAGGGAGGAGGTAGGCTCTGTATTGTTCATGTTTCCTGTAAATTTGAACCCATTTAGCCAGAGAGACCTTTATATGGTGAGTGACATTCTGAAAGAGAAACATAAAAGGAGAACATTATGGAATCATGTCAAAATTGGATGGATCTGCCAATTTCAGATAAACCAAAGCAGGTTTTATTAGTTATCATGATTTTAACGGGGAACTCCAGAAAGTAAAAGTGTTTAGCCTCAATGAGTACTTTCTTGTGCATCCTTTTTTGTGCATCCAACCTCTGCTTCCACCCATCTTTTGCATTAACATTTGGGCCAAAATTACCTGATTTCTTCTGGAGTAAAAATCATGTGTGCATTGGGAAACGATGTCTTGTCTACAAGAATGGCGGGCAGTGTCAGATCGATTAAATTTTGTGCTTTCATAACAAAACTTTCCCACTGTGGTTGCTCAGGCATGAGCGACAAAATCAAATTCACTTGGAAAAAAGTCATTTCTGTGTCAATGCTGAAGATGTTGTTTTCCCATGCACTGTATATTCTTGAAATATTTATTATCATGAATTGTAAGAGTGATACCCAAAATAAATGGGAAAAAACTTGAATAACAACCAAACATCCTTAGTACCAACCAAAGACTTTTCTCTCTGTTACAGTATCCTTGGAAAGGGTTAAAATGACTGGAAACAGAGTATTTCTAAGCTACCACTGTAAAGTAGTGTCACTAACTTTCTACGACTCTGCACAAATGTCTGTTTTGTTACCTTGCAAAGGTTCATTGTTGTCATTGTTTTAACATTATGGTTTATGCTGTTACGAGTCTAAAGTTCACATGTCTTTAGGGTTAAATGACCAAAAAAAAATCACATTTCTAAGGGAGCTTCAAAGGAAGCAAAGCACTTTCTTTGCAATAGCCCCATGAGGCAAGTATTATCCTCGTTATAAAGATGAGGAAACTGAAGTCACAGAAAGTAAAATGACTTGCCCAGTGTCACACAACTAGGGAGTTTCAAAAGTAGGATTTGCATGCATTCATCACCTAATGTAAAACTTCTCTCCTTCCCCCCTCCCCCCTAGGTCATCTGGTCCTATTCTCTTCATTTTATTGATGAGGAAACAGCTTCAACTCACCCATCTTGTTAGTGGCAGAACGGGATTCAAAGGCAAGAAAGTCTTCTGTTCCTAAGCATTAAATGTCCCACTGCTTTCTGCTTCCTCTTTGGGATAAAAAATGAAGATTTCCTGTTGTTGTTCAAGTCAAAACTTGAAATACACCTACAATCTGTGTTCGAGATTAGTGGACTCTATTTTGCATTCCCCTAATCTCATTATCTAATTGCTAACTGAAAGGCATATCATCTCCAAAGTTTGCCATCTCCCCTTACAATAGCTCCATGAAATTTATACAAATGGAGAAAGTGAGGCACTGAGAAGTTAGTTATAAGACTGTCAGTCCAAGAGTACAGCCTAGGATACACAGCTGACAAATGTGGTGCCTGTTCCCTAAAACTCACTCCTTACAATCGCTTCAATGGTAGGCATGGATTCGTTTTCCATATTTTTTAATCAGTCCCCTTTCCCTTCCTCCTCATATATTACTCCTAGTAAGTCTAGCAACATGATGTTGTCTGTGTATTCTACCTTATTTGCAAATTGTTTCTTTCTGTTCTTGGAGAAATATTGACTGTAAACTATGAAAAATGGCTTATCTTTTTGGCCAGGGCCGTCCAGGGGAGCCCGACAGAGTAGATTGGAGTCCAAGGTGGAGGCAGTATCTTGCTGCATTTTGCAAAACAAACTTAAATCTGATCTTTCTTCTTAGAAGATCTTTACTTAAAATTCGATATTCAAGAGCAGAAGCTGCAAAAACAAAGACGTTGGAAGGATTTGGATCATTTCCTACCCTACAGGTTCCAAACATACTCTTCATTACTTTGGGCATTCTCAGCGAGTTATCATGGTCTGTAGAGCAAGACAAAATAAAATCCCAACTCACCAAGCCTCCTAGCCTTGCTGGCATTTGGGGTTTCTTTGTCATCCCCTCTTCTTAGGGACTCGTTACCAAGGGGGACAGTGTAAGGGACACAGAGTTTTGGGGAAAATCCAGAAGAAACAAAATGAATCCTGTAGCTTCTCAGAGGTCATTCTATTCAGCAATAATTGAATAAGTGCTAGCTGTGTGTTCGATGCTGGGAACACGCAGACAAAAACCACAATGATCCCTGCCTTCAAGGGAGTGTGTTGTACTGGGGCGTGGAACACAGGCACACTGGAGAGCAATGCGAGGGAACACCAGGAAGGAGAGTCCACGGTGAAACGTTTAGCTGTTAGACTCTGGAAAGAGATTTTTTTCAGGGGCTGAAAGGTTATTCATTTCTTTAGTAGGCATTTATTAAACACCTACCATGTATCAGGTATTGAGGATTCAGACAGAAAAACAAAATGATATCTGTACTTAGGAAATTTAGATTCCACAGGTATATGTGTGTGTGTGTGTGTATAATAACATGAATGTGCACATATTAGTAGAAACAGAAATCCATACAAAGTAAATACAGATGTAACATCTGTGGATGGCACTAGAAACTGAGGGAAGAATCAGAAAAGTGTCCCGTGAACTAAGCTTTGAAGGAAATTAATGACCCTAAGAGGTGGGGAGGGCAGCTAGGTGGCACTATGGACAGAGATCCAGGGCTGGAGTCAGGAAAACCTGTATTCAAATCCAGCCTCAGACACTTATGACTTGTGTGACCCGGGACAAGTCACTTGACCCTGTTTGCCTCAGTTTCTTCATCTGTCAGATGAGCTGGAGGAGAAAATGGCAATCCGCTCCAGCATCTTTGCCAGGAAAACCCCAAATAGGGTCATGAAGAGTTAGACACAACTGAAATGACTGAATTGAGCAGGTAGCAGTTACATATTTATTAGTGGCCTTCTGTGCCAGGCACTGTGCTGCCAGCTGGGGATAGAAAGAAAGACAAAAGCCCTCAAGGAACTCACAATTGAATGGGGAAGATGACAAAACACAACGATGTGATAACCTGCTAGAGACGAGATGAATTGGAGGCGACCAGCAGAGGAAAAGGGGCTCTTGAAAGGCTGCTTATGGAAGGTGAGATTGGAAGAGTCTTAGGAGAGCAGGAGGTGGTGATGAGGAGGGAGAACATTCTAGGCGTGGAGGACAACCAGGATTGAAAGGTAGAGTGTATGTGTGGGAGGAAGAGTGAGAAAGATGCTCATTGGCATCCTCTTTTATGATGTTGATACTCCTAGAAGGGATACCCAGTAAGCTGTTCTTAACCAATAAAGTCTGAACTGGTGTCTTAGTTTTCTTTCCAGAATGAGACAAGGCATTGAAGTGACAGGAGTCATTTTAGAGCCCATAGGGCACTACTGAGAAGGTAGGCTGCTGAGAGGGTAGGCTGACAAGGCATTGAAGTGACAGGGGTCATTTTGAAGCCCATAGGGTACTGCTGAGAGGGTAGGCTGGGGTGAGGGGAAGAGGGGACATTTCGGCTCCACCAAGGCATAGGGACACCATAGGGAGGTCACAGAAAGGAAAGGGGCAGGAGGCCTCCATGGCATGGAGCAGCTCTGAATCTCACCCTTCCAGAGGCAGAACTGTGCTGCTCTTCTCATTACCCTGGTTCAAGGAACACACGTTTAGCATCCAGGAGAAGAAAATCAGGTTAAATTTAGGTTAAATTAAATCTTCAAAAAGAGGCTTATCACAGAATGGTGGGGCTGAGTGGGACTGCCCAGACCACATTTGAATAGGCCTTCTGCCACTTGTGATTCCATAAACACTTAGGTGTCTACTATGAGCCAGGCACTGAAAGATTTAACAAACGCATGAATGAATGAATGAATGAATGAATGAATGAATGAATGAATGGATGGATGGATGGATGGATGAATGAATGAATCACTTATTAAGCTTTTACTGTATGCAAAGCATTGTGCCAAGTGCTAGAGATAAGTCAGACAGTCTCCACTCTCACGAAGCTTACCTTCTAATGTGGGAGACAATGCACATGGAAGTTTTTGGCTTCCAGTTAGCTGGAAAGATCTCCCGGTCCTGAGGGGGCTGCAGCCCAACAAATGGTCAGTCCTCTTCATCATGGAGGATAAACACAAATGAAGCAATCTCCATCCTCCCTGGGAGAAGGAGGAGATGACACATTCACAGATAAGGGGACACCAAATTTCAAGAGGGAACAGCAGGGAGAACTAGACAGGGATACATCTAGAGGAAAGGACACATTCCAGAGTTAGAAGTGGAAGTGAGGGGGAATGCCCTGCAAATGTGGGAGAGGACTTCCATTCAGACAAAGGGACAAGGGAGGAAATGTCATGAGACAATAGGTAAAAGGAATATGAAATAAGTATGCAAAGGTAAATGGGGGCCAGATTATGGGAATCTTAAAATGTAAGACTGAGGGTTTTGTATTTCATCTGAGAGGCAATGGGAAGTCATTGAGGACTTTGGTGTAGTGGGGGTGATGTAGTCAGATTCGTATTCAAGTTCACATCAATTTAGCCACCATGTAGAGCACAGATTAGGAAGGAGAGGGAATGGAAGGGAAAATAATTAGGAGGCTATTGTCATTGTCTACGTGAAAGATGGAGGGGGGAGGAACTGGGTTGGAGGTTGCGGGAAGAGACAGAAGGGGAGAGAAAAAACGTTAAGGCAGAATCCAAAAGACCTGCCATATTAAATGGATATGTGGGACAGGTAAGTATCAAAGGTGACTCTTACTGAGTCTGAGAATCTGCATGACTGCAAGGATGATGGTACCTTCGACAGGAAGGAGGAAGCTTGGAGGGAACAGATTGAATTCCACTTGGGGTGCTCACTCTCACCCGATTTTCCCTCCTAATAAATGACCCACCCGAATTCTTTTATCCATTTTCTGCTAGATCCCCGAGGGAGGAGGAAGTGCATCACAAAGCTCCCCTCTTTTGTTCTCTGCTGTGTAGTTTGGCTGAATGTGCCCTGACCTGGTTCTGCAGTACTTTCCCTGATGCTTCAATCCCTGTGGGAGGGTTCCACGGCCGTTTATAGTGTGGTCACCACTGGGCTGCAGGGACACTTTATCCTGATGCCGATGCTCAGGATAGAGTCCTAGAGGGCTGCTTTGCCAGTTCCGGGGCACAGATACCTCTTTTGTGAGTGTTTTACTATCAGCTCTGTCCCACTCCGGAACCTGAAGGGGTTCTGTTGGACAAAAAGCATTGCCCTGAAGGCTTGAGTTCATGGTTTCTAGAACTGAGCCTTGCAATGTCAGAACCTAAACAAGCCCCATGGAAGACCCAGGCTGCTGTTTGCAGCAGGGGCAAGGATGGCAGAGCTTCAAAGGGGCTCTCTAGGGCTGTGCCAGCGAACCTCAAGCTTGAGCTTGTCCTCTTAAGCAGAAAAATTTTCTGAATAGGCCTACAAAGAGACCTTGGTTTGTCACCAGCCTAGCAAAGATCAGAGCCACTCATCCCCAGGGACCAGTCACCAGGCAAAAATTGTCTTGGCCCCAGAAAGGAGACTTGCCTTAGGAAACCTGTCTGCTAAGTCATGGAGAAGTTGGGGTGCAGGCATCTCCCCTGACCCCCTCCCTCATTTCACAAGATACCTCAGGACTTGAGGGTTTTAGGTTTTATTTAACAAAGAAAGGGTTGGCACACCCTGCGGGGATGTGTGGGCAGACTGGATCCTCAGAGGACAACTGGCTCCTCCCATCAAAGTTCTCTGGATAGCCCTGGGGGGATGGAGTCCCTAGTGTGGCTGCTCAGGAATCCCCATAAATGTGCTCCCCATTTGATTATCAATCAGACTTAATTAACTTTTAGAAAGGGTATTTACTAAGCAAGACTGTTATTAAAAAAAAAATCCCAAGGGGCAGGGCATTCTCCACTTGAACACAGGCAAGGTTCATGTAAATGTGCGGTGGCACATTTACAATTAAAATGATAGTGAGGCACTCTCCAGTGAACCTACATGACCAAAGGGGAACCACAAAATCCTTGCTTTTAGAAGTCCTTTTCTCCCTTTACTGAGTCCTCGTATTTAGGTATCTCCGGAACTCTGAGGATCAATGCCTTTCTAAGGGGAAAAGGGCAAGCATTTATTAAATGCCCACTGAGCTGTGCCAGACTGTGCTAAGTGTTTTACAAATCATATCCTATTTGATACATCCTCGCCACAATCCTGGAAGGTAGGTGCTAATATTATCTCCATTTTACAGATGAGGAAACTGAGGCACAGAGCCGTTGTTTCTTGCCCAAGGTCACAGAGCTCATGACTACTGAAGCCAGATTTAAGCTCAGCCTTCATGACTTGAGGCCAGGAGTTTTCTACCCACTGAGCCACCCAGCTGCCTTCTCTGCTACTTTATGTTCTAAGGGAGGAAACAATATCCCTGGGGAGAAGGACAGGATGTGGGATCCCATTGGCATATGGAAGTCCCAGGGAGGGAAACTCTTTCTCCTAATGCAGAGTAACAGCTTTCCTGCGATTTAGAGTCACCTCAGGAGACTGAAGGGCTTCCCTGGCTTCTGCAGAGTCCACACTTGAACCCAAGGCTCACCAGTCCTCTCTCTATGTGAGGATACAAAGTGGTTAATTTCCCAGGATCTCTTGTCCTGCTGGGAGGTGGAGAAGTTCAAGAGCTTTGGATAGTCCTTAGTTAGGTCCCATGGCCTCTGGTAACTAATTCTCATGACAGTCCTCACAGCCTGGAATCAGGTGGACCTGGGTCCAATCCAGCCTCAGACATTTACTATCTGTGTGACCTTGGGCAAGTCACTTAACTCTGCCTCTGTTTCCTCTTCTCTAAAATGACCTGGAGAAGGAAATGGCCAACCACTTTAGTATCTTTGTGAAGAGAACCTCAAATGGAGTCATGAGGAGTCAGACTGGACTGGAACAAATGAACAAGTGTCCTAACACTGAGAACAAGATTGATAGGAAAATTAGGTTTCCTTGGAAGATTTTCAGTCTCTCCATTTACAAGTGGAAGCCAAAGGTCTTGAATGTATTTTATCTTATGCACTGAAGACTTTTGAGGGAGGGAGTGGCGTGTTCAGGAAGATGACGCGAGCAGTTGGGTGAGGGATGTTTGGGAGAGGGGAGAATCCAGAAGCACGGAGCCCAGTTAGAAGGCCACTGCAACTGTACAAGGTGGAGGCGAGGGGAACTTGGTGAGGACGGCGGTGGTTCTTTGTCCTCCTGGTGGCCTCCAATTCTTCCTCATCACTTCTTTCTAGGCCATCACTCTTGTACTGGCCACCCTCTTCCCTTGACACCTTGAGAACCCATCCCACTTTATACTGTCTTTTTCTGTTAGGTCTCCTGCCCCCTTATCCTATCGATGATCTCGCCCTTCTAAGCCTCAGTCTCAGATTAATACCCACCAGTCACTGCATTTGCTCTTACTCATTTGAGGCAGCTAGCAATGTAGCAGATAGAGTGTTAGGCCTGGAACCAGGAAGGTTTGAACCCAGTTCAAATTCAGATACCTGTTAACTGTGTGAGCTTGGGCAAGTCAACTAGCCTCTGTTTGCCTCAGTTCCCTCATCTGTAAAATGGGGCTAATAATAGCACCTACCTCTCAGGACTGATGTGAGAATCAATGAGATAATATTTATTTTTTTTTAAAAAGTGCTGCATATTCTGTTCCCTGTTGCTGAATGGATTTGGAGAGAATTGCAGAGTGGATACTCTATAAAATTATTTATAATCTCAACTGGACCTTCACTGCAGGGATCTTCCAAACCAGTTCATCCTTCTTCAAACATCCCATCTCCACACCCTCAGCCTCTCAACTGAGAGCCTTGCCTCCTATTTCACTGAGAAAATGAAGGTCATTGGCTACTGGAGATTGCTCTTATCCCTTCCTCCTCACATCGCCCAGATTCCACCATCTCATCCTTTATTCCTGTCTCACATGAAGAGGTGACCTTTCTCCTTGCCAAAGCAAACTCTGCTACATGCGTAAGTGACCCCCTTCTGTCCCATGTTCTCTGCAGATAGCTTTTTTCTGTCATCCCCACTCTCTTATCTTCAATCTCTTCCACCTACTGGCTGCTTCCCCACTGCCTACAAACATGTCCATGTCTCCTTCATCCTCAAAACCCCCTCCCTTGGTGCATCCTCCCTGTTAACTATCATCCCATCTCTCTCCTTCTTCCCTGGGCAACTAAATTCTTTGAGAATGCCATCAGCAATAGACACCTCCACTTCCTTCTCTCTCATTCTCTTCTGAACTGTCTGCAGTCTGGTTCCCGAGCTCACCATTCAGCTGCAACTGTTCTTTCCAAAGTTCCCCTAATTACCAAAGCGAATGACCTTTCCCCCAACCTTTATCCTTCCTGACTTCTCTGCAGCATCTAACACTTCCGATTGTCCTTTTCTCTTTCATAACTGCTTCCTTCTCTGTATCCGTGACACTCATTATCTTGGTACTTCTCCAACCTGACTGCTCCTTTCTGGGATCTTCATGCAGGTGACACCTGCTAGTTGTAGACATCCCCCAAACTTCTGCTGGTTCCTCTCATTGGGCGATCTCATCAGCTCCCGTGGATGTAATTACCACATCTATGCTGATGATTCCCACATTGATTTATCTAGCTCTAACCTTTCTCTTAAACTCAGCATCTCCAACTGCCTATTAGACATCTCAAACTGGATGTCAGGTAGACATCTTAAAACTAACATGTCCAAAGCTCAACTCATTATAGTTGTTTCCCCGACAATCTCCCCCTTCCTGACTCCCCTATTACTGTCGAGGGCACCCACATTGTCTCAGTCACCCAGGCTCACAATATAAGCATTATCCTCCACTTCATACTCCCTCCCCACTCCCTACCCTGTGTCAAGTCTGTGACCAGCTTCCGTCATTTCTATCTTTCTAACTCTTAGGTGCATCCTCTTCTGACTTACAACATTGCTGCCACCTAGTACAAGCTCTGGACTATTGCAATGATTTGGGTTGGTCTTTCCACCTCAAGTTTTTCCCCACTCTAGAATACCCTCTACTTAGCTGTCAAATTCATCTTCCTAAAGCAAAGATCTCTCTCTCTCTCTCTCTCTCTCTCTCTCTCTCTCTCTCTCTCTCTCTCTCTCTCTCTCTCTGTCCCCCTCCATCCCTAAATCCATCATCCCTTACCCCATAGTCTGCCATCCAGTGACACTAATCTCCTCACTTCTCCTGGAACATGACAGTCTGTCCCCCACTCCAGGCATTTTCTCTGGCTATTGCCCTGTACAGGCTAGCAAAGTAGGATCTTCTGCTGTTTTTTGTTTTAGTATGATCAAATAGTATAATGCCTATGACTGAATCTTGCCTTTATCAACCAAGAGTCTTTACTAGGAGTAAAGTACAGAAACAATAGTTTCTTTAATTAGAAACAGTATATGTATTTGTACTGTTAATGTTATTAAAGATCTTTCCCACCCATTTGCCCATTAAGGAGAGTTTGATTAGGGAAGATTTGTAGGAAGGCCCACACCTTTTGTTAATGAATCACTGGTTCTCTAAGGTTGGGATGCCCTCTGGCTCTAAAAAAAGTTATAAATACTCTAAGGGTGAGGTTTTACTTTGGGGCTTAGTTTTTGGAAGAAGGTTTGTGTGCCAGATGAGACTCTGGGAAGCCGCTAAGCAGTGCCCTGGATTTGAAAACTCAGATGTTGGTGCTTGCCTCTCTGGCAACTATAGTCAGACAGTTGGACCTGTCTGTTGATTTGTGATATATGTATTGTCATGTCAGATGGTTTAGAATCACTGTCTGTTGATTTCCTAAGTGAATGTGCTTAATTAAAGGAGATTGTTAACTCCTCAAAAAGTTGCCTTTCCTTTTAGAAAAGCAGATTAAAGAACCTGTGATAGCAGCCTCCCTGTGTATGTTGGGGTGATTACTGTTACATGCTCATATCTAGAATGCTCTTCCTCTTCATCCCCACTGACTTTCTGACATCTTCTGGATTCTTTCAAATCCTACCTAAAATCCCACCCTCTGAGACCTGTTAAGGACCTTGGCTAGAAAAGGCCAAGAATCGCCATTGCATCCTGGACCATCTCCAGCTGTCCTGATCTCCATCTGGCCACTGGACCCAGATGGCTCCAGAGGAGAAAGCAAGGCTGGTGACTTTACACAGTCCTTCCTCACTGAAATCCAATTCACCTACATATCACAGCATCACCTTCCTGATGTCATGGTCCTCTTTGAGAACAAAGGACAAGGAGCAGAAAAACCCCAACCTCTACAAGAAGTCAGGAGAACCTGGCTTCAAATCATGTGTTTGAGCATGTCTGTCATTTAATGTCTCAGTTCTTTAGGTCAAATCCACAAACACTTTTTAAGTACCTACTGTTTGTCAGGGAAGATGCTAAGCCAGGAGATACAAAGAAAGGCAACATTAGTTATTACCTTCAAGGCTCTCACAGTCTAATGAGAGAGGACATACAAACGATGTTCAAAGAAGATGTAAAGAAGATGAAGTGGAGAAAATCTTAATGAGGATGCACCAGCATGAAGGGGCCTGGGAAAGGCTTCTTTCTAGAAGATGCAGAGCTACCCAGTAGAGGAAATGCCTTCATCAGGGAAGTTCCTAGATCAGTGAAATTCCAAATCTAGTCCCTATGCCCAAAATGGTGGACTCCAGGCATGATCTGGGCCAGGGAAAGACAGCAGTATCATTAGCATCTCTCTATGTTTTCCTTTTTCTAAACCAGTAGAGGTGTTCTCTCCCTGGAGGCATTGCCTCTGCTGTCAGGCCCCTGAATGCAACTCCTACCATGTATTTTTAGGTGTCCCAAGTGAGCATTTTTAGATCCTGCATAGTGGAGTCCATCTAGTGCTTATCATCAGGTTGGCATGATGGCTTTGAAAAATGTAGAAGGGCTTGTGAAAAGTTATGGTCTTGGGAACATATTGACACCCTGAACAAAGGCAGGTTTTTTTCTCTCCCTCATCCTTCATAATGACCAGAGAGATATGAAGTCAGGAAGAGCTGGATTTGAATAACCAGGCTCATTTAGTAGCTATGTGACCATAGGGAAGTCACTTAGTGACTTACTGTCACGAATAGTAAGATTTATAATGCCAGCTTTAGGAGATGCTGCTCAGCCAGGAAACGTTTCCCACCTGATCTCTGGAATGTTCCCTTTCCTTTGAGTTAGAGGAACACCCTTTTTAGTGGCAAATACCCTTTTGAGGTGAGATCCATTAAGACATGTACACCCTAGCATAAATTGGTTTATTAAAGCCATCAAAGCCAACACTTAGCAGAAAGGAACAAGAGAACGCAGAGCAGATGACGTACAGAAAAAGGAAGCAGGGATCCTGAGCAGAGTGGGCATGTGACACAGGTTCAATGAGGGGACCCCGATGAGGCCCTGACCAGCCAAGAGTACCAAGTACTAGGCAGGATGAGGCTCGACACAATGGCAAAGACCATTGGAATGGGAGCTGGGAGGGTACCACCCATCCACAGCCTCCCATGGATGGCCCTCCTTGTACATGCCCTCCACTATTGGAAAGGATGCTCTTTGTTGATCGATTTCCCCATTGCATGGTGTTGCAGGGACACCACTGGGCTTGAAATCAAATCTGGGTTCAAATTCCACTTCAGGCAATGTCTAGTGGTATAACCTTGGACAAGTCATACTCCTCACCCCTCTTAGCCCTGATTTCTCAATTCTAGAATGCAGATAAAAATGTGGCACTTTGGGGCCTTATTAACAACAAAACTGTTCTGAGGATGCCTAGAAAGGATAACATCGAACCTTAGAGAAACAACCTGCTTCAGAGCGAACACTTGCTTGGCACTTTATACCTGGTGTCTTATTCAATCTGTTATTAATATTGCTTCTATCTCTACTCTGGATTTGACATGCAAGTTTTGGGAACACATCCAAGGAGAGGTGGCTGAGTGCATTTGTGCTGGCCTTTTGCTGGTTTTCCGTCCATGTTCCAACAGGAGAGAGACCGGACTCAGGGCTGTCTCCCACATCCCTTGGCCCAGCCCTTAGATGGAAATGGTGCAGATGAGCCCGGTTTTTATTATGTTCTAGTGGCCTGTCACGGGGAGCAGAAACTGCTGGCTTTTCATCGGATGACCCAGAGGAAGCATTTGCACACCCAGCACTTTTTGCACAATGGGGTTCGTGTGTGGACAAGCGCACATGTAAGTTTTAGAACACTTTCACTGACCAGTTACATCTTTGCACATGGTCTCTGGGGGGTGAATGGGCAACCAAGGCCAGACTCAAAGCTGGAACGCATGAAAAACTCCACCCTACTGCCTGCACTGGGTAAGTAAAACAGTTCACCAAGCTTCAGGTTCTTCTTATTTTAAATCAAATTCTTAGCAGGTGGGAGCAAACATTTGAGGCTTATTGCTGTGTTCTTGTCAATGTGCTTGTGGTTTTCTTTTCATTTTAAAACTTTCATTAATTAGAGCAAATGTAATCAATTTACTCTGTTGAATAATTAAAGTGGAACATAATGTGTTTAATGAAGGGTTGTTTACTGTTTAACTCTTTCTCTTTGTCTCTCTCTGTGCCTCTGTCTCTGTCTCTCTCTGTCTCTGTGTCTCTCTTTTTCCTCTCTCTCTCTGTCTCTCTCTTTCTCTTTCTTTTTGATAAATTAAAACTGGGAGGGCTTTTGATTGCTGCTGATGGAGATTTATTTCCCCTGAGTAATTGGTTTGGGGCATTATTAACATGCCTCGTTTGTTGACAAGTACTTCCACTTTATTCCTATGCAGTAGACCTTATAACAGATTGTACAATTAACTTATTCCAGTTGAAAGAATCAAGTGGGAGCGGTTTTTAGGGGAAATCCAATTGGAATTAAAGGGAGAGCTTGTTAATTTCTCACAGTTTACGACAATGTGAGGTCCCTGGAATAAATCTGTCATTCTCTAAAATCTCTCCTTCACAGTATGCAATAATGATGAGAGAAGGCAACGATATCAAAGACTATGGAAAAAAAGAGAAATTGAGTGAAATCGTAGGCACCAGACAAATTAGGAGAGAAAAGAGACATTTAGGTAGGTCTCCAGTAAAGCTTCATTCTCAAAAGCTAGCTTGGTTGGGAAAAGAAGCAATCTCTCTCTGGGTTGGGAATATTGCTGAGTTCACATCATCAGTCTGAAATTACACAGTGCCACTGGCCATGGGGGGATTTGATTAAGTAAAATGAATAGGGGCTTTTCGTGCATTTGTTCTTGGTGTAGTGATGTGCCGCAAAAACAGAATTTCTCTAATTTAAATGTCACTAAGCAATTGGGCCTGTTTTCCAAGGGCTTTCTTGGAGTGATTTCTTGTCACCTAATTGAATTGAATATTAAAAATACCTTGTTAGTGTCCAGTTAGAGCAACGACTGCAAAATGTCATCTCTTGTTCTGTTTTCACTAGTGACTCCTGCTTTCTTTCATTTGTAAGACTAAATTGCAAAGCACTGGGTTTAGGGGGAAGCAAAATCCCCAATCCAAAGAGTCTCGCCTGTCTGAAGAGTCTGCATAGCATCCATTGCTCATGGGGGAAGGCTTCTCTCCATGATGGATTTCAAATGGTACCGAATGCAACAGAACCACTTTCCAGTTGACAATCCCAGAGAATTTTACAAATGTGAATTCCTGCAGGGCTCCCACCCAGGGAGATAAATGGGTGAGACACTTCAGTGACTGACCATGGTCTTCGAGGCTAATGCTTTAATCAGGTCTCTCCCTGCAGTTCAGAGCCTTGGCTTTTCTTTTGAGATCTGTTGGGTTTCAAGAGACTGGAGAGAGAAGCACGATCTTAGTGGCCACAAGGAAATGGAGGAGAAAAAGCCACTTTGCTTAATTATTAATGAAAATATGCTTCAAGCCCTCAATTCAATCACTTCCATTTAAATTGAAGGCTCCAGCTGCCAAAGTGGATTGTGTTTCCTCTTTCACTTGAGGGCAAACTGTTTATTTTCACTCCATAACTGAAAATGCCTTTAAATTAAAAACCAGGCTGTTACCTAGGTCTGGGCTATATCCTTGATTTTCCCTGGCAGCCCTCAACACAGGGCTGAGTGTAGGGAGGGCTACAGAGATCTAGAGACAGAGACACCCAGGGAAAGAGAGACAGAGGGAGAGAGAGAGACAGAGACACAGAAAGAGAGCTAGAGCCACAGAGACAGACATACAGAGAGAGAGAGAGAGAGAGAGAGAGAGAGAGAGAGAGAGAGAGAGAGAGAGAGAGAGAGATCCCAGCCAGCCACTAGAAATTGACTTTAGCTCTTCTCTTATCAGGGAGTAACACCCACACAGTTGCCAAATACATTTATTCTGGTGTAAGGGAAATTTTTAAAAAATTATCCATGGAATTCAACCTTTTCTACCATTTGGAAGGTTCTGTGCTATTACATCATGATGCCATGATTTGTCTTTCTACAATTATTATAAAGTCATATTAAACTATAGTATGATATGGTGGAAAGTGCACTGTCCTTGGAGAGAGATGTGGGTTCAGATTCTGGCTCTGACTCTTACCGGCTCTTTGACTGTGGCTAGGTCACTTCACCCCAATGAGCCTCAGTTACTTCATCTGTAAAATGAGAAGAATCCTGCCCACCCTCCCCATGTCACATGCTTGTTGAGACAAAAGCCTCATGCTGGAAATGGGAGCCGTTGTTCCCAGGTCTGAAAGTGGCCCTTGGTGCTACACTTCTACTCGATGTACAAGAGGCAGATTCCTGAGCTAGAAGCAGGTTACTTGCCATTTATTCTTCCATGATAACCATTGACATTTATCTGAGAATTTGAAGTTTGCAAAGAACTTTACACACACTCTCTCCTGGGAGGTAAATGTTACAAGTATCATGATTGTACTCAATTCACAGATGAAGAAACTGCCTCCTCATCGCTTCCCCAGTACCTGGCCCATAATAAGCAATTTCTTGATGGTTATTGCTTGTTTGATTAAGAGACAAAGTGACTTGCCTGGGAATAATGCAACTAGAAAGAATTTGAAGCAGAGTTTAAACTCAGGTCTTCTAGATTCTGAATCCTGAGTATATCCAGCACTGGAAAACTGGGGCTTGCTCCATGCTGAAATGAAACCATGTGTGACCATGGAAGAGAAAGGTCTTTGTAAGCACAAAGGATGAGGCCCTTGGACTTGCCTTTCAACAACTACAGAGCCTAGTGGCCCCTTCAACCCCCACCCTGGGCTATGCCCACCTACCTGTCTGGGAGGGTCCTAAGGACCCTTCTTGGGATCCAGAGGAGCCTGTGTCAGACCCCCATGATGCCCGCGGCAGTCACACGGGAATGTCTTCCGCTGGGCTCTCAAATCCTTCTCCTTTCTCACTGTGGGCAATAGCCACGCAGGTTTTCCTTTGCATAGAGGAAATAAACCAAGTGTGTCTTTGACAGGATTTACATGGAAATGTCTTTCATGGTTTGGTTGTGTGTGTTTTAGGGGCAACTTTGAACTCCCTCCGGGGGCCGAGAGTTTTGGTTTATGTCAGCTGTGCGCTTTCTATATGGGTAAGATGAAGTGGAATAATTGTTCTTGTATTTTGAGTGATCAAGAGATCTATGAGGTGGAGAACAGCCATAATGTCACAAGCAGATCTTGACATGGGGTCACATCTGAATGTTTCAGGATTTTAGATTTAGAGTGGATGGGGATCTTTGAGGTCACATCCAACCCCTTCACTTTATAGGTGAGGAAACAGAGGCCCAGGAAAGGGAATTGATTTGCCCACCTCTAGAACCATAGATCTAGAATGGGAAGGAACCCAAGAGGCCACCTGCTCCAACCCCTTCATTTTACAGATGGAGAAACTGAGACCCAGGGAGGGGAAGTGATTTGAACCCAGGTCCTCTGACTCCAAATCCAGTCTTCTTCCCTCCTCTCTACACTGGATAAATTGAGAGCTGGCTGTATTGTAGGAAAATGTTTTCCTGCCTTCATAATTCTGGAAAGCCCCAGCAAGATGGTGTGTCCCCAGTGTCTATGCATCTTATTCACAATTTAATTTCATTGGTCACTGGAGAAAGAAAAATCCCGAACCCTGACCTCTTTTTTGTTTTGTGTTTTGTTTGGCCTGTGCCACCTCACAGGGAGACCGAATGTGGCACTTTGCTCTGTCTGTGTTCCTGATAGAGTTATATGGACGCAACCTTCTTCTGACAGCAGTTTTTGGCTTAGTGGTGGCTGGCTCGGTGTTGGTGTTTGGGGTTTTAATTGGAGATTGGATTGACAGAAAACCAAGAAACAAAGGTAATTCGTTGTCTAACAGCAAACATAGTGCCTGTCCATAGCTGATATTCAACCAATAGTAGCTAACTCTCCTACAGCACTTTAAAATGTGCAAAATACTTTACAAAAATGATCTCCTTGGACCCTCACAACAATCCTAGGAGGTGCTATTATAATGTATTTTTACAGATGACTAAACTGAGGCTAAGAGGTTATTGATTGATTGGTAATAATAGTGAGCACTTCTATACTGCTTTAAGGGGTACAAAGCACTTTTCCTATGTTATCTCATTGGATCTGAGAGGTTATGTGAATGGATCAGGGTCACACAGCTAAAGAAGTGTCTGAGACAGGATTTGGATTGAGGTCTTCCTGATTCCTAGTTCAACATTCTATCTATTCATGATGCCCCCTAGCTACCTTAGATCCTAGACTTGAAGATCCAGGGTACCATGACTTTGGGTTCCAATCCAGTTTAATCCAATAAACCTTTATTAAGTGCCTATATGTGTCAGATACTGTACTACTCTCTGGGGATGTGAAAGGAGGGAAAAGACAGGACAAGGAACTCACAATCAAACAGAATTCAAAGTCTGCTGACAGTCACCCAAAAAGCAACAGAGAAATGGGTGGTGGTGCAATTAGACTTTAACTCATTACCCACAAGAATTGTAAGAGATATCTGCCCCAAGACTGGAAAAGAAGATGCACTGGTCACCCAGCAAGTGACAAACGATAGAAAAATGGACAGCCTGAATACTCCATTAGGATCCACAGAAAGCCTCCAATGTTCTGGGCTGGTCTCCCATCAAGGACTTTGGGGAGGACATGGACAAAAATCATGTGACATGAAAAGACTTGCATGGGCTGCTATCTGCACCTTTGAATACAACCTTGGCATTCCCGAGAAACTGATATTTTGAGATATTTATTTATTACAATTCATCAGATAAACTCAGATTTGTTTCTAGACTTATCTAACTAAACACAGATCTCCCTGGAGCTTTTGGCATCTGACTATCTCTCTCACCCTCTTCTTATATGGTTCAGTCAATCCATCTATCAGTTTCAAAAAACAAGTTTTTACGAAATACCTAATGGTACCTACTCCTCTAGTTACTCGAGACTACAAAGATAGAAGTTAGGCAGTGCCTGCCACAAAGGAGCTTATGTTCTGTTAGAAGTAACAAATAGACACAGATATAAAAATACATGCAAAGCACAGGAAAGTACATACAAAATACAGGAAAGTACAAAGTAATTTGAGGGAGGTTGAGAGTGGCCGGAGATGTGGGACACCCTCAGCCTTTCTTTTTTCAGCCCTGTGGGTTCAGGGTCCCCCCAGGAAGGAAACGGCTAGCGTTGGTTCATTCTAAAGAGTTAACTGATCTGCATTTCTAATTGATCAGAAAGTCATGTGTACACACTCTCCTGCCCTGTTTCCTGGTCCCTTTATCACCATCACTGAGAAAGCAGAAGGTTGGAGAGTTGCTTTATCATTTTCTTTTGTTTTCTGGATTTCCTCATTAAAGAATTCATCACCTCAGAGCCACCTTAGTGGTTGTGAGACCCTCCATCCTCAGCAAGTCTTCCCATTTATTCGATCTAAAGAGTCTGTTTTGTCTTCCCTAATCTCCTCTAGCCTTCTTCTGATGGATTATGAATTTGGGTCCTAACCATGGTATGGAAACATGTGACCTTCCACTATCCTCTACTCTCTTTTTGTATGGGATAAGATGCTAGTCTAAATTATTGCACTCTATTTCTGCTATATCTGCTTGATGAAAATATAACCTTGTTACTGAATTACAATGTAACAGATGTGGATTAAAATGTCACTTGGGGCAGGCGTAGGGATCTGGTTAAATACCCAGAAGACGATGTTGAGCAGGCTATCTTCTTTACCACCAGTGGCCCATGCGTCCCTGTTCCTTCAGAACTCCTCTGTCATTGCTTGCTGTGTGGTTCTAATGTTGGTGTTCTCCTACAAGAGCGAGATTGAAGGCATCTGGCAGGGCTGGCTCATGGTATGTGTGGACTCGAATTCCTCTTCCACAATGAAATGAAACTTCAGAGGTCCGGGTTGTGGCTCCCTGCCAGGGACAGTGGCATTTGCCTGTTATGCAGTTTTCTGGGGACTCGGGTTTTAAACCTAGCTAGTCTTCCTTTAGTGTTGCCTTTTACCTCAAAGCTGTGACTCAGACCCCCAATCATAGACATGCAAAGACAGCAGAATTGCAGGCCTCCTGTCTGCAGGACCAAAATTAGCATCAGATCTGGGGCTGATGGAGGGAGCGGGAAGAAAGTTCATCAAGCCGACAGAACAGCACTTCCTTCCTCCCCCTCAGTTGGACCTGTCACTAGAAAGGCTTACTATTTATGCTGGGTGGGAGTGTCAGCTAGAAAACCATAGAAAGTATTTGTCTACTGAAGTCTATTCTTGGACTGCAAACTCTGCTTTCCAACCCCTCCCTGTAGGTGGCCTGCTATGTGGCAGTGATTATCTTGGCAGATCTGGCCAACCTGGCAAGCACAGCCCTAACCATCACCATTCAGAGAGACTGGATCGTGGTCATCACCAGAGACAACAGAAGTGAGCTCGCGGGTAAGTCCAGGCTGATGCTTCACCCACAAACAAGCCACCATGAAAATACTTTATCCCCTGGGCAACAGAAATTAAGGAATGCCCAGGTCTTAATGAATTCTTCCCCCAAAGGATGATGAGCAAATTCAGTGCAGCCCATGAGGAATATCTGCGGCTATGGGAGCCATAACTAGGGCAGGATGATTGGACCTCTACTCAAGTTGCTAAAATGTCATGGGGGAGAGAAGGGGCAGACCTATGATTTCCTAGGTGTAGGGAATTCTTGGTGAGAAAATTGCCTCAATTAATGCAGGCCAGCACCTTACAGTCTAAAAAATTTGCCTAGGACAAGGCAAATGTGAGAGGCCCTGAGTGACTCATTAGGGACACACAACTAGTATATGCTACAAACAGTACTAGAACCTAGGTCTTCCTAGCTCTGAGGCCAGCTCTCTACCCGCTACCCCATGCCACTTCTGTAGCAACTAGTTAGCAAGAATAATTAGTTAAAATATTCTATTAAAACAGGATACAAAGAAAGGCAAAAAAATCAGATTCCTTATTCTCAAACAAAAAACATTCAAAGAATTGTACATATAACATATATGCAAAGTAGATGGAAGATAATTTCAGAGGGAAGTTTCTAGCTCCAGGGGACCAGGAAAGACATCCTACAAAAAGTGGAATTTGGACTGTATGTGAAAGGAAGTCAGGAAAGCTGGGAGATAGCAATGAGAAGACAAGGCATGACAGGCATGAGTCACAGCCAGTGCAAAGGCATGAAGCTGGGAGATGGAGTGTTGTGTTTCAGAAAATGGAAATAGGTTAGTGTGGGGTGCTGGAGTTTGTAAAGGATGTAAAACTGAGAAGTAGGAAAGTACCGGATTCTAATAACTTTATAGTTGATCCTGGAGGTAACAGGAAGGTTATTAAGCAGAGGCATGACATGATTAAACCCTTGACTTAGAAAATCCCTTTGGCAGCTGAGTGGAGGATGAATCTGAAAGGGAATTGGATGATCTTAACCTCTAGTGTTCCATCCTAATGTTGATCTATGATTCTAAGGCTCCTGATGATACATGCAAGGCATTTTCCACTACAAAAGACTGTCCCTTTATTTCTTGTTCTGGCTTTTAAGTCACACTAAGGTGATGAGTACATTGGGCTTGTGGATATTTAACTTACTTGTATCATGTCAAGCATTGTGATGGGAAGATTTTACCGGAGGTCACAGCACCTGAAATTCACTCCTGTCTCTGACACTAACTAGTTATATGATCAATTCTCCTTTCTGAGCCTTAGTTTCCTCCTCCATAAAAATGGAAAATGGTACTTGAGAATCCCCATGCTCTACATGCCTCTGATGAATCAATCATTTGGTCACAGACCTTGAACCCTAGAAGGGACCTTCACCATCTTGAATGATTCTTGGCCGTTGGGTGTGGGCGTCTCTGCTCGCTGTGCAGTGAAATGTTTTGGTTTACTCTCCCTTCCAGGCATGAACGCGATGATTAGAAGGCTCGACCAAATCATCAACATCTTTGCCCCCCTCTCCGTGGGACAGGTGATGACTTGGGCATCTAATGTCATTGGTTGTGGCTTCATCCTGGGATGGAACTTGGTGTCTCTGCTGGTGGAGTTCCTCTTCCTATCTAAAGTGTATCAGCTCGTCCCTCAGCTAGCTGCCAAACCCCGGAGGTGCACAGGGAGCAGCTTTCTAAAGAGGCAACTGGAGCTCATTAGCTCTCAAGGTAGTTTTCATTTCACCATGGTTCCTGACCTGGTCTTCTTTCTTGACTTTTGTCATTCTGTCGGCTTCTATTTTCTGTCTCAACTTCCCATCTGAAAATGGAACATATTATAAATAGGCTTTTTTATCTTTTGTTTTTACATCCCCTACATTTCCCCTGTACTCCTCTCTCTCACCCTCCCAAAAAGTCATTTTTAATTTTAAAAAAGGACTTAAAAGAACACAAAAAAATTCAGTAAAACTGGTCAGCAAACACTGAAAATGAGCTGATGGGATCTATAATATCATACACTCCCACTATGCAAAGGAGCTGTGGAGGGGATTCCTCACATCTTTTCTTTGAGACCAAGCTTATTCTTTGCAATTTGGCACAGAACATTTCTTTTAGATTATTTGCAGTTGGTGTAATTTTCAATGTTGAAGCCATTGTATATGTTATTTTCTTGTGTCTGTTTACTTCCACTTGCATCAGTTTGTGTAAGCCTTTCCATGCTTCCTCATTTTCATCTTGTCTATTGTTTCTCACAGTAATATTCCATTACATTATGGACCATGACTTGTTCCACCATTCCCCCGTGGATGGTTGGTTGTTCTTCACTACCGCAAAAGAGTGCCAATATTTTGGTATCTATGAGACCTTTTTATTCCCCAGTGACTTCCTGGGGCATATACCTAGCAGTGGGATCTCTGGGTATGAATGTTTTAGTCGCTTTAGAAAATGTAGCTCTTGAAAGTAATTTTTTTCAACACAAGTCCCCACCTGCTGCTTAGAGAAGTACTCAGTGGGGTACCAGGTAGAAATGATCCTTCCCAGCTTCATAGGGATCTATCAATCAATCAGTTGACAGGTATTAATTAAGTTCTTTCAAGAATTTAATAATCCCTACTCATGACTTTACATTCTAATGGAGGAGATAACAAGTATACATAAAAATATGTAGAGCATAAATATGAAGTGAATACATTTAAAGTATTTTAATACAAGATGATTTGGGGGGATGGCAACAGGGGGAATCAAGAAAAGCTTTATGTTGAAAATGGTGCTTGGGCTGCATCTGAAAGTCAGAGAGAAGCCCTTTAAGGCAGCGATAAAGGAAGCGTGTTCCAGGCATGGAGGATGAGCGCCACAAAGGCCAGGTACAAACATAATTGTTATTCAGTCACCTTCAGTCATGTCTGACTCTTCATGAGTCCATTTGAGGTTTTCCTGGTAAAGATACTGGAGTGGTCTGCCATTTTCTTCTCTAGCTCATTTTATAGATGATGAAACTGAGGCAAAAATGACTAAGTGACGTGCCTAGTAAGTGTCTGATGCCAGATTTGAATTTAGGAAGAGGAGTCTTTCTTTTTCTTCCTTCTTCCTTCCTTCCTCCAACTCCAGGGCTCCTTCTAGGATTGACCACTACTAGGACTCAATCAGAGGCCTCCCTTTTAAAACTTTTTTAAAAATATATTTTCTTTTGATTACTCACATAATTTTGTTTTATTGGATGTTATATCCAAGACTTGAAAAAAAGTTAATTTCTTACCTTAATGAAAAATCATAAAAGGAAGCAAACATTATGACTTCAAGGAACTTATTATTCACAATAGTAGACTATATCTACATAGCTCTTCAGGCAAAGCATTATATACACATACATGCATACACACATACACATGTGTATGTATAAATTTTATTTGATACCTTCTATGAGGTAACTTGTCTTTAGAACATGCCCAATTCTTTTCTTCCCTGCCCCATTTTCTGATACACACACTTACTTTCCTTTGGATCTGAGATTTAGATCTGGGTCCATAGAATGGCTAATCCCAGCCCCAGAGATCCTTTTGGAAACCGCCATTGAAGGCAACAGGGAATCACTAAAACCTCTGAGCTGAGGAGTAACATGATCAGACCTGGGACTTGGGCTAATTCTTTTTCCATTTCTGTGGGTGATGAATTAAAGACAAGAGAGATTTAAGGAAGATCTATTTATAGAATATCACAGTAATCTAGACAAGGGGTAATTAGGGTTACATGAGTAGAAGGGAGGGGACACAAGCAAAGCATGTTATAGAGGTAAAATGGACATAACTTGGTCAATGATTAGAAGTCTGTGTAAGCAAGAGCAACGAATCAAAAATAGTGCCAACATTTTGAGCAGGGTTGACTGGGGCAATAGATGGGGAAGTAAAGATGGGGAATTTAGGCAAAGGGCAGGTAGTGATTGAGGAGAAGATGACATGTTCTTGGCATCACAGTCAAGCACACGTCCTCATCATCTGGCTTGAAAACAGGGAGCATGTTCTTATGATAACTGTGATCTAAGACCTTTCTGGATGTATTTTTTTTTAGGGGAAATTCACTCTTGTTCAACTATTGATGAGTTTGCCAATATGCCCAAGACTTTGGAAGGATCAGAGGACCAGCCATCTCCTCTGGAAGTCCAGCAGGACACACTTCCTCTTGGCCTCAGAAAGATGCAAAGACTAGTGCGGACATGCTGTGATGGCTGGAAGACATATTGTAGGCAGACTGTCTTCTTGGCAGGATTGGGTTTAGCCTTCCTGTACACAACTGTGCTGGGCTTTGACTGCATCACCACAGGCTATGCCTACACACAGGGGATCGGGGGCTCCCTTCTCAGTCTCCTTATGGCCATTTCAGCCTTCTCAGGTCTTGTGGGCACAATCCTCTTTACCAGGTTAAGAAGGTCCTATGGCTTAGTTCACACGGGCCTCATCTCCAGCTGTCTCCATGTAGGCTGTTTGCTTCTCTGTGTGTTTTCTGTCTTTGCCCCTGGGAGTCCTTTTGATTTGGGAATTTTCTCTCTTCCACTAAGTCGGAACTCTTCCCTAAGCCATGAGGTGCTGAAAGAGAACCAAGCACATGTTCCTCCTTTTGAAAGAAACATTAATCAGCCTATCCTTCCTGGCCGCTCAACCATCCATTGGACCAATAACACTGTTCTGATGGATGGTACCCAAGAAAGCAGCCAGCCTGAGTCATACGTCTCCATCATCTTGCTCTTCTCAGGAGTGATCTTGGCCAGAATCGGTAAGCTCTGGTTAAAGCTCTTGAGTAGTTTCTTGTATTGTTTTAAAGGCTATGTGCAAGCACAGTAGTTGTTCTTGAGGCTTAGGGAAGGGAGAGTTGGTTTTTTTTCCTGTAAAGCCAACAACTAGTTTGCTGGAACTCCTTGAGGTTCTAGATTAGCCCATGTGAAACCCAAATCTTTGTTTTCTGTCCCAAACCTTGCCATTATATCCAGACAGGCATATTCCTCTTTTCAGGTGTCACTCTGACCCACCTCAAAGACTTCCTCAAAAGATGTTTCATAATAATAGCTAACATTTTCATAATTCTTTAATGATGGCCAAGCACTTTACATCTCTATGTTCTTGGATGTGCAACACAACCTTGGAAGGGTTATTTTTATGCTTATTTTATGAGTGAGGAATTGGAGCCTAAGGGAGGTTAAGAGGTTTTCCTAGAGTCATGCAACTAGTCAGGGACAGGGGCAGGATTCAGACTCAGGTCTCCCCGTATCCAAGGTGAGTGTTCTATCCCCTAAAGCCACTGATTTTCATTGTGAGGTAGACATGACTTCAGATTGGTTGCATTGTATCTCAAGAGCCAGAAAGGACCTTAGAGATCATTTGGTCCAACCTTGTCATTTTACAGAAGGGGAAACTGAGACTTGTGAAATTATCTGCCCACAATAAAGTACCTACTAAGTTGCATGTAAGCAGTATTCAAATCCCAGTCCTCTAACTACATGTGCAGCAGTCTTCCCCTGCACTATGAAAGAGGCCCAAAGAGTCCAACTTTTGCCAAGGCAAAAATCTTGTTAACCAACAATATATTGGTTATGTCAGGCCCTATCCAGATATATTTCAAGAAGTTTATCACCAGATCAGTTGCAAATCAATTTTTTGGCCATTAGCAATTATTGGAGAACTAAGGATTTAATAGGCCAGGATCGATATCATTGGAGGGGGAGGAAGTGGTGTAAGGGTCCTGGAACATGCAGTCACAGGTTCTGGAAGTGTGGTAGTATTAAGGTGGTCACTCTGACAGTATTCCAGTATTGAAGTAGGCCACTTTGACTATACTTTCATCTACTTCGATTTCTTTGAAATCTTTCTTTGTAGGTCTCTGGTCTTTTGACCTCACTGTGACTCAGCTCCTTCAGGAAAACATCGCAGACTCAGAACGTGGCACCGTGAATGGCGTGCAGTGCTCTATGAACTACCTAATGGACCTTATCCACTTCATCCTTGTCATTCTGGCCCCAGCCCCTCAACAATTTGGGTTGTTGGTGTTCATTTCTATCATCTTTGTGATTATGGGGCACACCATGTATTTTGTTTATGCTCGTAGATACAGGAGTCAAAATCTACATACCAAGAAAACACCAAAGAGAGACAGGGAAGCCTTTTTAACTTGAGAAATATGTCATTCTTCCTATCAGATAAAATCTCCCATTAGAGAATCTCCCCACATAAAATTAATCAGATTTCACAATCCCAGTTTCTAGCCACTTCTCCACCAGTTGAGGCCCTTATTCATTCATTCATTCATTCGTTCATTGACTAATTCATTCCGTAAGTTCACCTTCCCTGTTTGGGGTGACTCACTAATAGGTGATTGCTATACTGCCAAAAACTGAGAAGGCTGGCGAGAAAATCAATGGTGGTACCCTCCATGTATAAAGAGATGCAAAATCCGGTCCCTCCCTCTCCATCTTCACCCAAGACGTGAATACAGATGAATACCAAACAAATGAGAAAACAACTACGTGGAAGGGACAGAGACGCTGTGAGATGTGAGAGATAGAAATAACTTCAGGCTTTTTGGAGGAGGTGGCATTCCAGCTGGCCTTGAAGGTGGAGAGAATGTGCATATCACTGACAGTTTGGACATGACTACAACTGAGATCTCTTTAAAAACCTATCCTTAGTAACGTCATCTCAGCGATGCATAGATCTTCCATCATGGGTTGGTTTTGATAGTTTGGCTTCAGGAAAAAGGACCACATATGTATATAAATGCTACAGCTAAAATTCAAATTCTGAGTAGTGTCAGGATTAGCCAATAGGAGGTCTGAGTAATATTCTTTTCAATTAAACTCAACTCTTTTCACCAAAGATTTATCAAGTGCCCCCTGTGTGTGTGGCGCTATGATGGACATTAGAAATATAAAGTGAAAAGCTAAATACTTTCAGCCCTCCGGGATCTTATAATCAACTGGTAAAATACAACAAGTAGACAGATCAGTAAATGCAAAGTCATTTCAATAGGGACAATGTACTAAGATCTGGAGCCAGAGCTCAAAAAGATCTAAGATAGGGCAGCTGAGCTATGCTTTGAGGGAAGTCAGATATCCTAAGAGGCACATTTGAGAAGGCATGGAGACAGACAGCCTCCATCAAGGCATACGAGTGGAAGATGGAATCTTGGGTTTGGGGTGGCATTGGACCATTTGGACTAGAAGACAGAATATATGAAGGGGAGTAATATGAAAAAAAGTCTGAAAAGATAGGTGTGAGCTAGTTTATAGAAGACTTGAAATGTTAGGCTGAGGGTCCCATGTCTTATTCTAGGCACAATAGGGAGGTGTGAAACTCCTTGAAGAATGAACCTATATGATCAGAACTGTATCTTTATTCACTTAAAAGCTGGGTGGAGGACAGATGGAGGAGGGGAGAGACTTGAGGTAGGGCCACAAGTGAAAAGGGAACAGATGCCAAAGATGTTGGGAAAGTAGGACTGAGCAGATTTGACTCCTAATTGGATCCTGGAGATGAGGGAAAGGGAAGAACCACAGACGGAACATGGTGCCACAACATAAAAGGAAAGTCTGGAGGACAGACAGTAACCGGGAGTTCTATTGAGCTGGGGGGGAGGGGGCTTTGGAGACATTCAGGAAGAAAAAGAGAAAGCGGGAGCAATGCTCAAGAGAAAGACTAGGGCTGGATATCTAGTTTGGGAGCCATTTACATAGAAGTGACTTTATCCCTTGGGAGCCAATGAGATCACTTAGAGAAGAGGGAAGCAAGATACTTAGACCTAGTGAGTGGGGCATGGATAATGATCTAGCACAATACTATGAAGGACGGGAGGACAATCAAGACAGAGAACTGTTACAGAAGCCATGGGAGGAGAGAGCATGTAGGAGGAAGGGGTGGTGGGAGGTCAAAGGTGGGGGATGAGGATGGAGAAGTCTCACAGAGAGCTTGCTTCTTCATTGGGGTTAGTGGAGAAGCCCCATCCTTTCATCTGGATGTCCCAACAGCAGCTGGGCTTTAATCATGCCAATTACATGGCTCCCTATTGTACATGTCTCTTCTTCATGTCTTAATGTGAAGATTAGTCAGAGATTCCTAGAGGCTGTTAGCATATCAAAAATGGTATTTGTTAAGTTTGCCAAAATGATTGTCTTTGTGTCTCCACCCCACTCCCTAGGGGTAAGTTGTAGGTTAGGAGTGGTAACAGCTCATTTCTGTAGTATTTGAAGGTTTCTAAAGTGTTTTGATCATCACAACCACTGTCTTCCCAAAAAACCATGCTACCTCCACAATAATCCATCACCTGGGGAAGATCCTTATGCTGTGTGACAACCTCTGAATGAAATAGTAATCTTTTGTGATTTAAACAAAGACAATAGCTTTCTTCTTTTCCAGTGAGCATTTGGTGGTTAGTGATTATTAGCTGTGACATGTATGTTATGGGCCAGACCTCAGATCTGTGTCTCTTCACCCACCCTCATGTTGATGACGAGTAGGAATTCCAATTTCAAAAAGAAAACCAAAACAAAACAACTTGAGTAACAGTATCCATGTTACTTCCCAATACATCAACATGAATGAGTTGCCACCAGTTAAGATGAATGAGTCACAGTTTTCTTATTAGTTATAAATCATCAACATTAAAAACTGTTGCAAAATGTCTTACTTTCTCTCTCTTTTAAAAATTACATCCAAAAGGAAGCAAAAATGTGCGTGGCTTTTAAAATGGGAAATGACATTTATTGCTGCTTTGTCAAGGGGTTTACATTCCTGTGTTTGTTTAGAAGGAAAAATAATATAGCTGGTAATTAGGTTCATTTGGGCCTTGGTCACTGATGCAAAAATGTTCGTGCAGAGAACACTACGTTTGGAGTCCATCACGTAGCATATATCATGGCACATCAGCTAACTAGCTTTGTAGAGGAATAAGGCATTCTAGTTATATGGATTTAATGATTAATAGGTGGTAGAAAAATTATTTACACCTAAAAATAAAGAAGTACAACGTAACGAGTATATACTTAAGTGCGCTAAATGGATGTTTCTCCCTAAGGAGAAAAGACTCCAAGTGGATGAGATTGTTATTTAGAGCGTAAAGTTATATTTTCTACCACTTACCCACCTCCAGTTGAAAACATGAAAAGGACAGGATCTTGTGAATATCTTTGCTTGCATTTCTCAGGCAGGCCTATTAACACTTTATATAATAAATTCTGGTGAGAGTTGTCTTAGAAAAAATAAAGGACATTTAAGAGACATCAGGAAAGTAAATTAATTAGAATTATGTCTCACACAACTGACAGGGAAATGGTGCTATGACAAGGTGTGAAATCCCAAGCTAGGGGCCCTTAATAGTTGTAATTAGCACACACATTTAGATATAAAAATCTTCAATTAAACTCTTGTGGCTTTTAACTGTGTTTGAAAGCTTCAGGAGTTTGGCAGCTGGAGTGCTGGATTTAGGTCTTGAGGTCTTCTCTGAGTCTCCCGACCGGCAACTTTTGTCCTTTTGGGGAAAAACAGCATCAACCCATGCCAGTTACTTGAGGGTTCTGCTTACTTGAGTGCCAATTAACCATGGTTTTAAAGTATATTTATTCTCAAGGATTTATATAATGAGGAAAACAATCTTTTCCTCCAGTAGAAAATAACCTACCCTTTAAAATGGTAGAAGAACTTGGTTGTTTCATGCTTTACATATGATGTTGGAATATGGGACCCACTCAGTTCAATTCAACAAAGTTTTATTAAGTGCCAACTATGTGGAAAGTATTGGACTAGCCTCTGGGGATCTCAGAGACAAAGATGAGATCATCCCTGCCCTGAAACAGCTTCCATTTCTGTGTCCAAAATTCTTTTCAATGTTGCATTTGATATCTTGCCACAGACCCCAAGATTGTCCATATTCTTCACCTTAGGACAAGTAAGTGATGGAAAGATTTGAATACTGCCTAGGTTGGGGGTGGGGAATGGTGGGAGGGGTAACAGAAAACTAACTGAAGACCTTTCTGTCCTGGTACCACTACTCTTGTCCCAGAGGCCAGGGCAAGTCTAGGTTTAGAGCCAAATTAATACTAATTGTTCTCTCTTTCAGCTTAATATCTTGACACAAAATTGTCACCTTTGACAATTTCAGCACCTGAGGTGACTTCCAAGACTTCCTTATAAGTAGGAATGCTGCTGTGAGATGGAAGTAGAGGTGGTGTTATTTGTACTAACTCCTGCTCACCTCAGGCTTGAGAAATTGGCACAGTTTTCCAAACCACAAATTTACATAAATATAATGTCCATTAAGATAACTAATTTATTGACAAAGTATGTTTTTAAAAGTAACTTTTATAGCAGATTTTTTAAAAAAAATCACCTTCTCATTCATTTCTCTAGCCGAACTACTTAACTATGTATTTGTTTAAGCCAGGAGATTACTATGCTTGTCTCAGTCCATCAAGAGAAGGAAAACTTTCTTTGCTGTCCTCTGGATTCACCTCAGCATTGGTATAACACTTTCTTCCAACAATTTGGTGGTCTTTTTCAAGAATCATCTTACTGACTACCCTCAATTGGCCACTTGGGAGTTAGGTCTCCTTTTGGACCAGAAAGATGCCAACTCTCTCCAATATTTCTCTGGTTCTCCCTGTTTCTAGGCATCTTCTCATGTATTTATCTACCATCTATAATATTCAGAGACTAGGAGTTTGTATGCATCAATTCATTGAACTCCCAGAGTGGGTTGCAAAAACTGTTCTCCTTTGTTCATAAAGATTTTAAATCAATTCAACCAACATTTATCAAGTATGTACTCTGAGCTAGGAATAGAAAGACAAAAATTAACAGTAGCTGCACCACAAGGAGTTGCCATTCTGCTTCAGAGAAGGGGATAGCATGTTCAAAAATAGTACAAAGAAATACAAATTTCAGGAATATCAACTCGGAGGATCAAGGGTAGGAGTTGGCAGAAGAACTATACTCAGAAGGAAGTAAATTTGAGAAGGGATAGAATGGGACATTTAAGGAAAAATATTATTTAACAAGTTTTATTTAAGCCTTTTTTTTACATCACAATAATTTCTAGAAAGAGCCTACTCCCTCAAAAAAAGAAAAAAAGAACCTTCCCTTGTAACAAAGAAAAGCAGTTTATCAAACCTACCAGGTACAGTTCTGCTATCTGACAATGAACATGTCTTATCATTACAGTCCCTCAACCCCTCTACTAAGAGGAGGGAATGATAACTACTAAACGTTTATAGAGCACCTACTATGTGCCGGGCACTGGGTACTGAGACCAATATTTCTTTTTCATTTAGTCCAATCTTGACTTCCTTTTAGATACTTTTTCATTGATATTGTTGAATTCATTATACATATTCTTCTTCTGACCCAGAGGAACCCAGATGGTGCCATAGTGCCTAGAGCCCTGGGCCCAGATTCGGCCTCAGATACTATCTGTATGACCTTTGGCACATCACTTAACCTCAGTTTCCTCATCTGTAAAATGGGGATGAGAATAGCCCCTACCTTCAAGGTTTGTGGTGAGGACTGAATGAGATAATATTTGGAAATTGCTTAGCACAGGTCCTGACACGTAGTAGGAGCTTTATAAATGTTAGCTATTATTATTTTTTTTCTCTTCGTTGGTTCTTCAATCTCTACATTTTTCTCTGAATTTCTAATATTTATAATTTCTTACTACATAGCAAGATCCCATCATATCTAGTTTCTTCAGTCTCTCCAATCAACGGGCTCCTGGTTGGTTACAACAAAGAACCTTGCTATCAATACTGTGTAGTTCCCTTCCCCAGTTCCATCTGTCCTCTCTGTGTCTTTGCACTAGCAGGGCTCCAAGCCCAGAATGCCCTCCCTTCTCACCAGAATCTTAGAATTCTGGCTTCCTTTAAGACACATGTGACCTTGAGCACAGACATTCCCAGTCTCCCCCTTCCCCCACCCCATGTTCCCCTTGAAGGTTACATTGTATCTACTCTCTGTGTCTTATATCTACCTATAGATGTACCAGTTGTCTTTCCCACTAAAATGTAATCTCCCTGAGGACTCACAGGGGCTGTCTCTACCTTTCTTTGTATCCCAGCATGTAGCACAGTGTTTGGCAAAAACTAAGTGCTTAATAAATGTGTGGTGATGATTTGATTCCTTTATTGGTATATGTTATACTAATACCTCTATTTCTGTCTGATTTTCCTGGGATCTATGCCCAGTGATAGGATCACGGGATCAAAGGAGCTGAATTTTCTTATATAACATGGAAACTTTCCACTGGTTTTATCTCTCACAAATTTGTCAAATCAGCCATTAAGGACTCCACTTTTATAGACTTTTTGTTCTAGCTTGAAAAATGCATTAAAATTATTAATTCTTTTGGGAAAAAAATTCACTGTAAACTTGACCAACTGTGAATATCAAGCAACCAAGACAAATCAATCCTCATGGTATTGGAGGTTTGGGACATGAATATTTGCAATGTGGAAGTCTTCAAAAACCATATTATGCCACTCCCCAAAATATATGAGTTAAAAGACTTGGAAATGTGAACATAATACCTTATTATGCCTTGAATGTTATTATTAAATATTAGATTTATTTTGTAATTAACTACATCATTAATAAAAGAGAGGTTTTAAACACTATCCTTTTTTTTTTTTCTATAAGGACCTCTAGAGAGGCTGCATGTTGTAGTGAACAGAAGGTAAATTTTTGAGTCAGGAAGACTTGACTTCTGGTCCTGCCTTTGGAACATGCAAGATGGATGACCCTGGACAAATCACTTAACTTCTCAGTGAAGTGTGCCCTTGCAACTCTCTATAAATTACCATTTAGTCTGCAAACTTCCACATTTGCATCAGTTAACCCATAAATGAATGAAGTATGGGAGAGATCTTCAACCTTAACCTTCTTCCCAAATCCTCTCTTTTCCGAGCTGAAATTCCCATTTTCCTTCATATGGCATCATCTGAGGACTTTGCTCTCTGAACTTCCCTTTCTCTGGTGCTCTCCATTGTAACAATGTGTGCCCAGACCCGAATATCAGATGTGTACCAGATGGCAAACCAGATTAGGATGTGGGGCAGGGTCTTACTCTCCATTTTTTGACGCTCCCCTTCTCTTAACATAAGCAAAGATCCCATTGGCTTTTCTGATTGCTCTCTCCTAAGGACAAATATTTCCCACACTGACAGGGCTGGTTCACCCTCTGGTTTATGTTTCCCTAAAATCTTAGACCATATTTTTTTAATTTTTGCTCTTGGTTTTTTCATTGACAACTGATAACATCATTTTAGAGAGTTGCTTGGGACATGAAAAGGTTAAGTGAATTGCCCAGGGTCTCCTAGTCACTATGTGTGGGAGAGGGAACTTGAAGCCAAGTTCTTCTGATCCTTAGATAAACTCTCCAGCTGCTCCGGTTTGCTGCCTCTCCCCCCAGATCTTTTTCACATGAGCTGCCCTCTGGCAAGAGATGCAACCTTGTGTCATTCTTATGAGGTCGATTTTTAAAATCCAAGGGTAAGATGAGATTTACATCTAGTCCTATCTGGTTTCATCTTATTAAAGTCAATCCAATGTTCTCACCTGTCAAACCCTTTTTGGATCCTGGCTGCCTGTCAGCCAGCCTGTTGATTGGCCAGGATTTCATTTGGTGCCTTCATTGTTACAAAAGGATAGAAAGTGCCGGAACCTTAATTGAGGATAACAAGTTTCGAGCTGTTTTAATTGCACTTAGCAATAGAATGAGCACTGTCTGGCTTAAAGGTGAAGGCACAGAGTGGGGCCTTGGCTTGACTGCTGATGAGCTGCATGGTGCAAGCCTCAGTTTCCTTCTCTGCAGATGTTCATAGTCAGAATGAGAATGCCGGGATTACCAAACTCAGATTTTTGGGGATAATTAAGTCCTTTGAAAGCCACAAGGCTGGATTTGAAAACCAGCCATTGTTAGGAGCAGGTAGGTCCTAACAAGTTCAAGTTGAAGGGGCCAGCACTTGGCTAGAAGCATTCACTTTTCAGTTGTACTGTCCCAAACCTGCTGGGCAGGGGGCAGTTCGAGGGAAGCTTTCAGCATTATTTGGATCTGCTTCCCTTGATAGGTTACATAAGATCCTGGATCGCAGATTAAGAGTTGGAAGGGACCAGAGAGATCATCTAATCCAACCACTCTCTTTTACAGATGAGGAAACTGAGTTTCACAGAGTCAAAATGCCTTGTCTCCAATGCCATTGCTTTCCAGCATCCCAAAATGCTTCTCAAGTCTATGTGCTGATGGTGACTATGAGCAAATCCTTTAGCCTCTCAGCGACCTAGGCAACCCTCTACGATGAGAAGGTACAGATGCTGGTTTTCCTCAGTGGAGAGACTTTTCAAACTTCAAGTTCTCTACACTGAGAAAATCACACATCTGTACTAAACCCCACTTCCTCTGCCCAATTCTCAGTTCACTTGTATGCATTGTTCCACTGTTGGGTCAGAGTGAAGGGGATCCCAAAGGAATGACTTTGGCAGGGTGTATGCCATGGCATATCTCTGACCGTCCCAATGCTACCCTTGAAGGGGACAGCCATGGCCTGAGGAGAAATAGAAAAAAATGACAACTGGTGTAGGGATGGGGGTCCACAGGCCTAATTTGTTGGCATGGGATGATGGAGTTTGAGTGTGGAGATGATGCCGTTCTGCAGATGTCAGAACAGCTGCCCATACCAGGTGGTTTCCCGGACACAGGCCCTGAGTTCCCCTCCTTTGCCTGGCCCATTGACTCATACTCCCCATTTTCCCAGCAGGCTGACCAAGGAAAGGAATAAAAGGACCAAGAAAGGAGAGCCTCTTCCCTATTCCTTCTTCCCTCATTTCACACAGGATGAAAGTCCTGGGAGTGGGACTGGGGAGGGCACCAAATGCGGCTTCAGTTTTTTGTGTACCTAAAGTCCCACAAAGGCATCCTTTGTATTCCTAAAGACCCCACCCATTTGGAAGTGTGTGTGTGTGTGTGTGTGTGAGAGAGAGAGAGAGAGAGAGAGAGAGAGAGAGAGAGAGAGAGAGAGAGAGAGAGAGATAAAGAGAAAGATAGAGAGAGAGATAAAGAGAGAGAGAGAGAGATAAAGAGAAAGATAGAGAAAGAAATAAAGAAAAAGAGAGGCAGAGACAGAGAGAGAAACAGAGAGAGGGAGAAAGAGAGAGAGAGAGAGAGAGAGAGAGAGAGAGAGAGAGAGAGAGAGAGAGAGAGAGAGAGAGATTTTGTCCTTCCTTACAAGGCTGAAGAAAGAAAACATGAAGAAGGCATAGCAAGGGGGCTCTTTATCCCCTGGTCTGTTGCCCCATATGGGCAGCTATAAAATCTCTGAAAGAGGCTAAATACCTGCCTGAAATAATAAGCTCCAGACCATATGATGTTTGGCTGCTCAGAGATCCAGAGTGGAAGAGAGCAGCAGAAACGGGAGCCAAAAGGCCACTACTGACCCAGCACCAGGGGAGCATCAGAGGGTGGGGCCCAAAGTCAACAAATAGTCATCATTTGCCTCTTCTGTGCAAGGCACTGGAGGATTAAAAAAGAAATAAAGAGAAATGGTAACTGCCATCCTGAGTAAGCCTGTGTTTCCCTACAAAGGTGAAGGGTTTGGGAACGGATATGCCAAGTAAACTTAACACTAAGCAGAATAAGAGGCACCAACAAAAAGGGGAAAGACTTGGTAAGTTGCCTCACTCCTCCTGGCCTCAGTTTCCCCATTTGGGATGAGCTCATTGGCCTAGCTGACTTTCCAGCTCTAAATCTATGGCCCTTAGAACTCCAATATTAGGCAAACCTTCCAAGGATCACAGAATGCTTGACCTGGAATGGGGTCATCTAAAGCACATCTCTCATGTTAGAAGTGGGGAAAATGAGGCCTGAATAGGGAAGTCAAGGGCTTACAAGAAATCAGAGGAAGTCAGGATTTGAACCCAGGAGTCCTCACCCCCCACATTCAGGGCCTCTTTGGATATTACAGAGTCCTTTGCCTGCTTATAAAGAGTCTATCATATTGAGATTTTGTAGGGCCTAGGGTAGGCAGCAATCTCTCAAAGAGGGCATCTGGTAGGTTTGTGGCTAACAAAACCAGGTTTCAGCCTTCCCCAGCATGCCTGCCTCCCTCCAGCAACAGGAAGAGCTTTGGGACCATTGTCAAATCCTGGAAAACAGTTCATCCAGTTCTCATGCGTTCTAGTTACCTGCGAAGAAATATCCTTCCCTAGATGCTTTAAGGACTTGTGTTTGCACATGGCTAGGTCCCATCCTCTGGCCATAAGGCACAGTGAAAATAGCCTGAGATTTGGTGTCAGACATCCTAGGTTCCAGTCCTATCTCTGATGCTGACTACCTTGTCACCTTGGCCAAGTCATTTCTCCTTGGGCCTCATTTTCCTTGCCATCAATTGAGGGGATTAGATTTGATGGCCCCTAAGAAGATCCTTTCCAGCTTGAGCCCTATGAGCCCATGAGGGAGAGAACACTTTCGCTAGAGCTAGGGGTATCAAGGAAAGCTTTTTAGTGGATGGGGCCCCTGAGCTGAGCCTTGAAGGAAACCATGGATCCAGAAAGTCTGGGGGAAGTGTGGAAGACGTATTTCCAGGTCCCATCCCACACAGCTCCATAGTCTCTTACCAAATGAGGTTATCCTTTGTGACCTTTCCCACCTCCATTGCTCCCCATATGGTCCCTTCCCCAGGCCCAGAAACCAGCTGCCATCTTGGAGCTGGGAGAGCTCCTACATGGAGGACAAGAAGAGGTGGGGCCCACATGCCTATGACATTGACAGAACGTTGTGTTTGGCATCCAAGATGGAACATGGCAGGCATTTTTTCCCCACAGAAATACTGTTCTACTGGATAGTTAGGGTCCCTGGGCACAACCACTGTGTTTGTATTATGGGTAATACAGGCATTTACTGGCCTGCTTGGAAACCATGCAGGCCATTGTTTCTACGGGAAAATGTTTGCCAAGTTCCTAACAACTGACCTATCATGCTAACTTGTGTAACATACTCCATTTGTAAGTAAGCTAGAGATGGAGGAAGAAGGAAGGAATCATTGTCTGAAAGGCCCAAACAAAAGAATCTGGTGACTTGTTAAACCAGGCACCACTGGAGTAAGCAGCTGGGGTTTTGGCTACAAGTGTGCATCATAGCCTACTTGGCTCAGTGTAAAAAGGGAGAAAAATCACATTTGCCTCCAGCTCACACATATTATGGTGCATTCCTGGGAAAGCATCAGGTACCACTCCATAAACCATTTGCAGTCCCAGGTCTCCAGTTCCCTCTTGCCTATTTCTCAACCCACCACTGTAATTTTAGGTTGTAGCTCCTTTTTTTTTTTTTGTTTGCTTTTGGGGATTGCTAAACACCAGGGGTCTCCCAAGGACCCCGTTCACCAGGCCTGTAGCTCACTAACAGATGCCAATCTGAGGCATGCTAAGAAGTGCTATGGTACAATTAGGGGTGAAGGGGTTACTATAACCCATGGAATGGAAAGTCAATCACTCATAGCTCTCGAGGCATAATCCTAGTCTGATACTAGATGAAGACCCTCTGACTACTCTTTAGCTGCTTCCTGCCTACAATTCTCTCATTCATTCATTCAATAAATCAAAAGGCCTACTATGTGCCAGACACTATGCTAAGCCAAAAACATGCCAGCTACTGTGTACAAACAAAATACAAGATAAATGTGGGGAAACTCAGAGGAGGGCACTGGTATTCAAAAGAATTGGGAAAGGATTCTTGGAGAGGGGAGGAGTTTGGTTGGGAGCTGAAGGAAGGGTCAGGAGGAAGATGAAGAGGGAGAACCTTCCAGGTATGGTTGATTCTCAGAATAGAGTGCCCTGTGTGAGGACCAGTATGGAGGTGGGAGGTGCAGGGTCACAGACTAGGTCAGGATGGGGGTGAGGGAGAAGGTAGAAGGTGGAAGAGGGCTGAAGACATCAGGAGGTGCTAGGTTGTGAAGAACTCACAAAATCAAATAGGACTTTATATTTTATATTGAAATATTATATATTTATATTAAATATATATTTGTATAGATTAAATATATTTATATATTATATATAGGGAGCCATTGGAGTTTATTGACTGGGAATGACATGGTCTAGTCACTAGGCCCTAGTGGCTAGAGCTGACCTCAAGGCCAAGAAGGCCTAGGCTCAAACTCTGCCTCTGACAAATATTGATAGAGTCTCTTGGCTCCCCCATGCATGCCTCTAAGGCTCTAAGTTCCTGAGGTATCAACTGGCACTGATGGAAGGAGTTTCCTATCCCTATACACAGGTTTAGGAGTCAGCCCTAGCCCCTTACTATGTGCCAGACAAAAATGAAACAGTGTCTGAGCTTACATTCAGTTCTACGCTTGGTCTGCGCCTTAATATTAGGTCTGCCAGGGCTCTGGGTCATGGTCAGAGCTGTGAGGCCAGTGAATATGCCTAACATTCGGAGGAATGTCTTGTGAAAGACTCAGACACACGAGGAATTTTGGGAATTTTCATTCACACGGGATACTTGCCATTAATACCAGTCTTTGAAAATGTGAACATATGGTTAGAAGCAAGCCCCCAAACTGTGTTTTCTTTCCATCTCCCCCACTCCAGTCCCTCCTTTCAGAAACAAGGAAGCCAAGACTCTGACAGGTTAAGAAGTCAATCAGCAAACGTTTATTCAATATCTTCTTTTGTCAAAGACAAAGCCCCAAACAATCCCAAGAAGTTTACATTGTAACAAGGGAAGGAAAAGGGATAGAGACAAATATAAAAAAGCATGTGTGTGTGTGTGTGTGTGTGCGCGCGCGCTCATCCTTTGTTGCTCAAGAAGACCATGCCATCAGAGAAATGGTGACATGACTTGCACTTGACTTTGTGCAGGTCACACAAAGTAAATGCAAAATAATGTGGTTTTGTGGGGGGAGGGGAAGGCCTCTCCAGGAGTTGTGAAGGAAGCCAGACAGTCTGTGAGTGACCTGTCCAAGGTCACAGGCAGCCTCCAGTCAAGGGCTTTGCCAAGTCGACAGGCTACAAACTCAGGATTTATTAAGAGCCTACAATGTGCCAATCGAGCAAGGATCTTATGCTCTCCTGGGAGTAGATAGGCTCTTTCCCTTTCTTTGCTCTCCCTACAATGGGCAGAGTAGAGAGACTCATTCAGTTCTAGAATCCTGCGTGTGTCCAGAGAATTTCAGAAAAACAGGGCAAGGGGCCTACGGAAAGTGGAATAGACAAGAGTCTGCCTAGCAGGTTTTCACTGGAATTGGGGGCTGTCCCAGAACTGGGAGAGCACCTGGCCATACACCCACTTCAGGAGGCAGGATTTACCTCCCTTTCAAAGGTGCTCTCATGCTGGGTTGGCAGCTGAAGCCTCTTTCAGAGCTGGAAGAATGCTGGACTCAGAGGCAAAAGGTCTCAGGCCTGAATTCCAGCCCCACCCTGGAACCTCCCCCAAGGAAGCATCTATAAAACTCAGCTCTGAAGGAAGCTGGGGTATGGAACCAGAGCCTGGAAGAGCCTCCATCATCAGGCTTGGTTCCACTGTGTTAGGCTTTTTAAGGAAGCCTTGGCCTAGATTGCTCATACTCTCCTGACCTTCAAAAGGCTCCCTACCAGCTAAGAACAGCACGGTGTGTGAGGGAGGACACTGTAGTGCAATGACAGAGGTCCCAACTCCAGTTCTGCCACAGTTACCTGGAGACCTCACCTAGCCTCCTGGGGGACTGGGAGGGAGGCCTAGGGGATCTGTGACCTCTGACTCATCTCAACTTCCTCTAATCCCAGGGCCCCAAGGTGGACTTCTGCAGGCATCTCTTTGTGTTAGTACCTGGTTCATTGACGATGGGCTTTCTTTGCTTGTCTCATTCAAGGAACAGAACTGGCAAAGGAAAAACATCATTTGTTATCTGTTGGGTGTGTGGAGCCCAATGATGAGCTATAAGACTTTCACTTAGGCTCTCCCCAATGAAACAGCACAGGCAGAATGCTTTTTTGGTCAGTGCTTGGTTGGTTTGTTTCAGATAAGTGACTCAATGCTATTCAACGACTTCTGTGGGATTTCCATTCCTGAACTCATTATTCTGTACATGTATTCAAGCTCTAACATAAAAACATCCTGTAAACTTAAGGCTGAGGTGGGCTTTGTTTTCCCTTGGCCATCCAGTTTCTGGCAATGACAACTTCCTGGAAAGGCCGTGAGAGCCAAGCTCAGCACTAGCTACAGTGATATAACTTTGGCCCTGGTCACCTGGAGACATGTGGTGCATTCCAAGGACTTGGACCCCCAGGAAACAAGTAATAACCAGGAAAAGAAAGCACATAATGTACAAGATTTTTTGTATGTAAAGCATAAAAGCAGGCCAATCAGAGGGGCCTGAGGCTTATTTAGTGAAGAGGTACAAGTTCTACCAATTTCAACAGTCCTTCAGAACATACAATCACATAGCCCAGTAACTGACTGCAATAATCAGTCTTGGAAAAAGGCAATCATTCTCCTAATACTCTACTTATGATGTAAGAAACATGGTCTCCATTTCTGGAAAGGTTCAAAAATCCACCCTCCATACATTGACCCTAAAGTGCTAGGTCTTTTACCTGGAAAACTCACGTTTTCAGAACATCTGCTGAGGGTGGGACATACCACCCAACTGAGTTTTTCTTTTTTCTTTTTTTAAATGAGGAGAGCCTTTGCTGTTCAGTTTTTGTGCTAAACTGATCTCACTGTCAAGCAGCTTTTCTCATTTTCCCAACATCTTAAATATCTAGAACAATGTTCATTTGGCCTCAGGTAAATCCTTTAACCCATCAGAGCATGTGAACTATGCCCAATCAGACTGTGGTTTTCATCCTCGGCCAAGTATTCCATTTCCCCTTCTAGCCCAGGTTAAATGATACCCTGCTGACCCATACCTGAAATGACTGGAAATTCACCATAAGCCTGCCTTGTTTTCCTCATGGACCCTAGGACAAAAAGAAGAAAATTAACAGCATTATGCTTTGTTCAGGTGTGAATGCAGGAAGTCAGGCGGGAGATATTCAATGCCCAAAATTAGTCGAGCTTTTCCTGGGCTGTCAATACTGTGAAAACCTGCTGCTTGTACTTGGTCTTAATAGAGGCAGTCCAAACACTAATACAAACTCTGCCACAAGAGCCTCTGACCCAGTACTCAAGCTCCAACCTGGACTTCTGATGGGTAAAGAGAGTTCACCATGTCCAGACCACCCCAGCCCTACCACTCTGCTCTCCAGTGGAAATCCTGCTAAATTCCTACTACGAAGCACATAAACCCATATTATCACTCCTATAAAGGATTTGTCTACCAAGTGCCCTGGAATTTCCCAAACCAAAACATCCCTCTCTGTGCCTGGCCACCACCCTTTTGGATGAACACATCCCCCATGAGACACTAAGTTTTTTCAATTTTGAAAGCTACAGGTTAAATTTCTTACGCATTTAAAAGAAAATTCAGCTGTATTTAACAGTCCTGCAATGTCATGGATTGTCCTCTTTTTCTGTTCTATTACTTAACTGCCCATCTTACTGGGTATTTGTTCAGTTTAGAATAAAAAGAAATTTAAAAAGAAATACTACAAACCTCTTGTATTTGTATTCCCAGCATCTGGGCCAGTGCCTGGCTTAAGGTGGCTGTTCAATAAAGCACAAGGCAGCCCCTCCCTGAAGATGCTTCTGCTCTTAGTAGGGAGAGGCCTGGAGACAAGGTAGGTCATGGGGGTCAGAAGGGGCTGAGCTAGAATTCAAACCCTCAGTCTCTTATCTCCAAGCTTCCCCCTCCCAGCTCTCCTCCACCCCCAGGTAAAAGGCTTGGAATTATCAGTCTAGGTGGTTTATCTCCCCAGTAGAAGGGGAGCCCCTTCATATTCCACTCTGGCCTTTGGATCTTAGCATAGTAGGCTTACTCTCCCCTCTGCCAAGAAGATCTAGAAATTCTGAGAGACTGATTTCCTTTGAAGTCCTTAGCATGACTGTTTAGCTAAGGGAAAAGAGCTAGCTGGGACCCACCTCCCCAAGGCCTAGACCAGATCCTGGCCTCCCAGGGGCCACATGGCTGGGGGCTGGCCTGGCCAGATTCACATTCCTCTGGCTTTCCCTTTCCAAATCAGCCCTGACTGCAGTGCCCTGGAGGCTACATGCCCCACCATTACAAAAGAAAATTATCTAGTCAGAGGGCTGGAGGAGAGTTAGCTGGATCTTAACTTCCCTTGGTTTGTAATCTTGAAGTACGAAGGAGGAAGGGTGGGTAGGGGCCCGAGGAATTCATCATTTTTTCAAACCCAGAAACACAGCCCCAGATTCAGAGTCTGAAGTCTCTCTGCTCTAATTGCACTGAGCTAACCCTGACCTCCCAGAACTCACATCCATGGGCACACCCAATTCTGAAATCAACTTGCTTAAGGTCACTTCTGTAAAATGAAGGCATTGGGCTAAAGCAGGCCTTTTAGAGTCTTTTGGGTCATACACCAACACCCCCCCACCACCCCATCCTTTGGCATTCTGGTGAAGTAAGAGATCCTTCTCAAAGTTTTCTTGTTTTAAGTTCACAATTGAAGGACATGCTCAAATCGGTTGGAGGTTAGTGAAAATAAAGATGTAATTTTTTTTTCCTCTCCAAGTTCATGGATCTCTTAAAATCCATCTAGTCTTCGGAGCAAATGTTAAGAGCCCTTGGCCTAGAGGATCTTAAAGGGGTCTTCCTGGGCAGTGTTCTGTGGTCCAAGGGCACAATCCACATCCAGGGCATGTCAAAGTATGTTGCCACAGCCCATTCCGAGCCTTGGCCAGTCAGTTTCCAGGGCACAAATTCTCCTAAGCCCACTCTGTCCAGAGTCCCAGCATGACTGGCTACCATGCTGACCAGAAAATGACTGCTTCATGATTTCCCTTTGCTGGAGTTCCTAACACACACCTCTCCCTTTCTCTCCCTCCCAGCTTAAAGAGTTTGTGCTTAAGAGCTCTAGCAGGGGGCATTCACTCCCAGACCCCCATTTAACCAAACTACACAATAGCAAACAGGCAGTAAGTGACTGTGTAGGAGAAATCAGCTGCCTGTTGTTGGCAAGGACCCTTTCTTCTCCAGCTGAATGCTGCTCCAATCAGTGGGTCTTTCACCCTCCCAGCCCCAAAGTGGGGGTGTAATTATCTCTGTTATTCAAGGCTGGACTGGATGCCCAGGAAAATGACTGGATTTGGCAAAATGGATTTCAGGCTCATAGACTTTAGGACCAGGAGTGACCTTAGAGGGCATTTCCTCCCACTCCCTCATTTTACAGAGGAGAGAATCAAGGACCCTGGGCAGTGACAAGTCTCAGCTGACCCAAAACCCTCTTCTCCAGACTGAGGTTTGGGGTGCTTCTGGAACTCTCAAGGGGCAGTATATAGTAGTACAGAAGCCCAGAGACTAGGTGTGAATTACCCAAGTTACCAAATTATGGGAGGGTTGGGATCCAGATCTAGGGCCCCTGCTGACTCCCCATTAGCTCTTTCTCCCAGTTCATGATCCATTTATCCTGTCGATCCCTTGCTAAGATCACAACATTTAGAGCTAGAAGATATCTTAAAGATCACCAAAGCACAACCCTTGAATGTTCCAGATAAACAAACTGAGGTGTAGAGAAGAAAGCCACTTCAATTCACTATGCTCCAGCTATGGGCAGTCTTGACTAAAACTAAACTGCAGTGGTGGAAGGTGCTCCTGGGAGCATTTGGAGTTAATTATCCCAGTGAAATCACAGGTCCTGGTCTAGCTTTCAAGTCCTTGGAGGGCAGTGCAGCTGTTTTCAGAGATCAGCTGTCCAGCCAGAGAGAGACATGACTTTTCTAGGACAGATACTAGGTCTGTGGGCTTTGCCTTCTGAAAAAAGCCTAGAAAAATCATGATTCAGAAGAGGTGTAATTAAACTGCTTTTAAAATAGAAGACATAAAGTAGCGATATTCACCACCAGGAAATGGAATCAGGTAGGTTTGGTTATGGTTTAGACTCTGTAAGGATAGGATACAATGCCTTTTTTTCTCCTCAAAGGCTATGAGATGGGGCACCCTGTGCTCCGGGACCCAAGGCCCTCTGGGCAGGATTGTGAAGGCACCATGAGAATAGGGTAGGAGAGAAAGGGGGCTACACAAGGGGGTGCTGGAGTCATCTGGGTCTCATCCATAGGGTCTTTGACGGGAAGGATCTGAGGAGCACCAGGGCCTTTGAGTTCAAGCACCATAGGGGCTGGGAAGAAAGGGCTACCCTCTAGCATCCTGGTTTTTTAGGCAGGAAAGGGGCAATCCCAAGCCTGAGTACCACGTGTGGCCTGGGGAAAGGGGCTTCTACTACCACGTGGCCTCTCTGGGGTGGGGAAGAAAGAGGGACTCAAAGCATCATGTGGCTTCCCTCCTGGGTAACGGAATTAAGGGTCAGGGCACCATGTGTGACCTCCCTCCTTGGGAAAGAGGATGTGGGGCTCAGATCAGTATGAGGCCTCCTCTTTGAAAAAGGGGGTGAGGGACCTGGAGCCCCACCTGGCCTCCTTCCTCGGTAAAGGAGATCGGTGGCACGGGGCACCAGTGCCCTCTCTGAGAAAGAGGCAGAGGGGCTCAGGGCACCACATGGCCTTCCTCTTGGGGAAAGGGCCGAAAACTTTCCGACCTCGGCCCCATGTGCGTGCGCCCTCCCAGGTTAGACTCCTAGGGCCTGGTGCAGGCTGGGTCATGCTGCGGGCCACCTTCCCCCTCCACTCTGTACCATGCCCCCGTGCCCTCTCTGGCTTCTCCCGGGAGCTGAAGCCCACTTAAAGTCGTTGGAGGGGGAGCGCTTCACTAGGAAAACAGGGATGGCAGGAGGGAGGCCAGAGGGGCCTGGGACAGCAGGGCTGAACCCAATTACTCACCAGTAAGACCCTGGGCGGAAAAGGGGGGCAGGGGGCCCCCTGGACTCCACCCCGCCCGCCCAGAGCCTGCCCCTGAAAAGCGTCCGGTGCCTTAGAGACGTGGTGGCCGTGCGCCCAGGCGCGCCAGAGTGCCCAGAGGAGCCAGCTGCGCGCATCTGGCCCAGAGGCTGCAAAGGCGCCCGGGCGGGGCCCAGCGGAAGCCCCCTCCCTTCCCAGCTCCGCCTCCCAAAGGCCCCCGCCCTGGCCCCCGGGACTTTGTACTGACTTTCCAAAACTCCTGCCGGCCCCAGTCCCGAACTGAGCGCCCGAAACTAACTCTCGCTTGCCCCCTGCTGTCCGTGGCCTTCAGTGACACCGCCACCCCTCTCGCTGCTCTCCCCGCTAAGCTGGGCTAGCCAGGGCTCACAGAGGCCTGGGAGGGGTGTGGCTCCCATCTCCACCAAAGGATTCCTGTGGCTTTGGGGACCTCGGATCCTAGTGTTTGGAGCCCGAAGGGACCATGGAGAGCAGCCGGCTCAAACCTTCTGGTGGCAGAAGGGGAAATGGTTTACCCAGGGTTGCCCATCCTGAAAGGGGCTGAGCAGGACTCACAGTTCCAGCACTATTTCTGAAGCTTGGATCGGGTTTGGCCTGAGGCAGGGCCAGCCTGACTTTCCGATTTCGCACTCCCTTCTCCCAAAACTTCCCTATGGCCACCATGGGAATCGGGTTCTGCTGTATTCTCAGAATTCTGTCCGGACAGACATGCAATCAAAAACCCTGTTCTCCCAAAGCAATTTCAGTTCAAACAATTCAGTTAAATGTAGAAAGCATTTTAGCAAGGGTCTATTGTGTGTAAGGCTCTGTAAATAACAAATACAAATTCAATTAAGTAAAAGAGCCTAATTCTGGGTTCAGTTTCCTCATCTGTAAAATGAGGGAGATTTGGGCTGGATTACTCCTGAGACCCTTGCCCTGAATTTCTGATCCTAAACTTTGAAGAGGGAAGGAGACCTAACAACTGGGAAATTAGGGACGGGTTTTAAGACATCAGAAAGCAGGTGGGAGGCTGGTGCAGCTTATCTTAATAGAAGAAGTTGACATTTTTTCCCCTAATCATGTCTCTCCTCCTAACCCTCTCCTTTCCAGCTGCTGGATTAGTCACCACCATATGACTACTCAAAGTTACAGGAGCTTCTTTTCTTATCCATCCATCCATCTATCCATCTGTCTATCTATCTATCTCTATATATTTGTATTTCAATATAATTATTTTTAATTTGTAATCCTACATATTTTATTTTATACACTTCAAAACCTAATTCTGAGAGAGGCTCTGTTGGTTTCAGCAGACTGCCAAAGGGAGCCCTCACAACACATCAGCGATGATAACAATGAGCATTTATGTACTGCTTGCTGTGTACCCAGCACTATCCTACCTCAGCTGATCCTTGTAACAGCCTGGGAGGTGGGTGGTATTATTATTCTCATTGTACAGTTGAGGAAACTGAGACACACAGAGGTTACGTGACTATGGCCCAGGGCACACAGCTTGTTGGTATGTTGTGTGTTCGTCCTTCGCTGCCGAAGAAGACCATGCCATCAGAGAAATGATGACATGACTTGCACTTGACTTTGTTTTGAGTGAGGGAGGGCTGTGCAGGTCACCAGCCTCACTTCTCCTCCAGAGCCATCTGAATCCAGTGACCAGATATTCATCAGGATGACTGGAGATGACCCAGGATGAGGCAGTTGGGGTTAAATGACTTGCCCAAGGTCACACAGTTAATGAGTGTCAAGGGTCTGAGGTGAGATTTGAACTCAGGTCCTCCTGACTCCTGCACTGGTGCTCTATCCACTGCACCACCTAGCTGCGCTGTTGGTATGTAAAACTGGGTGGGGAACCCCTGCATTAGGGAAACTTCAGTTAGATGGAAGCTTATTTCCTTTTTACTGTTTGGTGAAAATTTTAATGTAACCACAGGAAGTTGTTGGATAGTATCAATAATAATCACCAATATAAATTATGAAAAGGATCCCTTTGTTGGGGGTGGGATGGGCATTTGTTTGGCTGTTTTTCAGGTGTAGAGGCCTATCGGGCAGCTGCCTTTTCCAAAAAACTTAGGGAAACATTGTTTGATCAAGTATAGGCTTTCCTTGTTCATCAGAATCCAATTCAGTACAAGAACATTAAAGGGCCTACTGTGTGCCCTGCCGTGGACTTGGTGCAGTGGAAAGACAATAAATAAAAATAGACTTCCTTTGTACCTGAGGTATCCCTGACTGATAGTAATCATCACAGCTCTGCTGATTCGGCAGTACCTTGCCAGCCTTACGACATCTCCAGTTGGTCCTAGACTGCCCTGGCAGTCCCAAGAAGGCAATATTTTCTCCCTCCTAGCTCCATTAATTTACTGACCTTCCCCAAGATCAGAACTTGGGGCCAAAGGGGATCAAACCCCATTGGAAGAAGAATCCCAGAATCCAATCGTTCCCAGAGGTTGAGAGACTGGCTCAATGTGAGTGGCAGAGCCAAGATTCAAACCTAGGGTCTCTGACTCTAGACAGAGCAGCTTCTCACTGCCTAATTCTTTTATATGGTGCTACTTTTCTGTGTATTCTGCAAATCCATCCTTGGTTCAGTTGTAGAAAATATATGTATAAATTTACACATAAAAGGTGATACCATAAACAATTAAGAGAGCATAGAATAGTTTATCTGTCAGATTTATGTATAAAGAAAGAATTTAGGATCAAGGAAGATATAGAGAGCATTGCAAAATGTAAAATAGATCATTTTGATTATATTAAATTTAAAAGTTTTTGTACAAACAAAACCAATGCAACCAAAATTATAAGGAAAGTAGAAAACCGGGGGCAAATTTTTGCAAGTATCTCTGATAAAGGCCTCATTTCTCAAATATATAAAGAACCGAGTCCAATTTATAAAAATACAAGTCATTTCCCAATTGATAAATGGTCAAAGGATATGAATAGGCAGTTTTCAGACACAGAAATCAAAGCTATCTATAGTCATGTGAAAAAAAGCTCTAAATCACTATTGATCAGAGAAATGCAAATTAAAACAACTCTGAGGTACCACCTCCCACCTATCAGAGTGGCTAATATGACAAAAAGGGAAAATGTTGGATGTTGGAAGGGATGTGGGAAAACTGGGACTTCAATGCACTATTGGTGGAGTTGTGAACTGATTCAGCCGTTCTGGAGAACAATCTGGAACAATGCCCAAAGGGCCATAAAACTGTGCATACTCTTTGATTCAGCAATACCACTGCCAGGTCTGTTTCCCAAAGACATCCAAAAAAAGGGAAAAGGACCTATATGTACAAAAATATTTATAGCAGCTAAAGCATGCTATTTTTTGCTCTCTTTCATTTTTTCTTTTATTTGAGTTTTCTTGTACAAAATGACATATTTGGAAACGTTATACATAATGGCACATATATAACCTGTATCTGGTTGTTTAACATCTCAGGGAGGGAAGGAGCGGGAGGGAAGGAGCAATAGAATTTGAATCTCAAAACTTTAAATAAAAATGTTTAAAAATGGGAGAGGGAAGAAAAGATATGTATGTATCTACATACAGACACATAGAATATATATAAATACGTACACACATATACACATATATGCATCTACATGTACACATCTATCTTTATTTGTTTTTTTTAAACATAGGAAATCTGCCTGCGAACCTGAAGAAACAATCTCAAAATCTGAAAATCATGGAAAAGAAATATGGTTGGAATGTTCCTGGACTGGTGGTGGTGACATGGGGAAAGAAAACGCACTTTTCCAAGTTGACAAACATTTATTAAGCATGGATTCTGTGTTTGAGCTTAGCACAGCCACTGTACTAAGTTCTGGGAATAGAAATTTGAGTAAAATGAAAGACAATCCCTGCTTCAAGGAGCTTACATTCGAATGGGCAATGATAACATCCAAAACAAACTTGCAGAGGGGTAGAGAAGAAGGTCCAATCCAGGGGACCAGGAGTGAATGGGGCTGAGAGAAGAGGGAAGAGTAAACCTGGGTCTGGAACTTCCTTAAAATGGAGGAAGTCAGAGACCAGACTACAGTAGTGGCCCGTTCTTCTAGGCTGAGAAGGGACTCAAGCACAGTATTGAGCACATAGTAGGTATTGAATAGGCCAGAGACAGTGAGGTGTCTTTCAGGGTGAGAAACCCAGAGAGTCAGGAGCCGAACCTTGGAGGAGTGAAGGTATACTTTTCTAAACAAGAAGGTGAGTTTTTAAACACCAATATTTGTGTTTATTTTAACTTGGAGGAGATGCCAGAAGTGTTTCCAAAGGATAAACCATTTATGCAAACAATTCTGGAATGTCCACATTGGGACAAACATAAAAGTAACACACATTTGCTGTTACTGGCAGCATTGGTAACATTCTTTTTTGGACAAGGACCAGGGTATGGCCTCTTTTTTTCTGAGCAAATGCCCTTGTCTTGCTGGGTATTCAGGGACAAAGTTGCCAACCCAATAGATTGGGAAGGGAATTCAAATATTAAAAACCAGCTTTTTAGAAAGTAAAGGTCAGAATATTCTATTGGAGAAATTGCCTTCTAAAATGCCTGCCTGGAGAATGAAGAAACACAGAGTGTTTGTCTGATGGCGAGCTTTAAGGTCTTGGACTTCTACTTTGACTCCATATAACACAGCCATGACTCATATGTACCATAAAATGCTAGGCTAACACTATGGAATACTGCCTGTAACATTCCGTCCTCTCGCTTTTCCGGCTCACTTGGTATATATAACCCAACAGCTGCTCTAGCTTCTTGGAAGCCTTGTCATGGCATATAATGGCACTTCTATTCCTGAAATCCACAACTGAAACATACTGCAAACATATACAAAGTCATTTATATTGGCCCGTTTCCTCTCAAAGAATCCATCAACTGACAAAGATTTATTGACTGCATACCCCACATCCAACATCTCAGCATTCTGGCCAGTGTTGGCCATATTCTGCACATCAGCTTTCATCTGAGACCATCAACCCTCTTGCAGCTCAACTGACTCATAGCCAGCAGTCCCTCTTTCCCCAAACTCTCTCTTCTCTGTTGGCTCTTGTCACCCCACAGGATCTCCCTTCTCTTCCTTCCTGCCTGTTCCATCTGTCTTCTTTCTTGGCTCTTTCTCCTGTCCCAGGAATGTGGGCACCCTCTTAGGTTTCAGTCATTGGTGTTCTGCTACGCTTTTGTCCTTGGGAAATCTGTAGAAATCTCATCTGCTCTCCTGGCTTTGAAAACATGCTTACTTCCAAGTCTGTCTTTCTCAGTTCTAGCCCCTCATCCCCAGCTGCCTGCTAGCCATTTCCAAATGGAGGTCCTGCCATCAAACTCAACAGTCATCTCAGCCAGAAGCTAATCCATTTCAAAATGCTGTTCATGCTCATTTGCTTGGGGGATTAGACCCTCAGCCTATGAAGTCATTCATTATCAAATCAGTTATTTCTTGATTGGCATGCTATTGAATGGAGGATTTGACTATGAAATGAGAACATGCTAAGGCTGATTAGGAGGACTCTGGGAGAGGTCTGGGCATGAAATCTATTAGGACTTGGCTCTAACCAGGTGTCCCTAAGAGCATCTCACTAATTTGATGTAGGGGAAAGGGCACTGGGAGAACCAGGCAAGCCATATATAAGATGACTTCAGTATAGGAATAGGACCAGGGAGCTCTTATGGAAACAAATACATCATCCCATTGCAAGCTGGCACTCCCTCTGCCACCTTTGAGAATCTTAGAGTTACTTAAAGCACCAGGAGGCTTGACTTGACCAAGATCACACAGCCAGTTTAAGTCTGGGGAAGGACTTGAACTCAGGTCTTCCTGTCTTTGAGCCTGGCTCTCTACCACACTGTCAACTTTGTGCCTCTGTCAAGTAATAGCAGTAGCTAAGCTCAGACTCACTGCAATCAAGTGTTGACTCTGGAGAGCAAAGACAATAATACATACTCCACTATCTCTGTGATGAGGTAGTGGACTGTGGGGGTATAATCTATGTGGTCAGCCTGAGTTGCTTTGGGGGTACCTTAGGCACAACTCCTTTTCTTTGTAACCAGGGAAGGGTAGAGTCTCTAGTAACTGGACATGGCTGAACTGCAAAATGAACAAGGTATTGAGGAAGGGGAAGTGGGGATAAAGGAGAGGAGAGGAAGAGAGACAGGAAAAGAGAGAAAGAGAAAGAGGAGAGGAAAAGAAAGGGGAGAGAGAAAATGAGGAGAAAGAAGACAGGAAGAGAAAGAAGAAGGGAGAGGAGAAAGGAGGAGAGAGGAGAGGAAAAGAGAGGAGGCGAGAAGAAAGGAGAGGGACAGGGAGAAAGGAGAAGAGAGGAAGAGAAAAAGGAAGAGAGGAGAAAAAGAGGAAAGAGAAAAGAAGAGAGAGGAGAGGAAGAAAGAGGATGGGAGAGGGAGGTGGTAAAACTGGAGCTAGACTGATGAGAACATCAATGTAGAGAACTCTGGGTGTGGGAAATGCCCTCCCCTGACTCACATGCACAACTCCTCAATAACTAATTTATCTTGGGCACTAAGTGATTAGTAATCACTAATGGGGAGACAATCAATACTGACAAGTATAAGGAATACACAGAAATACGGAAGGGCCTCTGTGAAATAATTTGTCCCAGGATTACTAGTGTCCCAGTGATTTGTCCCAGGATTACCCAGCTAGTGTGCTTGAGAAGCAGGGTGTGAACCCAGGTCTTTGAGTCTCTGAGGGGCTCTCTATCCCCATTCTTTCACCATGCTACCACCTCCAAAATGACTTTCCTGTTCTTACACATGGGACCTGCCCCTGTCCTCCCAGACTCCCAGGTTTAGCATCTCAGTCTTTTTTCATCAGATACTGGCAACTCATGCCATGTTATGTGCCTGGAATCTCTCCTCTTTTCTTTCCTATTGTTTCCACCCTTAACCACTCTTGCTTGGCTTTCCTCCTAACTGGGGACTTCCTGCCTCCACTCTGGGTTTAGGTTTGTTTGTTTTTTTAACATCAGATCACTTCCAGAATTAATGATGGTAATCAAGGGGTACCCTCCCTCATACCCACTTCACAAAGCATTTGAGGTGGTTTACAAAAGCCCAAGTGCTGCAAAATGGAGAGTCGGAGATGATGGAGGAAGAGCAGAGAGGGCAGATGCCATCAGGAATGTGAAGGAAGCTCAATGCAGCCGCTGGGCATTAAATTTGGCTTGATGTTCCTGGCAGGGCAGGCAGAAAGGGAAACATGCTGACTTACATAGGAGTCATTGTCTGACCAAAGGAAGCATACAAATTCATTTGCAGAAAGAAACGTTTTTCCTGGAAAGCAAAGGAGGTCGTCTGCATGACTTCTTGTACAAAGGGGATTGTGTTGCTGTGTTGGCGAATGTCTTTAGCTATGGTATTACACAAGGTGGATGTCATTCCCATGCACAGTCCTATTGACATTCACTCAAGGTGGAGGAAACACCATTAAATAGGAATCCAGGGAAGATGAGAGGGGAGGGCATGGGAATCACATTTTTCTGGCACTTTGCTTAACAGTCATCTATAGGCTGCTGCGGGATCCAGTGATGAATCAGGAGTCAGGAAAACTTAAGTTCAAATCCAGTCTCAGACACTTCTCAGATGTGTGACTCTGGGCAAGTCCTTCATCTCTGTTTGCCTTAGTTTGCTGAGCTGGGAAATGGGGATAATGTTTAATAGCACCTACCTTGCAGGATTATCGTAAGGATCAAATGTAATAATATTTGTAATGTGCTTAGCCCAGTGCCTGGCACATGGTAGGAGTTATATAAATGCTAATTCCCTTCCCTTTAATAAAGGGATACAAAATGAAGAATTTCAATGACCATAGTGTTAATATGTTCAATGCTACGGGAATGTTTAAATAGTGTTATGCTAATGTAAGGGGAGACAATCAATACTGACAAGTATAAGGAATACACAGAAATACGGAAGGGCCTCTGTGAAATAATGCAGAGTAGGGAAAAAAAAACAACAAAGGTAGAACACTGGAATATACATCCACTTCCACTGGGAAAATTAAGTGAGCTTGGACAGAAAATTCCCATGGGGAGTTATAGTCAAGTGTTCAGATTGAAATTCCTTCATTTACATGTAAATGATCACCAAATAAGTTTAGGAGTGAAGTCCAATATTGTTTTTAATCACACATTGAATGTGCAGTATATGTAATCCCTCCATGGCAGCCAGACTCCCCAGGAAATCCTTTGCTCACTGATGGCTTGGATAGAGCCACTTGGAACAAAAGTGCTGGTGAAAAGAGAGCCCAACATTCTCTGTCCCTCAGGGACGATTCTTTAGAATCTAGAGGATAGTCTCTTGTTGTCTGGGGATGGAGTGGGGTTGTTAACCTACAGATCAATCTTAGCTCTGGGCCCCACTTACTCACTCAGCACTCTACCTTCTTTTGGTTATGATATATTCAGTTAGTGTCAGTCCCTTGACCTTGATGTGTGTCTACTTCTGGAAACACATACTGGAATGATATGTATAGTGTATTTACCTATAGCAAGAAATCAGTAAGTAAATGAAAAGTACTTAATACTAAGGGAAAATGTGTAACAATGTATAACAATAAAAATAAACCATGACAGTCTACCAAGTGGCTGCAAAGTTCAGTTACTTTTTAATCATGTCCAATTCTTTGTGACCCCATTTGGGGTTTTCTTGGCAAAGATATTGGAGTGATTTACCATTTCCTTCTCCAGCTTATTTGACAGATGAGGAAACTGAGGTGAAAAGAGTTATGTGACTTGCCAAGGGTCACACAGCTAGTAAGTGTCTAAAGTCACATTTGAACTCAGATCCTCCTGACTCCAGGGTCACAGCTCCATCCACTGCATCATCTAGTTGCCCAACCCACGACTATCTTAGACCCTAGGAATCCCTCTGGGCCCAAGATCTACCTAGCCTGAAGAATTCTAAGATACAAGAAGTCTGAGCTCTCCCTTGAGCAGGCAAATAAAGGAGTGGCTCACACAGTTCCCACAGGCTAATCAGTGGACACTTTCCCCAAGATTAGTCATTAGCCATAGACCTACAAACTCTGGGCTTTGAGACTTGGTTCACTTGTGATCAATACACACTGCCCCTCTCCACCTCCATTTGCCCCCCAGCACTGGAACAGAAATAGAGTCTGGTACAAACTCCAGCTCAGTAAGTCTGGCATTTGGCAGCTCAGCTCTTTGACTGCTTCTGGGGATGTGTGACCTGGTCCCACTGAAGCTAAACTATGATAGTGTGATGAGTAGAACGAGCTGCTCATTTAGCAAGGAGCCTTGACAATATTGTACCTGACTCTCTCCCTTTCCTCTGACTTTGAGCACCCCCTACTGCCCCCCCCCCCCATACCAGCAGGGCTTGAGCTGGAGAGCTAGGGAAGGAGAATGATGACACCAAGGAGATAATTTCTAATGGTCAGAATGACCCAAAGGCAGAGGATTTGCTGAGTTGCTGGCAAAGGGACAGTCTAGAAGTGCCTCTTCAAAACAAGGGGAAGGGAAGCTAGTAGCTAAGTAGCACCTACTTAGAGGGGCTCATTCCTTCAGTTCTATTGAAAAAGACAACAACGACAGGGCTTTCAAGTACAAGTCAAAGATATAAAGATGAAAAATTCAGGTCGTCACTTTTGAAGAGTTATATTATAGTCTAATGGAGGCGGGGAGTTCAGAACAAGGAGGAGAGACTTGTCTTTCTCTGAGATGGGAGGGAGGAGAAAACGCAATCTCGGGGTAGAGGACACTAGTAGCAGACAGCTGTGGAGTGTCCAGAGCCTTACTTACCACCCTCTCTTCCCCAGCTCCTGAAACAGAGCTCACCTGTGACTTCATATTTGGTGAATGATCCTTCTAGGGAAGTAGGAGGTGAGATCCTTTTTTCTGAGGGTGGATTTGAGGGTTTGAGGAGGAGGGGAGTGAATAAGCCTCACTCCTCTCTTGTCCTTTCCCTTTGGTCTGATTCTTGGAAATAGCCCTGGGAGAAACTGGAAGGGACATGAGACACTATCTTATTCACCTTTTACATTTTACAGATGAGGAAACAGAGACTCCCAGAGATGAAGGGACCTGTCCAGTCCTCTTAAGTCTCCATCTCCAAAAGGTTGGAGAAGGTCTCTGGGCAGAAGGGAAGTTTGTTCTTTATTCCTCAGAGAAAGAGTAAGTCAAGTAAGTAATAATAACCACAGCCTACATGTTTTTAGGGTCTTAAAGTTCCCATCATTCCGAGTGAAGAAGGGAGGGCAAGGGTGACCAGGCAGGTTGAACAGATGATGAAAGTGAAGGCCAAAGGGGTCTGCTAGAGATTGGGGTGTCTAATGGGCAGCAGGAGCACTGTGAGGTGACACGACCCCCCCCCAAAAAAAGAGCTAATTTGAGAAGCATAGTTTCTGTGTCCCTCCGCATAGTAGGGCTTTAATGAAGGCTTGTGGAGGATCATGAGATCCATTCCTTCAGGACTCTACTCTGGTGACAGATTGATGTGGGGACATTCATCAGCTGGGAGTAGTGGGCAGGGATGGTGGACAGACTGGGACTGAGGGGCCCAGGAGTGGGAGGACCGGTTTCGGGTCTGCTTTGGAGGGGGCGCGTTCTCCCTCGGACTATCAGAAAGGCTGTGCTGCGGCGGACGGATCAGTCCAGTGCCGGGGGGCCTAGGTGGTAGAAACACTGTAGCAAAGAGACTTTAGTTGATTTCATTCGGAACCTTCCATTACGAGATCGACCCCAAAGTGCAATGAATGGGACGCCAAGAGCGACCAGCTAGTGGTTTCATAAGCATTTATTATGCACCTATAGTTTTTGCTAGGCGCTGGACAGAGAGGTGGGCTCCCCTCCTGGGAAGATGCCACGAAGGAGGAGATGGGAAGTAGGGGCAGGTGGGGACTGAGGCCCCTGCGCCGTCTCAGGGCCTGCAGCTTCCCCCGTGCTGGGAGGGTCAGGCGCCCCGCAGTGGGCACCGGGTGGCCACCAATCTGCTGAGCGACCTGGGAAACTGGCGTGCCTTCTCTGGGCCGGACAATGGGGAGGGGAGAGGGAAGGCCAGAATCGGACGCCCCGCCCCATGACTCCGCAGAAGCCTCAGTAGGCCCATCTGGAGGCTGGCCAGACCGGGGCTCCAGGGGGGAGGGAAGGAGGCAATTACGACGCCCGAAGTCTCTCCCGACGCCGCTGCCGTAAAGCGCGGCGCCCTGACGCCGACCCCGGCGCTGCGCATGCGCGCCGCGCTCACTTTCCGGCAGAGGCGGGCGGAGGAGGCCGCCGGACCCTGAGTTCGCTGGGGGCGCCGCCATCGCCGCCGCCGTCACCGTCACCATGGTGAAGTTGAGCAAGGAGTCCAAGCAGCGGCTGCAGCAGCTCTTCCGGGGCGGCCAGTTCGCCATCCGCTGGGGCTTCATCCCCCTCGTGCTCTACCTGAGTCAGTGCGCGCCGATGGCGGCGGGCGGGGGCGCGCACACGGGGCGGGGGGAGGGGCGGCCACGGGCGCGCACGCGGGCTCCGGACGCAGCACGCGCCGGAAGCGCGATGACGCCACCGGCACCCAGGTGGGCCCTAGAGGGAGGGGCGAGTTCCACCAGGCCTCGAGCCTTGGTTAGGCGCCTACTGTATGAAAGGGCATAAAAAGGGACACCTCCCCTCCCCCGCCCTTGATGGGTGCAGACCACCCGAGAGAGTGCACGTGACCAGGGCTGCGAGAAATTGGATATGCATTTATTAGGCACCTACTGTATGCTAGCCCCCCCCAAACCAAAACCCCGCCCTCCAGGAGCTTCCACTGGGGCTGGGGGGGCGGGGAACAGGGTGGCAGAGCACTTTAGGAGCCTTCACATCCAGACCTCAGGCCGCCGCTGCCATCCACCCATTGTACAGTTGGGCAAGTCGAGGCACCGGGGCAGGCTGGGTGGGATGGGGCTTGCAATGAATGGAGTGGGTTCTCCAGGCCTCAGTGTCCTCATCTGTAAAACTAGGGAGTCGGACCCAGGGGAAGGCCCCTGGACCCCTGGCTCTGCTACACTTGGACTCCCCTCCCTGGGCCTTCTTGGCTTCTCTTTCGGAAGGACGGTTCTCCTCCCCGAGGCCTGAGTCCTGCCCTTTAGCTGACCACTGGCTCTGACCTCCGACCTCATCCTCCCGGCCGGTCAAGGCTGGCCTCCACCCCCCACCCACAACCTTGGATGAACGAATGAGGCCCCTTTCCACCTGGCCCTGCAGGTGGGAGGCTGGGGCTCTAGTGGCCGAGGGAGCCCGAGTGGCCGGGGGAGTCCGGCTGTGCAGGCTGTCCACAGACCCTCCTCGGGCCATGGGCTGCCTGACCCCCTCCCCCCAGTTCTCTTGGGGGTCTCTGGACCCCTCCCGCCCCTCCCCTGCTGTGCGGTCAGCTCTGGTTTAGGGTAACGCCCCCTCTGCAAGGCCCAGCCCGGCCCTCGGGCCCGCCTGTGCTGGGGGGAAGGCCTGTGTCCTGGTCTGCCCTGGTTTGGCCCTGTGCTGGGGCTCCAGGAGCGGGCTCCGACTGGAGCTGGGCTCCTGCACCCTGGGCTCCAAGTTCCCCTGGACTCCAGCACCCTGGGCTCCAATTACCCTTGGACTCCAGCACCCTGGGCTCCTGCACCCTGGACTCCAGCACCCTGGGCTCCTGCACCCTGGGCTCCAAGTACCCCTGGGCTCCTGCACCCTGGGCTCCAAGTACCCCTGGACTCCAGCACCCTGGGCTCCAAGTTCCCCTGGACTCCAGCACCCTGGGCTCCAAGTACCCTTGGACTCCAGTACCCTGGGCTCCAAGTACCCTTGGACTCCAGTACCCTGGACTCCAGCACCCTGGGCTCCTGCACCCTGGGCTCCAAGTACCCCTGGGCTCCTGCACCCTGGGCTCCAAGTACCCCTGGACTCCAGCACCCTGGGCTCCAAGTACCCCTGGACTCCAGCACCCTGGGCTCCAATTACCCTTGGACTCCAGCACCCTGGGCTCCTGCACCCTGGACTCCAGCACCCTGGGCTCCAGCACCCTGGGCTCCTGCACCCTGGGCTCCAAGTACCCCTGGGCTCCTGCACCCTGGGCTCCAAGTTCCCCTGGACTCCAGCACCCTGGGCTCCTGCACCCTGGGCTCCAAGGACCCCTGGGCTCCTGCACCCTGGGCTCCAAGTACCTCTGGACTCCAGCACCCTAGGCTCCTGCACCCTGGGCTCCAAGTACCCCTGGGCTCCTGCACCCTGGGCTCCAAGTACCCCTGGACTCCAGCATCCTGGGCTTCAGCACCCTGGGCAGCCTCGCTGACCAGGAGCCGCCCGGCCTGCCCCATGTGAATCAGACTGAGGGATTTGGGGCCTTTCACACTCTGGGATGAAAACAGCCTTTCTTGCTTCCCTGTCCGGCCCTGCTGCGCCGAAGGGGGCTGACAGACGGTGATGCGGGTTCCCCCTCCCCCCATTCATCTCTGCCCTGTCCTTTGCCGGACACTTCCCGAGGTGCCTTTTGTCTCCCGAGCCTTGGGCGGGGGTGATCGGGCTTAACCTGGTAGGGGCGCAGCCCCGTGGGGCTCAGTCATCTGCTTAGTAACCGGAGAAGTGTGTGAATCTTCCCCTCGTCGTGGATAATCCGACGGGAGACGCTGTTTTGTTCATTTCCTCATCATAAGAAAGAGAAGGCAGGATGGAGGCTCGGGAGCCGTGGATGCCCTCCCAGCTTCCCCACGTTCCGTTAGCCGGGCAGGGCGCTCGCGGAGGCTGGACTCCTGGCTTTAGCTCTTGTAACCGCACAGTATATCGAAGGCGGGATCTTTAATGTCTGTATTTTTTCCTAGCCCCTTTACATCAGTTAATTGAAGCCCACTTTTATTTTCTCGGTGTTTCTGGGAAGTAATTACTGAGTGATGTTTGCAGCCCTGCCGACAGTCTAAGGGACCGAAGAGAGCCCGGGTAGTAGAGACATTTTGGCTGCTTTCTAGGTCAGGTTAAAAGAAGTCACCTTTGTTGTAAATGGGATTAGTGGCCAGAAGTGTGATTTATCAGGAAAGAGTGAATGTTCTCATAGTGGAGTCTGGGGACCCTTTCAGGGGGTCCTCAAGGTCCAGTTTTGGTGATATTTTAATTTCTGCTTTGGCAGATATGGCGATATAACCACATAAAACGCTCCCTCAGGCATTCCCAGTTTTTAAGAGTGTAAGGGGATCCTGAGACCAGATATTTTTTGAGAACTACTGGTACGGAACTCCCACCCTCCCCCACTCCCCCAGGGCTGACCCACACCTTCTCTAGTCTTCGTGGCCTGGGGTGGCTGACACTGTGTCAGAGGCAGGTCCCTTGGTGATGCCTCTGTTTATTGTAAAAGCTTTTTTTATTTAGGACTTTACTATTTATGTGGGATCTTCTTCTTTTCAGGATTTAGGAGAGGAGCAGATCCTGGGATGCCTGAGCCAACTGTTTTGAGGTACAGTATTTACAGATTCATAAGCATTTAATTGTAGAAGATTAAAAATCTTACACAGAAAAAACAAACCCAAGGGTTTGAGCTGCCCTCCCTCTGGCCCCAGAGCCCAGCTCGGGGTTATCAGATGCCTTAGAAAACAATGCGTTTGCTTCAGCTGCTGATCTGAGAGACAGACTCATCCAGCAGGGCAGGGTGGGATGCTGCAAAGCTCTCCGTCTGTTGCCAGGTGCCTGCTCCCTCTCTGCTGCCCCCCATCTTCTGCCTTCTGTTGAACTCCTCCTCAGAATTCCGGGGGCTGCTGGGTTTAGCCCTTCTCCATGGTGAAGGAGGGCTTCTTGTCATCTGACAGCTCCCCCCAACATATACACATACGAATTTACACACACATCACAAGAGAACTTTTTTAAAAAACAGATTTTTATTGAACTCTTTTATTGGTATATCACCTAGACTTCTGCCTTCATCTGTTTCTTTCTCCCTTCCCTGAGAGTCATCCCAATGACAGATAATTTTTTTTAAAGAAAATGAAATAAATGAAATTTCCACAAAATTGATCATCACATTGACCAGTGACCTTCTAATTGTCAAATTTCATAGCCTTTCAGGCAGTATAGCCTCAGTGAGTCATATAGTTTGCCTGTGAAACCGTTTACTCATCTGTAAAAATAGGGGATTCAACTCACTGACGCTGGAATGTCTTTGTAGCTCTAAGAACACATGGTTTCTTGACTTTTCTGCTTGTTTCACAATGTGGACAGTTACTTCATATCCTTCACAGGTCCACTGGGCTTCCTACTGGACATCTCTTTGAATTTCCTTTGTTTTTAAGCTCAGAATCTCAGGACTTGCTTCCCATCCCCCAAGTCATTTGCTTCCTGCCTTCCCAGTTTCGGTTATAATTCTTGCAGTTGTGGGGCCTGAAGACCTGACAATTAGATCTCTTCAATAATGGCTTTCTTACTGGTCCCTATTGCTCCGGGGATAAAGTTTAAGCCACTTGACTTGGCATTCAGGGCCCTGCTGCATTTCCAGGCTTTGTGATGGCAAATGATCCACCCATCCTGTGCTTCCCTTTCCCATCCACATTCTAGCTTTTTTGCTTGCTCTGTGCAATTGTAGACCCCTCATTGAATAGTTTGCCTCCTTAGCCATGTTTTTGTGCGTTACTTACTTTTGCCTTCTCCAGCAAGATCCTAAGTATCTTGGTGATTGATGTTTTGTGGTGTGGGATTGGCTGCTACACACACACACACACACACACACACACACACACACACACACACACACACACACACACACACACACACACACACTCTCACTCTCACTCTCTCTCTCTCTCTCTCTTTCTCTCACTTTCTCTCATTGTTAGTGGCTGCCTCTTTGAATGAGCTGAGGAGTCTCAGTAAAGATGACCCCCTGGCCCCTGAACCCCCCTCTCTCCGCCTTAGGCCAGGCTGGTAATTTTGAGTCTCTCTTGCAGCTGTCCCTGAGAGACAGAGAATAGATTGAGCCTAAAAGTCAGGCTGCTTTTTTTTTTTTTCACACTGCTGAGAGGTGGCAGGAGCCCTGTTTTTGCACATCTGCTAACTCATTTGCTTAGAAGAAAGTGCGTGTGTGATCGCAGTGGTGGTCTGTTATTTTAATACAGACTTGTGAGCTTTTGTTTCATTCTGGCCCTGGCCAGCCCAGCCACCCTCCGTGTGTTCAGTCACACAGGGGCCTGCCTGGGCCTGCATGTGGGGATCAGTAAACCTGGCCTCTGGATGGGCCAGAGAGACCCCGAGTACACGCCTCCGTCACCAATCCTGGATGTCACTGGTCGTCTCATTAGTCCTTTGGACTGTATCAAGTAGCTGCTAGTTCTTGACAAAGTTACTTGAAAATCTCTTATGGGCCAATGGGGGTTATTCATGAATTTGGGGGAACTTTATTGGGGAGGAGGGAACCACTGAGTTGATACCACAAAGAATGTTAAGCCAGTCAAGTAATTGATTTCCTCTTCCCCTGGCCCCAGTGTTTTTGATAGAGTTGATATGATGATTTACCTGATCCTTATGTCTAATTAACAATTAGCTGTTAATAATTAATCTACTTACATCATCCTGTGAAATCTATGTAGCTACACTGACCGTGGGCTACCTCCGTGCACCCAATTTCCTGGTGGTCCTCTGGGATTGGGAGATTCTCTCCTTTCTGTCCTAGATGATGAGATTTGTGCTCTAGCAGTGCTAAGTCCCTTGGAGCGTTGGGCCTGTTTGACTCCGGGTCAGAGCTGGCCCTGCTCCCTTCTGCCCCTCCCTTGTATCTCGCCCCTGCTCAGCCACACTCAATCCCACCCTCTCTGTCACAGAGCAAGTTTTCTGATACTTTTCGTATTTTAGGATTGTAGGTTAAGGGGCAAAGACAGGATTCATTCTTGAGCCCTTGGCCAGTTGCTCTAGGGGGGTCACTCCCATGGTTAATTACATTTTTCTTTTAGAAGAAGATGACTTGGAAGAGGGCAGCACTAAATCTAAATGCATTAAAGTCTAACTGTGGAATTTCTAGGACTGTGGTAGGATGGTAGTTGGGGTTGGTGTGGAAGCCGCCTCAAGTGATCCCACTATTTATTCTTGGGCAGGTGGGGGCAGTTTTGTCATTTGGGGCCTCTTTGCTTTTTTGCTGTTGCCTTTAAAAATGTACAAAAGCAAAATTCATTTAATTTTTATTTTTATAGCTAATCTTAGTGAGTCTTCATTGTGTGTGTGTGTGTGAGAGAGAGAGAGAGAGAGAGAGACTTTGTGCTGAGTTTTCTCTGGGGTTTGGAGACACAGCTATTGGGGGAGACCTTAGTACATGTGAAAAAAATAAGGGAAGTAAAGTATGCAAAATTACTTGGGGATTTTTAAGGGGGTTTTAATACCATTTACAATGAAAATAGAAATAAGATTAGTTGTCTCCAGGTACCAGCAAAATCCCTTTTTAATAAACTCCACAGGATGTCAGAACAGTTGGTTGTATCTCATTAAACTGAACAGTGTTAGAAATCACGTTTTTCAGACTGCAGGGCAAAGCTCACTTGTCCCCCCTCACCTCCCAGGCCCCGACCTTTTTCTTTGTTTAGTATACTTAGATGGTTTAAGGTTTTAGATTGTTTCTTCAAATGGCAGAGGGAAAGGTTACAGGTCATTGCTGCTTAATGACAGGACAAAAGAATCTTAACAGGTTAGTTTAAACTGTTCTGCTACCTAAATAAAGTTAGGTCCTTTACCTTGAGAATTACTGGAATTTGAGACCAAACTTGGAGAAACTGCAAGTACTTACTGCCCTGTTTTTGCCAGATAAACAGAGTTCTCTTTCTGTAGCCTGTGCTGGGGACGTGGAAATAATTTTATGAATCAGAATAGCGCTTAATGTTTTGGAATTCTTTTGCAAGGAGATTTTAACTGTGGGTGGGTTCTTGATATCACTTTTTAGATTTTAAAAAAAGAGGAAAATGATGTTGGTGAATTCATCTGTGTTAGAAGAATTTTATAATTTGTTGAGGGGTAGGTACAAGTGGTGTAACAATGAAAATGATTTGATTTTAAAATTTCAAAGTCTTATCAGAGACTGATTTGGTCCATGATTCTGAATAAGCAGGTTGGCTGCCGGAGTGACAGCCACCTAGCAGGGCTGGCAGGCGAGCCCAAGCCCATCCTCTGAGAAGCTCGGTGAGAAATGATTGAAAGTAATTGTCCGTCAGGCTTGGGGCTCTTTGAGGGTGCTAATGACGCTCTCAGAGGCCATGGTAATTTACTTTGGGGAGGGAGGCCCTTATTCTCTTTTAGCCTCAAGCTCGAAAAACCCAAATTGATTTGGCCTCAGAGAAATGTTCATTTCGAGCCCGGATGGGGTCATCTGTCCTTTGTGGGTTGGCAGGCCTTTATTTGTCGGGGAGGGAAGACAGTCCCCAAGCTGCTCAGCTCAGAGGCAGGTAGAGGACTCCAGAAGGGTTCGATTCACTGATGCATCAGCAAGTATTTATGGAGTGGCTACTGAGGTGCTGCTGAGGGCGGCTTGGCCCCAGGTGTCCGCATTTCCCGGGCTCAGCAGCCTCCTTTCTTCCCCCTCATGGGCAAAGACTCTGACAGCATGGGGCAGAGATGGGGCTGGGATGTGGCTGGGCTGAGGTGATTGCCGAGCTCTTCAGCAGCTTTATGTTTGTTTACCACGGTAATTTGTTTAAAGTGGTTAAACGACCTTTCTGGAGGCAGCATTCTGTACCTGGGGCTTGGCTCTCAGCCAGGCCAGTCTGCCTTTTCCTAAACCAGGTTTTATTTTACTCTTACTTGGCTTTCAAACAAAGCTCCTAGTTTTAATTTGTGACCTTCATGACACTATTTCAATAAACTAGGTTTAGAAATTTTATTTTTTGTTTGTATTTAATTTATTTTTTCCTCTCCACAAACATTTTAGCTTGCTTTGGGGATGAAAGACTATTTGTACATCTGGATTGGAAGCAATCAGTGGACAAGAGAAAACTGCCGGTGTGCACTTTGGCCAGGATCACGAAGTGAAACTCATCGTTCGGATGCCCCTGGGGTCTTATTTCACGCGTGTATATGGCAAAATAGTTCTTCTAATTAATTCTTGGGGACAGAATGTATCAAAATAAATAACTTAAACCATGATTTATTGTCAGTCTTTTAAAATTCAATATAATGAAACAGTAAGGAATGCATAAAATGATAAAACATTTACATGAATATTTGTTTAAAATGGGACATATAAGACTATAATATATGTACATTTCTGATGTCAGAAATTCCAAGTATCATCTTAGGAGAAGACTCAGGCCAAAAATGTAACATTTTTTTTTTGTTGGTCACTTTTGTTTTTTATATCATTTGAATTCCAGCATCCTCTCCCCTGTTCCCTCCAGAGAACTGTCCTATGTAACAAATTATATTTTTGAAGGAAAAAAAAAGCAGTGAACCACACCAATTTATTAAAAAAATTCTGAAAATATATGCAGTATTTGGCAACTGTGGACATTTACCTCTGCCAGAAAGGGGGCTGGGGATAGTCTATAGATGCTTTTTAAAAAAAAAAAAAAATCTTTTTACCCCAATTTGTTTTGAGTTCCAAATTTTATTTCTCCCTTCTTTCTGAAATGGTAAGCAGTGTGATATAGGTTATACGTTAGCAATCATATGAAACATTTCCATATTGGTCATTTTGTGCAAGAAGACGAAAGTGAAAAACAGTGTACTCGGTTCTGTGTTGAGACAACATCAGTTCTTCCCCCTGAGGGCAGAGATCATGTTTCATTGGTACTTTGGAATTGTCTTGGATCATTGCGCTGCTTGAGAATAGCGAAGCCATTTACAGTTCTTCGTCATACACAATGTTACTATTACTACGTACCGTATTCTCTGGGTTTTGCTCACTTTGTATGTATCAGGTTCATGTAAGTCCAGGTTTTTCTGAAATCATCCTGCTTGCTATTTGTTCAGCCATTTCCCAATTGTTGGGCATTCCCTCAGTGTCCACTTCTTGGCCACCAAAAAAGCTGCTATATGTATTTTTGTACATATGGTTTCTTTTCCCTTTTTAAAATCTCTTGCAGTTTTATAGCCCTTTGGGCAATAGTTCCAAATTACTCTCCAGAATGGTTGGATCACTTCACAAAGGTCATATACTTTTTTAATTTTGTGAATATTTATTGCATGCCCACTATGTACAGGGTAGAAGAAGCAAGAACGAATTAGATTTGCCATCAAGGAGAGAAAAATTGTACCTTTTCTCTCTGTTAAGTTTTCCTTCTAGGTGGCTGCTTCTTGGAGCTAAAACGTTGAACGTTGTTGCTGAAATCCTTAACTCCATAGTTTCTCTGATAAGCTAGTTAGAATCCACTCCATTTGGAGAGGATTACAGTAGCAGCTCCCAGAATCCGAGTTTCCTCCTCCTCTCTGCGTAGCAGTCCAGGGCTGTGGGGATGCTAGCCCAGCTCCTCCCAAACACCTTTTGGTGGTGATGACTGATTTCCCATTGATCTGGGAAGCCGTAGTGGTCTTTGGTCGCCTGGAGCTGTTGGAAAGAAGCTGGATTTCGAATCAGATTCTTAATGTCATCAGATTCTTAATGAGCTGTACTCCAGAAACTCAGAAGCTGCTGGTTTGTAATGGAGACCTCACTTTCTAATAAAACCACATTCTAGATCTTTTTGTTCTTGACCTTTGGACATAGTGGTGAAATCTGTAGACCTTGCAGAAGAATTTTTAAAAAAAGCCAAAATTAAATATATAGGTTTACAAAAGAAACCAATTATATTAAAGAAAAGTTGCTTCTGAGTTCAAAGATTCCCTGCAATCTGTCCATATAGACTCTAGATTAAGAACTCCTGTTCTAATGATGGTTAGCCTCCCTGACTAGAAAAATGATGTAAAATGTAATTTAGCATTAAGAGCACTTCAAGCTCTGGGATCTTACGGCCTCAGCCCTTTTGTGCCCAAATCTCCTGTGATGTCAGCCCTGCCTGGGACAGCTGAGCATCTGGGAGAGGGGGGGAGCAACCCTAGCTCCAAGGGGTGTGTGTGTGTGTGTGTACACTAGGGTTTCTGTGATGGGAGCAAGACCAATTCAACCATTCTTGTGCGTTTGTAAGCTAAAGCCAGAGTTGCTTGAAGGGGCACTAGAATACCCACAGAGGGATCTGGGTCATTGGGGTACTAGGGGTCACAGTGTATAGCACACTGGGCCTGGAGGCAGGAAGACCTGAGTTTAAATCCTTTCTCAGACATAATACCAACTGTGTGACCACGGGCAAGTCACCTAACCTGCTTGCCTCAGTTTCCTCATCTGTAAAATGGGGGAGGGGGTCATAATAGCACCTTCTAGGGTGATTATGAGTACCAAATGAGATAATTGTAAAACATTTGGTATAGTGCCTGGCCCACATTAATTGTCACATAAATGTTAGCTACTATTGTTACTACACTGTGTCATCCTGGGCAAGTCACTTAACCTTCTTTGCCTCAGTTTCCTCATTTGTAAAATGGAGGTCTTAGTAGCCCCTCTCGGGATTGCTGGGAGGACCACATGAGATAATAACTATAAAGCATTGAGCACAATGCCTGTTACACAGTAAGTGCTATATTGATGCCATCTGTTATAATTGGCCATTGGGTCCAGAGATAATGGAGCCTTGCAGAATAGTGGCTTCTGCTTTCCCAGTCCAAGAAGGGAAAACCTGTAGTGCCTGTGACTTGTGACTTTGGACAGTGGTAATACCTTGTAAAACTTTGTTTTTTCAGTTTTCATTCTAATACAGGAATTGGCCTGATTAATTTTGGAAGATAGAATTCCTTGGTGAAAATTAAGATCCCAAGCCAGTGCTGAAGGGATCCAGGTAATTGGGCCCTAGTTAGTTCCTAACTAATTTAAGATTTTGAGATATTGAATATTAAAGTGGGTGAACGGACCTCAACTTTCTTCCTATAGCTTAGACCGACATTTATGACTACCATGAAGGTCTTCCTTTCTTTGAACTTAAAATATATCTTCATAGTGTGGGACTCCCATTTCCCTTAAGTGTTGATTTCTCCGCCATTGAGATTGAGAGTCATAGAGCTCTGTTTTGTAATGTAATTAAGGTCTCAAAGAATGGAATTCTTGTCTCAAAGACCTCAGGAAAGACTGAGACTGAAAGTTCATCCCCCTCTTTATGGGGCTTAGAATGGGGGCCAGAGCAGGGATGGGACTTGTCCATGGTCATGTGGGGAGTATGAGTTAGGGCTGCCACTGGAAACATTTCCCTAACTCCCAACCCAAGGCTTTTTGTGTTATTGTTGCATTCTCTATTCCTGAAAACCATTTTAATTAAGCATTTACCAAAATAGCTTTTTATCATCCAGGCCAGATCTGCTCAGAGATGTGACGTTCAGGATTAGAGTGATATAAGACTCCTTGGGACTTTTTTTCCGCATCTAGCTTACCAGAGAATTTTATTTTTCTTTCTTAAACCAAGCATCACATTAATGGCTTGACCCAAGTATTGAGATACAACAGCTTCACAGATGCTGAATCATTTTTGATTCCCTTTTAATGATTCTACCAAGGCTTCCTTTATGGGACAGCCTCATTCCATATATTTCCTTTTTGAGTTAGTGCAACAGATATTTTTCGCTTTTCATTCCAGAGCTGAGGGGTCTATAGCCCCTTGGTCTGCAGGGATCCTCGGCAAGTTTGAAAAGTCCTGGATCATATAGGTAGAGAATGGATTCCATATTCCTTGTTGAGCTGTCTCATGCTTTTTTTGTGATCAGAATATTTTAAGATAAACATTTTTTTCTCCAAAGAAGCAGATGTACACAAGGTTGAACTTGTGCTGTGCCTATGCCTTTCTAAAGAATAACCTTCTCCTTGATCATCTTAGGTATTTTTCATTGCCATGTATTTTTAGGCATTGGCATTGTCAATCAAATTACCATAAAGCAAGGCTATCTTTTCCTCCAGATGTACAATATTATAATTAGGGATTGTGTTCAATGCCAAATTCTTGGCTTCAAATCATATATGTGACTGATTGAAAAGCCCTAACAACTATAAATATAATAATCAAAGATAGTAAAAAAGATAATCTAAAGTCTGTATGTTGATTCTATTGAGGATCCCAGGATAGACTGATAGGACACTAGGTACAACGCCCCTGTGGGCTAGCTCTGGCCTTAAATTATTGTGTTGGTTGAAATAAGACTATTACTCACTAATTTTGCTTTCTGATAACTGAAGAAATCAGATTTTGATTTATTTCTCAAAAATAAAAATAAACCTTCAACAAAGGCTTAGTAATGATATTACGTCATTCTACATAATAATGATCATTAAGATTCTCATTTTTTTTTTTTCTGACTCAATGTGTAGTGAAAGGTCGCCACATCAGAGAGTCTCAGAATTTTAAAAAAAGCTTTTTTGGGGTGACTTGTTTGGCCCATATTGATTACAAAAATTGTCCCTAGAGGTCTGAACTGAAGCATGCTCTCCAATGTGACTCTAGGCATTCAGCATCTATTCAACAGGTCTTAACTCCCAGGGAGTCTAGGGATAGATTTCAAGGGGTCTGAAACTGGATGAGAAAAAAATAATGAATCTTACCTGAAACTGAACTTTAGCATTTTTTTCAGCTGCTTAAAAATGTTTGGAGGAGAAGTCCAGAGGTTTTAGGGGTCTTCCAGAAGGGTCTAAACAAAAATGCTTAAGAGTCCTGCATTTGAGCTTTCCTCAAGAGGAAGTGCCATGACAACCCTGAAACATTTGAAGACCTTCCTGAGGACATTAATAACGAGGGTTTGGAGGTCACTTGCCTCTTAAATGTGTTTCTGTTTGTTACAATGGCTGGTTTGCTGGGCTGTGCATGTGGTTATGTGGGCTGTACGGTTGGAAGCTCAGGATTTCATTTCTTTCCAAACAAAACCCTAGCAGAGGTGTGGTAAGGATTGCTCCTAAAGGGACCAAGCATGTTCCTCACTGAGGCAGAAACCACTAAATGGGTGGGTAAAGGTTGTAAGAAGATCATGTCTGGGCATTAATTTGTCAGCGTGGAATGATCAGAGCAGTGAAATCTCAGGTTTCAAAAGTGGGAATTGCTATCACTCTGACTTGTGGGAATGTGGTTCGTTGGCATACAGTTCCATGGGTTTTTGTCATTCAGAACAAAATCAAAGCTTCCATTGAACATACAGCGGTGACAGAAATAGTGGGGAGTCTTTTAGTTAGCAAATATTTATTGAGGGCCTGCTCAAATGTTTAAAGATCTAGTTCCTTTTTTAATTAGATGTTTGCAGTCATGCATTCTTGACTGGTAGATCAATGAATCAGTTAATAAGCATTTTTACAGACCTTTCTCTTGTCGTCTTCTCATTTCGGTGTTCAGTGTAGCCTGAGTGTGGTGTCAGCCCCACCATGGGAGCCCTGCAGCCCCAAACCTCCCTTCTCTAGTCTAGTGTACGCACTCCGATCTGCGCTCACAGTGGCAGGTCTGGGAGTGCAGCTGACCTCAGCTACTGGAACCATGGAGCTCAGCTTGCCACTCACAATTCTAGGATTAACTGGTAGAAGGGGAACACCCTTCTGCTTCCCATCACTGAACCTCCTGAGCACCAAATGGCACGCTTCCCATGTCAGTCAACATGGTGCCACTACCATGAAGCATTTATTTACTCCATTGTAAGACAAAAGCAAGAATCCTAATGCTTACTCAGTAGAAGGTAAGAGAAGGAATAGGAACATTTAAACCTGAGTTCTGCTCTTCCACCAATGCAGGCAGTGTCCATGAACACACACTTATAGAAACCTAGTAGGGAGATGCATAAATGGGGAAATCCATGTGTCTAAGGGCATCTCAGAGTGCTAGACAGGTCCTTGGTCTGGACATGCTGGATGTCCTTGGTCTCTTCAGGAACAATTCCCACCACACCTCCACCAGCTGCTCCTCTAGTCCTCACTCCTTTCCTGCTGGGCAAAATTGCTCTCCAGTCAATGTGGAAATGACAGTCCCTTTCAGCTCACAGCCACCTGAAATAGGAAGCCGACAAAGGACATCCCCAATTTTAGCAGCATATCAGATTTGTACTTGTTCAATGACAAGCAGAGAACTACAAAGCTCTTCAGATTGTCAGGGGATTCTGCTTTGTCTGATATGTCAAGCCAAGTCTCTTCTCCCAGCAGAACAGATGCAAAACCTGTCTTTCCCCCTATGATTTTCAAACTGGGAAGTGCAAGAGTGGGTAGCCAGGTACTTGTGAAGGATTGTAGATGGCACAAGTGAACACTGAGCTCAACACAGGGGTCAATTCTCCTCCAACGGGCACAGCAACTGAAAAGTTCCTCCAGCTGACCAGCCTTTCTCCAGCCAATCAGCAGAACAAGCCCTGCCTTCTGGTCACTGGGCTCCCCTCTTCCTCCCTTCCTATTTCTCTTCCTCTTCCCCCTCTCCTCCTTTTCCTTCTTCTCTCTTTCTCTGCCTCTAATCAGAGCCTCCTGCAGCTTGGTGATTTGTCTTTACCTTAAATCCACCTTTATGTTGGTATGAACTCAAACAAAACTTGATTTAATCTTTCCACAATCTCTACATAGTCATTTCACTTCAAATTTCTCATTTATTCACTAACTATATTGGATGCTATAATTGGTCTGAAACACCCCTCACCCCCCAAAGTATGTGACACACTGTTCCACCAGTGCATAGAGTCCCAGGTAAAGTAGACTAAGTTTAGGGAGCACATGTGGCAAATGGGGTAACTCAGATCCAGGAAATCTTTTTACTGGAGTGCTTATGATATTTCCCTTACATATGGTATAGTTTCTCTGTTAGAGTCTTGAATCTGTTTTTCTCATCATATACAGTTTGTCCGTGAACCCTAAAGTAGATACTGCTGCTGGCCATAATTGTCCTGGGGCACTGTTAGGATGCCAAGAAAAATGTCCAAATTCTCTCATCTTCTGATTTTCATGGAGTCCCCCTCTGGCTTAGTGGGGCACAGAGAGACCAAGGTGGAGGGCAAGGTACTCCTCTTCCCCCTGCCTCACTGAAGGGATACTTTCTCAGGTACTTGGCATAACTTGGCAAAATGCACTCAAATCTTTCAGTTCTAAACTGGTTTATGTCATAGAATAAGATGGAGGTCAAGGTTAAGGTGCTCTCTTCCCTCTTTTTTCGCTTAAAACAATTGATTAAGACAAGATGATCTTTTAGGTCCCTATTGTCAGAATCCTACAATCTCAATTTATTCAGCATTGAATGGCCTGAATGTATCTTTCTGTCCTCTTTGGGGAAAGGGGGTGGGGACAAAGCAATGCTCAGAGGACAATAAAAAACCTTATTGCCCAGTTACAATGTACAGAAAATAGGGACCAAGGAAAGTGAGGAAGGAGACTGTATTATTGTAGAATGGGCCTATTGAGGCAGTCTTTCTGGCTGAGATGCCTGCTGAGGGGACATGAATCCTGAGGGGTCAGGACTGGGACAAGGTGACAGTTAGGGAAGGCCAACCAGGCAGGTAATGTGCGCAGGAAGCCGAGGAGACAGGTCTGATGTGGAAAGGGGGCTTTGGTGAGGGAGAAGCAGAATGGGGCCATATTCTGGGAAGCCTTGGATTCCAGGTTCCAAAGCTTGGATTTCATCCGATGGGCAAGGACTAGCCATGGTAAGATCTGAAAAATTGAACTTGTCTAGGAAAAAGCTACTGGATAACTTATTGGAATTGGAAAAGGCTCTACTCTTGTGTTTGGGAATGATTAGTGGTGGAAAAAATTCTTGTGCTTTCTCTGAAGAAGAATCTATTTCCCTATAATGTATCATTAACATTGAGTACCTTTAATGAAATCAACCTGCAGAAATTTTAGAAGTTTTAAAATTGGTCTTTATGAGTACTAAATTAAAAAAAAAAAGACCCAAAAGTCATGCTGTGAACTTGACCCAGAGTCGGCCCTAAACATATAGAAAGACTTGGTCTCTGCTACATTAATATGTCTCCATTCCACTTCTGCCCTACTGTTTCCATCATTATAAGGTGAACTTGCTTGGAAAAAGGCACTTTTTCATCCAAGAAAATAAGAGGTAGGAAGGGTGGAACCCCCTTTTCCCACCCCAGTAAGTGCTTTTAAGATGATGTTATTTTCTGATGGGTTGATGAGATGTGGAATTGGCATACTTGGTTTGCCTGGCGGTTTTTTCCCCCCATGAATCTGTCAAACAGAGAGAAAGGTATTAATTAATATTGTGAATGTGGGTGGGAATGGTATTTGAATTTCAAATGCTTGGAAGAGAACACCTATGAACTCTTTTCCATAGGAAAGGTCTCTGTAGAACTCTCAGTTAATTTCTTTGAATGCTGAGTTCTCTACATGGAGCTCGTTTTTCTCACTGTAGGAAACAAATGCATATACGATAATCTCCTTTTTTTAGGTTTGTTTATTCGAACTGAGGAAAATTAAAATCTCCTTCTATCTCTCCTGCTTTACTAAGGGTCAGGGAATGCTGGTGGCCTCCAGAAAATGAAGCCAGATCAAATCATAGCATTTCAGTCTTATAGATTTATTACTCTGTCTCTTGGAGACACTTCGGCTAAAGGAGGATGTCTGATGAAGAGTTTAAAAGCCTTTCACTCGGGGTGTTCTGTGTCTGTGTGCTCTCAGATGTATCTTGCAATTTAAATGGTTGATGTCTTTTCTCTTGTTTGCGTAAATTGTGAGGCATAGAGTGTGCTTGAATGGATATTCATTTAAGAGAATTTAATTGGAGATGCACGTCTAATGCACATCTATATTTGTTCTATCTGAAAAAAACAGGCAAATGTGTGATTCTTGCTCAGCCTTTTAGAATTACAAGGTGACGTCAATGTAACCAAGGGCACTAATTATGTCCTAGGTAGCGGTGGCGTTGCCCAGAGAAAAATCTCTCCATAGGCAGCTGCCTCTCACATGTGAGCTGCTGGATAAAGGAGTGGAGGGTGGGTCTTGGGCATACACAGGGCAGGTGGGTGTACTGGGGCACGTGGCCCAAGTCCAAGCCCGGTGGGTCCCTTGATGGAGCTGCAGGAAAGGTTCTTAACTCCTTCAGGGCCATGGCCCCTTTAACCCAAGTCTGGTGAAGCCAAGCGAACCTTCCTCCAAATCATGGTAATCACCTACATTCAGAATGGAAGGAAATACTAAATTTCTGTTAGAGCTTCATGAAAGTCAAGCTGGCATTTTTCTCAGTTCAAGTTCACAGACCCCTGAGCACTCTATCCATAGACTCTTTTAATCTTGGGCTAGATGGTGATATGGCTCATTCCAAGGTTTTTGAGGCTCTTTGTGAAATCTCCCCTGAGCCTCCCAACCCCACTTTGAGGCAGCTAATAAGTGTATTCTTATTAGTGGTGTGGGTGGATTTGACTGGATAATTCCTGATAGAGCCATGTCCTCTTCAGATAACAACTTATTGGAGTCTTAGAGAGTGGCCCTGAAACCTTCAGAGACTCACCCAGGGTCACAAAGCCAGGATGGTAAGCCTTCCTGACTCTAGGACTGGCCTTCTTCCCATTGTGACGTCTGCCTCCCATTTTACAGATAAGGGAAGTAACAGAAGAATTACATGATTTCTTGGTGCTCATAGAGCTAACAAATGTCAAAGATGCTATTTGAACCCAGGTCTTTCAAGTCCATCTCTCCAGTCACTATGGAACGTGGCCAGGTTATGATGTAGGCCTTTAGGATGGTTGAGTCTAACCAGGATGAGTCAAAGGTACCCCATGGCATTTGGAAAGTGGGTGTTACTGGACATTTAGTGGATAGAGGGCACCTGGTTGAAGTAAGTCCTGAGTGGGCAGTCTTCAGGTGCTGCTGTAGTTCACTGGGCAGAGATACCTCCTTTTATAGTGCTCTGAGAGAAATTTTAGGGGTTATGGAAATAGCCATGCCCTTTCTACTAGATAGGTAAGCCTGTACTTAAGCTTAAAGCAAATCACAGACCCACCCTGGTAAACTTGAGAGAATGACAGTAGGTGAGATACAGAGGCATGGTTTCATTTTGCTAAAAAGTATTTTAGATTTGGTCCAGGAAAGTTCTCAGCATTGGGAGATTTTTTCTCCTTTGTTCCAATGGTCCAAGAAGACTTTGCCCCCTCCCTGCCGTGTGCCTTTGGAAATGAGTAGAGTTCAACAACAGAACGAATTTGGTCTGTGTTTGTGTTTCTCTCTCAGACATTCCCCAGCTACATTCCTGACTGATGGATGGTTGAGGTTGCCCCCTGTCTTTAGAAATAGGATGTTCATCTTAATGAAATAGCTTCCTACTGCACATGGAGGGATGTTTGCTCTTATGTATGGGGAGACTTGATCTTTCTATGATGGTGCATGTTTTCAGGCCATCCTCAGGAGGGGCAGCCTGTGTTTGAGGTGACTTTGTCTGGCTGCTGGTGAACAGGAGCCTGTTAACTGGCCTGGAGCAACAAGGGAAAGAAGAAGGAAAGAAAAGAAGGAAGGAAAGAGGGAAGAAAGAAAAGAGAGAGAAAGAAAGAAGGAAAGAAAGAAGGAAGGAAGGCAGGAAAGAAGGAAGACCTAGTTCAGGAGCAAGTTGTGTGGCATCCTCTGCTTTGACCTCTAGCCTTCCACATTGATAACAAAAACTGACATCGACAGAACACGGTAAAATTGACTTTATTCAGATTAACTCCCTTGAGCCTCACGACTGCCTTGTGAGATTGGTGCCACAGTGATTACTGTCTTCGTTTTAGGGAGGAAGAAACTCAGGCTCCGACGTTTGTCCACTTGCCTGAGGTTGTACAATAACTGTCAAAGGTAGGATTGGAATCCAAGGCTTCCTGACTCCCAGACCAGTGGCTCGAGACACTCCGTCCACATTGACATATGGCTCTTTGATCGACAGCCGTGGACAGTTCCTAAGAAATGTGTGTGATTTTGTGATGCATTCTTTAAGGAAGCAAGCAATGCCCCAAACAGGGGTTTGCATTTGATCTCAGAGGCAGGCAATCAGGGATTTGGGGACCAGAAAAGCTCATTGGATTTACTAGGCAATGCATTTGTAATCTTGGAGAGAATAGTTTTATTAGAATGACAGGGGAAGGGGAGAAAGCTTGTAAGTGGCTAATTCAGTGAAATCTTTGGTACCCACACTGTGCAAGAGTTTGTGAGGGGAAAGTCCGGGGCTGCCTTTGGGAGCTTACTGATAGTAGGGGCAGTATAAGTTGGTGGAAATAAGTAAACTCTTAGGCAGTGCAGCCACTTAGGAAAAGTAATCTACTTGGGTCCCAGAGATTGGGAGCTGAGTCCAGGTCTGGCCATCTCTGTGGCCTTGGGAACCTTCTCAACTTCTTTAAGCCTGTGAAATGTGGGGAGAGGAATGTACCAAATATCTCTTAGGGTGATTTTGCCCAGTAGAAATGTGAGGAATAACACTGTTATTGTTAGGTCAGGTGAGACACAGATGTGCATATGTGCGTGTGCGCGCGTGCACACACACACACACGCACACACACAAACACCTTTAGTACAAGGGAGAATATCAAATCTCCTTCATAGAAGAAGAGCGTGCTTATGAGGGCTCAGTGGGAGAAGTGTGTGCAGCAAGATCAGGGAAGACTTCCTGAAGGAGGGAGCCTTTGGGCTGGGTCTTGACTGACGGGTAGTATTTCTTTCAAAAACGTAAGTTTTAAAAAAAGGTAATTAATTGATTTACGTTTAGTTTTCAACATTCACTTCCATAAGTTGGAGTTGGAGTTCTTCATTTTTCTCGCTCTCCTTCCCCTCTCCCCAAGATAGCATGCAGTCTGATATGGGCTCTACGTATACATTCATATTAAACATATTTTCACATTAGTCATGATGTGAAGAAGATTTAGAACTAATGGGAGGAACCATGAGAAAGAATTAAAAAAAGAGTCTGCTTCTGTCTGCGTTCAGACTCCAAAGTTTTCCTCTGGCCATGGATGACATTTTGCATGTGAGTCTTTTCACGTTGTCTTGGATCCTTACGCTTCTCAGAAGAGCTGAGTCTACCAACAATGGACATGGCGCACTGTGGCTGTTAGTGTGTGCAGTGTTCAGGTTCTGCTCACTTCAGTTAGCATTAGTTCATATTAGTTTTTCCAGGAAAAACACAGATTTTAAAAATTAGCATCTTTTGTTTTTATATAGCTCAGATTTTCCCCTACATCTCTTCCTCTTACATCTCCCAGTCACCCCTTATGACAAAGAATATTTAAAAACAAAGAAGAAAAATCAACAAACCGATGAATGTTTTGAAAAACGTTTGTGATTTGATTCAGTGTTCCGGACCTGTGATCCCCCCGTCTCTGCAAAGGAGTTGTCTCCTCTTATCTCTTCTCTGCGGTTAACCTTATTCTTCAGGAATTTGCAATATTTATTTTAGTGATTTTGTGGTGCTTGTTCTTTCGGTTAATGCTGGTGTAGTCAGAGTACTTATTCTACTCTGAATCATTTCATGCATATCTTTCCAAGCTTCCATGCATTCCTCATGTTTGTCATTTCATATATCCCAGTAATATTCCATTACATTCATGTATCCATTTTGTTAGTCATTCCTCAATCAAGGGGTATCTACCTTATTTCTAATTCTTTATTGCCTTGCAAAAGGGTTGCTATAGATGTTTGGTGGCACATGGTGGTTTACTTTTAATTAATACCTGGTTGTAGAATCTCTGGGTCAAAGGGTATGGACATTTTAGTCACTTTCTTTGCACAATTCTAAATTGATTGTATTAATATGAAGTTCCACAAGTAAAGCAACCCTAAATGCCTATCATTCATTCCTTACTCTCTCTAATACGGACTGTTTAATGGGTTGTATTTCAACAGTAATGAACTGATATGGAGGGGAAGGCATTCCAGGTGAAAGGAACAGTGTGGGCAAGTGAACATAGGTGAGGAAATGTAGGGAACTTTTGGAGAAAGCCAGGACTCTAATAAGGTATGAGATGGGGAAAAAAATGAGAGAAAAGGCTGAAAAGAATTTGGAGCCATATGATGAATGAGCAGAAATGGAGACCTTGCGTGTAGATAGTTTAGGAAAGATTAGGGTGGTCAAGGGTAGTTATGCTTAAAATGGTGGGTATTGAGTATTTTCTTAAGAAAGGAACTTTTGAAATAAGATTAAAGGCACTGGTGGGAAGGTTTTAAAATAAAGATGGGAGTATGAAATGGACCTCATTTGGGGCTGTCTCAAGTTCCTCTATGAGGTAGAAGGTGATGTCACCTACTTAGTGTGTACTGGGAGGAGACTAAGAAAAGGACCTTTCCAAGTCTGAGGGGAGATGGGAATCCCTGCTGTGCAGAATCTGTTTGAAAATCAGAGGCAAACAACCCAGTACTGGTGACCTATCGTTGAAAGCGAGGCTGAGGCCGGAGAGCAGGCAGATATCATCTGCACAGCTCCTGTTCTTTGACTCTTCTTGTCCTGTTCATTCCCAAGCTGCCTCAGCCCCACGTAATAAATATTTTTAGTTCAGCTAAAGTAACGCTAGCTTCAAATTGCTCTAATTCCATACTGAAAGCAGGTCCTCTCCTCCAATGTCTTGCACCATCAGCATTCATTAAATGCTACATGTCTCTATGTCTGGTTGGATAACAGGGGAGGGGGTGAATGTGAACCAGGTGCTTGTGTCCTCTGGAAAGATAAATTCAGGCTCCAGGGGCAGGAGACAGACGGCTGATGTGAAGGGGATGCTTTGTGACCAGCACTGCAACCTACCCTATCAGCTGTTCCTTTATATACTCTTGGTGCCAAGACATCCGTGATAAAGGTAGTGGTCGATAGAATCACAAGACTGTAGGTTTTGGAGCAGGGACCTGAGAGACCATCCGGTCTACCCCTTTCATTTTGCTGATGAGGGAACCCAGTCCCAGAGAGAGTAAGTTCCTTGGGCAAGGTCACAGGTCTCATCGTTAGTAGAGCCAGGCTTCAGAAAATAGATTCTTAGGCTCCGAATGCATTGCTGTTTCCCCAATGCCTTGCTGATTTAATGTGTGGCCCTCCCTGGGGGCATTTGCATTTTAATGGGGGCTTCTCAACAATCAAAAATCCTTCTAGTATGACTAGCAATGAGAGATCTGGGGCGTGAGGACCGCAGTGCCACCTTCCCTCTTATTCCATCACGTAGGGTAGTTACCTCCTGGTAGAGTGACCAGAGAGAAGCGGAGAGCCCTGGTACTAACCCATGCTGCATTTTCTCTGGTGGGCCAGCCGTTGAGATTCTCATTGTGCCATGCTGCCATGCCAAGAAGGAGACGTTGTACAGCATTCATGCTGTCCTTGCGGATCTGTGATTGGAGCCTGACATATGAATTTTAAGTTCAATGAACTAGTGACTGATGAGCATTATTTGGAGGAAATGAGGCAACAGTTTGAACAGATGAGTTCTGCAAGATATACAAAGTGCTATGCCAAGAACTCATCCTCTAAACCCAAGAGAAACCATGAACATTTTTCTGTAGCTGATGTGTTAGGGGTGATTAAATAAATCACAGCTTCTGTTTTTTTTTTTTTTTTTATAAATTCAAAGTCAAAAAAGAATTCCCATCTTGAAAAACAGAATCTAGTGTCCAAGCTAATTTTTCTGGTACAGTATACAAGATGTTGCTTAACTGGTTGATTCAATACCATAACTCTGTTTCTGAACGCTTTCAACATCTTGCAAAACAACATTTGACCAGTCTCAATTTTGAAAGATCTCTTTCTGGACAAGAATCCAGTCAAAAGTCTTTTGTTTCAAATATAGTTTTTTCTTGTAATACAATTTTAGAATTGAAGTTGTATCTTTCAAATCTAACAATAAAAGACAAAATAGGTCCTTAAAACAACCTTAGGCATCATGCTTTTGAAGAGTTTTCATTATGAACTCATACCAGTTATTACAAACAGTGTAGAAAATAATTTTCTTTTTGAGACCAGCAGTGTTTATTGTCATTAACTGAGCTGGCTGTGGTGCCTCAGGGGGAGGCTGAGGCTACAGTCTTAGGAATTCTTAATGAGCAAGGAAATCAATAGAGAAGAAAGAGTCTTTTGGAGCAAGTCTGGAGAGAAGGTGAGGCAGAGCTGTGGAACAGGTGGAGGTGTTTAGGGCAAGCTTGTCTGGGAGCCGAATCTCTTCCATCATGAAACTGAGCTGAGAGGAGGGAGTCGCATGTCAGTGTGAGACAAAATCCTATTGAACTCAATAACGGAAAGACATAGAGCTCTCCAGGGTCTGAAGATTGGGGATTTTTGGAGATCAAGGAAGCCTTCATGAAGAAGGGGCCATTTGAGTGGGTGGGGCTCTAAAAGCAGGCTGGATGGCAATTCCAAGAAACAGTGGAAAAGGTTAATCCTGCACTTCAGATTATGGTCATTCCAGACAGTTGAGATGCCCTGAGCAAAGGCACAGACAGAGGGAAAAGAATGAGACAGGCATGGGGCACTACGAGGAGCTGATATGGGGGGTGGGAATGTGAAGAGGGGTGTCTCAGGAGATGGTGTCAGGAGGGGTTGCTGACCTGGGGGGGCCAGTGACATTGTTCACCATGGACTTCTTAGTTCACTAATTCATTCAACAGTTATTAAGTTGTTACTGGGGACCGTCTTATAAAGAGCCTTGTCTTCATCCCCTATTTAGTTCACTCTTCTCAAATTAGCTTTTAGTTACTTATTTGTGGGCACTTTTTACCCTTCCATAGAGTGTAAGTTCCCTGAGGGCCTTCTGTGCTGTGTTTGCTTCTCCAGCCCCACTACCTCCAGAACAGGCAGGCATGGATGAGCTGTCTTGTTGGAGGGGGTACCCACCTTGGTGACATTATATATTCAGATCCCCAGATCTTGATGCATAGTAGGTGCTTAATGTATGTATGTGAGATTGCTTTTACAAGACTTCATGTTAGGGTCTGGGGATATGGAGATAAAAATAAAGGACAATGTCCTTTCCTATGGAACTGGCCCCCATCCTGTTGCGGGGTCGGGATAGGTAGAGGAAGATTATGTTGTACATAGAAATTTAATTGAAGAGAGCAAAGGAGAAATGCAGACTGAACACTCCAGGAAAACTCGAACAGTGAATGAATCCCTACTTTCTCACACCTTTTTGTGTGGGGTCTGACTGATCCAGAGAATCCTCCCCCTCTTTCCATCTTTCCAGTCCCAACCTGCCTCCCCGCCAACCTACCATGGTAGAATGTGTGTGTGTGTGTGTGTGTGTGTGTGTGTGTGTGTGTGTGATGGAACTTTAAGAAGATTTAGGAAGATCAGCTACTCTAAACCTTTCATTTAACAGATAAGGAAACTGAGGCCCAGAAAAGTGAAGGCAATCACCACGGCCACACAGCTCATTTCTGTGCTTAGTCAGCAGATGTTTGCTGAATGCCTCCTATGAGCAGAACAAGCCAAGGCCAAAGACAGAAGGTAAGCTCTCTAGGCAAGGCTTGAATATTTCTGTGGTGGGTATGACTGTCCCTCAGACCAGTCTTGAGCCTTCACTACCTTGATGACACTAGAGCAGCATTTCCCAGTATTAAAACGTGCCCTTCTAGAACGTCTTTTTGAGACCAATGTTGCCTGTGGTCAGACTCTGGATGCCTTGCCCTTTGCATCTGCTTGTGTGGCTTAGCCTTGGCCCCGCTTGGTGTCAAACGCTGTTGGAGGAGAGAGCTGTGTCCTTTCTTCTCCAAGAGTGTCCTGTCTGGTCTGGGAGCCAAGCCTTGTAAACAGAGAAGTCTATAGGAAGGTCCTTGGTGAAGGGCAGAAAGAAAAGCAGCAGGGGGTTATGGGTAAGTTCTGCTGCTTCCTCAAGGTGTGACTGTACAAGTCTGTGTCTTGGGTTCTCTGTACCCCAACGACAAATTTACACAGAACCAGAGCGTCGTGGAGATTTAGAGGCAGGGTAACTTAGCCTTGGATGTGGGGCTGTGAGGATGGGGCAGGCAGACCCAGGCTGGGATGAGAAAAGGGCATTTCAGGTGGAGGAGATTGTGTGAGCAAAGGCCAGAGAGCACAGGGTGCATGCAAGGGGCGCCATGGCTCGGTCCGGCTAGACAGGGGCTGCGTGCAGAGCCTGTCCCCTTGGGTCCCTGATTGGATCCTGGCGAGGGCAGGAATTTCAAGTTCAATGAACTAGTGACTGGTGAACATTATTTAGAGGAAATGAGACAACAGTTTGAACAGATGAGTTCTGCAGGATATACAAGGTGCTATGCCAAGAATCCATCCCCCAAACCCAAGAGAAACCATGGACATTTTTTTCTAACAGATGTCTGCCCTGGAAAATCACATATGTCTTATTGTAAAGTCCCAGGCACCCATGTCTTGCCAGTTCTCCCCTCCAAGATTCCTCAGTAAAATCTGGGCCCTTGGGAACCCCTCCTCCGCCTTTCCTGGGAATGAGGAGCTCAGCATAGATGAGTTCTCAAGGTGGCTCAGAGTTCCTGCCCTTGAACCCCGAAACATCTACGTCTTAACACTATTACGTGGAAATGGTGCCAGAGTATATTCGGGGTTCCCTTGCCTTCTGAAGGGACTTCCTGCCTATAACAACTTTTTCTTGAGTGGTGACTAAAGCATGTAGGATCCTCCACTTAACCTCTGAAGTCATCTACTCATTTTATGAGAAGAGCTTCTGAGCTTTTGAGAACTGAAGCCATTATCTGAGGTCACACAGAGAGTAAGGCATGGACTAGGACTTGAACCTGCCTCCTCCCAGTCCACACTGCCTCCCTGACATAACTTAGTGATTATACTTTGTGATGCTACAGAATTTTCCCCCACCAACCCCCAGGGTACTTGGCATGTGTTAGCTTCTCCCCTTCACTGCCCTGTTTCAAGGCAGCTGGGCTTTTGGAGTTCCCTCCTCTGCTCTTCCCTTTCCTTGCTGTCCGCTGGTGGTGCTTATCATCAACAGCCTCAGTTTCCCTTCCTCTTAACTGTGGCTTCTGAGGAAACTTCAGCCCTGCCTATAACTTCAGCTCTCTCCCACTCCCCCACCCCCACCGACCCTGGGACTGCCCTCTCCTGTCCCTGAACAAAGAGAACAGAAGAGGTCTTTGGCCAGCCATTTGTATCTGACTTGGCCACTGGCCCTTGTATCTTTAATGGGTGGCCAAGCCCTGCCTCATCTCCCAGCTTCTATCACCTCCTATCTTTTCTCTTCAGGTACAAGGCTTGTCCCAAACTCTAGCTTTTCTAGAACTTGGCCTGTCCTCACCCATCCCTGTGCTTGATGCAGCTCAGTGGCCAAGATGTTATAATCTAGAATCAGGAAGACCTGAGTTCAAATCCAGCCTTAGATACTTCCTATCTGTGTAACACTCATCCCCCTCCCCCTGCCCTTGCAAGAACAAGCTTATGTAACGTCTGTTTGTCTCAGTTTCCTCAACTGCAAAATGGAAATAACAACAGCACCTATCTCACAGGGCTGTTGAGAGGATCAAATGAGAAAATACTTGTAAAATAGTTAGCACATGCCTTGCACATGTATGTACATGCTAGCTGTTATTGTCAGAGGGAAAACAGTCTTATCTGGGTCTTCAGACATAAGGCAATCAATCAATCATCAAACATTAATTGCCTACTATGTGCCAGGCATCGTGTTAAACACTGGTTATGGAAACAGAACCAGAAGGACTGGAAGTTCCTTGGGGGCAGGAACTGCCTTTTGGTACTTTTTATGTAACCAGTATTTGACACAGGGCCTTGCACATAGAAGGCAATTAATGTTTCTGGACTGACTGACTGATTGGGGCAAGCCCTAGCCTAGCCCCTTGCACACAGTAGGACCTTAACACCTTTGTTGAATTGAGTTATGACCGAGGCCCTGGTGCTGCTTCTAGTTTGCTGTTTTCATTATGCTCCTGGCATGAAGTCACTTAGACTGTGTACATTAGGAATAAATCAGTGGGCTCAGAGTGAGGGCTTTAGCTTTCCCTGCGGGTGGGGCCACAGAATGACTTAGTTACGTTGTTTCCTCCGCACAGAGGATTCTTCTTTTCTCTGTGAGTGCCCAATCCGTGAGGCGTTACTATGACTCCCTGTTTTCATTGGCTCATTTTTAAGTTGACATGAATTCATTATCTTGGTTGTGGTAATTTCAAAAGGTGTGAAAGTGCTTTCTTCAACTCTTTAATGAAGGAGCATATTGCCTCTAAATTTATTTTGTTGTTCTTCAGTCATTTTCGGTCGTGGCTGACTCTTAGTGACCCCATTTGGGGTTTTCTTGGAAATGATACTGGGATGGTTTGCCATTTCCTTTACAGATGAGGAAACCGAGTGAAGTGACTTGCCCAGGGTCACACAGCTAGTAAGTGTCTGAGGCTGAATTTGAACTCAGATCCTCCTGACTCCAGGTGCAGTGCTCTATCTACCAAGTCACCTAAATTAAAATAATCGGAGAATAGAAAGGCTGGTTAGAGAGCTTCAGGAAAACCTGTCAATATTCAACAACCAACCAGCCTCCTCCGGCAGACCAGGTTCTGTATTCCATTATGAGGAGAAAGATGGACCTGTTGTCAGGAAAATACACACACCCCTGGGGTCCGATGGTGTGTCCTGAGGGCGGCTGGAGAGTTAGCCCAGGGCTCCTGCCTTTGAATTTATGATGCTAGCTGAGGGCTTTTGGGCCTGAAGAGCCTCATCCATGAAACGTTCCTTGTGTCCATACTCGTCTTTTTACCCAGGGAGAAAAGTGGAGTAATATGTTTAAAGACTTTCTCCTCAAGGGTGGAAACAAACAGGGTTTCCTGAAAGCTCAGCCCTTAGTTAGCCAGGAGATGAAATTAACCAGAACCCGTCATTCTTAGACATTGCTGTTCATGGAGCATGGAGTTTTTGTTTGTTTTTTCAAAAGCTGCGTTTGATTCCCCTAGTCTTCTCTTGGCTCTGCTATAAAAAACAGTCTAGGTTCTCTGGAGTCCAAGTTCAAAACCCTGACTCCTTAAGGATAACCTGAAAGGAGAGCCCCACCCTGCCTCCATCACTGACATCTTCCTGGAGACCTGGAGTTGCTTTCATATAGTCTATGTAAACATTTTCTAATCCATAACATTTGAGTGGTTGGTAAGAGATAGGAGGCAAAGAGGGACTCTGGCATCTGAAAGGGAGGCCAGAAGGAGGGAGACATGTCAGATTTGGGTAGAAGGGCAGTGAGAAGGTCTTCATGAGCTGCAGAGTAGGATACCCTTTGCTTTGGAGAAAAGAATTTTGATAGAGCCTTACAGAAGACCTAGAGATCCCCACAGACTTATTGCCTCAGTGGCCAAGAAAGCTCAAGAGGGGTTTTAGCATGGGCTCTGTGTGTGGTGTGTGTGTCTGTAGCACTTTAAGGTCTGCAGATTACTTCCCATGTCTTCATTCAGTTGATCCTTACAATAACCCTGTGAGGTAAGTGCTGTTATGATCCCCATTTTATAGGTGAGTAAACTGAGGTTGAGAAAGGATTTGAACTCAGGTCTTGCTGACTCCAAGTCCAGCACTCTTACCCACTGAGTCATCTTGCTGCCTCTTGGATGTCTTAGATGACCGTAGAGGAAACCATCATGGTGGGACAGTGGAAAGCACAATGGACTTCTGTTTGTATCCTGGCTCACCACTAGCTACATGGGTGACCTTGGATTAGACAACTTAATTCTCTGTCCAAGATTCATTTTTCTCACCTGTAAAATGAAGTTGTGAAACTAAATAATCTCTGGCATTCCTCTTGGCTCCAAATCCATTGGTCCAACAGAAAAAAAATCCTGTGTCAGGATACAGAATCATGAAGCCTGTGTTCTAGCCCTGAACCTACTGTTTACTAGTGATGATACTTTGGGTAGATAGGTGAATTTCCCTGGGACTCAGTTTTTATTCTCTGTGAAATGAAAGGAATAGACTCATCCTACCAAAGACTGTTGGTTGTAGAGCTCTCATTTTTATTTCTATTCATCAGTTTGGCCCATCAGACTTGGGCCAGATAAATAATCTGGATCCAAGAGACAGACCAGAGTTCTCAATGACAATGTTCTCTAGATACCTGTTACTCTTTACTGATGCATGATTTGTGTTCTTGAGACAGCCAAGCTGGCCATGTTTGGCCTTTGATACGCCATGGCCCTGGGCAGTCCTGGACTTGGAGCTTGTAGATCTCAAAAACCAACCCCTTACTTTCTGAGCTGCAACCTTGAAGGCTTTAGAGTCTGCTCTTTCATCTCAGACCTGTGAATGTCCTGCCACGTTTTCCACATGCAGACCCCATTCAAGTACAGCCTCCAGGCTGGAGGGCTTCCAGAAGTCTGGCACATCCATTCAGTCTATAACTTCTGCACTTATTGCCTCATCAGATGGGAGGTTTCCGAAGTCCTTTTTTCACATGAGTTTAATTCTGAGCTCCCAGCACGAGGCCAAGAGGCAGGGGCACGCACCTGAAGTCCCACAGGGATCCGTGCTGCTGGCCAGCGCTTTCAGCCCTGATCCAGATGTTCTCTGCAGCTGAGTGCTGGAACCATGATCCAGAATGACCATTAGGGAGCTGTACTGAACCACTGGGTCATGAGTCTTGGCTCTTTGTCGACATAACTTAAGTGTGATAGCAAGTTGACAAAATTAGAGAAAGCCCCAAATGTATCATTTTTCTTGTTTGTCCTTCTTTATGGAGGTCTTTCCAGCAGTTTACCTTCCCAAATGATTCTTGGATTTTTATTTTAACCTAAATGACAAGAAAGGAATTTGGATTGAGTGCATAATGATAAAATAGAGCTTTTTTTCCAGTGCTGGAGAAAGTCATTGAATGCCATATGGAATATATTCTCATGCTTTACTTTTTCCATGTTAATTCTAATTGCATGGAATCCAGTTTATTCTGATCCTTAGCTACCAGGAGAGCAGCAAACCCCCTGTGATTTGATGGAAACTGTGAACCTTGTCTTTGTGTCTCCTCGTCTTCCTGACTGGCTTCTCCCATCTGGCACTTTCCCCATCCATCAGATACCTAACCCTGAGACACCCCTTCCATGCAATAACCCATGCTCAAAAATGATCTTTCCATCTTGTTCCCATCAACAAAATTTCATTCCCTCACTGCCCTGACCCCAGCTACCTGTCTGGAGCCAAGCACTTTAATAAATTAATTCATACAGAGGTGTGACTGACTGATGACAGGCTTAAAGTCTTAGCTGGTTATGATATTAAGCTTTAGTCAGAGCCTCAGTGATATGGTACAGAAAAGGCATTGACTTTGGAGTCAGAGACCCCAGCTTTGAATTTTGGTGGTAATTCTTTTGCTCTCCGCATGGCTTTGGGCAAGTTATTTAACTTCCTCAGGCCTCAGTTTCCTTATAGGAAAAATGAGGGGATTGGACTGAACCTCTCAGGCCCCTCTTAATTCTGAATCTGTGATCATATGATCCCCTGGGGAAGATGGAACTTGGACCAAATCACCAAGACAGCCCTGATTGTGGAGTAAGAGATCGGTTTGGAGTCCTCTATATCTTTGTCACATATCCCCTTTGAGATTCATTTTCCTCATCTTGAAAATCAGGGAAGTGCACGAGGGGATTGATATGTAAGGCCTCTTCCCATCCTGAGTTCTATGATTTTGCTAAACTAAGAGGATTAGAGTAGATGACCTTCCCCTTTATCTCTATCTTTCTATGATCTGTATTATTTTGTTTAGTAGTCTTTGACCAAAGGGTTTTTCTTGCAGTTCAGAGAAGAAAAAATTTTAGTCCAAAGAAATAAAATCTCTGAAGTTGGAATTTCAGACTATGGGGTCCATTTTTTTGGGGGGTGGGGGTACATTCCTGGGTCCCTCACATCCCACCACATAATAGACTTCACTGATAAGCCAGCTTTAGATGTCATCACTTCTGATGAACAATGATACAAGTTGTTGATAATTTCTGCTTGGGTGTTGCCAAGGAAGGCAAGGGTGAAGGCCCCACGAGGCCCTTCCCAACCTGGCCAGACGTCCTGAGCATCAGGCAGCAGCAGGTAGAGATCTCCGTGGAGCGGAGAGCTCTGCTTTTGGTCTTCTCATTTTAGCCTAAGAGGCCAATCCTCTGTAGGCTCTGAGAAAAATCTACGCCTGCCCAATAAAGCTACCTCTGCCTGGGTACAGAATGCACAGGGATCTTCAGGGACTTTCTCCTCATTCTCTCCCTGTCCCTGCTCAGCAGGCTTGCCTTTGAACATGAGGAGCCTCAATACAACCATACCTCTAATCAGGAATCAGTGCCCTTGATGGCCTTGAGCCCAGTGGGCTTTTAGCCTCATGGCAGCTCTGGGCTTGGAGATATCCATGAGTTGGGTGACAGGGCTCCTCTTGGAAAAATGGTGGTCCTTGTCTTACTGTCTTTCCCCAACTCTTTTCTCTATTAGCACCTTTGCCCTCCCATCCTTCTTAGGTCCTCCTAAGCCTCTTGAGAATTGGAATGAAGCCTCAGTCATCTCTAAATCCTCTGTCAAAGTTGCTTCACATAGTAAAGGCTTGATCAATTTGTGAAATAGATGAAGGTATGGTCTTTCCGAGGGATATTTGTGTGCTAACATGGGACTGCAACGCTGCTCAGTTTTCTGCACACAGTAGGCATCTCAAAAATGTTTGCTGAATGGAAAGGAGGTGAAAAAGCAGGACATTCAAAAAAACAGCACTTGTTTGACACTATGGAATGGGTTGATGTCATTTTGCCAAAGTTAATCTACAGAATTTTGTTAAATTGTAAATGAGAGGAGTTATAATTTCATGCTAATTTTTACCTAATTTATGCTAATTTATTCCTTTGTGTATTTTAGAGGTTGTATTTGAGATTAATTTACTTTTTAAGAATCATTTCTGTACAGGTATTAAATTGAATTAAAGTTGATGATAGTAATCAGTCAGCCTGTTAACAAGCATTTACTAAGCACCTACTATGTGCTGGGCACTGGAGATTTGAAGACTAAATGAGACAGTGCTTCCTCTCAAGTTGCTTCCATTCTGTTGGGGGAAGTACGTCATTTGAAGAAGCACAAAGGACGTGTGGGGTCATTTGGGAGGCAAGGTGGAAAGGCATTGCCAGCTGAGGGATCAGGAAAGGCTTCATGGACAAGATAGTGCTTGAGTTGAGTTTGGTAGGAGAGCAGCAGTTCTAAGAGGGGGAGGTGAGGAGGGAAAGCCCCCAGGTGTAGGGACATGACAGATAGAATCATGTGTGAGGAGCAGTTCATGTGGACCACAGAGAGTGAGAAGGGGAGTGAGGGGGAACAAGGCAGAATAGAATTGGAAAGTGGGAAGGGCTTTCAAAGCAAAACCGAGGAGTTTAGGGGAGTGCTCAAGAGAAATCCCTTTGGCTGCTTTGTGGAAGATGGACTGCAGTGGGGAGAGGCTAGGACACTATTAGAGCCCAGGTGAGAGGCGATGAGGGACCAAACTAGGCGGTGCCTAAGAGAAATAGGGCCAAGTAGGAGAGAAGTTTAACAGTAGACATGGCACGATGTGGGCACTGATTGACCATGGAGGGTGAAGGGTGAAGGAGAGTGGGGAGGTGAGGATAACTTTGATGCTGAAGACTAGAAGGATGGCGACGTGCTCAGCAGACAAATAAGGCAGTTTGCAATAGGGACAAAGTTTTTGGGGAAAAGATAATGAGTTTTGTTTTGGATGCATTGACTGAGATACAAGAAGGACATTCAGTGTGGAATATGAATAGGTGGTTGGTGACACAGACCTAAGCTCAGGGCTAGATTGACAGTAGACTTCTAGGAGCATTCTGCATAAAGATAATAGTCAACTTCATGGGAGCTGATGAAATTACCAAGAGAAGGAGTGGAGAGAGAGAAGAGGGCCCGGGGGGGAATTCTGGGGGGACACCCACAGTTAGGGGGCATGCTATGACAATCCAGCAAAAGAGACTCAGAAGGATCAGATGGGTGGGAGAAGAATTGGGGAAGAGATATACCTCCCCCAGTCATGAGATTTCTTTGTGGTGTGGATGATGGGGGATATCTAGCTCTCTCACCGCTTCTGTCATTCACATTTCTGGAAAACAATGATAGATTTATCCGGTTGAGTCTCCCCGTAGTTCTTTACCCCATCTCTGCTGCCACCTTCCCAGAGCTCATGAGGTGATCAGGAAGGGGAGACTTGGTCAGACCTGGATGGGAAAGGGCAGATAGCCCAGACTTAGAGTCACGATGGTAAGATAATTTTATGACCTTCTTCCTGCCTTTCCCAGGAATTAAAAAAACTGCAAAGCTATCAGGTGTCATTTGCCTTGGGGAAAGTTCTTTTCTAGGGTTTGCCCTAAATTTTTTACTTATTAGTTATTCAGATAGGAAAACAATAAACACACAAAAATGCTTCTATAACTCTTTACCATTACCATGACCTGTTCATACATTCTCATTTAATTCTTTAATTTTTTAAAAACTTAATTTAATTTTTCAATGAATGCGAATCTTTTTTTCTTCTTCCTTTGCCTTCCTGCAATTGGAAAGCAAAAACAAAATTCTTATAATAAAGATGTGTAGTTTTCCCAATCCCATGTTCAGAAGTCTCTGTGTCTCATTCTGCACGCAGTCCATCCCTCTCAGTCAGGAAGTGGGCAGCTGTGCCTGCGGAGTTGGGCTCATGCATGGATTGATCAAAGTTCTTAAGTCTTTCAAATTTGTTTGTTTTCACCAAATGTACAGATTGTTCTGGTTCTGCCCCCTTTGCCCTGCATCAGTCCACACATGGTTCTTCCCAGGTTTCTCTAAAACTATGTCTTTCATCATTTCCTAAGACACAATGGTATTCCATTATCTTTAACACACTCATTGTTCAGACATTCCCCAGTTAGTGAGCACCTGCCTCATGGTCTCATATAATTGCCAAGCTAACTTCCAGATAAGAAATGGCTTCTGCCCCATTCCCAGGGGCCTGCTGCAGTGAGTGGTAGAGGTAGATGAATGTCAGACACTTTTCTTCTGTTTCTCCTACTGTTGACCTCTCTTGTGATAACTCTGTGGCTGGTCCTATACAGATGCCAAGATGCTACCCTTCCCAAAAAGAACTGAGCCATTAGGGGCCTGACTGCTCACTCTTCCCTGCCTCAGTCTAGCTCTGTACCTCCCAAACAACTAACACATTTGTGGAATGGAGAGGCCTCCTGGGCACCTGCTTCTCAGCATCTCATTCCCATGCCAGTCTCAGGATGACATATTAGGTCACCTGGCACTGATGCCAGGGTTAGCTTCAAGGTCTTCTCATGACCAGTCTGTGCTCCTTCTAGGCTCCCTATTCTATTTCCATATTAGACTTTGGCAATATTATGGGTTAAGCAGACTCTTGTGGGTTGGCCCAAGAAGCTAACCGCCATGTATAACATTATTTCTGTGGGAAAATGCCTTCTGAGTTCCAAACGGACTTCTGGAATACAAACTATTTGGAACTTTGTATTTTCCAAATTAGAGACTGTTGGCAGACTATTTGTTAGTCTATATAGCATGGCCATGAGGTGAATAGTTGATGCCTTGATTCATTCCAGCTGTTTACTGGGGCACCCTTGAGAGGGGATAGCCTGAATCCAGGATAAAGTACTGCTTGATATTTGGGAACTGTGTGCTTTGGTTGATGAAGAATTCCCAAGAAGGCGGGGCAGGTCTTCTCTGAGATTCCACTGATAACCTCCCTCCTTGTGGACAGTGTTCCATCGGAATCATTATAGCCCTCACAGCTAAAACTCTTTGATATTATCAGAAAGCACACAAGGTGTAGGGGAGCAGAGACTTGCCCCTTTTAACCTTCTAGAGAGGTCTTGCCAGGAAAACAAGGAAGAGATAGCAGGAGAAAGCCAATAAAAATACATTGGTGGAAATAATGGAACAAACAATGCCATTCTCCTTTTGGTCTTCTCTCTTCAGGAAGGGGGATTGAGAAGGGTGAAGAAAACCCCACAACAAATAGGGAAGGTAATTATCTTCTATGACAATCTATGAAACTAATGTCCTCTACCAAGAGTCAGAGAGAGGGAGAGGTCCCATCCCTGGCTATGTGTCCCCTCCTTGGGGTGACCATCATGTTGGCTCTGTTGGCAGTGGGCTTTAGAAAGTCTATAAACCTCTGGGCTTCCCCCATCCCATTTTGGCTCTCTTTCGGGGATTGGGGTTTTCCCCTCCTGCTTCTCTTATTTTTCTTGACCAGATCAACTGTAGGTCCTTATAAAAAGTCTAAACTTTTTCACCACCTTTGTTCTTGGAGTCCCAAGAGTGTCCTGATAGTTGAGTAAGAGTGAGTGAGTGCAAAGTCACCTAACCTACTCTACATAGGGTTGTTGAGTCATATTCAGTTGTGTCTGACTCTTCATGACCCCATTTGGGTTTTTTTTTTTTGGCAAAGATGCTGGAGTGGTTTGCCATTTCCTTCTCCAACTCATTTTAAAAATGAGGAACTGAGGCAGACAGGGTAAAGTGATCTGTCCAGGGTCATAAAGTTAATAAGTGTCTGAGACTGGATTTGAACTCATGAAGGTGAGTTCTCCTGGTGCTCTGTACACTGACACACCTAGCTGCCCTAACTCATTGTATATTGCTGGCCTCCTGAAGGCATCTACCAACCAGCTCTGTGATCATCCATTCTAGAAATTTTTCAGGAAACAGAGCCAAGATCACCATCCCCTACTTTGTAAACTTTGCTTTTTCCTTTTGTTGTCCTTCCCTAGTTTTGTGGTACCTCTCCCATCTACAAGACCTTCCTCCTTGCACTCCTAGGGGCTCAGCATCCACACCTCACCATTCTTGGTTCTCAAGATGTAGCTCATCTGGGCCAGGTGACTGGCATTCACTAAGTTCTTTCCTGCTCTCTCCTTCCTGACACTAGGTAGCAATTCCCCATTAGCCCTTCCAGTTTGGTTATTTCCAGTGTGAAGGTCATTCTCCTTGGCAGAGGAACAAGAAGAAGAATATATATGAGCCGCTCTGCCTTCTCTGTGGAGTTAGTTATCATGGCCCCTGTCTCCCTCCCACTCCCAGCAGGGGACTGAGTCCTTCTTTGAACCTCCTTTTTCTTCTCCTAAAGCTTTTTGTTGGAATATGTTATGTGAGGAATTACTGGACATTGTTAGTGCTTTATTAGTGGTGTTCTTGTCTCTGAGTTTACATTTTCTGAATGTGATGAATTCAATTTTAGTTCTGTTTTCAATGACAAAAGCATCTTACAGGCAAAGAGGGAAGGGATGCCATCAACTGCTGTGGAGGGAATGCTCACTTCCTGAAGTCACAGATCCACTGAAGTTCTCCATCAATGTAAACTCTTGCATTAACGGCGAACTGCATTTAAGGAGAAGGCTCGGTGTGTTCCTGAGCATTACTGGGTTTAATCTGGCAAAGGGCATTGTGGCCCAGATTGGAAGATGCTGAATTCCTGAGGACCCTTTGAATCAATGCAAATGAAATCCAAAGATGGGGGTAGGGGTGGGGGCTCTCATCTGTTCTGGGAGCCAGTGATGGGAGCTTTTTTGGATAATACTTTGATGTTCCCTTATTTTGAAATAGCTGATAATTTTGTTCTGCCAAGAAAGAGGCAGATACCCACATTCTCATGGCACATCACCCAAAGACAGCTGCCTTTCTTGCATCTAGGCCCTTTGAATCCCTTTACAATGGAGGTTTCTATTTTTTCCTGTATCCTGAACCCCTCTGGCAGTCAGTCTGGTGAAGCCTCTGGATCCCTCCTCAGAGTCATTTTTGTAAATGAGGAAAATAAAACATAATAAAACATAAAACATAATAATAATAATAATGCAGATAATAAAACATAAGATTATATTGGAAACCAGTGATGTATGTTGAAAAACAATGGTCAAAATATTAAAAAAAACTCAGTGGGCTCATGGACCCCAGATTATGAATCATTACATACAGTAAAAGGACAGGAGAGAGAAAATACACAGGATCCCATGTATGGTCCATGTTTCCGGTTCTCTTTGGTTTCCTCTGCCAACCTGTCCTTGGCTTCTCCCTTCCTTCTGCCACTACCATGACCTCTGTCATCCAATCCTACCTCATGTGCCTCCTTCTAGAATATGGCAGAGTGGGCCATCACTTCTTTCTCCTCACCCCAACTTCCCAATAAATTTGCCCTGGAAGCCAGAGTTTCTAGACTCAGTTGTCTCAGATCAGTTAATCATTTGTTAAGCACCTACTATGTGCTGCTCCAGTGGTGGTCCAGAGAGTCATTGCATAGTGGGGGAAGCCAGGGGTGTAAGTGAGAGGGTAGAGAGATGAGTGAGGTTGAGAGAACTCAATCCAATGGTCCTTGAAGAGAAGAAAGAGGAACTGAGGAAGATGTAAAAGCTCTGTGAGGACTCCAGGCAAGAACAACCTTTTCTCTCTGAGTCTGTGTGGTCCTCTTGCCCCCTATCTCCCCATCTCCTGGTTGGGGGGGATGGAGTGGGCAGGTGGGTGGAGAGCCTATCTGCATATCCATTTAAATATATACTTTCAAGAAGGTATTTTAAGCAACATCTTTCCTTAGTTGGAGAATTCACTTTCTTTCTTATTATTTTTGCCTTCTCTCCCCCCACCCCCATGTCGGGGTGATATTATGTTAAACCACTATAATCTGGCAGTTTCAGTTATAAAACCAGTTTAAAAAAGTGAAAGTAAAGAGTAAGTCTCCCTCCAAAAATAGTAGAAGAGCCACTGCCTATGGTGCTGTTTCCTGTTTCCTCTGTGGTGGAGAAGGGAAGGCCAGGGCCTGCTGTGAGTAGGGCAGAGGCAGAGGTGGAGGCAGAGGCAGACCTGTGCTTGAGGCTCCCCCAGAGCGGGGTGCCTCTCTTACTCTGGTCTCTAATGGGGGAGGAGGGAAAGGCAAGAAGCTTTTCTTTTGGCCTAGTCACTGTGCTAAATGCTTTACATGTATCTGGTTCGAATCTCAAAGTAACCCTGAGATGTAGGTGCCATTGTTATCCCCATCTTACAAAAGATTAAATGGAGGCAGACAGAGGTTTGGCAGAAAGCGATTTGGCTCAGTCATACAGCTAGAAAGTGTCTGAAGCTGGATTTGAACTGGTGTTCTTGATAGAGAGAGTGAAAGCCTGGTCCTTGGGGACACTCCTTAGGCTTGACTGTGGTGGAGGAGAATATCCTGCCCTGGGACCCTGGAGATCCAGTAATGCCCTCTGTGGCCTCAATTCCTGTCTTATCCCTAGGCTTAATCTGTTTGCTGGAGGTAAGAAATCTAAATAAGACAGTCTCAGCTCTCCAGAAACCTCTAGGTCAGGGGTGGGGAACCTGCAGCCATGTGGCCCTTCTAGGTCCTCAAGCCGCAGCCCTTTGACTGAATCCAAACTTCACAGAACAGATCCCCTTAATAAAAGGATTTGTTCTGTAAAACTTGGACTCGGTCAAAAGGCCGCCCCCAAGAACCTAGAAAGTCATATGTGGCCTCCCCCTGCTCTAGTTGAATTAGCAGTGGTGGCACCTGCGGTGGTTGGCAGTAACTAATTCATGGGGTTGCAATAGACGGAGGGTTCATCAGTGTGCAGCTCAGGAATTTCTTTTGTGTGATTATACATATTCGTTGTAATGGTTTTTTTTTCTTCTTTTATTTAGTGGAGTGGGGTGGGAGAGAATCAATCAGTTGATACGTGTTTCCTAAGTCCTACTATGTGCCAGACACTGTACTAAACTGAGAATAAGAAAAGAGGTAAAAGACAAATATAGAAATGTGTATACATACATATGCACACATATATACATAAACAATGTTTATATATTATGCTGTATATATGTATATAAAACCTCCTATTTGTATATTATTACTATATATAATAATTAACTATGTATCTATATATAATCTCCTGTGCTATATACAGGACAAAGAGGAACTACTTAACAGAAGGAAGGCACTCATCTTCAGAGATGCTGGAGGGGACTCAGTGTAGAAGGCGGGTTTTTGTTGGGCCTTAATGGGAGTTGGGGAGGTCTGTAGTCTGAGTAGAGGTGGGAAATCATTTCTTGCGTGGCGATCAGTCATAGCCAGGGGATGGAGGGCTTGCTTGTGGGACAGTCATGGGGCCAATGTCACTGGACAGAAAGTGTAAGAAGCCTGGAAAGGTAGGAGAGGGTGAGATTAGGAAGGACTTTGAAGGCCACACAGGGAACATTTTGTATTTGATTCTGGGGACAATCATGAGTGGGGGAGGGGGGTGTATGACCTATAGTTTAGGAAGATCACTTTGGTGGCTGAATGGGGGAGGGACTGGAGGCAGGAAGACCCCTCCCCTCCCAAAGCAGGCTATCACATACATACGTAATACAAGATACATACAAGATAATAATACATAAATACATACGAGATAAAAGGAAATCATTTACACAGGGAAGGCTCTAGAAGTAAGAGCTGTTAGAAAGCTTGTTAAATAAATGTTTGTTAACTGAAAGAAAATTATTAAGAAAACTGTAATAGACAGATGATGTCTATAGCTCCTTTCTGTCTTAGCTTCATGCTACAGAATGACTTGTAACCCCATGCATTTGCCCTGCTAGTACACGAGAGCAGATGATGCTTTGTAAGAGCGTATACAAGCACGCCATTGGCCAAAGGAGGTCCTGCAGTGAACGTATCCTTCTCCTTCTGTGCTCCAAGGTCAGGTTGTCAAGTTCCAAGATCCAGAGTCAAACGGAGATTTGGCTGAGCCATGGATGAAGCGCTGCGTTCTGCATTTCTCTAAGCAGAGCTTTGTTGTGCAGCTGACTTCAGTTTCCCCCAAGAGAGATGAGTTCATGATAATGACAGTGAGGAGGTCATGGAGATTCCAGGAATCACAAGTGTTTCACATAGAAGATTTATTAGAAACTAACATGACATAATTGATAAATCTGGAAAAATTCTACCGGGGAGTCAGGCTTTTGTTTTCCAGAGGCTTACTATTTAGCATTGTTTCTTTTCTCTCCCACCTCTGGATGACTCGATTGCTTTTTCCCAAATGGATTTTGTTTGGCAAACAGAAGGTTTCCATTATTGACTTCAATCTTGTCCATCAGGAGAAGATAATTGCAGAATTCTGTGAGGTTCTACCCTCCTAAGGCCTCTTCTTGTTCTTGCACACAATGGCCTTGATGGAAGTGGGATTCCCATTTAGTTGGAAAGTCAAGATTTGCGAAGCTGACCTTGCAGTTGGAGATGAGACAGCATTTATAAATTCTGGGGAAAGTGAGGTAATGAGGGTGGGGCAGGGTTTGAAAGAGAGAAAACAGATGTGTCTTGGTGGTGTGTCTTAAATGTAGAGGAATTCTGAGGGGTGGCTGGAGGGGTTCTGTGGTCTAGCCTTCACAGCTTCCTAGGTGACTCTGGATTTGTCACGGCTTAGAAAATTGAAGGAGAGAGCTGAGCTTCTCAGAGGCACAATCTCTTCAGTGGCATGTCAGACCTATTTCTAAATGTCTTGGAATTTCCCTGTAGTTGGATCAATGATGACCCTATATCTGCTTGGGTCAAAAACCTTGGGAATCCCTGCTTTGTAGTTGTTCTGAAGGGGAATCCCAGAGCCTCTCTGACCCTCAATCTCCTCTTTTGGAAAGTGGAGATATCAGCTGTACCACCTCACAGTAAATGCTCAGACTTAGTGAGAATATACCTCATGTACCTTAAGATGCTTTAATTCAAGCACTTTACCTGAATTATCTCATTCAATTTTAGAATAGTGGATAGAGAACCCATTTCAGAGTCAGGAGTACCTGGGTTCAAATCCTACCTTTGAGCATAGTGGCTATGTGACTAAATAATTCAGTTGTCTCAGTGCCTTCCCTATTCTTTAAGGTTGTAACTGCTGATCTGTATTGTAGATGGATTTTCCCCTTAAGGACTGCCCTAAGCTGATAAAGACACAGGTGCGCACCGCGCGCGCGCGCGCACACACACACAAGCCTGTGAGGCAGCTTCAACTCCCATTTTATAGAATAAGGAAGCAGAGAAGAGAAGTGTCTTAACTCCAAGCCCAGCACTACATAGAGTTGGAAGTGGGATTCCAGTCCAGATCTTTCTGACTTCCAGCCTCTCATACTGTCCTTGCTATCTCTTCTCTTAAAGAAGAAGTTCTTAAAGAACTATTCTGAGTATTAAAGGAGAGTTAGAAAAAGCATTAGGTAACTGCAAAACTGTGCTTATTTTAGAAACATTCTCTTGCCCTCAAATAAAAAGTCTTGTTGAGGTCTTTTGTTTTAAATTACAATCATGTCTTGTTTCACATCCTCCAACCAGCTAGCATTGGCTTTCCTTTGTAAAGAAGTAAAAAGAGATAAACAAGAGCTGTCTGATGTGTACACAGCATTCTGCCCCCCTAGCCTCCCACCTCTCTGATGAAAGGAGGAGGTTACATTTTGTGATCTCTTCTGTGGGACCATTTATTGACTTCTTGAAGACTTGTTGCTCATTATAATTTGAGGTTGGCTTTCCTTTTTATGAATGTCTCTCTTCTAGCCTTTTGACTCTCAAATCATGTTTTCCTCTCCCTTCCACTTCAATATAATTTTATTTATTTAACTTTTTACATTCATTTTCACAAAATTTTGGGTTCCAAATTTTCTCGCCATTTATCCCCTCCCCCCACCCCAATACACCAAGCATTCTAATTTTCCCTATCACCAATCTGCCCTCTCTTCTATCATCCCTCCCTTCTCTTGTCCCCATCTTCTCTTTTGTCCTGTAGGGACAGATGACTTTCTATTCCCCATTAACCGTATTTCTTATTTCCTAGTAGCAAGAACAATACTAAACAGTTGTTCCTAAAACTTTGAGTTCCAAATTCTCCCCATCCCTCCCTCCCCACCCATTCCCTTTGGGAAGGCAGGCAATTCAATATAGGCCCTATCTGTGTAGTTTTGCAAATGACTTTGATAATAGTCTTGTTGTGTAAGACTAACTGTATTTCCCTCCATCCTATCCTGCCCCTCATTGTTTCTATTCTGTCTTTTGATCCTGTCGCTCCCCGAGTGTTAACTTCAAATTGCTCCCTCCTCCCATTGCCCTCCCTTCCATCATCCCCCCCACCTTGCTTATCTCCTTCTCCCCCACTTTCCTGTATTGTAAGATAGATTTTCATACCAAAATGAGTGTGCATTTTATTCCTTCCTTTAGTCGAATGTGATGAGGGTAAACTTGTTTTTTTTTTTCTCAGCTCTCCTCTTTTTCCCTCCACTAAAAAGTCTCCTGCTTGCCTCTTGAATGAGATATAATTTACCCCGTTTCATTTCACCCTCTTTCCTCCCACTACATTTCTCTCTCACCATTTACCATTTACCCACTACATTTCTCTCTCACCATTTACCATTTGCCTTAATTTCTTTTAAGATATGGTCCCATCCTATTCAATTCACTCTGTGCTCTCTGTCTCTGTATGTGCGTGCATGTGTGTATGTGTGCGTGCACGCATGTACGTGTGTGTGTGTGTGTGTGTGTGTGTGTGTGTGTGGTCCCACCAACTACTCCCTTCCACTTCAGAGGGAGATGCTGGAGCCAGAATCCTGAGTGTCGTTGTCTCTGTAAAGCATCATTTGATGGTTTTCCAATCTTCAATAGATCATGGACTTGACAGCTTTGCTCTATTCCTCCCCTGAAAAAAAAAAACCTCAGAGTTTAGCTAAAAGTTTGGGATGTCCTAAATAAGAATGGAATTTCTCATTCTCACTGACAGTTACCTCTTCTGTCTTTCTATCTGAAGAGTCCTCACCAACAGAGAAGCTTTCTGAGTCTGTCTTCCTATTCATCGAGGTGCATGTGTGCAGAGACATGATTTCTTCTGCTGAGAGCCTGCTCAGTTACCCTTCTGGAGGGATGGCTTTGAGGTCATTGTTTTCTTTCTCCTTTGCATTAGCTTCCGAAGTGCTTTTCATGACCAATTAAAAGTTCCGTCCGGTGGATGAACTGAAGTTAGTAACTGAGGATGGGAGGTGGTACTCTTGCTGGATGTCTCACATCCCTGGATGTCTGGGCTGTTTGTCCTTACCTCTAAAGAAGGGTTCTGGTTAGGGGCATGCGCTTTGTGTCTGTGAGGTAGGGGGTGATATGAGTGTGTGTGTGTGAGGGTGTGTGAGTCTGTGTGTGAATCAGTTTGAGCCAGTGTACAGGACTGTGTCTGTGAGTATGAACTGAGCGTAGGGCTGGGGTCTCTCAAGTTTCCTAACATAAAAAAAGAAAATGGTTATAAGATCAGCAAACTGGCCTGCTCACAGTACCCTGTATAGAGCATCCCTTCTTCTCTCTCCATGTGTTTTCACAAATGGTCTCCAATGCCTGGGATATACTTCCTCCTCCCCTTCACCTCCAGTTATCCTTGATTTCTTCGAAGTCTGGGTACTACCTTTGGCCTGAGCTCCACCTTCCTCCTCAACTCTTAGTCCTTGTTCCCTCTCAAAAGCCTCTTGTAGGTACTTTGTACTTATTTGTGTAAATGAATAAATCTACAAGCATCTCTTAAGCACTTGCTGTGTGAGGCACTCAGCTAACTCAGGGATACAGAGAAAGGCAAATACACGATCCCTGCTCTCAAGGAGCTTGTGGTCTAGTGAGAAAGAGAGAGACCACGTGTAAATCCCATAACTAGTCACTTTTGAGATATCAAGAGTAGATGGGACCTTACAAGGAAGGTGAAAACTCCTTGGAGGCAGGGACGATTTTGTTTCTAAACTTGGTAGTTCTGGTGCCTGGTACGTAGTAAGTACTTAGTAAATGTTTGTTGAATTAAATTGAACAGGGTAAATATGCCTTAATACCCCAGCAAAGACAGTTAAAGAAATGATTAGTCTTGTTTAGAACTGGGAACAAAGACAAAATAATTGATTGATTGCTTAAGGTTTTATTCATGCCTTTTGTTTTGACATTATGGTTAATTTCTGCGAGTTGTAACTCCCCTCTTACTCCCCCCAAACTGAGTCCTTCCCTTGTAACACAGGAGAAAAATGGAGTATAACCCAAGTGACTGAGTGCGACAGTGTCTGCAGTATAGTGAGTATGGACTGCCTGTCCCCCTCATTCTTTAGTTAAATGAGGCAGATATGTCTCATCGTCTCTTCTCCAGGAATTTGGGTTGGCTCATAGCGCTTAATTTAAATGCTTAGTATTAAAAGGAAAAACAGCACATAGATAGAAAAAGAAAGTTATAGACAAGATGTATCTCCTTGTGCATACATGACTTGTACTCTGAGAGAGTGACCATTTCTAAGATTATGTGTGTGTGTGTGTATACAAACCCCATAGTTTGTGTGTGTGTTTATGATATTTGAGTATTGTTAATATTTTACAGGGAACTTGTTTTCTTTCTAAATATATGATTTTTAAAGAGTTACTACTTTGTCAAATATGATTTTTATTCTTGGGAATCCGTTAATATTTTTATCATGGAAGTCAATGAAAAAAATCAATTTCTAGAAATTTGCTTTACAGACAACTTTTTAGAAAGAGTATATTTATTCTTGAGGCAGTGAAACCAATATCATTTCCCCTGCCAGCCAGTGATACTTAACCCCAGTTTATTATCATGTGATATCATTGAGAAAGGACTCTGTGCTTCCTGTTGACATCATATGGACTGTTATTTTGTATGGGAAATTCCATAATCTTGATTTATTTCTTTAGTCATTGGTTGAAATTCCTTTTAAGTAATGCATATATCTCAAATGGCATAGAAAGATATACCTACTTGGAGATTTGCCAGTTTTATCAAGGAGCTTTAAAAGAAAAATGGCAAGGAAGAAAGAAGGGGCTTGGAGGAAGTGGTAACATGGTGCAGAGGATTGAAGAGAGAATTCAAGAAGAAAGAGAAAGAAAGAGTTCATATGTAGAAGTAGACAGGAGTCTTCCTGGGCTACAGAAGAAAACTGCTGCTCAACAGGCCAGATGGGTGACTGGCATCCTCATGCTACTGAAGATAGAATAGTGGAAGGTTTGTAATGACTTAGGTAGATTCTAAATGAAGATTGTTCTGGAAGATGCAGAGTAAAAGTGCCCAGGATGAGAAGGTGTAGGGATCAGTGGAAGGAAGGCCAGAATATTGGAGTGAGAAGATGACTTCCAAAATGCCAAATAAGGGGTCACCCAGTCCCTGAGTAAAGCCCTCTAGGGAGGGGGACCCCATTGCCTCCCCAGGTACTCTCTTCCTTTGCAGGGAAGAGGGCAGCTCTCATCATTACTGGTTTCTTTGGAAACCTCTTGTGTTGAGGTTTGCCCTCTGGGGCCAAAGAGAATAAATCTACTCTGTCTTCTATATGACAACCTCCAAAATACAAAATGCAGTTGGGAGTTTTCACCCTCCAGCATTCTCTTCATAGTAGATATCCACAGGTCCTGCCACTGATCCCTCCATTGCACAACCTCTGGAACACTCACATCCTAGTCACACACTCTCTGAGTCCTCTCCAGTTTATCAATGTCCTTTCTAAAATATAACACTCAGGTTGAACTTCAAATGGGATCCGATCAAGGTAAAGAAAGAACAATTGATGGGCAGCACAGTGTACAGTAAAGAGAAGACTAGATTTGAATTCTGCCTCTGCTCCTTAGAATCCTAGAGTTAGAGCTGGGATAGACCTAACAGGTCACCATGGCACAGAGGAGTCAGGCGTCCACCAAAGGACCACTCTGATCTTCATTTTTTTCATCCTATCTCACTGCCTTAATGCTCATCGCTTTATTCATCTCTCTCTCTCTCTTTTTTTTTGGTGGTGGTATTGATTGGGATTCGAATTATGAGGTGGTCCACACAGGGAATTTCCAGTTTGAGAAAATCCCTTCACCTTGTGGAGGGAGACAGTCACCTGCCTGTCACTTATGGTTTTAAATATGACTCATCTGGGAGGGCTTAGAATATGATATTCCATAAGGCAAAGGAGCTTAGATTACAACCAAGAATCAACTACCCAGCAAAATTGAGCATAATCTTTCAGGGAAAGAGATGGACATTCAGTGAAATAGGGGACTTCCAAACCTTCCTGATGAAAAGACCAGAGAATTTGATCTTCAGATAAAGACTCAAGAGAGGCATAAAAAAGTAAACAGAAAAGGAAAAAAACAGAACATGTTACTTAATAAGGGCAAACTGTTTATATCTGTACAAGGAAAAATGATACTTGTAACTCTTAAGAACTGTATCGTTATTATAACACTTAGAAGGAATACACATAGAGAGTGTGGGTATAAATTGACTTTGAGGTGCTGATAAAAAATCTAATTAAGTGGTGAAAAGGTATTGTATTGGGAGAAGAGGAAAAGAGGAATCAGAAAAGGGTAAATTACATCACTTCAAGAGACACAGAGACCTATTACAGTAAGGGAAAGAAAGGAGGGAGATGAGCGTTGTTTGAAACTTGCTCTTATTAGATTTGGCTCAAAGAGGGAATAACATACTCAGTTAGGCATATAAATCTAACTTACCTCATAGGAAGTAGGAGGGAAAAGGGGAAAGAAAAAAGGGGGAGTGGATAGAAGGGAGGGAAGAAGTTGTAAGGGAATAGAGAAAGAAAAAGGAGGGGGCTGATAGAAAGGAGGGCATATTGACAGAGGCAGTGGTCCAAAGCAAAACTCTAATGAGGAGGGAAAGGGAGAATGGAAAGAGAAAAGCATAAATGAGGGAGGGAGGTATAGGATGAAGAGAAAAACACAGATGGTAATCATAACTGTGAGTGTGAATGGGATGAACTTTCCCATAAAATGGAAGTGGATAGCAGAGTAGATTAAAACCATAATCCTACAATATATTATTTACAAGAAACACATTTGAAGCACAGGGATACACAAAGAGTAAAGGTAAAAGGCTAGAGTAGAATATATTATGCTTCAGCTGAAGTAAAAAAAAAAAAACCAGGGGTAGCAATACTGATCTCAGACAAAGCAAAAGCAAAAATAGATCTAATTAAAAGAGATAAGGAAGGAAAATATATCCTGCTAAGGTATCATAAACAAAGAAGTAATACCATTACTAAACATGTATGCACCAAGTGGTATAGCATCCAAATTCTTAGAAGAGAAGTTAAGGGAGTTATAGGAAGAAATAGACAACAAAACTATACTAGTGGGAGACCTCAACTTCCCCCTCTCAGAACCAGATAAATCTAACCACAGAATAAACAAGAATGAAGTTAAGGAGGTGAAGAGAATTTTAGAAAAGTTAGATATGGTAGATCTCTGGAGAAAGTTGAATGGGGATAGTTGAATGACACATGGTACCTACACAAAAATTGACCATGTATTAGGGCAAGAACATGGCTCTGAGTGCTGTTTCTTTAACCTTTTTTCCGAATCTGGCAAAGGATGGCAAGAAAGCTGATCAAATTAATTGTTACAAACAGTAGATTTTTATAAAAGATAGTTTTATTTAAAATGGCTACAATTGCATAAAGTTTCTTTTAAAATTATGAAAACTCCATAAATACAACATAAATAGTTATTTTTTTAGGGATGGGGAAGGAGAATAGACCTAGGATTTCCCTGGTTCAAGACATCTTGGATAAGGAAACTACTTTCACCAATTCTGGTTGGCACTTTCTCTGGACTTTGTCTCCAAGAGTTTTGTGTGTCACTGAGAACTTAGTGACTTGCCTAGGGTCACCCCATCAGTATGTGTCAGAGAAGAGACTTAAGACCAGGCTTTCTGGGTCTGAAGACAGCCCTCTGCTTAGCAGATCACTGGAGGGAAAGTCTACTTATCTGTTTCAAGAGATCTGAGTCTGAGACCAGGTACTAAAAGGACAGCAGCTCTCCTCTTAATAAGAATAGCATATTAAAAAAATAGAAAATATTTTAAGTGTTTTAAAATATATAAATTAATGTTACCTTATGGGGAATAAATATTACTTAAATACAAATAAATTAATTTAAAATAATTAAAAACTGTGCCTCACTGCTCATACTTCGTTGGTTCTTCATAAAGAACAACATGGCCATCTGTCCACCAGACAGATTTTTCAATGAAGAAAGGAACGGGCATGAACTAAAACGTTCAGGCCACAAGACTCCTAGTGTGCAGATAGCGAACAACCCGGATAGTCCCCTCCATGAAGCGGGTGTAGTGCCACAGGATAAGACGGAGACCCACGTTCTTAGACCAGGTTTTCAGGGATTGCAGTTCAGAAAGCAGGTTCTTGGAGGCAGTTGGGTTGGGGGTGGGTACTGCATCTGCCTTTTTTATCTAAAGGGAGGAGAAAAGAGGCAAAAAAGTTAGTTTTAGTGTTCTTCTGAAATACTATTATAGAGATGACATCCATTATTTCTGGGAGACATGATTATGACTGGGAAATACTGCTAACATGGACCACATCTAATGACAGGAAGGTAGTTTGACCACTCTCTCCATGGTGTTGGATGTAATCACTGTTTCTGATACTTCTTGGCAAGGAACTCATGCAAGTCCCACATTGTGAAATAAGCAGGCTTTCCTCCATTTGTTATCTCTTGTTCCAGTGATGGAAGAAAAGCTGTTCTTTCCCCCTTCCTTTGCTTGTAATGACCAAGGATATTTTCATAGTTAATTCCCCATAATTCATTCTCCCTCTAGGGAATTTCACGATCTTAGCCCTCTTCAGGGCTTGACAAGTTATTGTTACTGTAGCATCTTTAGTGTGGGTTTAAAAAGATGATTTGCAAAAATTCCATTGTCTTTGTTACCAGAGGGTCTTGCTCACAGTAGGTGCATAATAAGTGTTTGATGAATTGTATTATTATATGCTCTTTTTAGGCTCCCAGAAATATGTTTGTCTCTTAAGGTGTAAAAAATCTAGGGTCAATTCTAGCTCTTACTTTAGGGGATCATCAGTGGTTTGAGCAAAAGTCAAGACTTTGGAATAACTAGCCTTGGCCCGTCCTGTCACCAGGAGGCTGACATCTATGTAGAAAAGGACTTGAATGGTGGCTTAAATATTCTGGGTCCAAATTCAGGCAGCATCCTTAGCTGAGAAGCCAAGCAAGCACATTTCAAGAAGACAACAAGGAAGTGTAGATGCGGCTCGATGCCTCCACCTGCTCAGTCTCGGTAGTCCCCTTATTTTTGACCCTACATGGTTCACTTACTTTCCCACTTTCCCTAATACAGCTTCTTTGAATTCACCAAATTCAAAGACTGTACTGAATACCCAAGCAGGCCTCCTTGCAAGTATCTGTAACCATCCTAACCAAAACTAGTTGGTCCTTCTATGCCAGAGACTGAGCTTGTGCTCGGTCTGTAGAGAGAGGTTGTGGCACCTCAATTCAACAAATTCAGTTCAGTAAACACTTTTTGGGCACCTACTATAGGCAAAGCACTCTTGGAAACTGTTGAAAATTGATCATGTGGAGCCAGCGTAAACACTGACAGCTAGAGAGAATGTCCTCCAACTATGTTTGTTGGTATACAAAACCCATCCTTCATTTTGTCATGTGAACGCATCATGAACACTGTTCTCCTGTGAGGCATGGCAAGATTTTCAGAGGGTCCATTTTCTGGTGTCTTTATAAGACTTTTCTGCCTTTGGAAACTTCAGGGATATATATCCTTTATCAAATTAGAAGGTTGTTGACTCAAGACATATTTTCATGCTGTCAGAAAATCTCCTATCCTTCTTTCAATAGCTATCTTAGGGCTACATAGACTTCCACAAATATACTCTGCAAACTCTTAAGCAGTATATGAATGCCTGTTATCATTATTATTGTTATTTTCAATAATAAAGAAAATGTCAGAGTTCTAAGAATCTCTAGTTGTCACTCTCTCTCACAGGTATATTCTCCTGATCCATTTCAATCTCCCTCTACCGTAGTCTTGGACCTGAAGGAACTGGTGTGAGTCAGAAGGCTAAAGCAATCAGTGGCTACAAGTGGAATTTCCCATTATCAGTATGTTATGTCATCTTTGGAATCTGACTGTGGTGACCATTCATTAGGATAATAACAGGCTACTTGTTCCTTTTGCATACTGTCTCCTCTTCCTCAATGGCTGCCATGCCTACTCCTCTGCCAGCCCTTAAGACATTTTAATCAGAAAGTTCCCAAAAATTCCCTTAAAAGTCTCCTAAAAGTGAAAAGCGATTGCCTAATTTGATCTGGGGCTGTGGCCATGACTTTTTCTTGAAGCTTTCTTGACAGCTGGCACGTGTTTCAGACAGGCACATGAAGAGATATTTCCCACTTCCTGGCTCTCAAGGACTTCCGAAGTTCACGCGGAATGCTATTTGTTTCAACTCTCTACAGCTGGCACAAAAATGAGATGTCCCAACAGTTTCCACAGAAAGGGAAGGAAAGCAGCACTTTCATTGTCAGGAAATCTGTGATAGGGCTTTTGGTTGACTTTTAACTCCTTGTTTGTGATAAGTATTGCATTTTAAAGAACTTTCAAGTTTTCTTTGGGAGCTCTGTTCCTTGGGTCTGCCTATCTCCAAGTCTAACTTGTGGTCATTGCTTCTTGGAATGCACAAAGGGAAACTCACCAAGAGCTTCAGATTGTGGGCTAGTTGAGCTGTACCCAGTTTTAGGAATCGGAACTTGTTATCCTTCATCTCTTTTTCCATGTACTGAAGATACGTGTCAAACTCCTGAAGTCCACCAACGATCCTTATCAAACATATCTCCTTATGTGAAAAAGAAAAATTATAGTTACCAATAGGAAAAAATATTATACAAAATAGTTAAAATTGGCTAGAGCTTGTAAAACAGAACTTGTATCACTCCTTTTCCCTTTTCCCTTACCCCTCTAGCAAAATTAAAGTGCTTCTCCTACAACATCATCTCATTTCTCCTCCCAATGGCCCTATGGAGATGAAAAAGTCAAACTGCCTTATTTTCCATCTGGACAAACAGAGACACCACTTCAGTGATTTTACTTAAAGCCAAACAGCTGTTGAGATCTGGGAAAAGCCTCAATTCCCCAGATTCTCCTTCTCTGTCTTAAATTATAGACCTTCCCTAGGCCAGTGGGTCTTTGACTTGGACTCTTTTCATGGCTTAATCAAGAATGAGGACAGATTATCTCACTATTTGGATGTGAGAGGGGCAGATCAGAATGATTTCATGAAGAAGGGAAGCGTGATAGCATGTCAATAGCCAACCAGGGAGGTCAGTGGATCATGTAATGGAAGACAATCTGTCTAATATCTCTTAGAGGCTTCCATTCTTTGAGATCTGGAGGTGGAAAAATACATCAACACCAAGAGAAATACCTAGGTTTGTTTAAAGACATGAAAATAGGACCATCATTGGGACCTCTTTTAAATCAGCTGCCTTGTGAAAGGCATCTTAGATAGGTGGATAGATGGATGGATGGATAGATGGATAGATGGATGGATGGATGGATGGATGGATGGATATATGGCTGGCTGGATAGATGGATGGATAGATAGATGGATAGATAGATAGATGACTAAATAGATAGATGGATAGACGGACAGGCAGACAGACAGACAGATAGATAGATAGATAGATAGATAGATAGATAGATAGATAGATAGATAGATGGATGGATGGATGGATGGATGGATGGGTGGATGGATGGATGGATGGATGGATGGATGGATGGATAGATGGCTGGATGGATAGATGGATGGATATATGGCTGGATGGATAGATGGATGGATATATGGCTGGATGGATAGATGGATGGATAGATAGATGGATAGATAGATGACTAAATAGATAGATGGATAGACGGACAGGCAGACAGACAGATAGATAGATAGATAGATAGATAGATAGATAGATAGATAGATAGATAGATGGATGGATGGATGGATGGATGGATGGGTGGATGGATATATGGCTGGATGGATAGATAGATGGATGAATAGATGAGCAGATAGATAGATGGATAGATGGATGAATGGATAGATAGATAGATGAAAAGATGGATGGATGGATATAGAGATAAAGATAGAAAGAAAAGAGGGTGTACACACACACATACATACACACACCTATCTATCATCTATCTACCTATCTATCTCCTCTCTTCTCCTGTATGGCAAATTTTCTCATTTCGGTATGGGTTGACCTCAAGATGGCAATCCCCCTCTCCCAATTCAACAGTTCTGTGTGTCTCATAGCCACTCATTTTCTGCTTGTGGCTACAGCACAGGCACTTCCTGAGAACAAGAGCAGTTACACACTTAGCTAGGAACTAAGTGACGAGGAGCCACGATGTCCTTGATTGCATCATAGTAGGGGGCTGTGGGCATCCCACCAACTTGGGAGTCAGGAGAGCCAAGTCTTGAGCCCAGGCCTGCCCCTTATCAGCCTTATGCTGTTGGATGAGTTGTCTCCCTCCTCCCTGGGGACTTCAGTCTCCTCATTAGTGAAAGGAGGATTTTTTCCTGGAAGATCTCCATGTTCCTTCCAGTACAGCTCTTCTCTGGCTCAGGGACTCAGTACCTCATCGAATCCAGCAGTCAAGCATCCATCTCTCTCTGTGATGTTGGGAAGGTTCATATTGTTTTCGGCCAGTGCCTCATTGCTATCATCACACATGCTCTGGGTCAGACACATCTGGGAAGAGAGGCAAAGCAGTCATGATCATACAGATTATTTCTAAAACTAGAGACAAATAAGCTATCCAATCCCAGAATACCACAACCTCAGAGTTGGCAGAGAGCCTGAGTGAGCATCAAGTACAACCCATGCCCCAAATGGAAATCCCACTCTGATCTTCCCAGCAAGTGAGAATCAGTCTTTGCTCAAGGACTCCCAAAGATGGAGGACTCACTACCTGCACAGCTGGCACCATTCATTTTTGGGTAGACAGAGGTGTGAGCAATTTCTTCCCAATATCAAGCCAATATGTACGTCTCTGTATCTTCCACTATTGCTGCCCCTTGGTGTCAAACAAAGCAAGCCTAACCCTTCGCCACATTATAGCCTTTTAGGTCCTCAAAGACAGCTCTTATGTCCCCCCTTAATTCTATTCCCCAGGCTAAAGACCCCCACTTTGTGTTTAACACCAAGAGGGTCAAGCTTTCCTCTAAAAATGAATTAATGGCTCTTTAAGATCTAGACATAAATGAGAAAAACAGAGTCAAATACATGACATCACAATTTTGCTATCTTTTTAACCTTTCTGTGGCCTTCCATCAAAGGCAGCTCATGCTAACATGGGGAAGGGGCTATATGTCTTAGCATTTTAAATATATTTTTCTTCCTTTGGGGAAAATTTTGCTATTGAGAGTTCACAATCAAAGAATCTTATATTGTGGCCACCAGCTGCCAAGAGACCCAGTTCTTTGGAGGTGATAATTTTCTAATCCTTCCAGATAGTGTCAACAAAGTAGAGATTCCTTATTTTCAAACACAGAAAAAGGAGGCCCAAGCAAATAGATGGAGATTATCCCAGATCAGAGATAGAGCTGAGGATGTAAGCCACATCCCTTGAATTCCATCCAATGTACGAGACCTGGTCCTCTCCAGAATGGAAACTAACCTAGCAGACCCAGTTAGCAGAGGAGAAAGTACAGAAGAGGGGGTTCTGTCCCTGACTGCCTGGGTACAAAGTTAGAGGCAAGATCCTTCAAGGTAAATGGGAGCCAGTGCCCTATTCTGACTCAGGGACCAGAAGGAGGAATCCTGAAAGTCCAAGCACCGCCCTTCTCCATCCAGCTAACCTCCTACCCACCTGCGTTTTTAGGTCATAAGCCGTCGTATGGAGATTCTTTGCAAATTCAAGATCAGAATTGCTGGATGATTTCCTTGGGACATCATCCCCTGGAGATCCATCCCCCAAGGAGTCTGGGATGGGGAGAGCAGCCGTGGCCATGAGGAGCATCAGGGAGAGGGCAAGTGGCCTAAGAGATCCTGTGACCGGGGAGAGTGGAGAGAGGGGAGTGAGATCACCACGCAGCTGCTCAGGCTCAACTTCCTCCTGCTGGCTAGCTTCCACTAAGGCCAGAGCCAGACACACACACACACACACACACAGTCAGAGCTGCTGGGACAAGGCCAGAGATCAGCATTCCTCTTACTTACTCTGGAGCAGAGGGTTCATGTCTCAGGGTGTTGAAGGCAGGTTTGGGTTTCTGGTGGTCTGGAGGGCAGAATGAGCCATCCCACATCCCTCATCTGTATTTATTAGGGTTGAGACTCAAATATGGACTCTCTTGGGAAAATCCAACATTTTGACAAATCTTTGATGGGGGAGGGGTGGAGCTGGGGATGGGTGTGAATTTAGAGGAAACCTTATTAAGGTTGTGCAAGAGCTGAGCTGTGACGTCCTTTAGCATCATCAGTTAGGCCGGACAAAAAAAAAACAAAAAACCTCTTGGGTCATCGACTTTAGCCCCTAGAGGCCTCTGTGGGATCTTTCTTTCTTTCTAGACTTTCTTTTTTTCAGTGACTCAGCAGTTAGACCTCTCTTTGGGAAAGAGGAGCTGAAGGAAGTCTGAGAGAAGGACTGAGATTGAGTTTCAGTACCAAGGTAATCGACTAAAATTCCAGAAGTTTGCCCACCTCAACTCAATGGAAACCCAGTAGACCAAAACCCATATCTTTGCTGTTGTTCAGTCAGGTCTGACTCTTTGTGATCCCATATGAGGTTTTCTTGGCAAAGATACTGAAGTGGTTTGTCATTTCCTTCTCCAGCTCATTTTATAGATGAAAAAGCTGAGGCAAACAAGGTAAAAGGACTTGCCCAGGCTCACACAGCTAGGAAGTGTCTGAGACCAAATTGAACTCAGGAAGATGAATCTTCCTGACTCCAGGCCCAGCACTCTATTCTCTGCCTCATCCCCCAAACCCATATTTACAATGGATAAAATGGCAGAAGTGGCGGGGGGAGCTAGGCATTTTCCTTGATTTGTTTTTCTATGGGATTTGTTATTCTATAAAACAGTGCAGTAAAGGGTACGTCTAAATACTGATTTCTGCAGGACCTTTAAGAAAATATTTGATTCACCAAAATTTTCTTTACTCAAAAGTTAGAAAATTTTAAGTAATTTTCTAAAATTTGATTTGATTTAGCACAAGAGATCCTTTCCAATAAATACTTAAACCAGTTCCTTCCTGAAGGATGTTTCCCCAGAGAGTTGAGTCCAGTTGGTCCACAGTGGTTATAATCAGTACATGTGATCGTGAATGCTTTGAGAATAGATGCTCGTGCTTCTTTTTGTATCCCCAATGCTTAGCCCAGTGCCTGGCACACAGTAGGTGCTCAATAGATATTTGTTGACTCTTGGCACCTCCATTTTCATTTCATAGTTCATACCATGTTAAGAGATAGAAAGGCCATATGTTTTAACCTTAAGCATCTGGAACCAATGTGGATCTGAATCCTGTTGCCCTGTTTGTATCATCAGTATTTGATTTATTGGAGCTGCCATTGTGTCTGTGGGCCTCCTCAAGTCTGTATCATTCTATCTAAGTCTCCACATGTATGTAATTTTTTAGGCACACTCTGCTCCCTAGTTAGGCTCATCCACGTTTCCCATGGCAGATAGAACAAATCAGAAGTATTCCTGCTAGAGTAATTCAATTTTTACTTTCAATAATTTTTAAAGATGATCATATAGTGATAAAGCATTGGATGCTCTGTAAATAAGTTCTATCTGAAAATGGATAATAAGTTCGGGAATGTTTTCTTACTTTCCTCCTTACCTTTGCATAAAGCCAACTAGTACTTAAGTTAGTGAAGAATTTCAAATTCAGGTATTCAATTACCTAGAAATCTCCCTACCTCAGAGGTACTTAAACCAGGATTCCCAGAACTTAGGTTTTTTGATAACTGTATTTCAATATAATTGGTTTCTTTTGTGATCTTCTGTGTTTTATTTGATACATTGGAACACAGGATTCTGAGGAGGGGTCTCTAGGTTTCATAATTGTGCCAGAGGGTCCCTGACCCCCAAAGGGCTAACAACCCCTTCCCTATCTGCTTCCTCTTTCAGGTCAATCTTCTCTGTCTTTGACTGTGAGGAATTCTTCAAGGTGAGCTTGGTTTAAGTCACTTTGTGCCATGCCAGGTCTCCTCACCGTATGGCACAGGGGAAGGTCTCTGCTGTCGGAGGTTGCTGAGCTGGAAGTTGGTCATCAGGTGGTACAGACACAGTGGTAATGGGAGAGTATGATCCCAGGGGAGATAGCTGGGGTGGTAAAGCCTCAGGAGTGAGCAGGGCAGGGCGGGGGGAGTCCTAAGACCTGAGCCTGCTCTCATTTCACTTGAGATGAGGGGACAGCATCAGTCAAAGCCCCTGCAGCAGCAACAGAAGCACCAGGATGGCGGTCAGCAGTCAGAATTCTGAAGCAATTAGGAGGAAGATGAGGAAGAACATAGGTTGTGGCCCCTTCTCCCTGCCCCCCAACAGTGCCCATCTCTACTGGTAGCCATGGGCTGTTGCTGGCTGAACCCGCGACCCTTATATCATCTCCTCCCTTTTTTTGACTGTGGTCTCTCTGGGCTTCAGATGCTGAGGGCTTCTAGCATGCCAAAGAAAGGGGAGAGTTCAGGTTTCACAGAAATTATCTTTTTAGCCACAGTGGCCAGTCTCAAAGTAAGAATAAACAGAAATGTAGAGAATGCTTCTGTCCTCATGGGATGGGAACCCCAGGAACTTCAGAATGTATCTTTAATGTCTAAAGCTGGAGACACACTTGGTTTGTTCACGGTTTGGGTCAGGCCAGCTCTGACCACTGAATGCCCTGTCCCCCATCTCCTCCTGCCCACATGCCACAGACTCCTGATCCCTGGTTTATGTGATAGCCAGGGCTGATGCATAGAATCAGATGCTGACTTTCAGTCAGTACCTTCAGCTCTGAGGAGGACTGCCATTTAAATGTCTAACCAGTCAAGCCAACGTAACTCTCTGCCTGCTGGTGCTGTATTCTGCTGCGTGAAGTGAAAGGGGAAGTAGGCAATGGCTTGCAGCCCACCCCAGGATGTCTGTTTCAGCTGTCCCTGCAATGAGAGGGCTTCTTTCTTTTCTTTCTTTTTTTTTCTGGCTCCATCAACGTTAATAATCGCCATTGATCAGAAGCTTATCTAAGACACGATGCCAACCTTCTGTGGATTAAAGCGGGTACAGTTCCCAATCAGACTGACCGTGTTTTGATCATAGAGCACAGAGGAATGATGGAACCCAGTGAGATTTCTGCATTTATCAGCATTCACCAAGGCCCTTGCACTAGAGAGCTCTGCCTTGTTGGTTGGGGTAGAGACTGGCTGTCAACAAAGCTGCCATCTTTGAAATGTCCATCCCTTGTGTGTCAGGCCATCTCTTCCTCTGTCTTCTGTTGCTGCAGCAGGGTGCCATAGGAAGGGAGTCATCAGACATGAGTACAAATTCTAGGTCTGTGTCACTTTTAGGAAGTCTCTTCATTTCTCTGGGTTTCAATGTCTCCTGTAAAAATGAAGGTGATCTCTCATCCCCTATCCAGCTCCATGTCCTGTGATGCCCAGTCCCTCCTCCTCCTCTTTATTGGCCCCATATGGCACATCCTAGTTCAGTGACTTTTGTCCCAAATCACATGGCAGGACAGTGTAAAGTTTCCTGACTCCCAGGTGGTCCATAGTCATATCCATCAGGCTATACTGCCTCCCTTCTCAGGAGTGCCTGGGAAATGTACTAAAGGAAGGAAGGAGAGAGGAATCCTCCAATTCTCCAGGAGGCTCTCAGCTACTCTGGAGTTATTGCATACCCATGGAGTTTGCTCTGCTGCACTCCTGGCTACCTCCTTCCTCCCAGATTAAAAAATCCCAGTTAGCTCAGCTGGGAGGGAGCAGTGGAATAGATCCTTCCCAGGGTGACTATGTCAACTCCTGGGGCTGAGCAGCTGAAGCCTCAGGATGGGGCTACCCCAGGACTATGGTCCTCTTCCATCAGTACATATACAAAGTGGATGTGAGGAGCTCTGGGAGACTTCACTAAGAAGACCACCTGTTTGCATCCCCCTTCTCTAGGGAGGTGAGTCTTACTGGGTGCCCTACTCTTTTGTTTCTACTTTACAGTGAGAAACTTCAGCAGCAAGATGTTCCTTTATTCTTAAAATATTCACTTGAACCACTCTTAGGTTCTGAAGCAGTCTTCCTCTCACGATCAGCAACTTGAGACAGAAACTCCAAATGCAAAGTGTTGGTGCGTTCTCTTCATTTCCTTCCTCTGTCCCTTCCTCTTCCCCCTCACCCTCGATTCATGTGCTAAGAAAACCACTGGAAAGCGTCATCCACAGTGGAGAGCTGAGCTGAATATTTGGTTTTTAGATGTCCCTCAGTGTAGTTGGAGGTTTGGAAGGGTGGTCTGAAAGCCCATTGGCTGGGTGACCCCTGAGCAATCTTCCTTGAAACCCTTCTTCTTTCCCTTCAGTTTTCCTCCCATTATACTTAACTATGTACAGAAGAATGCTCCATGAGGGCAGAGACAGTCTAGCACAGTTCCTTGCAAACAGGGGACACTTAATAAATGTTTACTGCTGAACCAACCTTGCTTTGGCGGTTTCCTTTTGTGTGTATGATGAAGGCACTTTTTCACATATTCTCCTTGGGGATGTGGAGTTTCCATTTCTGCATCTCAGGAAGAGGAGTCTGGATGTTCTGTGTCCACTGTCAAAGAAACCTTCCCATGGGGCCATGGATAACAATGAAAAAGCAACAACCACCAACTGAGACCTTCTATTATGTATATGGTGCTATGCTAGGGAAAGGAAATGGAAAAGTATTTGTTAGATGTCCCTGAAGTATAATCCTGGTTTGTAGGCTAGGGACCTACAGGGATAGCTAGGACAATCTCCTCATTTTACAAAAGAGACAGCTCAGACCCAGGAAAGTGAGTGACTGGTTACCCATGGCTGCACAGCTAGTAAGAGTCAGAGGGAGGATCTGAACTCAGGTCTTTTCATTTCAGAGATAGTATCCTAGAGTATAATTTCATGAAAAAAAAAGATTCCATTTGGCTTATTTTACTCAATTAATTTAAAAAGACATGAAAGAATCACACATTATTAGGTATCATGTAGGCAAAATTAGATTGAATTTTTCTTTTTCATTTGGTCATGGCACTATGAGCTTTCTCTCAGCCTCAATGTCCTTGTCTGTACACTGAGGGATGTGGGCTTTTTCTCTGAGGTCTCTTCCAGCATTAAATCTTTGACCTTGTACCACTTGTATTTAAGGAATAAGATGGACCATCTATGAGAAATTTTGCAGAAGACTCATCCTATGGCATGTAGGGAGAAGGATGCTCTGGATCCAGCTGTTGTCCAGCCAGGTGGCATTTCCTAGAGGCAGAAGACCCAGAAGGGAAAGTCTCCAACTGATGACCCTTCATTTCCCCTTGCCTCGATCAGCATCCCTGCCCATGGGGGCAGTTCCTGTGGTAACAGAGTGCTTTCTCTCCTTCACAAGGCTGAAAGTGTAAGAGATGAGATCACTGTCTTGCAGCATCCGCCCTAAAATCTGTTTTGGTCATTCCTTTCCTTTCCTATAGATGGTGACCTAGTTTCTTATGCAATCAATATTTGCCTTGTCAGTAATGGCCGAAACTAATTTGTGTGTGTGTGTGTGCTCCATCTTCCACCACTTTCCTTCAGTGGTGGTTCAGAATGAAAAACAACCATCCCTTTGCAAAAATAAGAGAAGAGTTTTAGGTGGAAGTTAAGATAGAGTGACTTACCTCCCTATAAGGACTCTGAGATAGTGGAAGGATTGGAGGATGGAATCTTTTTCTCTAGAGGTCTTAGAAGAGAAGGTGACCTGCTTCTTGTGGTACTCTTTTGAATGTGCTAAATGCCATCATTTCCACCTCCAATAAATGCTTGTCACAATGAATCATATGGTTTCTTTCTTCAGGGATGATAGCAGTGACAGCTATGAAGCTCTTGGAGAACACCTAGTTTAACTTCCTCATTTTATAGGTGATAGGATAGCGAGGTGGTACAGTGGATAGAGTGTCAGGTCTGAAGTCAGGAAGACCTGAGTTCAAATCCAGCCTCGGACATTTACTAGCTGTGTGACCCCAGGCCATTCACTTCACCCTGTTTGCCTCAGTTTTCTGATTTATACAATGAGCTGGAGAAGGAAATGGCAAAGCCAGTCCAGTATCTCTACCAAGAAAACCTCCAACGAGGTCACAAAGAGTCAGACATGACTCAACAACTCAGCAACAATTTATAGATGATGAAATGATAGAGTTCTAGCCAGCTGAGATGATGTGCCTGAGGTCATATAGGGCTGTGATTTGAGACCAGTCCTCTTATTCCAAGTCTGGTGCTTTTTGGGCTAAGAGGGTCCTTCCTTGGACACAAATATGTATTGAATGCCAGGTATTGTGGGGCACAACATGGCTCTGATGGTCATAGACTAGTGGAGGAACAAAATAAGCACACAAGGTGTAGCAGTGAGTACCAGCAGGCAGTGTGTGTTTGCTGTAAGTATGATGGGAATTCAGTGGAAAGGGAGAAGGAATGAGAGCTGGAGTAGGCAGGTTGGGCATTGTAAAGGAAGCAAGACCTGAGATGAGCCTGGAGGGATGGGTAGGATTGGAGAGATGGAAGAGGGAGGGAAGGAAATTGGAGTGAGGGGGAATATACTAGTGAGGTCCCAGATGCATGAGTGAGTCTGGCGTATTTATGGGAAGAAAAGTCATGTGACTACAATGGACAGAGTCCATCTGAGAGTTCTAGCAGGTACGGGCAGTTAGAGGCAGGCAGTAGGACCTGCTATAAGGGGCTCAGGGTCCAGTTCAGAGCTCAGAATGATCGGGATGGCTATCTGGAAAGGATGTGTCGGAGCCAAGAGGCTGATGCTACCTTTACCCTATTGCCAGAAGATAAGATCACAAGCTGTGGTGGAAAGAGCTCTAGATTGAGAGTCAGATTCCGAGCACCCAATTCCAAATCTTATCCCTAGTCCTCCACCTTAGGCCACCGGTTTCTCTGGGTCTTCTTTCCCTCACTTGTAAGCTTGCACCAGATAGTCTCTGGGAGCCCTCTTCTAGCCCTGGACCCTATTATTCTATGCTGAAAGTGGCAGGAGTTGGAAGCCGAAGGATCGGATATCAGAAACATTTTGAAGGAAAAGGCTGTGGGACCTGGTGACTGGTTAGATGAGGGGGGTGCAGGAGAAGAGGCAGGTAGAAATGCATTAATGATGATTAATCCATACGACAAAGAATGCATGAGATTTTCCACCACCACAGTATAGATGAACTGGGCCATAAGGCATTTTAGGGAAAGAAATGCTAACTGAGAGCATCTCCCTAAATACACGAGGTGTTTGCCTAATGCCTCAATGTTTCAATAATTTCTGAATCCATGATTTTTCTAGGGAATACGTTGCCTCCTCTCTGGTGCAGACCGTAGCCCCTCTGTGATGGTTGTAGCAGTCAAAACCTTCATTCCTGAACCCAAGTTGGGCATAAGCCTTAATTAGACTGATCCTTAGGGCCTAGACACAGTTTGTCCAGTTCAGGGGTGCCCCCTTATAGAGTTTGTGCTGTGAGCCTGCACAGGCTCCCCTCCACAACACCAGAGGAAGATGTTAGGGAGGGATTTGGATCGAGGACAAAAATGGACAGAGGTAAGTCAGGGAAAACAAGATTAGGATCAGGACGACAATTTTCCCAGAGACCTGGTTGGCAGTCAGGGGGACAGCTGGGAACAGAACTTGGGGAGATGATTTCCTATAATGGGAGAATTGCTTGCATCAGGACTGGGGGCACCTTTCTGATCCTTCCTGCCCTTTATCTGAACTCATTTTCCGAATTTGGGCTCCAGTGAGTATGAGACCACCAATCAATCAGCATTTTTTATTATAATACCTACTATGTGCCAGATTCTGGGCTAAGTGATGGGGACTAAAGAGGCAAAGGATAGCCCCTATCCTTTACAAACATGCAAACATGGAGCAGGAGGAGATACATGCAAACAAATATATAAAAAACGAGATATATACAGGATAAAGAAGATGTAATTCAAAGGAGGAAAACACTGGAGCTGGTAAGTGCTTCTAGCCTGGGGTTATAAGGTCTGAGTGAACGGGGTGAGAAACATACCCCCTCCCTCCAAGACCACAGGCAAGTTTGCCTGCGGGCAGTAATTTACCACTTGGGACTTGTTGGATCTTTCTTCCGCTATTAGGCTACTTTAGCATCTTAAGGAGATTCTTGTCCAGATTTCTCAACTCACTGGTCTTATTATCCTTGGCACAGCAGCCTAGCCAGTTTGTGTCCTCATCCTGATTCATCAGTCATCGCGTATGAGTGGCTAGGTGATGCAGCAGGAATCCAGTGCTAATCTGAACACTAAAGGCAGTTAATGAAATTCTCATCTGTCCTTGGCATGCACCGATGGTAGGAGTTTTGCTATTGCAGTGTGCAATCAATGATTGCAGGAGATTGAGCAAAAGTAAAAGTCCCCTGCACTGGCAATTGAATTCTTTTACACTGAAACCCTGAGGAAGCCGGAGGAAACTCTAAGGGTCAAGTCTGGCTTCAAATTGTGCTTATCTGGGCTAACTTTGTACAGTACAAGGTGAGAAGGCTTGCTACCGGCAGGAACTGGTCAGGATACAGGAGGAATTTTCAGATTGGGGTGTGGTCTATTTTTGGTCAGGGACCACTTCCATGCCAAACAACCCAGCCAAGAAATCTACAAGAGCTGAACTGGCTAGTTTTTAAAGCTAAAGACCTAACCTGTGATTTAATCGATATTGGAAATATCTTCTGCCAGTGCAGGGTGCTGCTTTCTCTAGCCTCAGAGAAGGATCCTATAGGCAGTATACCTCAGGGAAGGCACTCAGATCCAGGTCTTTTTGACTTGACCCTCTATGTAATATAGTCTTTCTGATTTTAAAGAGTGAGGCATTAAATATTCAAATGTCTGATTTTGCAGTTAAGTATAAGAAACAGAATTATAGATTTTAGAACTAGAAGGAACCTTAGAGATTGTTGAGTTCAACCCTCTCATGTCAAGCTGAGGAAACTGAGGTATAGGGAACAGAAATAACTTGCCCAGGGTAACACAGGCAGTGTTTGAGTTGAGGTTTGACTCTAGGTCTTCCTGCCTCCAAGTCCTTTTAACTTCAGGATAAGCATTGATAAATATTATAGTTAGGAGAGGCAGACAAAGGAAGACAATTAAGTATAGAGGAGGAAAAGGGGGGCAGAGAAATGAAGAATTATAGACACCAAGGCAGAAGGGGGAGGGAAATGAACATTAAAGTAGAGATCTGGAGAGACAGACGTAGAGAAGAGGACATAGAGGGAATGAGAAACTTTATAGGTTCAGGAACATCAGAGGAAGGTCATCTTGTCTTGTCTGCTCTGACATTTGCTTGGATATGGGCTTGAGAGGTTCAATGCCCTTGAACTGTATCTATCTCATACTCAATGTTTTCTTTCATTTCCAGCGGTCAGGGAACATTGTCTTCCTTATGAAGGTGGATCTGCAGAGCTCTCACAGGAAAGGGATGGTAATTATCTGTCAGGAAATGATTCACCATCATCCGTACCATGGTACCCTGTCTTATTAATTATTTTTCCACAGTAATTCAAGCCCTAATGATAAGGGCTCAGTAATCATCTACTGATGACACGACCAGGTCAGTTGCATCCAATTAGGAACTCTAAGCTCTTGTGACTCCCTAATCATCCGACACTGGGCAAATTATGTAGCCTTTCTGGGTCTCAGTTTCTTTATCTGTAAAAGCTGGGAGAAAGAGTGTATTGTACGGGTAGAAGGCTGGTCTTGGAGTTAGGAATACCTGCCACAGACTTACTAATTGTGTGATGGAAGACAAGTCAAAGCCTCCCTGTGCCCTTGACAACTTTTTAGGACAGTAAGTTATAGATGAGAATTGATATTAGTGGGGGATGTTTTCACACCAGGAATTCCCTACACTGATGAAATTGTAGGTCTGGACCAAAAAGGAGGGATCCTAGATTCTTGATCTATCCCACAGGGCCATTTGTGAAGATGAAATGAGGTCATGTAGGTTGTGACATTTTGGAAAGTAAGGTGAAACACTGATGCAAATGATCATCTTTCTCTTCTTCTTTTTTACTTTCTTCCTCCTTTCTGTCCTTTAGATTATAAGCTCCTTGAGGGCAAGGATTGTCTTTCTTTTTATTAATTGTATCTCCATTGCTTAGCACAGTGACTGGCATGTAGTAGGCACTTAATAAATGTTTATTGAATTAGATTGAATTCTTTCTGCTCATCTCTGCTGTTCTCCTTTTGCTTCATTGATTTAAGAACATCATCTAACCCAAATTTTGTACTTTACAGAAAAGTAAACTGAGGTCCATGGAGTTTAAGTGACCCAGTGTCTTCCAACAGTTCCTATATCTCACCACTCTGCATTCCTTGGTGTCAGTGTCAGAACCAGCGTTTGAATGAGTTCCTCTGACTCTTTATGTAATGCTCTTTCTTGGATGCCCTTTTGTCTTCAGAAGCCATCCTGCATTGGACACAGAGTGCTGGTCTGGGGTAGTCCCAACGAGAGATCTTTCTTCCTTTTCCAAGATTGGTTTCTTTTATTTATGCCACTATTGTCTTAGCAGTTCTAGGGGAACAGAGACACTGTGGAAGGTGCTTTTGAAATAGAGATGATTATGGGTCTTTAGATGGGCCTTTAATTCATTTTCAGAAATCCTCCTTTGCAGTGTATTAGACAAATTGCATCCCTCCCTCCCTCTCTCTTCCTGTGCTTCAGTTTTATCTGTAAAAAAGCTTTATATAGTGTTTTATTATCTCTTTTGATTCTTACACCAAAACTGTGAGCTAAGAACTTTGAGTATTTTACAGGTGAGGAAAATGGAGCTCAGATTGGTTAAATAACTTGTCCATGGTCACAAAATGAGTAAGCAAGGGAAGTTGCCTTTGAACTTGTATACTTCCTGACTCGAATCTGCATGGTCCAATTGAAAGAGCGTTGGATTTGGTGTTAGTGGACCTGTATTCAGAGCCCAACTCTGCATTTGCATGGACATTTGTGTGTCTCTGGATTCCCAGACATTCCTAAAATAGTACCTGGTCTGTTGTAGGTGCTTGATAAATGCTTATTGACTGATGGATTGTATGTCCTTGTAACATTTCTCTGGGGTTCAATTTTCTTCTCTGTAGAATATAGGAACTGGATTGGATTAGCCCTAAAACCATTCTCATCTGAGAATTTCTTCCAACAGTTCCTATATCTCACCACTCTGCATTCCTTGGGCTATACAGATGCAGTCATTTTAATGTTATTATTGCTTAGTTCTAGTTAGCCCCAGGATTGATTCTTGTGTTTTCTGTTTGGAGGCCCATGAAACCTTGTATGGTACCTGATACTCTTTACATCTGGGAACCCAGGGTTGGCTAAGTATGGTCTGGAAAGCCTGCTCATATTCCCGAGGCTGACCCATTTTTCCTCTCTGGGAATGGTTTACTCACTAAAGGATTAGGTCTAGTAGACTTGTAACCTTGTAGGGGGTATCCAGTCTCAAGGATTTAGTAATCTGATAGAAAACAAAGATGGAGGCTTGGATGAGAAAACCTCTGATACAGCGCTGGACAGGAAGTGGAGTGGAAATTTTAATGAAATGCCACCTTTGGGCTGAGAGGATCATTCCTTGGGGAGTCTTTTAAGCCAGGATGAGGGAAAAGAGTGACTAATGCTGCGTTTGTACATGTGACAGGAAAGTGACTAAAAGCGATGCATCCCGATTTGAGAAGGTCTGTGGAGAGTAAGCTACTCATTTATTTTCTGGGGAAAAACCCATCCTATTGATGTTTTCTGTTTTTTGTTGTTTGTTTGTTTTTTTAATGTTTCCATCACTTTCCAATGATGCTAAGAGCCCTCCCTTGTAACAAAGAAGTACATTTAAAGCAAAGCATACACAGCATTGGCCATAGCTGCAAATGTCTGCCTCATTCTGCCCCAATGGTCCCCATGTGTCTGCTTCAGCACCAGTCCCCTGGAGTCAAGGCTGGTGACATCATTAAGCTGAGTTCTGATGTCCTTCAAGGTTCATCTTTCCATCTTCAGGTTGCTTTTCTTTCCATTATTGAGGCTCTTCTGTGTATCTTTCTCTTTATTCTGTTGACTTTTCTCTATATCAGCTCACACAGATTTCCTCATGTTTCTCTGTGTTCCTCCTACTTATCTTAAAACACAATGGAAGCTCATTATGTATGAATAACACTCTTGGTTGGCTAGCTGTTCACTCACATAGAATGAGTAAAGGCATTGGGTCCACGAGGAGACTGCAGGATGTCAACATCCTTTGTCCATCAATCCCAGGGTCCTCAGGTTGGATTTGGCTGGAGGACAGAACAAAGTCAGATTTTCCAAAGCCCTTCTCTGAACAGGGATGTTTCTGGGAATTCCTTCTGGAGAATTATCAGTAACATTATGACCGGGTTTCTGGCAAGGCCTCTCAAAGTACCAAACAATAGAAATAACCATCCACAGGGTCAGACACGACAATCAGAGGCTACTACACTCTTTCCTCCCCACTATCTTAGTCTAATATAAATCTAAGGGAATTAATTATTAATTAATTTTGATAAAATTTAAATAAAATGAACAAATAACTAATTTAATAAAATTAATTAAAATTAAAAGTAATTAAAGCAATTGAAGGAAAATGTTAATATTCCTAAAACTAGTTTTCTATCCACAAAACTCAAAGTTCCAATAGAACCTCTATACTAAGCAAAGTGCAAAGAGCTCAGGACTTAGAAGCAAGGGATCCAGGTTTGAATCTTGGCTGTAACAGTTACTAGCTATGTGATTATATGAATCAGTCTTAACTTCTGTTCATCTCAGTTTCCTCATCTGTAAAGTGGGGGCAGTAAGAGCCAATCTACATATGATACAGGGTTATTGTAGAGGAAGTACTTTGCAAACTTTAAGGCCCTATAGAAATACAAATTAAAAAATTAGTGTTACTCAATATTTTCTTTTGTGTACTTGTGTACCTCCAATTACATCATCTGGCTTCAGTGTGACTCTTTTTTACATGCAGGAATATTGTTTAATCAATTGAAAAGACATTCTGAAGGGTTGAGCATTTGATGAGAGGAGATTCCTGTAAGAATTCAAATTATTTTAACCAGGTCTCCAGGCCCAGTGACTAGAAGATTGTTATTGACAGCTGTTTACCATGCACCATCTTAGAGTTACGCAAATTGCCAATGGGCAATTCATCAGTTTCCTTTGGATGGACTCTCACAGGAACCTTAGGCCTCTTGTTGCTCCGGAGAAACATATAGGGAGACAGGTGGGGTTGCTGCTGATTGTTTAAAGACCACTGTCCTTGCAGAAGAAATCACAGGATTAAGGCCAATTCTCAATTCCTCTTACCACAGAGGAAATGAATGGGAAGGGAGGCTGCTTTGCTTCTCTATTTTCATCATGGAGCTGAGGAGTGTTGCAATGTATCTACACATGGCTGTCAACAACAATCACAGAAGAATAATCTAGGGAAATAAATGGGCCCAGTTTTGAGGTCTGCCCAAAGACGGTGTGGGAGGGGAGGAGCCTTATATTAAATAAACAAGATTTAAACCAAGAAATCTCAACCTGGGATCTGTGAACTTGGATTAAAATTAAAATTAAAAATTTTTTGTTTACTATATTGTAGTATATCTGGTGTTCTTCATGATCTTATATATTTTGTGCAATTAAAAACATGACTCTAAGAAGGGGTCCATAAGCTTCACTAGATATGACTCCCCAAGGGAAGACAATGACGATTGTCAGGGGGAGTATGGGAGGGCAAGTACATTCATTCACTGTTAAAGAAACTGACAAATGGTCCAATATGAAAGCCATTCGGAATTAGAACACATACCCCTTCACCCAGAGATCCCACTACTAGACTTATGCCCCAAAGAGATTAGAGACAGAAAGGAAGGACCCATAACTGCAACAATATGCCTAGAAGTACCTTTTATGGAAGCAAAGAACTCAAAGCTAAGAGAGTGTTGATCCACTGGGGGCTGGCTGGATGAAATGATCTCATGAATGGAATGCACTAAGAAACAATGAAAGAGATGAATTCAGAGAAACTTGGGAAACTTTGCATGAACTGATGCAATGGATTCAGTAGCTACATTGTTTAGAAAATCTTTGAAAGATTTAACTCTGATAAATTCAGTGATCAAACATAACTCCAGAGGACGAGTGATGAAGCAAGCTACCCTACTCCTAACAGATTGGGAATGGATTCAAGCTGCACAATGGGGCACATTTTTAGACCTCAGAAAACGTTGGATTTGTTTTGCTTGACTATACTTACCTGTCTTGAGGAAAATAAATTTTTTTTGAGGGGAAACTAGGAGAGGAGGAAACATGAGAATAATGAGGCCCCCCAAAAGAAATAAAAGAGCATCAATGAATCATTTAAACATGCATAGAAACAATATAAGAATGCTCAGAGAGAGACACATAGGTAGAAGAGCTTTCAAATCAATCATTAAATTTATCATATACTTTACAAACAAACTGTAGGCAATAGATATTCATGGTTTCATATGAAATCCTCTTCTGTTCTTTGTATATGGATATATTCATATTTTTCATGTATTTGTCAATTTCAGAATGACAAAAAAGACTTTAAAATTTAAAAAATAGACTTAAAGGGAAGACGAGGCAGAAGTCATTGAAAAGCAAATGGAAGAGATGGGGTTCTTCAGCTTATAGATAAATGGAGTAATATTTTTCAATTAAATTCAACAAGAATTGATTAAACACCTATTATGTGCCAGACGTTCTGTCAGCTGTTGGAGATACAAAGATAAGAATGAAATAGGTATTGCCCCCAAGGAACTGATAGTCTAGTGTCACTAAGCAATAGGCCAAGAATAATGAAGGGGGTAATTGGCCACTATTGACAGGCTTAACAGTGATGTTCAGTGACACAGATATACTGAAGTGGATCTTCCTTCCTTCTTTCTTTCTTTTCCTTCCTTCCTCCCTCCTTCCCTCCTCCCTTCCCTCCTTTCTTCCTTCCTTCCTTCCTTCCTTCCTTCCTTCCTTCCTTCCTTCCTTCCTTCCTTCCTTCCTTCCTTCTTTTCTTTCTTTCTTTCTTCCCACCTCTTATCCTTCACCCTCAGATGTGGCACCAAGAATTGAACACAGTACTTTACATGTGGTCTGACAAGGGCCAAGTGTAGTGAGGCTATCATTTCCCTAGTCTTGGATACTGAGTCTCTTAAGGTAGCTTAACATTACATTCAATTTTTTTGGCTGCGTGATCACCCTGTTGGCTTATGTTGAACTTGGGGTCTACCAAAACTTGTGGAACTCTTTTTGGCAGCCTATTTTCTATTCTTGCTTATCTTATCTTATACTTGGAGTTTACTTTTTTTTTATATATTTTATATTTATTTAACTTTTTACATTCATTTTCACAAAATTTTGGGTTCCAAATTTTCTCGCCATTTATCCCCTCCCCCACCCCAATACACCAAGCATTCTAATTTTCCCTATCACCAATCTGCCCTCTCTTCCTTCTATCATCCCTCCCTTCTCTTGGCCCCATCTTCTCTTTTGTCCTGTAGGGCCAGATGACTTTCTATTCCCCATTAACTGTATGTCTTATTTCCTAGTAGCAAGAACAATACTCAACAGTTGTTCCTAAAACTTTGAGTTCCAAATTCTCCCCATCCCTCCCTCCCCCCCCATTCCCTTTGGGAAGGCAGGCAATTCAATATAGGCCCTATATTGAGTTTTGCAAATGACTTCGATAACAGTCGTGTTGTATAAGACTAACTGTATTTCCCTCCATCCTATTCTGGCCCCCATTGTTTCTATTCTGTCTTTTGATCCTGTCCCTCCCCAAGAGTGTTGACCTCAAATTGCTCCCTTCTTCCATTGCCCTCCCTTCCATCATCCCTCCCTCCCTGCTTATCTCCTTCTTCCCCATTTTTCTGTACTGTAAGATAGGTTTTCATACCAAAATGAGTGTGCATTTTACTCCTTCCTTTAGTCGAATGTGATGAGGGTAAACTTCATGTTTTTTTCTCAGCTCTCCTCCTTTTCCCTCCACTAAAAAGTTTCCTGCTTGCCTCTTGAATGAGATATAATTAACCCCATTCCATTTCACTCTCTCTCCTCCCACTACATTTCTCTCTCACCATTTACCTTAATTTCTTTTAAGGTATGGTCCCATCCTATTCAATTCACTCTGTGCTCTCTGTCTCTGTGTGTGCATGCTTGTGTGTATGTGTGTGTGTGTGCATGCATGTATAAGTGTGTGTGTGTGTGTGTGTGTGTGTGTGTACATCTGTGTGTGGTCCCACCAACTACCCAGATACTGAAATGTTTTAAGAGTTACAAATATTGTCTTTCCATGTAGGAATGTAAACAGTTCACCTTTGGTAAGTCCCTTATGACTTCCCTTTGCTGTTTACTATTTCATGCTTCTCCTCATTCTTGTGTTTGAAAGTCAAATTTTCTTTTCAGCTCTGGTCTTTTCATCAAGAATGCTTGAAAGTCCTCTGTTTCATTGAAAGACCATATTTTCCCCCTGAAGTATTATACTCAGTTTAGCTGGGTAGGTGATTCTTGGTTAGAGTCCTAGTTCCTTTGACTTCTGGAATATCCTATTCCATGCCCTTTGATCCCTTAATGTAGAAGCTGCTAGATCTTGAGTTATCCTGATTTTATTTCCACAATACTGGAATTGTTTCTTTCTAGCTGCTTGCAATATTTTCTCCTTGACCTGGGAACTCTGGAATTTGGCCACAATGTTCCTAGAGTTTCTCTTTTTGGATCTGTTTCAGGTGGTGATCGATGGATTCTTTCAATACTTATTTTGCCCTCTGGTTGTAGAATCTCAGGGTAGTTTTCCTTGATAATTTCATGAAAGATGATATCTAGGCTCTTTTTTTGATCAGGGCTTTCAGGTAGTCCCATAATTTTTAAATTGTCTCTCCTAGATCTATTTTCCATGTCAGTTGTTTTTCCAATGAGATATTTCACATTCTCTTCCATATTTTCATTCTTTTGGTTTTGTTTTATGATTTCTTGGTTTCTCAGAAAGTCATTAGACTCCATCTGTTCCATTCTAATCTTGAGAGAACTATTTTCTTCGGTGAGCTTTTGAACCACTTTTTCCATTTGGCTAATTTTGCTTTTGAAAGCATTCTTCTCCTCATTGGCTTTTTGAACCTCTTTTGCCAATTGAGTTAGCCTATTTTTCAAGGTGTTATTTTCTTCAGCATTTTTTTGGATCTCCTTTAGCAAGGTATTGACCCATTTTTCATGCTTTTCTTGCATCTCTCTCATTTCTCTTCCCAGTTTTTCCTCCACCTGTCTAACTTGATTTTCAAAATCCTTTTTGAGCTCTTCCATGGCCTGAGCCCACCAGACATCCACCTCAGATGTCTGGGATAGAGAGGCCCTGACCTCCACGTCTTTCTCCGATGGCAGGCATTGTACTTCATCATCAGAAATGAAGGGGGGAAGGAACATCTCTTCCCCAATAAAGTAGCTCTGTATGGTCTTATTCTGCTTCCTTTTTCTGGGCATTTTCCCAGCCAGTTACCTGACTTCTGAGATTCCTCTCCACCCCTGCCTAGATCTGCCCAGCTAGTGCTTGGGGTCTGAGATTCAAATGCTGCTTCCCAGGCTCAGGGCTATCCGTGGCGGGAGTGGCTGCTATTCAATGTGAGCTTAAGTTCTGGTGCTGGGGTGGGGGCAGAGCCACCTCCCAGGCTCAGTTCCCTCAGGGGCTTTATGCAGAGACCTTCAGTAATGGAGTGGGTGGGGGCAGGGCCGCCTCCCAGGCTGGTCCGCCTCCCAGGCTCAGCTCCCTCACGGGGTTTATGCAGAGACCTGAACTGCTGCCTGCTGCTCTGGGAGTCCCAGGCTGCTGCTGCCTCTGCCCCTACCCCTGCCTCTGCCGCTGCCTCTGCCACTCCCTCTGCCGCTGTCTCCCAAGGGGGCCCGAGTCACGGAGACACCCCTCTCCCCTCTTGGCCAGCCCAGAAGTCTCTCTCACTGACCTGTAGCGTCTGTGGGCGGAGGGACCTTCCTGGCTGCCAGAGATTCCATCCCTGAAGCCTGTTCGGATCGGCTCCTTGGGGCTGCAGCCAAGGCAGTGCTGGGGTGGGCTCTGCTTTCCGGGGCATGATGGACCCCTGGAGACTGCTCTCCAGGGCTCTCTGGAACGGAAATCTCTTCCACTGTGTTTCTGTGCACCTTGCAGTGATCCAGAACTTGTGGGAAGTTCTTCTTACAGGAAATTTATGGGCTGTGGATTCAGAGCTAGCATACATGAGTCTTTCTACTCCACCATCTTGGCTCCTCCCCCTTGGGGTTTACTTTTTGAACCTAAATAAAACACTTTACATTTGTTCCAATTAAATTTCAACTTACTTCATTTGACCTGTTCACTGTTGAACTCTTTGAATCCTCATTTTGTTATCTATTTTGTTAGCTATTTCTCCAAGCTCCTGCCATGATCGTGGGTTGATAATCATTTAGTCAGCCAGACTCAAGTAGCTTTTAGAAAAGTCTCAGTATGAAGGTATTTATAGTAAGGCTAGCTGATACAAAGCACCCCCTCCCCGCCAAAAGAGAGGTACAGCTTTTGCAAAGGTATATACCAAGTCCTGGGAAAAGTGGGCTCGTGCGTAAGGAAGACATGTGGCAAAGGGGTGACTTTCTGTCCTTGGTTGCTAGAAATCTTTTTCTCCCTTTCATGGAGTGCTCAGGAAGTTTTGCTTAGGTGTGATGTAGCTTTTATGTAGACTTAGCAAAGCTATGAATATGTGTCTAGTCTGTCCTTGTGCAATGCAGACATGGATGCTCTGGAAGACAACAGTGGGGAATAGAGAAGTCCCAAATTTTCCAGGCCCTTTGAAAGTTGCAAGGTCCTCTTTTAGCTAAGGGGTCAAGGAAGGAGACAAAGACCAAGGCTTAAGTGTTCTTCTTCCTTCCCAAGAGATTCTTTCTCAGGGGCTTTAGCTAGAACACTCCGTCCTCATCCTCTACTCTTTAGAATCTCCATTTTGCAAATAATCCTCTCTCAATTGGCTCAACATTTTCTAGGTTACCTGTAAAATGACCCTTTTTTCCCCCAAGTCAATCCAAACACAATTCCTTTTCAATGTCACTTCCATACATTCAATGACTTCATAGGTAGCCCTCAGCCTATGCTTGACTGGCTAAGACTAAAGCCTATTACCAATTTCACTTGGTTAAGGTACCAGGGCAGAGCATTTTATCATTTCCTTTAAATGGGATAAGGTCAACTGATTGATATTTTCAGCTACCTGTACCCTCATTCAAGGCACAGAAGGATCAAATACAAGGTAGCCTTGGAGGGCTTAGTCTTTGCTCCAGCCCTTCATTTTAATTCTGTGTCCAAGTATTTCTTGTAAACATTGTATTTTTGGATTCTGTTTTCCAAACCATTCAGTAGATGTTCTCTGAATGACTTCATCCCAATTGCATTCACAGTTAAGGTTGTTAACTGAGTATTTCCGTCCTCTGTATCCTGTTAACACTTTCTTCTTTCTGTCTCCTGCTCCAGTCTTTGCCAAGAAGAGGAGGGTGGTGAAAGAGAAAGACTGTGATCAGTACTAGGGACTTGTAATTGAAGCAAGTTGCCACCACGCTCTTCCCCTTTCCTAGACCAAGTCACTTTGTGACTTTTCTTTTCATGATCTGTCCTCCAAAGTGAAAATTGATTCTATTGTGCCCCTGACTTGATCCTCTTTCTTAAACCCTTCTCTCCCCTTTTCCCGCTTCCCTGTTGTGTTTAATATGTCATTACGGCCAACTTCTTGTAGGTGTGTGTGTGTGTGTGTGTGTGTGTGTGTGTTTCATTGTATGTGTTCAGCTCACCGTTGATTTAAATGAGAATAAGGGTCATGTGATGCCCACTCCTCTGTCATTTCTCTCCAATTATGAGACATAATAAGTTCCATCTCCTTTTCCCTCATTTTGTTCCAAGTGCATTCTTTTCTCCAGGCCTTTTAGTAGATTCCCACTCATGGGAAATTTTAGCACAAAGGTTGGCTGGTCACTTGTTGGGGATTCCTGTTCAGGTATGATTTGGACTACGTGGGCTCCAAGGTCCTTTCTAACCCTGCAATTCTCTGTTTCCAAGTATTCCCCAGTTCCATGATGGAAAGAGAATAATCAAGAACTTTCCTTTCCTCATTACTCCCTTCTATTGGACTAGAAAGTCTGTACTTAACCTTGATGCAGTGATTTCCTTTGCCTCAATGGTCTCTAAAAGGTGGTATGTAAAAGAGAGACACATGGATGGTCTGATGATTTAAATGACTAAGGAAGGTGTGATAATGCTGGACCTCTTTTGGTGCATTCTCTTTTTTTTGTTTTGTTTTCAAACCACTTCTAACAGCATCATTCCTTTTTTGGGAATTCAGTGTCCTCAAGAATTTTTTTTAGTTAGTTCTGCATATTTACTTCTTAAAAGATTCCCCCATTAAATCACAAGACTGATTTCCATGGTAGCTGACCTTGATAAGAGTTCACTTATACCAAGGGAGTTTGCTTTTGTTTCTATAGGACCAGAGATAGTTTTTATTAGTGTCATCGTTAAAAATAACCCCAGACCATATTGTTGTTTTCTTTTAAATAGGTTTCAAAGGGAAATTTTATCTCATTTCTTGGATTATTTCATAAAACATTCAAGTTGTGCACTTCTCTGGTTAAGGGTGTGGTTGATGACAGCCAGTCAGTGAAGGAAATGATGAAATCTTGAAACTGAGCAGAAGTGGTGGTGGACGTGGGGAACAGAGACACTCCTTGGCCTTCTTCTCAATAAGACTTTTTTTACTGGATCTTGGAGGCTGACTTTGCAAGAGTCAGATTGTGAATGTGGAAGCCACATGAGGGTAGCTGTGTTCCATCATGTTTTTGCCAATAGATGTTAATTTTGGAGTCTCTTCATTTCTTCCTGTCTTTGTGCCCCTGTCCCATTCCATACCTGTGCTGCTGGTTGGATGCCTCCCTTTCTTCCGGTTTTCCTTCTGCACCCCTTTTGTGAATCACTGTGAAAAAGGAAGGTGAATAAAATCACTGACATCCGAAAGAAGGGAAACATTTGGGCGAAATGATGGGTCTCCAGTCAAGGGAGGGCCATGACTTAGTACCCCACTCCATACCTACTATATCCCTTTCAACTCTAGCTTCCCCTTATGTGTTGGCTCACCCTGGTCATTTTATGAGGTCAGGAACTATCTTGCTTCTTTCTGTGTCCTTAATCTTGGCACAGTGCCTGTCAAACAACATGCACTTAATGCTTATTCATGGAAATTTGGTTCAGAAGGCTTGTACCACTCCATCAGGGTCACACAGGAAGTACAGGGTAGACCCTCCTTCATTATATGAATGACTGAGGCTTAGAATGGAAGGGATTTCTCCCAAATCCCACAAGTAAGAAATAGCAGAATCTATTCAAACCCAGATCCTTTGACTCTAGATCTAATACTTCTTCTATATAGTGAATCCCCTCCCCTCAAACAACACTCCCTAATCTTGTGAGAAAATAAAACTGAACAGTAAAAAGTCTACACAGATTGAGAAAACTTTCAGGATTCCAAATTTCAAGTCAAATAAATTATATTCTTTACTGGTGCTCTCTTCATACCCATACTTCTCCCTAAAGCGTTATGTGGAGAGGAGTAGGACCGTAGCTTTTGAGCCCAGAGGGAAGAACTAGAAAGAATGGGTGAAAGTGGCAGAGAGTCAAACTGAGGCTGGATATCAGGAAAAGCTTCTTAACCAGGAGAGCTGCCCCAAAGTGGAACAAACTCTGTCAGCAGGTGGGGGATTCCCCCTCCTTTGGGGTCTTCAAACAGAGCTACTTGTTGAGTATTTTATAGCAGGGATTCCTTTTGTGTATTGGTTAGACTAGCTGGCCTTTGACATCCCTTTCACCTCAAAAATTCCCTGTGATTCAGTACATACCAGAATCTCAGAGCACCCAGGACTTCTGTGATAGAGTCTGAATGTGCCTGAAAGAACCATCCCTGCACTGTATCCCTGCCATGTGGCCATGGGTTGGAAGATGGCCAAGGAGTGCCACCATATTGATGGCAGAGACAGCTTATCCCATTCTTGGATGACTCCAATACTAAGGAGTCTTCCCACCCACCCAGTCTCAACTAGCCTCTTTTTTAGCTTTCATCCATTGTTTCTGCTCCTTTCCTCAGAGATGAAATAGAGCCAGCCTCATTCCTCTTTCTGATGCCAGCTCTTCAAATATTGGACAACTGTCATATCCCTCCTATAATGTCTCTTTGCTCGGTCAACCACTTTCAACCACTCCTTGCATGATTTTTACCAATCTTCCCCCCAAATGCACTTTCAGTTTCTTCTTTAATATTCTGTGCTTTAACATTCTTTCCCCTTTCTCCAATGAATTCTTATCTTAAATTTCTATATTATAAGCTAACCAATTTTGACCACAGACGATAATTTTTAGCCTGAGTTTCTGAGCAGGGAACTAAATGGGGACCTTGAGATGAAAAACAGAGGGACAGATTTGTGTAATGAATTACCCTTCCTTTCTCTCTACTTCACCCCAGGGGAAATCCCTCTTTGAGCTGTAGCTGGGCAGAATCCTGGTATGGAAGTCACGGCTTCTCCATTCTATGTTACGAACTCTGAGTTGAAATGGTTCAGGAAGGAGAGCAATAAATCCACCAAGATTTCAAAGCATACTTAATTCCCTGTGCTATGTAAGAACTACACTTCAGAGGCTAGAAGACATCCAGGTTGGCCACTGCATCAATACAGTAACAGCTGAAGTGGTTTTCCCTCTCATTAGACGGATGACTTGGAGGACAGTCGTTTTACCAATCTGGTGGCTGCAGTGGTAAAATGGACAAACAAGATAATCTCTGAGACCCCTCCAAACTCTAGAACCATGGCCCCATCATTTTTAAAATGGAAAAGTTGTATGAGATAATGTCTATGATCCCCTCCTGTGCCCAAATGTTAGGATTCTATTATAGTTTCCTAGCATCAAGGGTTTGATTTGAATAGGTTTAAATTTTGTTAATGACTAACCTGCCTGCATGTTTCTCCTTGTTGGCAGTAGGATTTAGGACTTCATTTCCTCTCTTTGGGTTTTGTTTATCTAATGAGGAGGTTGTATTCAATGATGTCTGAGGTTCTTTCCACCTTTGCCCATCTAAGATCTAGAGCCAACGTTGTTCATGAGTGCAGACAGAGCATCCCAGACAGCCTTTAATTAGGTGCATGTTGCATAGTCCAATTAGACTGTTACGTTGGAGTAGAGATGGTTGACATGTTGCCTTGCAGCTCGGAAGCTACAGAGTTTAGGGTATTGGTCTTCCCAACAAGCTGACATGAGAGGGAGGCAACATAGTACCATGACAGATGAACCTGGGTTCCAATTCTGACCCTCCCACTTGCTATGTGGATTTGTTCAAGGTTAACCTGAGGAAATAACTTTGATTTTCTGTGTCTAAGTTTCCTTATCTCTGAGGACGATCCTTAAGGTTCATTCTGGAGCAGGATCTGGCATGCTATATTCGTTCAGACAACTAATGAGAAGAAATCAATCATCTGACCAAGTTTCACCTGAGCTCATGAGGACCAGTTTTTGGTGGATCCTAGAGCTGCCACTAGCCAAAGGAAAGGGAGCCACCAAGGATGGCAAAGGTATTTTTTTCACCCAGTAGTTATGAAATCCAAGATCTCCAATAAGGAGAAATGCAAGAACTCCTGGATTTTGTGACTGGTTAAAGTAGATACTTAAATAAATGAAAACCATTTTAACCCAGGAAAGTTCTCCTGAGAGTTGGGCATTTTCCTACTAGAAAATGTTTATTAGATTTGAGTCTCTTAAATGAGATTAACTCTTTCATATTTAAACAATTTTTTATTGTTCTCTTTTTTTCTATCAGTAATCACTTGTCAGTGTAGTGATGATAGGAAGTACATTTCAGGGCACAAGCTTGTCCTCCCAAGCCTTTTGGTGTGGTTTCCATTCCTGGATGCCATATTTTGTCCCCAGGTCATGAAGCTATCACAGTCTTGTTCCATCTAACAGAGTAATTTATATGTAATGACAGCAATAATCATAGCTAACATTAACGTAGGGTTTTAAGGTTTGTAAAATACATGAATTATGTCATAGCAACCCTGGGAAGTAATCTATAACTACTATTGTCATATTTTTATTATCTAGATTTTACAGATTCATAAACTGAGGCAGACAGAAGTGTCTTGTTAAGTGTTAGAAGTAGGGGGGTGCTGAGCTCAGTTCTTCCCCATCCCAAGTGACCCTACTTTGTCTTTTGCATAAACCCCCAATTTTGAGAAGGAAATAAACCAAGTTTTCCCCTTTTAATGTTATTTCCTCTTGGGCAGGCGACAACAGGTGCTGCTCTGAAGACTTGTTGCGAGCATTCACAGAGGGTGTGACAATAACCTGTTTGCTGAAAGTCAGAGAAATAATGCCAGTGCTCAGTGACCTTTGCCCTGTCCAGATTTTTATGGGAAATTCTGCTTTAGTAGGAGGTAACTTTCCTTGGATAGTCTTCTTCTCCCCAGTTTAAGCAAAACAAAATTGATTTTATAGAGTGTATAATATGTTAACAAATAGAGAAGGAGACATTAGAGCTGGAGTCAGAAGTTAGTGATGGAGCTGGATGTGCCCATCTGGTGGGATATTGATGAAGGAATTCCTGACCAGGAATAGGTTGGATAAAGCAGTGGTGAGACATGGTGGATCTGTAAACATTTCTCTATTAATGTCAGCAAGGAGAGACAATGTGGTGTAGAGGGGAAAAGACCAGTCTTATAGTGAGGAAGACTGGGATTCCAATTCTGCCCCTGGAACTTATTGGCAAGGATTTAATCTCACAGAACTCCCAGGCAAATCCCTAAAATTCTAAGTTCCACAGCAAGTTGCTGATCTACAGCAGGGAGGGTATTTTCATACCAGCTGTTCTCTAAATTCTTGAAATTACAGGTCTGGCCTAAAGGAAAATACAGAACCAGAGAATGGAAAAGCCTACTCCAGAACTGTTCCTTAAGGAGAGCTCCCATGGTATGGTGCATGTGCTGGTTTATAAAGCATTTTATGTCCATCCTTTGATCTGACACTTTTAAAAGAAAATAACGCTGTCAGAAATCTTCAGGAAGGGATTTCATAACTTCTACCAAGAACTCATTCTAGTGCTAGGTCTTCATGGTCAGAAAATCCTTCCTTGTATCTCATTGAAATCTCTGTTTCTTGAGACTTCAGTCATAATGGGAAAAGCAAACAAACCTGATCAGCATTCTTCATCAAGCATCCTGTTCCTCTTATATCACTGCCTCCACCCTCTTGTCCTTGGGCTAGGTCATCCTTATTCTGCTTTTTCAATCCTTCCAAAATCTCCTGATGTCTCCTTTGGCTTAATTTCCAGAGATACCATTCAAAATTCTTTAACTCTTTCCCCAGGAATTGTAACAGTAGGCAAGTTTGGGCTTAATGTCAAGAAGTGGATTGCATTGTCTTGGGAGGTAGTGGGTTCTCCCTTGATGGAGGCCTTCTAGTAAAGATTAGATGGCCACTTGTCTAATATTTTGTAGAGAGGACTCTTTTCCAGGTGTGGCTTGGCCTAAGATGGTTGCTGATCCCCTATCAAGTTCTCTAGTTCTATGCTCCGTGGGAATTCCTTACAATGATGTAGCTCATAACCATCCACTTCTCATTTTGAGTGACTTTTCTCAATGACCTCCTCTCATCCTCCATTCTCCATGTAGAGGGTCTGCCCACAATGGAGGCCTGCCACTGGTGGGTAACAGGTTAGGATTTGGTCTATCTCTTAGTTAGCCTTGGCTCTCTATCTCTTTGTTCTCATATCCATCTTTCGAATGATAGTCAATGTTCTCTGCATTGTTTAATTTAAGAAATCGACTTTGGTTGTATTATTGTATTGTATTGACCAAGTTCTCCATGAAAATGAAATACAGAGTATCCCAAAGACTTAGTGAAGTTTGAAACTTTATGAATGGTTCGTGGGGCTCCAGAAACAGTCATGGGGTAGATAAAAATGAAAATACCTGGTCAGGAAGGGAGAGGAGAGAAGAGAAGGGACTTCTCCTTTGGGCAGATTCTAACCTATTTGCATGGAGTCCCCCCTTTTCCCTGGTGTTTCATTATTGACTAAAAGTCCATGTGTTTTGGGAGATAGCTGTTTAAGGTTTCTGGAAAACACCGTCCAAGAAGATTGAGAACTGAGATCCCCAACCCTGTGATCTGACCAGACCACAGAGTGTCTTCATTTACCCTATACAGTGTCTCAAACATTCCACAAACCAGATGAACCTGAATTGCCAAGTAACAATGAATTAGAATTGTCCTAGCACACTTTTAATAGTAGAAAATATGAAATAAACAAGGACAGTTGTGGACACTATGGCTGCAGCAAGGATAGATGTCCCATCAATATAGGGAGGATCTAGTTCTTGATGGGGCATGACTTTCAGTGCCTTCTACTCTGAGATCCCTAAAGAATGAACTCAGAAACCCTTGTGCCCAATAGCAGTGAGGCTGTGTGGGGTAGCAGCCAGAATCTAGGATTCAGGCTGGAGAGCCTTGACTTGAATTGTCCATGTGTGACCATGGAAAAATAACCTTTCTGAACCCTTCACTGGTAAAGTAAAGATAATAAACCCACTTCAAAAGACTGCAGTGAGGAGCAAAGTAGATCACTGTGCATCAAAGACTTTGTGAGCCCCAGTGCTTGGGAGCTCCTTGATGGGGCACTCCATCCAGTTATGCAGGCTTTAACCCATCCCTACACTCCATTCTGGGCAACTCTTGTCCACATGTCCTCCAGTAAATCCTCCATGGAGACTCATCCAACATGTAGGAAGTCTTTCTAGTCCTTTTGATGGGTGGACACCAAGGAATCCTGGTGCTGCGGGTTGTTTGGTCATATGGAGTTGGGAACGTGTCCCCTCATTAATTAGACTGAGCTCACTGAGAGCAGGGACTCTGTTTTTGCCTTTCTTTATATCCTCAGCATTTGGCGTAGTGCCAGACACATTGGAGGTACTTCAGGAAAGTTGCTTGACTTGACTTGTCTTTTGCTTTTGCATATGATGGATCATTCTATTTTTTTCAGTCACCTAGTCTTCTGATGGCACCTTTTACATTCCCAGGGCAATTCTTCACTTGGGATATGTTCCAGCCCTCTCACACTTGCCATGAAAACCTCCAAGGGCTAGGTAAATAGCTGCCTTTATTGTCATTATCACCACCATCACACCAACAACTGAGACTTCCTCCATTACTACATCGTCCACCACCAAAACCACCTGAAACTCCTGTACTCTGAGAGTGCTTGTCATCTCCAGGAATCTTCTTTGAGCAGATTTCCTTGAGAAGGGAACCGAAGTCACCAACATTGACTGATCAAAACCATTCCCCTTCTGAATAGAGGAGCAGCACTAAATATGGGGCACTTGGGGTGAGGGTGAGGGGCCCTGAAATGCAAAAAACAAACAAACATAGTGGGAGACAGTGTAGACTGGCAATTCTTAATCTTTTGCGTGTGCCACAGTTTTCTTCGGCAGCATGCTGAAGCCTACAGAACCTTCTCACAATAATATTTTTAAATGCATAAAATAAGATGCATAGGATTACAAAGGAAACCAGTGATGTTTAAATGCAATTAATAATACACACACATGCACACACATGTACCAACGTACGTACATATGTATGTATGTATGTATATATTAAACAAGCTCATGGAACCCTGGTTAAGAACTCAGGCCACAGACAAACCACATTCAGCCGCAGGTGAGGTCGGGGTCGTTTCGCTCCTAATTGTGACACTGGACTGTCTCACTGTAACTGCCTTTTTTGTCTTCAGGACTATCATTTTTACAGTGACATACGTGGCCAGGGGAGAGATTCCCCAGGGCTCCTTCAACTTCTGGTTTCTGTCTGGGTGGATTCTGATGCCACTCTTACTCCCTTGGGACCCTTGATAAATAGAAGGTGATAAAGATGCTTGGGATTGCTTGGTTCTATGAAGTTTTTTTGGGGAAGCAATATAATTTATAGTTTAGAAAAGAATGGGTAGAAATTCAATAACATAACTGGGGGAGTATATTCCAGGCATAGGGAACAATTTGGCAAAGTCACGGAGGTGGGAATGTATAGAGTGTGTTTTAGGGACAGAGAATAGTTTAATTTAACTGGAGTGTAGAGATTGAAGGACAGCCAGATGGCTCAGTGGATAGATTGGTGGGCCCGGAGTCCAGAAGGCTCAACTTCCTGAGTTCAAATCTGGCCTCAGATACTTACAAGCTGTGTGACCCTGGCAAGTCACCCTGTTTGCCTCATTTTCTTCATCTGTAAAATGAACTGGAGAAGGAAATGATAAACCACTCTGGTATATTTACCAAGAAGACCCCAAATGGGGTCACAAAGAATCAGACACACCTGAAAAATGACTTAACAATGAAGAGATTGTGAAGAGCTGTAATATATAGAACTTAATCTAGCAATTTGCATTGTGGCAAGTAACATCACCCAAGTACAAGTCAACTTTTGAAGACAGGTTCAATTTGGGAAGAGATGAGACACCATGATATTGGCTCTTTGGGGGTTGCAACTGGGGCATGGGGTCATGATGGGCTGGGCTGTCCAGGAACTCACCTAGCAGGGGGTGGCCAATGGGAAGAAACCTAGGATCCTGAGATCTGCTCATCCTGACTTCATGCCAAGCTCTGTCCCATCTATGCTATAGAAAGACTTCAGGTGCTACCACCTCCTTTTTGATGATGGTGCCCGTGGTCAGGCCCTCATTGCCCTATCTTAGTTATGAAGCTGGTAATATGAGCTAAGGCTGGCAACGTCACCTGGTGCCAGGCTGTGGAGAGAACTGATGATTAGGCTGAGGAATTTATACTTTTACCTAGTAGGTGGTAGGGAGTCGCTGAGAATGTTTGAGTAGAAGATATGGTTGGATTAATGCCTGAGGAAGTTTAGGGATCTGTATGACAGATGGACTGCAGAGTGTGACAAAGAGAGTGCTGAAGACCTCTCTGGAGACTCTTGAAAGATAACAGGCTGATGATAGCTGGGGCTTGTCCTGGGGGGATGGCTGTTGGGATGTAGAGGAGAAAATACCACACAGGCAAAATCAGGAGGATTTAATCCTGGATTGAATGTGGGAGGGAAGGCAAGTAAGAAGAGAGCAAAGATGACACCGGTGAGTAGTGTTCCTGGCAACAAAGTGAAGTCAGAGGATGAGAGAGGAAAAAGCTTGGAAGACAGACTGGTCTTGAGTGGTTTGAGTTTTGGGCACTGATGGTGGATTCTGGAGGGAGAGTGCGGTGCAGGCAACTGGAGATGTGGCTCAGAAGAGTACTTAGGTCTGGAGATAGAGGTTTCAAAATAGGAGGTAGACAGTCATTTAAAAAAAAAGATTCTCTCACACATTAGTCAGAAATGAGAGGTTTCTGGAAGACTTTTGCATAAAAGACCCAGGACAAATGTCACAAGTTTCTCTTTGCCTGAGCAAATGGATCTTGTGGTGGGAGCAGCTGGGAAATGATAGACTCATTTCTTACAGAGCTACAGTCTCGAGTTGTAATTTGGCAAGTGCTGACCTCAGGTGTGTTGTGATCCTAGTGACTTGGGCTGCTAGGTATAAGCAGTGGGGGTGGGGGCTTGGGGAGTTTAATAAAGCAGAAAATAAATCACTTCATGTTTTGTGAATTATCTGATGTTTTGATTCCTGATGATATTACAAAACATTCATCATCCCTCTGTTACCTAGTCTCCCAGGTTCCTAGGTTAGAGAGTTGGAAGGATCCTTAGAGACCATCTGGCCCAATACTTTCACTTTACAGGTGAGGAAACTGAGGCCCAGAAGGGTGACATAGTTTGCCTAAAGTCACATTGGTAGTAAAGATAAATGGTAGCATTTGAATTCAGGTTTTCCAAATTCCATAACACATTTGTCGCTCCCTCATTTAACTTTTGAAGTTTCTTCTAGCTCTGACTTTATGATCTCATTGTAGCATTTTCTCTGAGGCTGCCTTTTCTCTCCCACTAGTAAGGTTTGGGTTCCCAGAAGATGGCTAGCTACTTTTCTCCTCAGAATTCTAGATAACCCTGATGGACTGGGTTGGGAGGGAATAGTTAGCTAGTATTATTACACACAACCCCACATTGGATGTGCTTCTCAATGTCGATTAGCAAGTAGACCTAAGTTTTTCAAGAGGAATTTTTACTCAAGTTGAAGAACCCTTGGTCCAAAAATATCCTCCCAGAAGTCTGGCTCATGCCCTCCTACAAGTATAAACAAAGTCCATGAAGGAAAGAAACAAGCATTTATTTAGAGATCACTCTGTACCTGCCAGGCACTGTGTTAAGCGCTTTACAAATATCATCTCATTTGACTCTCACAACAACTCTGGGACATAGATACTCTTGTTATCTCCATTTCACAGCTGGGGAAAATGAGACAAACAGAAGTTAACTAGATGAAAGCAGGCTTACATTTGGTGATCCTTTTCCTCAGGAAACTGAGGCAAATAGGGAGAAGGGCACTCAAGTTTGTAGTAAAAAGAGCAGAGGGGCAAAACAGGTCCCATGTGGAAAGTCCTTTTTCTCCTTCCTGGAGTACTCCCTTGTAGGGTCCTGAAGCTATGCTGCTTTCTACCCTGAATAGGTTACATTCCCTAAAGCCACCTTTCTTCAGCACCTCAAGCTGTACTTTCTCAGTTCCTGCTGGATGCCTTCTTTGTCACTGGTCCAGTCTTCCTGATGGCAGCATCAGTGGGGATAGGGGGAGTGGAACATTCCTTCTGGGTTACTGGCTCAAGGGTCAGACTCTTCAAATTGTCCCAAAGTTTAATTGCTTTATTGCCTCAATTCTTTTTCTGATATTCCCAGTGGTGTGTCTGATTCTCTCAAGCAATCCCAATATGTTTCATTATCAGATCTCATGCAATGGTTGGAAGTACTTTAAGCCTCATATTTAGTTTACACCTTTGATTGACTGATTGATTCACAAGAAGTCCCTTGGACTTGTTCAGGTTTAGTTTATACATTTGGGGGATTGAGTCTATAATTCAGTCAAAAAGATGTTCTTACTTTATAAAGGTACAGAGCTGAAAGTATTTTATTAGATACATTATTGGGGTTGATTATATGCAACATCCCACTTATACCATGCTCTTATAAAATAAGTAAATATAAGATACCTTTTTTCCCCTTAATAAAAAATTTACTTATTTATTTAACTTTTTACATTCATTTTCACAAAATTTTGGGTTCCAAATTTTCTCCCCTTTTCTCCCCTCCCCCACTCCAATACACCAAGCATTCTAATTTTCCCTATCACCAATCTGCCCTCTCTTCTATCATCCCTCCCTTCTCTTGTCCCCATCTTCTCTTTTGTCCGGTAGGGCCAGATGACTTTCTATTCCTCATTAACTATATGTCTTATTTCCTAGTAGCAACGACAATACTCAGCAGTTTTTCCTAAAACTTTGAGTTCCAAATTCTCCCCATCCCTCCCTCCCCCCCCATTCCCTTTGGGAAGGCAGGCAATTCAATATAGGCCCTATCTGTGTAGTTTTGCAAATGACTTTGATAATAGTCTTGTTGTGTAAGACTAACTGAATTACCCTCCATCCTACCTGCCCCTCATTGTTTCTATTCTGTCTTTTGATCCTGTCCCTCCCCAAGAGTGCTGACTTCAAATTGCTCCCTCCTCCCATTGCCCTCCCTTCCATCATCCCCCCCCCTTGCTTATCTCCTTCTCCCCCACTTTCCTATACTGTAAGATAGGTTTTCATACCAAAATGAGTGTGCATTTTATTCCTTCCTTTAGTCGAATGTGATGAGGGTAAACTTCTTGTTTTTTCTCTCAGCTCTCCTCTTTTTCCCTCCACTAAAAAGTCTCCTGCTTGCCTCTTGAGTGAGATATAATTTACCCCATTTCATTTCACCCTCTTTCCTCCCCCTACCTTTCTCTCTCACCATTTACCTTAATTTCTTTTAAGATATGGTCCCATCCTATTCAATTCACTCTGTGCTCTCTGTCTCTGTATGTGCGTGCATGTGTGTGTGTGCACGCATGTACGTGTGTGTGTATGTGTGTGTGTGATCCCACCAACTACTCAGATACTGAAAAGTTTTAAGAGTTACAAATATTGTCTTTTCATGTAGGAATGTAAACAGTTCACCTTTGGTAAGTCCCTTATGACTTCCCTTTGCTGTTTACTATTTCATGCTTCTTCTCATTCTTGTGTTTGAAAGTCAAATTTTCTTTTCAGCTCTGGTCTTTTCATCAAGAATGCTTGAAAGTCCTCTGTTTCATTGAAAGACCATATTTTCCCCTGAAGTATTATACTCAGTTTTGATGGGTAGGTGATTCTTGGTTTGAGTCCTAGTTCCTTTGACTTCTGGAATATCCTATTCCATGCCCTTTGATCCCTTAATGTAGAAGCTGCTAGATCTTGAGTTATCCTGATTTTATTTCCACAATACTGGAATTGTTTCTTTCTAGCTGCTTGTAAGATTTTCTCCTTGACCTGGGAGTTCTGGAATTTGGCCACAATGTTCCTAGGAGTTTCTCTTTTTGGATCTCTTTCAGGTGGTGATCAATGGATTCCTTCAATACTTATTTTGCCCTCTGGTTGTAGAATCTCAGGGCAGTTTTCCTTGATAATTTCATGAAAGATGATATCTAGGCTCTTTTTTTGATCAGGGCTTTCAGGTAGTCCCATAATTTTTAAATTGTCTCTCCTGGATCTATTTTCCAGGTCAGTTGTTTTTCCAATGAGATATTTCACATTCTCTTCCATTTTTTCATTCTTTTGGTTTTGTTTTATGATTTCTTGGTTTCTCAGAAAGTCATTAGACTCCATCTGTTCCATTCTAATTTTGAGAGAACTATTATCTTCAGTGAGCTTTTGAACCTCTTTTTCTATTTGGCTAATTCTGCTTTTGAAAGCATTCTTCTCCTCATTGGCTTTTTGAACCTCTTTTGCCAATTGAGTGAGCCTATTTTTCAAGGTGTTATTTTCTTCAGCATTTTTTTGGGTCTCCTTTACCAAGGTATTGACCCATTTTTCATACTTTTCTTGCATCTCTCTCATTTCTCTTCCCAGTTTTTCCTCCACCTGTCTAACTTGCTTTTCAAAATCCCTTTTGAGCTCTTCCAAGGCCTGAGCCCACCGGACATCTCCCTGGGATGTCTGGGATACAGAGGCCCCGCCCTCCACGTCTTTCCCTGATGGTAAGAATATTTCCTCGTCATCAGAATTGAAAGGCGGGAACATTTGTACCCACTCAAAAAAGCTCTCTATAGTCTTATTTTTCTTCCCTTTTGTGGGCATTTTCTCAGCCAGTTACTTGACTTCTGAGATTCCTGTCCACCCCTGCCAAATCCGCCCAGTTAGTGCTTGGGGTCTGAGATTCAAATGGGCTTTCCAAGGTGGCTGTGGCTGCTATTCAATGTGAGCTTAAGTTCTGGTGCTGGGGTGGGAGCAGGGCCGCCTCCCAGGCTCAGTTCCCTCAGGGGCTTTATGCAGAGACCTTCAGTAATGGAGCGGGTGGGGGCAGGGCCACCTCCCAGGCTCACCTCCCTCAGGGGGTTTATGCAGAGACCTGAAGTTCTGCCTGCTGCTCGGGGAGTCCTGGGCCGCCGCGGCTGCCTCCACCACTTCCTGCCCCTGCCTCTGCCTCCTGAGGGGGCCCGAGTCACGGAGACACCCCACTCCCCTCTTGGCCAGCCCAGACGTCTCTCTCACTGACCTGTAGTGCCTGTGGGTGGAGGGACCTTCCCAGCCGCTGGAGGTTCCGTCCCTGAAGCCTGCTCGGATCTGCTCCTCTGGGACCACGACCAGGGCAGCACAGGGGTGGGCTCCGCTTTCCAGGTCACGACGGACCCTGGGGACGGCTCTCCATGGCTCTCTGGAATGGAAATCTTTTCCATTGTGTTTCTGCACACCTTGCAGTGATCCAGAATTCGTGGGGAGTTTTTCTTGCAGGAAATTTATGGGCTGTGGGTTCAGGGCTAGCATACGTGAGTCTTTCTACTCCGCCATCTTGGCTCCACCCCCCCCAAATATAAGATACCTTGAGAGGGGTTTGGGGGGATTGGCAGCTTTTTCTTGCAGTTCTTAGGGTACTTTAAAAGAAGCAAAGGAATCTAAGAGGAAAACCAAGAAGAGGAAACATTCCAGTCATGCTCAACAGTCTTATCCTGGGAATGGTGGTGGCATTTGCATACCTCTAGGATCAAGGACAAGCTCCTCAATTTGGCTTTTCTATTTTTTCATAACCCGACCTTTCCTACCTTTCTAGTCTTTTTATATTTTAAGTTCTTGAAGGTTCTCCCTGGTTTACTGGCTGATTCTTGAACATGACATTCAATTTCCTGACACTTTGCCTTTGGAACAGCAATTTCTTCCAAACCTCCAATGCTCTGCTTCCTCACCTTCACCTTTTGGCTTCTCTGGCTTCCTTTAAGACTTCGCTCCAAGGCCACCTTCTGCAGGAATCCTTTCCTGGTCCTTTACCATCCTCCCAGGGGCTAGTGCTTCCTCATTGAGACTGCCTTTCATTTACCCTCTAAATATGTTGCATATGCCCACTTATTTATTTACATTAGAATGGGAACTCCTTGGGACCAGGGATTATTTTCCCCTTTTCCCCTTTCCAGGGCTCAGCACAATATGTGGCACATACATTGTAAAGGCTTAATAAATACTTCTAATTGACCCGAGGTAAAGAATATTGAGTTTGGCACGAAGGGAAAGTCAGGTTAACCAGGAGGTTAGAAGAAGTAGAAAGCCTTCCAGACACACTGGGCAGAAATCTTATAAAGGTACTTTAAATGCGTCTGAATTGCTTTTCTGTCTCCCCTTGAAAATAAATGTCCTGACTTAAAACCCTAATAGGAAGTAGTGAGTGCCAGGATAGGGTGCACCACTAATGAATGGCAAACAAATGGGGAGCTGATTTGGGATTAGGTGAGCCCAAAGAGCCAAGCAGTCCCTGGGACAAAGGAGGTATATCCAGGGAGACTGGAAACCAGTGGACCCTAGAAATTGGCAAAGGAAACTTGGCCCAAGAGCATCGTCCTGGGCACCAGCTCCCTAAAGGCTTTGAGGCTGTTCCTGTGGACCTAAGTCAGCAAGGCCCAAGGACCTGGGCTGGATCTCACACTTCCACATTTAGCAGAAAAAAGTGAGAAGAGTGCTTCTCAAATCTTCCCATGCCCTGGGGATGGGAAGGGACCAGAGGGGTGATTTTACTGCAATAGGGAACTCCCAATTTAATCCAGATCAGCACCTTCTTCTTAATTGCCTTATAAAGCTGGCCTGTGAGAGGTAGAAACCCAGTACTTCCCAGCTTAAAGTCACCTCTTTCTCCACTATGTCATACTGCAGATATACCTTATTATCCCTTGGAGTGAAGGTAGAGGAGGCCAAGCATAGAAGATGGGAAGGCCTGAGTGGGTCACAGTCTGCCAGGGAGGAGGGAGTAATCACACACACACAGTGAGATTCCAGAAATATCAAGGGACGAGTATTATAGTAATTACATTATGTCCCAGATTAATTTTATTTTTCACGTGAATCGATTTAATCCAATAGCCTAGGAAAGGGAAACTTGGCCTTTAATCTCAGGAGGCTGATATTTTTTGCTGATGGATTTGTAAGACCATTTGATTCTTGGTCTTTGTGTAGGTTAAAAGAAAATCAATCCATCTTTGCAAACTTAAGGTAAGCATCTGTTTCTGAGCTTGAGACTACTCCATGTGCAGCTGAAATGGACACTTGACACTTACAATCCAAAGAATGACATTCATGACGAGACAAAGAAATCTCTTTACCTCCCATATTGGCCAACTTGGGAGAGGCAAATTTAAAACCACAAAATACATTGGACATTTCGTGTGTGTGTGTGTGTGTGTGTGTGTGTGTGTGTGTGTGTGTGTATGTGTGTTTATCTGCCTTCAGGAAAAAGGTCTTTTATCTTCTTCAGGGGTCCTGCTGTGCTGCTAAATTTGCTGTTACAAGCATACCCAGAGATATGGTGGCTTTGGTTCCAGGCCACTGCAATTAAAAGTCACCTGAATTTTTGGGTTTCTCAGTACATGTAAAAATTATGTTTCCACTATACCATAGTCTATTAAATGTACAGCCCCTGTGTACACACTTGAAGCCTTCTAAGCCTTCAGGGAGTTGTAACCTTTTTGCTGGTAGAGGGTCCTGCCTCCATGTTGATGACTGCTGACTGATCAGCAGTTGAGGTGTCAGTGGTTGCTGAAGTTGGGGTGACCATGGCAATTTCTTAAAATACAACAGCAATGAAGTTTACCACAGGACTTGATTCTTCCTTTCATGAAAAATGTCTCTGTAGCATATAATACTGTTGGATAGTGTTTTACCCACAGTAGAATTTGTTTCAAAATTGGAATCAATCCTCTCAAACCCTGCCACTTCTTTATCAACCCAGTTTACATAACAGTCTTCAATATTGTCTTTTCAATATTGTGTCTCAGAATAAGGAGACCCAAGGAGGGGAGGAGGGATGAGGAGCGACAGATGGTCAGTGGAGCCATCAGAACATGCAACAGTTATCGATTAACTTCACCATCCTCTATGGGCACAGTTCCTGGTGTCTCAAAACAATTACAATAGTAGCTTCAAAGATCTCTGGTCACAGATCTCCACACCAGACCTCATGATAATGAGAAAGCTTGAAATATTGTGAGAATGACCAAAATGTGACACAGAAGAGACATGATGTGAGCACATGCTGTTGGAAAAATGGTGCCAACAGATTTATTCCATCACAGGGTCGCCACAAACCTTCAGTTTCTAAAAAAAGTAATATCTGTAAATTGCAATAAAGTAAGGCACAATAAAATGAGGTCCTCCTGTCCTAGGAAGTCCATCATTCCCCTAAACCCCAATGGCTGCTTTCAAGGAGATGTTCAGTCTTGGTTTTGATTTGATTAGCATTATGCTGTGGTTAGGGATATAGTTATACTTCATGGTGATAATCACTGTGTTCTACACTAAAAAAAACAAACCTAGATGAATGAATAGATAGATGTATGTATGTGAAAGAGAGATGGATGGAGAGATAAAGCACTTGTTAATCACTTATTATGTGCTAGACACTTTGGGGATATAAAGATGAAACAAAGAAGAGAATCAGTATCTACACAAAGTAAAAACAAACATCTTATAAACACCTACTATGTGCTAGGCATTGTGGGAAGCTCTCAGAATAAAAAAAAGAACCCCTGCTCCCAAGGAGCTTACCATCTCCTGGGGTGGGGAGTGGAGCAGGTACAACTGATGAATAGTGACTCTCCAGGGCGGTCACTATGCATCAGAGACACCATGTGTGTTTATCTCAGTTGAGGTAAATTGAGATGTTTCATTGGAGTAATTTGATTCATCTCCTCTGGTACTAACAAGAATCCTTCAGAGAGGCAGCTTGGCATAATGACTTAAAAGCAGAGCCATCTTTGGAATTGGGTCTTGCCTCTGACACATACTGGTTTTGAGATCCTGGGCAAGGGAGTTCAGGGCTCTAGAGAACCCTCTAAGACTCCATGGGTAAGGGAGTCTCCTCATCTGGGAGTTTTCTATAGCCAAGAAGTCCCTGTTCTAGCCCCTATCCCCAACTGATGTTGATAAGTTGCTTTAAGAGATGCAATGGATGGTAATCTCATGGGTGTGGGCACTTCCTCCATTGGTGCAGACCATAATTATGGTACTGAGGAAAGAGTGTAGTAAATGGACTTGGATGCAAATCTTGGTTCTGCTACTTACTCCGTAAAAGGGAGAATGGAATAAATGGGGGGACAGAATGGGATGGAGGGAAATATAGTTAGTCTTTCACAAGATGATTTTTATGGAAGTCTTTTGCATAACTACACATGTATAACCTATATTGAATTGCTTGCCTTTTCAGTGGGGATGGATGAGGAGGAAAAAAGGGAGAGAAGTTGAAACTCAAAATTTTAAAAACAAGTGGGAACCCTTAATCTCTCTGGGCCTCAGTTTTCCTCACCTATAAAATGAAAGGTTCGGATCAGAGGTCCTTTAAACTTCCTTCCAATTCTGGTCTAGGGTCCTAGGATTTCACCCAATGACTTTTCATCCTGACATCAAGTTTCATCCTGACATCCATGACAAGTGCAGCACTTGTCCGCATCTTTCTTTTGATTCTCCATGCCCAGCACACGGCCGGCCTTCCTCTGCTTCTTTACCACTTGCTAGGGCACCTTAGGCCTTGGACTGTTCATCTATTATTCCTGTTGTTATTCAGCAAAGTCTGGGGTACTTGTTGTTGGGTATGTGATAAAGGGGAGAGGTTTCTTTCCAGGTATTGGTTGCTGAGTGAGCTCCTTTCTAGCTCCAAAATTCTTTTTTTCTTGTTTTCACCATGTGACTGTCCCACCATCTTTGATAGTCACACATGCCCTTTTTATGTCACCATTGGCAGCGTGCCTTGGTTTACTTACAACAACTCAATTAACTAAAATTATGTCTTTCTAATGGAGTTCAGACTCTGGGAACCTCCCAGACCTCCCCTTGAATCTTGCCACTTAATCTGGCCTTTCATACGCAAATCTGTTGCCCTTGGCCTAACCTGGTCTTCTATTGTCTGTTACCTCTGAATTGCCCCACACGCTCCCATCTAAACCCTCTCTGACATCTCCTGATTGCCTCCAGCTGTTTCCAACCCTTGACCAGTCAAAGCCCAATGCCACTGAGGTCCTCTTTGGACTTCTCCTCAAGACCCTCCCTAAACCTTTCCTCCCATCACCCTAGACTACCAAAGCACCCTCAGATCCCTCCTACAGTCTCTTTCTGTATTTAAGTTCCATCTCACCTTCATGAAGGTGCTCAGATTCAATCCAGCTCAGACTATCTAGCTGGGATTCTATCTGGCCCGCTTGTGAATACAAGCATTACAAATGCTTAGGCTCCTTAAGAGTCAACCCAAGATGGCGAATCTTTGTTTTTCTTTGACTTTAAGAAAGCTTATGTCAAATTCATTCAAGCAGGACCCAGTGTGTCAGTATTTCAGGGTCCCCACCACCTCAAACCTCAGCATTTCTTTCACCATTTGGATTATCTTCAGATATTAGAATTCTTTAGCTGGAGGGTACATTACTTGATGACAGAGACCAAAGAGTACATACTATCATTTCTCCCAACTCTAATCTGTTTTTCAGACTGTCATCCTTATTTTCCTGATAAAACAGATATGATCAGTCTTCCTCTCCGTAACTGTTAGTGGTTTCCATTTGCTTCCAAAAGAAGTTTCAAGCTCATTTTCCTGGTATTCCAAGCCTCCCACAACTTGGTACTATCTTATCTCCATAACCTTTCTTACATTAGAATTGGGAGGAGCTAAGAGAACATCTAACTTTTCAAGAATGCCATTTTTTTTTTTTTGGTTAATCAGCTATTCTAGTGGAAGCAGAATGAACTTTGGGGTCAGGAGCTACTAGTTTGAACTTTGCCTCAGACATTCCCTGGCTCCTGACCCTCATTGGATCACTTAGTCTCACTCAGACTCAGTTTTTTCCTTTGTAAAATGAGAATCATAGAACTTTCTTCCCAGGGATGTTCTGAGACTTGGGTAAGATCATGTTTATAAAGTGCTATCTAGTGTTAGTTATTGGAGATAGAATTGTAAATTTGCTCTCCTGCACTATGCCATCAACTTCTCTGATACTGAGTTAAACGTGGCATTTGTGTGGGCAGAGGAGACCACGTATGCAAAGTGGGCAGCAAAGCTTGAAGTATTGCAGAAATGTCAGTGATTCATTCATTCATAGTTCTCCATTCCTTTTATTTATTTATTGGTCTAGCCTGTGATTTCATGGGGTCTAGCCTGGGAGAGGAATGTTCCTCTGCCAATGCAGGTTGGCACCTTCCTTGCAGTGTTTCTCGCCTTCCCAAGTTGTCTGGGGCACTGAGAAGTTCGGTGATTTGCCCAGGGTCAACACGGACAGTGCTGAGACTGAGTTTCTCCCAGCTCCAAATTGAACCATCTCCTCATGGCTCTCCACTGCTTCTGATGAACTGAAACAAAGCCAGCTGCCTACTAGTTCTCTTTCTTTGGGGTCCCACAGTTTCAATGCCCTCCTTGCTTTCTGTTTCATTCTGTACATTGTCTCAGAGCTTGGCAGCTGCTTCCTCCTTGGGCAATGGGGCTTCTTGAAAAAGCCAAGGGTGTTGTACCTTTTCATTTTCTCAAGTGTTTATGCAAACGATGCTCTCAAAGGGGGCTGCAACCTGACAAAAGGATAATAACAGCTGCAAGTCTGAAAATTAAAAAGCAGCTGACAACAGCACGACTGAACATGGGGTGAATGTTGAATTAGAAATGGAATTCACTCAGCCGTTCACTTATTTCTTCATTCACCAAATGGTTCCTGGGCCCCGTGATGCACACAGGCTAGTGTGTGGTGAAGCCGAGAGTCAGGCCATTTCTTCTGTGCCCAGTACCTTTGTGGTTGAATCCCAACTGAGGCTGACCCTGGAGAGCTGCCTCTAGGCTAGGATCTAACTCAATGCTTTGCACAGAAAGTATCTAATGAATTTGTGTCAAATCTGGTCAAGATGGACAGTCAAACCTTACCTGGATGCAAGATGTCTACTAGGCAGTTTAGAGATGAAGGAGGAGAATTGGAATGCCAGTTCTTCCACTGACTGCCAATGGCACCGGGGGAATTCTCTCCATCGTTTTGGGCCTTAATATAAAAATCAAAGGATGAGACTAGATGACCTCTGAAATCTCTTCCTGTTCTAAATTTATGAGCAGGATTAATCTATCATCTCAAGAAACCTATCTAATAATCTACCTAATAATCCATTATCTTGAGAAATCAGATTGCTTTATTATATTATTATGTTACACATTACATATTATATTGCCTAATGGAGGGCAGATAGAAGGGGAATCTTTGTATAGTTCTCAAATTTCTCAAATTTGTGGACACTATAATAAAATGAATTAATTAAATGAATTAATTCGACATATGTTTGTTGAGGGTTTGTTTACCTAGATAAAACTGGACAAAAGGAAAAACTTTGTAACGTTACAAGGTATCCCAAAGTAGAATGAGTCACTTGGGAGGTTGTGACTTTTAAAACAAAAATAATTAATTTAATTAAAAATTAATATATATTTATTTTCTCTCCACACTCCACCCCCCACTGGGGAAAAATGAGGTAAAAGAAAAACTTTGTAATCAAAATGTAGTTAAGTAAAATAAATTCATATACTGGCCAAGGAGAAAAATGTATGTCTCACTTTGCATGTGGAGTCCATCTCTCTTTGTCAGGAGATGAGAGTTGGTCATAGCATTGATTAGAATTCAAAAGTCTTTAAAAGTTATTTGACTTGACAATATTGTCGTTAGAATAAAAAACTGTTCTCCTGGTTCTGATTAATTCACTTGGCATCAGTTAGTACAAATTTCCCCAGGTTTCTCTAAAACCATTCCTTCCAGCATTTTTCTGATATAATAGTATTCCATAAAGGCAGGGAGGTGATACAGTGGATAGAGCATTTGGCCCTCTAGTCTACAGGATTCGAGTTCAGATGTGATGTCAGGCACTTACTGGTTGTATGACCCTGGGCAAATCATTTAACCCTGTTTGCCTCAGTTTTCTCATCTGTCAAATGAACTGAGAAAGAAATGGCAATCCCCTCCAGTATCTCTTCCAAGGAAATTCCAAATGGGGTCGAGTCGGACATGACTAAAACAACTCTACCACCGCAAAAAAAGTAATCTATAACATTCATGGACACAGTTTGTTTGGCCATTTCCCAAATGACCTCCCCCTGCTCCCACTTAGTTTCCAGTTCTTTGTTGTGGCTTTTTCTTCACTTGAAGTTTTCAAGGGATTGCTTGATGATGATTTGTTGGGGAAATTGCAGAAGGGATCCCTATTTCTGGGAAAGTTGACTAGCATCACCTGGATGGGGTTAGCTTACACACAGGGAACATTTGCTCTAAAATGCAGGTGATGGCCAGTGGGCAAGCAAGTTGTGCTGGTAGGCTGTAGTGACTCTGGCTACGCAAGAAGATTGGGCCTTGCCTAGCCTAGGAGTTCCGCCATCCCCCTCTGATACCTTTTCATGATTACAGATGGTTCTGGGCAATGATCATCTTTCCAAATGTGGGTCAGGTAAGCCACCCAAGGCATCTAACCATCTTCTTGGCTCTAATTTTGTGCCATGAATGGGCTCTTCCCAGAGGACTGTCTAAATCCACAATAGAAAACCCAAAAGCCCAGGGACCTTCCAAAGAAGGCAGTTCTTAGTCAGCTAGGGACATTTGCAGGGTTTTTTCCCTCATTCTTGCAAATAGCCCAATCACCTTCTTCTTTCTACTACATACATAAACCTAACTTTTAGGTTTGTGGATTGTTTGTAGGATTGCTAAAATGTTTAAAAAAATGGGGCAAGTAAGTTGGGGGAACCAAAGAAAAATTCCACAATAATTATATCTATATGGCATTATAATTTCTGAATCTTAAGGCAGATGATTTTTTTTAGAGGCAATAGCAAAAGCTATTTTAGGGAGGTGTTTATCAAAGTGATAAAGTGAAAAATCTAACTTATTACAATTTTTGTTTAAAGCAGATGAATGATGGATCAGAGGGCTGAAAACAGCAGTTTCCCTGACTTGTATAGCCATAAATGCCCATTGGTTCTTGGGACCTCAATTATCTAATGACTGCTTAATACAGAGTGGAAACATAAAATAATTCTATGTCATTCCCAACAACTTGATTGTCAGTCAGGAAAGTGACCTGGATGTGGGGCTTTGTTCAGAGATGCTAGTGACTAAGAGGTGACTAAAGAGGTGACAGTTCCAATAGCCTGAGGGAGACCACATTTGGTGGATCATTTGTAGCTCCAGGCACTTCCGCTTAATATGGATCAGCTGGAGAGGATCCAGAAGGTGGTAACCAGGTTAGGGAGGGGATGGGATGTTTTTAGTCTTGAGGGAGAATGCTGCCACATGGAAAAGGAATTGGGTTTGTTCTGCTTGTCCCCTAGAAGTAGGAGCCATGGATAAAAGTTTCAGAGACTAATTCTATCGTGATGTTATGAAAGGTTTTAACAATAAGTGCTGTTCTCTAGTGGAACTGGCTACACACTGAGCTGTTGGGTGCCTCCTTCAGCAAAGGCTGGATGACGGGTTGGGGTATGTCATAGAGATATTCATATTCACACATGGGTTGGACTTAATGCCCCTGAGGTCCCGGCCAGGACTGAGATCTGTGATCAACACTTTGTTTATAGCTTCACTATGGATTCTGGGGCTTTTATGTAATGTTAAGTGTCATCTACATGGTGCTTTGAAATTTGTAAAGCATTGTACAAGCATCATATCCTTTTTGCCATCCAACAGCCCTCTGTAGGAGGTTCTGAAATTCTCATTGACCCCATTTTATAGCTGAGGAGACTCGGGAAGGGTAAGCCACTTGACTGGGGTATCATTACCAGAATTTGTCAGTGGTGCATCCAACCTAGGTCTTCCTGACTCTACAAGTAACAAGATAGTCAATCAATGAACACCGATTAAACATCTACCTGGGTCAACTCTGGGACAAGAAGAAAGATAAAAGACAATCCCTGCTCCTGAAGAGCTCACAATCTAAAGGAGGAGACAACCTATGAACAGCTATGAACAGGCAAGTGAGAGACAGAATCAGTAAGAAATAATCCGCAGAGAGAAGGTGATACAGTACAGAAGAGAGGTATTGGGAAAGGCTTCCTGCAGAAGGTATCATCTTAGCTGGGATTTGAAGGAAGCCTGATACCCACAAAATTGCAGTTGGCCTCAGTGTATATTTAAATTTGAATGATGAGTCATTTTTTTGTGAGACTTAGTAGTGAAGGTTTTGCCTAGGCTCTGCTCTGTCCTAGTATCAAATAAATCATGGGGTAACCTTATACGGGAGGGGAGATGTGGACATGAGCAGATGTAATCAGAATCCATTTGGTAACTCTTGCTGGGTTCTAATGCTGAAAATGTATCCCTGAAAAATAGTCTAGTGTCATGGATGGGTCTCTGGTGCCATGAAGACTTGAGTTTGAATCCTACCCATGATACTTCCTAGCTATGTGACTATGGGCAATTCCAAAAGCTTCAAGTGTTTCATCAATGAAATGAGCATAATCCCCATCGTATCACTCTCACATGGAAAAAACGGAAATATCTTGAAGTGCTAGAAATGACTGCTATTAGCATTACTCCTGAAGGGAATGAATTCACTCTTCAGGATGCTTTGAAAAGGTCTGCTGAGGTGCTCTGGGAAGAGGGTGGAGTCGGGGCTCAAGTCGGGAAGAAATGATGACACTGCTAGTAGCCCTGCACAGGAAGAAGCCAAAAACTAGAAGTGGCCTTGGGGACCAGCCCACTCCACCCCTCAGAGAGAGGCAGAAAGGTAAAGAATGGGGTGTATGTGGAGGTGCTACCATTATCCGTGTGCTAGAGGAACTAGGGCAAGCAAGGATGGTGGGTTGGTAGGTGCCTGGGATGTATGCTTCTATTGGGAGGGCCCCGCTAATGTAGTGGAAAGAATACCATTTGGACTTGGGTTTAGAGACCTGGCTTAGAATTTACACCAAACTACATGATATCCTAATATTGTCAATGTGACCCTAGGTAAGTTCATTAACCTCCTTGAATCTCAGTTTCATCATCTACAAAATGGAGCCAATACTATCTGTCACACTGACTTCATAGGACTCAAATGAGATAAATTTATAAAACGTACTTGGTAAATCTCAAAGACTGACCTAATTGTCAGCTATTTTTATTATGTTTGAGTGAGTATGTGGCAAAATGGATATAGAGATTGCATTCAGAATTATGAAGACCTGGGCTCAAGCCCTGTCTTGGTCAGATATTGCCCTGAGACAATTCTCAAAGATTGTGAGTTACAGAGAAGTTTGCTAACCTTCATTGTCAGAGGGAATTTTCTCCCTGAAATTTTCTTATATTATGAAATCACAGGTCCAGTAAAAAAATTATTATTATTAATAACAATTGAGAGAAAGTGAGTGACTGAGTCCTTGGAACTAAGTAGACACTTGGGTAAGTTGGCATTTCTGGTGGCTATTTATTTACTTACATTATCTATTTATAAGATCTGTTTTGAGTAGAGGCTGCATATATTGGACCTTGTCTTGGTCCAGAAAGAAAGGATCCAACTTCTCTAGAGAGCTGGGTTCAAAGTAGGGTGAAATAGCAAGAAAGGATGATGAAAGTAGGAAACACCCCAAAGAGACTGGTAGATACTCTCAATCTGTGCCAAGCCGATTGAGTAATATGCATTTATCCTCGAAATTTCCCTTGACTGTGTGTGTGTGTGTGTGTGTGTGTGTGTGTGTGTGTGTGTGATGTGTACCATCAGCTTACCATCAGCTTCCCTCATACTGGTGCAGAAGTCGCTGTGTGTATAGTGGAGGGAGTACAATGTACAGAATTGCAGGAAGGAACTAGATAGATTTCCAGAGGCAGAGTGTCTAAAAGGGGAATCCACCTTTTTGGGGTGTGTGTGTGTGTGTGTGTGTGTGTGTGTGTGTGTTTCCAAGTCAGAATAGTAGCAGTAGAAAGTTACTGAAGAGAAGTAGGTGGTGGGAACCAGGGTGGAGGAACATTCCATTGGGGAACTGCTTAGTTAGGTCGGTAATTATTAATTTTTGTCACTAATAAGTAAATGTTCTTTAAAAAATTTACAATTCCTCCTTGCATGTGATTTAGCTTCAGTCATTTAGTACATCAGTGGCTTTGTGATCCCACTTATGTGGGTAATCCTCAGTGGTATAGGTTATGACCCAGCCATGCTTTCTCATTCTTTGCTATTCTGGCAGAAAGATCCAGGATTATGACATTAGAGACTATTGGATAATAATTATTGTTGTCATGAGACAAAAGATTAAAATAATTGGAATATTTAGCTTGGAAAATCAAAGATAAATACTGTCTTCAAATATGGCAGAATGAAAGGGGGATTCTCTGTTGCTCCAGTGGGCAACCAGTACCCCTGAGCAGAAATAAAAGAGAGGCAGATTTTGGCCCAAGAGAAAACTCTCTTCAGCAGATTTATAAAAGGAAGGCACCACCTTGTTAAAGACTGAGTTAGCTTTCCCTGGAGTCATTGAAGAAGAGCCAATCGACTGCATTACCCTACACAAGTCCCTTAACCTGTCTCCTCCCTCCATCCCCATCCTCCATTCCATCCCTTTCACACAACTCTCTAAGACCTGAAATTACAAAGAAGTTGAAAATCTACATTGGTAGGGGAAGCTTCCTCTCTGAGAGTTCCTTATTGCAAAGAAATCATAGATCTTTCTAAAATAAAATGCCTCATCGTAGGGCTATGGCTGAAGAAGTCACCACCTTGCAGCCAGTCTGGTGCTGAAGGGCCCCAGATATAACTAAACTGGTCCTGAAGTGGCAGGCAGAGAGACTGCCCACTACTCAAAGCCTTCCCAGCTTGGGAGGAGGGTAGGCAGGCAGCCAGAAACAGACATAGATAACCTTCGTGTGCTAAGTGCCGTAAGGGAGACAATCCCTACCCTCAAGGAGTTTATATTTTAGTAGGGAATATAATGAAACAGGAAAGAGAGCTGAAAACGGCTGGGTGGGAGCTGACCTAGTTTGGAGCTGGTGGTTTTAAATGAGGTGGAGATCTGGGATAGCTTATGCATCCTGTTAGTGGCAGAGATGTGAATCCATTTCAGGATTCCTGACTTCCCCTGATAGGTTCCTCCCGACTTCTCTCACTTCCTTTCTTCTATAGTTTGCTGTTCCTATCACTGCCTCAGTCTCCGGCCCCACCCCCTTTACTTCCCTAGTACCACTTAATCAATCAATCAATCAATCAATCAATCGCCAAATACTAATTAAGCACCTGCTTACCTGCTTGGCACTGTCTCAGGTGCTGGAAATAGGCAGAAAATGTGGATTGTGAGTGTCTGGAAGGAGAAGAGGGCCACTGAATAACCATCTCTAGCATAGAGAAGGGATATTTTCTTGCCTTTGAAAACAGTTTTGTTGTTATCAGGGCGATGAGCATTTAAAATGTTTTTAGTGAAGGAGATGTACCAGACTTTTCTGAGTCATGGGCTCCACGTATATACCTAATCTAAAAATTCGGAGAGCACGGGCTCATAAAAATAGTGGAATGAATGAATGGATGGAAAGCATTCATTAATGCCCCTACTGGGTCGCAAGTAGGATGAGGCATGTTTGGGGGTCCAGAGCCAATTGGGTCTAAGTTTCTGAGGTGACTTTAAAAAGATTCCCTCACGGCAATCACTTGAATGCTCAACAAATCAAGGGAGAAGAGAATTCTGATGGCATCATCTACAGTAGCTCACAGCTATGGTGTCTTCAGAGAATCATAGATTTGGAGCTGGAAGGGATTATAGACATCGTTGAATCTAACTCCTCATGTTGCAGAGAAGGAAATGAAGGTGCAGAAGGTTAAATGAACTGCCCCGAGTCAGTTGCAGAAGCTATTTCAGGGACAATCTCTGCCTTCCTAATGATCTGTCCTTGACTTCAGGAGAAGATGTAGTGACATAAAGCTTGAAATGGACAGAATGAAACTTCTGCCTTTTGGTTGAATGAGGCCATATGGAAACTTTCAAGAATAATGACTAATGGTCCCGTGCTAAAGCTCAGGATGTGGCTGAAAATATATGCCTGGAGATAGAGGCAACTGTGATTTAGAAATACAGAAGGTCATACCAGATACTGATTGCATATATCTGCACCAAATTATACTTGAAATGGTCACTTAATTTACCTTTCACTGGTTAGTTATGGCAACCACTGGATAAAGACATGAGTAATGGCAGAATCTGGTTGTGTTATTCAGTTTGGGTTTGATATGATTCAACAGACAATTGTTATGTGCTATCTATAATGGCTAACATTTGTATGGTGCTTTGTGGTTTGGAAAACTCTACAAATATTGTGTCATTTTATCCTCACAAAAACCCTACATGGTAAGGTGCTTTATTATCCCCATTTTACATATGAGAAAATAGAGATGGAGTAACTTGCCTATTCACACAGGTAGCAAGCATCTGAGATGGATTTGAACTCACATCTTGCTGACTCTAGATCCATCACTCACTGCTCCACCTGACTGCCTTAGCTGCCTTTACTCTGTGCACAGCAGGAAAGGCAGAGTGTGCCAATGAAAGCAGAGCTGCCCTTTGCATCCTGAACACTCAGGTTCAAGTCCCAGCTCTAATACAGACTGGCTGTTTCACCCTGAGAAAGTCTTTTCAGCTTTGAGAGTCTCTTTGCAACTCTCCAAGAAAGTAAGTTGCCAAAAGCTCTCCATTAGTGGAGGTAGTGCCTCATTGGCTGCTTCCTAGACAAGTGAAATCACGAGTCTCATGGGAAAGATGGGTAAAGCCTTATTTTAGTGACTGACACAGAAATCAAAATGGAACTCCATTAGAGAGGGAGCATGCTGCTGGAATGTCATAGTATGGAGAGATAGAGAAGTCCCAAATCTATAGGAAAGAGGAAAGGCACCATGTATGAGGTATTGCCTGAGCTGTGCTTGGAGGGAAGCAGGAATTTTGAGAGGGAGAGGTGAGGAGAGTAGGCATTCCAGGCAGTTAGACCCCATGAGGCCTTGAGTTGGGAGGTCACCCAGGAAAGGATAGAGTTAGGATTCGAACTCAAATCATGTGTCTTCAGGCTTTCAAGGTTGAAAGAATTGTAAAGGGATGGGCCTTTGAGATTTCCTGAAGGAAGACTTCTTTCTCCTCCCCTTCTGTTAATTTTCTTCTTTGTCATTCTATTATTTCATTCAGAGTCTAGTGCTGTGAAATTAGCTTTGCTTGAAAGTACATTTGAGAAATGGAAGAAAACCCTGCATGGAAAGGGCAAGGAGCTAAGCATTTGGGGTCTGCTTCCTGGGCAGAGGTGAAAAAGGTGAGAGTTATTGACACGCTGTCTCTCTTCCACCTTGGAGAAGAGAACTGGGCAGCGTGGTGTAGGTGGTACAGTGCTGGGCTTGGGATTGAAACCTGACAGCTCTGACCTTCTATAAATTGACTTAAGGACCAGTCAGGGTTGTTAGGAGGAAAGCACTTTGCCAAAATCAAGGCACCTAAGAAAAGAGATCATTTATTTATTTTTTCCTGTTCCTGATGTAGTTAGAGAGAGTAAGAAGACATATTTGTGGCTCCTCCAAAAAAAGGGGGTTTAGGATTAAATAAAATGAACTCCATGTGTAGACAAAGAGGTCTGAGTCTGGCTATTACAAAATAGATGTGGTTCCTATGTCTTCATGATGTCAAAAGGGGGCTAATTTTTCCCCTTTGGGGTGATGCTAGCAGTGGCAGTGATGGCGGGGGAGTGTTTGCCACAGACTGGGATCTCAAACGCAGGATTCTGAATCATCACTTTCATTTCTGTCTTCCAGGGAAATCTTACACAGCTAGAAAGCAACGGAGATTTCAGAGCATTGCATAGGATGGGGAGAGGAACTGAAATGACACCATGCGCAGAAAAAGCAACTCTCTAAGGAAAGGAGAAAAAAACCCCAACAACCACAGATGGCTTAAAGCCGAAACTCCTTAAAGTGAGGTGATAACAAGGATGACCCTCCCATTTCCTAGGGCTAGCTTCACATTCTCACTCAACACCTACCAGTGACAAGGGAGGGAAGACATTTTACAAAGGAGTGGGCTGAGGCTCACTGAGGGAATGTACCCGAACAAAGTTTACCCAAATTTGAGAGACAAGCGAGACAAGCCAGGGGCCCAGGGCACTTTGGCTGTGTTCTGTTATTAGCAATGTTAGAAAGCGACTTTAGGATGAGGTGTGTGTTTCATGCATCTTACAATTCTTTGTTATGGAATCTTACTGTTGGAAAGATATGGCCCAACATCTTTGTTTTACAGGGGGGAAACTGAGGCCAGAGGGGGGAGGAATTTGGCTCCGGTCATTTACATGGTGGTGAGTTACCACCAGAACCAAGACTAGATGCTTGGTCTTTTGAAACACTGTCCCTCTATCCTTTCTATAAAGCCACAGATTATGTCCTAGGGGAAAGAGAGTCAAGGGTTGTTTATAGAGACTTTTCCTTTCCATGTTATATCATGGGAATGTGTTCTCTACAAGAGCAGAATGGCTTTAGGGTCCAAGGTACAAGACTTGGCAACAAAATGGCTTAAATTTTAAACCAGTCTCAAGCCCTGACTGGCTATATGACTGGGAAAACCACTTCCTGACTGAGATAATAATACCACCACTCTCCCAAGGTTGTTTTGAGACTAAAATGGCATGAGTGGGTAAAGTATTTTGCCCACTTTAAAGTGCTATCCCAATATGAGCTCTTGCTTTGCGAAATGTTAAAGTTCTGCCCCAGTCTTCAGAATCTCCAACCTAGATGGGCCAGTCCTCTGGTCAAACTTTTTTTAAAAAAATGTCTTTGTTCTTGGAACACCATTGAAAGCATTTGTGTGTTAGTAGCTTTCTCCTGTCCTAGAGACCCCAGCAGAATTGGAGGGAAGCTGGTGCAGGGGAGAAGGGAGAGACAAACAACTGAGGATGTGCCATCTACTCTTTGGGAGACATAATGGACTGCAAAAAGTTAATGTTTGAACAGCCCAACAAGGCAATTCCACAAGCATTTATTAAACTTAGATGATATGCTGTGATGGGCACTAGGAGGTAAGAGGTCTTTGAAGAGGTTCTATTTCAACTGGAGTTACTTTTCTTCCACTAAGTGAAAGATCAATCAATGTTTATTAAGTACCTACTATGTGCCATGCACTGAGTGATCATCTTGTCTTCATTCTTCATTGATAAAAGGAAATGGAACCCAGGAGTGATAAGAGTGGGATGGAGGGGATCAGCAAAGGCATTCAGAAGGAGGAAAGGTCCTGGCTGCCTCTTGAAAGATGATTGATTCAGGAGTCACTTAGTAAGTATCTCCTACGTGGAGAACGCTGTAATAGACATATATATAAACTGGCAAGAAGAAGGCAAGAAGGGTTTCCAGATAGAAAACAGGGAATTCTGTGTCCCTCATTACATTCTCTCCCAAACATTCCTTTCTTTTTAGCTTCCTCTTTTCTTTCCAAGGGCTCCCCTAGTCAGTCAGATTCAACTTCCTAGGTCATCTTTGACTCCTTTCTCATGTTCCATGTTCCGGTGCAACTACCTGCAAATTCTGGATATTGTCCTGCCCTCTCTTCCCCCTGGGCATTCATTCCGAGAGTCCCCAGGGCCTATCTTCCCCCTGAATCCTCTTCTTTCAAGGCTCATGTCTGGAACCATTTCTTTCATGAAGCCTGATGTCCACCACCCTAATGTTCTTAAAGCATTATCTCTGGGTCTCTCTTTTACCGTTAGCAAATTCTAGTTAACCACATCTTACCCTGAGTTACCACTTTCATGCATGTCTTTTTTTTAAGCATTCTAGCTGAATCCTGGAAGAGGTGGGAACTATTGTTTCACACTTTTTTTTTTCTTTTAACCGTACCCATCACCAGATCCAGCCCTGGGGATGCCCGGAGTCATTTCATGTTTCACTATCTCAGCAATCTGTGATTCCATCTGTGGATGGGAATTCCCTCCACCCCAAGGCAGAATCACACCCTGTTCATGTCTTTAATGAGTGGCTTCTGACCAAAAAATCCATTGCTTCGTGGCCAACCCTCTGGGGATGAGTGTTGTGGAAATTAGCTCATCTGGTCCCCACAAGCCAAGCACTCTGTCCATTGGCAGGCCTGTCCTCAGAGTCTTTATGGAACTGAGCAGACCTTGGTCTGTTATAATGCAGTCTTCTAGAGCCCAGGCTCCCTCCATGCTCTAAGGAGACTCCAGAGCAGCACGTAGTAGAATAAGTCATAGGAGGGCTTTCAGGAAATACTGACATGGGAAATTCCCTCATCATCTTGATGAACTTGTGTGTTAGTGACCCTTTGTTGGAGACTGTGGGAGCCTCTTCTTATGGAGATGTATGGTTTTGTGAAGAGATGGCATCATGGTACAGAGTCAGAGGACCTGAGTTCAAATCCTGGGTTGGGCAACCCACTTAGATTATGGATGTGACCTTGGGCAAATCACTTAACCTCAGCTTTCTCGTCTGCAAAATGAAGGGATCAGACTTGATGAACTATAAAGTCCTTTTCATTTCTAAATATGTAGTCATATGATCCCCTTCTATTCCTATCTTACCAAGAGTGAATGAATGAGTTTCATCAATTGGGGATGAAGTGACCATTTTAGATTAAAGTTTCTCGATCCAGGATCCAGAGATACTCAAAGATCGATGGGTTTCAGGAGAAGCTTGAAGTTTGAAGGAAAAAATCATATCTTATTTTCATTAACTTATAACTGAAATAAATTTAGCATTTACTTCAATTAGTAATAAAAAAAACCCACATTATTCTGAGAAGGGTCCCCAGGGCTTGCCAGATTGCCAAAGGTATCCATGACATTAAAAAAGATTAAGAACCCTGATTTAGCTGATTATTTGTAAAAACTTACTCTTTGTGCTAAAACTCTAAAAGGGAGTCTTTATTGAATATTTGGACCTATTTACCTCTTCTCCTCCTTTGAGTATAGGTTAAAGACCAGAGATTGGATATCGGTCCGTAAGAGACCCCTCTACGGTACCATAGACCTGTGAGGACTGCGTCCCCCATTCTTCTCCCTTATTCCAGCCCCAGTGCCAGGGCCATGAAGGAGAAGTGACAGCTCCAGGTCCCCATCCTGGGAAGACAGTGACAAATGTTCTCAATTATGTAGCCCTATTCTAGTTATGGGAATTTCTGAACTCCAGACCAGGAGAGGGAATGGGGGAATTAATTCTAGGGTGCCTGTGTCAGGGTTATCTCTATGGTAACCCCATGTTTGAGCTGTAAGACCTATCTTTTAGAGAGACAAGGGGAGACCCTGTTCAGTGCCAACATTTTGAGGATAAGAAGATCCCACTACTTCCCCTTGAGAGCTGGAGGAGTATCTATTAAGGCGTATCTATAAAACCAAAACTTGGGGAGAAGCCCCCCACCTTGCCCTGCACTGTGACCATAAGTTATTCAGGATGTGCTGATCCAGTGTAAAGGGGTTGCCTCTAAAGCAATCTCAAAGGGAGATTTCCTGGAAGTATCAGCCTTGGGTTTGCCTTGTCTAGCTCCAAGTTAATTTTTCTTTCAGGGAGTATCCGATGTAGTGCCATAAGCCTGGATGATTCTATGACTTTCTAGGATGAAAGTGAGACTTGCCACAATGTTCAAAAATGACCTCCCTAGCAATCCAAAATTCATTTCCCTACTTAGGGGAGTCTAAACTTCAGTGTGGTATTGTGAGTCTGGGGGATTATATAGCAACTTGAGTGAAGGTCCCTGGAAAGTGGAGAAATTGTATTGACTGTTTACGTTTTCTACATTTCCTGAGGGAGTGAAACAAAGACTGTCCAGTACCTAATGTGCACTGTTACCTTAGGTGCTTACGTGGGCAATGGGGGCATTCCCTGTGCCCTCTTGTGCTCTAAATGGGAGCTATATTCCAACATTTCTCTGAAGTAACTGTATGTATGGACAAAATAAGAAAAATAATGATTCCCCTCTCCCCTCCAGGAAATTCCCAAGTTTGGATCCAGTCTGTATTAACCCAAAGCACAGGGTCCTGGGCTACTGGCTAATTTACATTAGTGAATGAATAAATGAATGGCTAATTATTCGAAAGCCTTTCAAAAGAATGTGCTACATAATAACCTTGCTGTTTAGGATGTCCCTTTATGTCAAAAATAGATTGTTACTTTTATCAATTGCAAAATGGTTACTTTTGTATCTAGTCAATTCAATAGGCGTTTATTATGCATGGAGCACTGAGCTTGGAGTGGGGATCTGGCTTCTGAATTGATTGATGGATGGAGCATGATTAGTTCTTCAATCCAGTGGGGATGAAGACCTTCAAGATAACTTAAGAGGACAGTGGAGGCGATGCTCGCGCCCTCCAGAGAAGGGTCACCGGCAGACCGGCACTGAATGTGTGTAGCTTAGACAAAGGCAGCCGCAAAGTCTGTCCCACATGGCTGCTTCCACTCCTACATTCCTCCCTCTGCTCTTTGACTCAGAGTAAGTCTCATCATTGAAATTCATCCAGCTGCCTTCTGTCCCAAGTCAAGTGGTCCATGGAGTTCTTCCCCCACCCGTTTTCTTCAAAAGCAGAAGTGGGCATTGTGCAGACGGGAGAGACCAGGGACCATCATTTGCATGTTTTCTTGAGACTGTTAGCTGTCACAAAGGACTGAGGTTTCTTTTCCCAACAAATGAACATTCAACACAGTGCTGGAGGGAGTGTGAACTTTGGGCTAGCGTGTTTTTCCTCTGTTGGGATGCTTAATGTGTGCCTTGTCATGAAAGACTCTGAAAATTAATTCCAGATCCAACTCCCACCAGCAAGCAAGGCAATCAGGATATTTTAAATGGAATATTTCAAATTGTTCTTGATTGGGCACTCAGAATACTTCCTATGTATATGATAGTGTGTTCTCTCAGCGTTTCTGGGATGTAGGTAGGTGGCAGGAACCGCTGAAAAAGTGAAACACTGTCACTTTCCTGATAAAGGCTACCCAGAAGTCAGTTGGGTTACCCTGGGAGATAGCCCTTTCTCTGGAGGTCTTCACAGAATATCTGAATGACCAATTGTTTGGGGAGGGGGGTTATGGAAGGGATTCCTGCTCAGGTGTGGGTTGGACTAGAGGCTCTCTAAAGGTCTTTCTGCCTCCAGGATTCTGTGAGCTGGGCTTCAGTCTAGGCTGTCCCACATCCCCAAAATTCACTTTTTTCTCACCACTATTTTACTAGGTGCCTAGTGATATTTTCAGAAGGGGCATGTGATTGGTCTTACTTGGAGAAACAGAGTCTTTTTTTCTTAAGATCACTTGCAGATGTCCAGCCATGATCCTGGTAATTTCAATACAGAAGAGGGAGGTACATCACATGTCATGTCACTGGAAGAAGATTTTTTTTAAAAAAATTTACTTAATTTGTTTGTTTTCAGTTTTCAACAATCACTTCTACAAGTTTTAAATTTTCTCCCCCTCCCTCTCTGAGATGGTATGCAATCCTATCTGGGTTCTACACATACATTCTTATTAAACACATTTTCACATTAATCATGAATTAAAATGAACGGGGGAAACCATGAGAAAAAAACAAAACATAACATAACACAAGAGAAAAGAGTCTTCTTCATTTTGCATTCCAAATCCATAGTTTTTTCTCTGGATGTGGATGGCAGTTTGCCTCAAGAGTACTTTGGGGATGTTTTAGGTCCTTGCATTGCTGTGAAAGGCTTAGTCTATCAGAAATAGTCCTTGCACACTGTGGCTTTTACTGTGTATAATGTTCTTCTGGTTCTGCTCCTTTCACTCAACACCAGTTCGTATAAGTCTTTCCAGGGATCTCTGAAGTCTTCCTGTTCATCATTTCTTATAGCGCAATAGTATTCCATTACATTCATATACCACAACTTGTTCAGTCATTCCTCAATTGATGGGCATTCCCTTGATTTCCAGTTCTTGGCCACCACAAAAAAAGCTGCTATAAATATTTTTGTACATATGGGAACTTTCCCCATTTTTATGATGTCTTTGGGATATTGATCTAGAAGTGATATTGTTGGGTTAAAGGGTATGCAAATTTTTGTAGCCTTTTGGGCATAGTTCCAAATTGCTCTCCAGAATGGTTGAATCAGCTCATAGCTCCACCAACAATGAATTAGTGTTCCAACTCTCCCACATCTGAAGATTTTTTAAAATCAAAGCTAAATCAGGCTTATTAGCATGTGACATCAGGTTAATCATTTGGCCTCTTGTGGCCTCAGTTTCCTGGTTGTACAGTGAGGAGGTTAGATGGGATGATTCCAAGCCACTCAGTCTCATGACCCCATGTCAATAGGCAAAGATCGACTCAATGCATGCTCTGGATTGAATGCTCTGAGCTAGAATCCGGAGGTTTTTCCACTCAGGGAGGAAAGATTCTCACCTGCAGGAAACCTTACTGCACCTTCCTAACTCCAGTATTTTCTGCCTCTTTAAATTGTCTTGGATGCACTTAGGTAGATGAGCCCTTTGAAGCCCTGGCTTATTCCATTTAAATCTCAACATCACAGTAGCTGCACAGTGCCTTGCTCTCAGGAAATGCTTGTTGCATTGAATTGAGTAAGTATCTTATTACCTAATGAAATGTAAGTTCTTTGAGGGAGGAAACTACTTCATTTTTTCCAAGGAATTGGACTCTCTGATTCCTAAAGTTCTCTCCAACTCCATTTCTATGATTTCATGATCCTCAGTGCCTAATACTTTGTCCTGTACTTGGTGGATCACTCACTCAGTCAATAAACATTTAAATACCTACTATGTGCTTAGCACTGGAAATATTGAGAAATGTCCAAGACAGTCTCTGCTGTCAAGGAAATCACAATCTAGTGGGGGAGATAACTTGAAAATAATTACATACAAACAAGTTTTGAACAGGAGAAATTGGAAATAACAGGCATTAGAATTGAGAGAAATCAGGGAAAGACTTCCTGTGGAAGGTAGGGTTTTTGCTGCCACTAGCAGGAAGCCAGGAGGTAAAGTTTAGGAGGGAGAGTATTCCAGGACTGAGGGACAGTCACTTAAAACACCTGGAGACAGAAGATCTAGTACTTTGTTCATGGAGCAGCCAGGACACCATGGCACTGAATTGAAGAGCACATGGGGGAGAGAGAAAATGTAAGAAGACTGGGAGGGTAAGGGACTGGCAGATTCTAAAGGGCCTTAAACTACAGAGGAGACTATGTTTGATCCTAGAGGTGACAGGAAGCCACTGGAGCTTGAGTCAGGGAGTGACATGGGCTGAATTGTGCTTTAGGAAAATTGCTTTGCCAGCTAAATGGAGGCAGGCAGACTCACCAGTAGCTTTTGCAATAGTCCAGGCAGGAGGTGCTAGGGCTGGCACCAGGATGTTGGCAGTGCCAGGGAAGAGAAGGGGGCATAGCTGAGATGTTGCAAAGGAAAGCTCAACAGGTCTTGGCAACAGATTGTTAGGAACGAGAGAGTGAGGTGCTCAAGATGATACCTACATTGCCAGGCAGGACACAGAGAGGAAATGTGGAAATGGAAAGGTTTCTGGGGAGAGAATGAATTCCATTTTGGATGTGATGAACTTAAAGTGTGCACAGGACATCCAGCTTGAGATGTTAGGAATTAAGATGGAGATGTGAGATTGGAGGTGAGCAGAGAGGTGAGGGCTACATAAGGAGATGTCATAATCATCTGCATGGAGATGATAATTAAATCCATGGGAACTGATGAGTCACCAAGGGAAATGGTGTACAAGGAAAAATAAAAAGAAGTTCCAGGACAGAGCCTGAGGAACACCAAGATCCAATAAAGGAGACTGAGAAAGAGCAGCAAGGTAGGTTGGAGGAGAACAAGGAGAGAACCCAGAGAAAGGGGAAGAAAGCACGATTGGCAGCGTCAGAGACTATAGAGAGGCCAAGAAGGAGCAGGATTAGGACGAACCTTATTGAGGTCACTAGACTGGACCATTCAGAGATGGTCAGTAACTTTAGAAAAAGCACTTTCAGTTGATGATGAAGTTGAAAGCCAAACTGGAGAGGAGGAGGAAGGGAAGGGGAGACATTGCTTGTAGATGGTCTTCTCAAAGAGTTTAACCAGAAAGGTGGGTGAGTTATAGTTATATATATATATATATTATATATGATAATTGGTGGGGATAGACGGATGAAGAAAGGGCTTTCTGAGGCTAGGGGAAACATGGGTATGTCTGTAGACTGTGAGGAAGGAGTGGGTAGATGGAGAGAGATTGAAGAAAAGTGAGAGAATGAAGATGCTGGTGAGGTTAAATCTGCTTGAGAAGACGGGATGGAATGGCTACTTAGTAAATGCTCATTGACTTGCTGAATCACATTTATAAGGCCCCAGATCTTCAATCCACCATCACCAAGAGTGAGGCCTCAGTGTGGGTGCTGACCAAGTGCTTTGTAATGGATTAGGGTGGTCTATTTTTAACCACCATGTTAAAAAAGAATGATGGATGGCCTGTGAAGCCTCACTTCTCAGGCTGCCAACGGCCCTTTCCTTCCCCCTCGCAGCCACGTTATGCTCAGTCCATCCACGCTCATTCGCTCTGCTTGTTTTTATTGAGCCATGTGAAAGATGAAATGCTCCATGATTTACTCGCCCTGTAGCTGGTCTGCATTTTGGGAAGGGGGAAAAAAACGTGGCCAGCAGCATTCAATGTGCTAAACAGAACAGGCCCTGCAGGAAATGGAGTGTTCATTCTTGCGCCTGAGAGTGGCTTTCTAAAACAAATGAAGAACAGCTGGGACATAAATATGTTTCCTCAGGATCATGCTGTTTACATTTGTACAAGGCCAACTGACTGATTGTGGAATTTAAATTAAATTAATGTGACATGAGATGGCCAGAGGGGCCAGCAGCCTCTTCCTCTTCCTCCTCCTCTCTCCCTGGCCTCCCAAGTCACCAAAGGACCCTGTTGAGCAGTGAAGGGGGCAGTGCCATCTGGCCACTACTCAGGTATGAGCAGGCCCTGTCCAAGCCCAGGAGACCTTTCCAGAGATTAGGGGTCTGCTCCAAGAAGAAGGCAATGGATGAGATCTTCCTGGGGCTTTGGGTTGGATAAGATGCCTGGATCTATCCCCAACTGAGCTTTGAAGGACCTTCATGACCTGGGGACACCCTACATTTCTAAACCTATTCCCTACAATTCCCCTTACTGTTGCCCTGACAGGCAAACCTCCTTACCATACCCCAAGCACACCATGTTTATTCTTTCTTTCGCATCTCAGTTGGAAGAGCATTAGATTTGGAGTCAAAAGACCAGGGTTCATATTCTACTTAGTGAACTCAACAAATCCCTCTATCCCCCTGGGCCTTAGTCCCTTGCTAGGAAAAGGAGGGGATTGGGCTAAGTGACTTCCAAGGTCCTTCCAACTCTCAATCTATAATCTCATGATCCCTCTACTCAATAAAAGGTACTTGGCATGTAGGGAACACTTAACAAATGTTTGTGGATTGATTGAGTGAGGTCTTACAGCTTCCCCCTCTTGCCTCTAACCCTAAATGCCTCTAGCATAAACCATCAAGTCTATTCATTGGCTCATAAGACCTTCACAAACCCAGCACTTCCAACTTTGTCATATCTTACTCTCCCTCTGACCTGGCAATCAAACCCAATAACTCTTTTCTTTTTTTTTCTTACACAGGAGGATCCATCTCCTACCTCCATGTCTATGCATAGGGTATCTCTCATTCCTAGAAAGTAGTCCCTTCTCACCTCTATCTCTCAGAATCCCATTCTTTCTTCAAGATGAAATTCCAGTACTCCCTTCTTCATGATGTCTTTCCTGATTACCCTTGCCCACCCCAAGTTGCTTGTGTCTTCTCCTCCAAGCTGCCTTGTGTTTAATTGCTTTGAATTCATTTATATTTGTTCTCTTTGTACTTATTTTATCTAGACTTAATAATAGTAGCTAGCATTTATATAGCGGGTTAAGTGCACAGCACTTAACAAATACACCCATTTGTTTCTCCCAACAACTATGGGAGGTGAGTGCTGTTATTATCCTCATTTTACAGATGAGGAAACTGAGGCAGACAGAGGTTATGTGATTAACCGAGAGTCACACAACTTGTGACTCTTTGAGGCCAGATTTGAATTCAGGTCTTCTTGACTCCAGGCCTAGCACTCAATCTGCCATGTTTCCAAGAAGTCTCTTCTTGTGGACTTGTTTCTCCCAGTAGATGTAAGCTATTTGAGGGTAGGGATTGATTTAATCTGCATCTGTGTCCCAATGCCTGTCATGTCAGTGGTACTTAATAAATGCTTGCAGATTGTTTGATCAAATTCTCTCCCTTCTCCCATGTGTCCAAGTCCCACAGGCTCTTCAAGGTCCTATTGAAGCTTACCTCCTTCATTTGTGGCCTTACAGGCCTGCTCCATTTGGTCTATGAGATCACTGAGGACGTAATTCCACTCCTGTTTATTTTTTTCTATAATTGTTTAAGCCTTCTCCCCCAGTAAGATTGTATGTTCCTGGGGGGCAAGAGGACCTTCTGTCTTCCTATCCTCTTCTGTTACCCCCCGCAACACCACACCAGGGATAGACAGGGAATATATACTGGACTTGACTGAGGCTTTCCATTTTGACAACAGTAAGGAGAAGAAATGGGAACTGGTGAAAAGATGCTGTTATCGTAGAAGGAGGGAAAAGACCCTTGTGACCACCACCCATCTGGTATTTGAAGGCAGAAGTCAAAGGAAGCAATCTCATTTTCCTTTAGTGTCAAGATGAGATGGAGGGAGCCATCAGGAAAAGAGAAATAGGATGTTTGACAGTTGAAAGCCAGGGGATTCCAGATTGCACTGGAGGAGTTGATTCATCCAGATGAGTTCTGGGACTTCTAGAAAACTCTGGGGGATAGCCTGAGACTGTGGAAACTAGAACAATGATAACATAGAAATTCATGAAAGAGGGTTCCTGAAAGCTTTATTGATATTCTCAGCTAGATTTATGTTTACAGGGGCCTGTGCACTATCTTCTTTGGAAATAAAGTCAAAGTGATTTAGCAGGGTTCACCTTGGGATTTTCAGTTTGGGATCCCTTTCAGGAGGTGAACAGTGGATTCTTTTGATGACTATTTTGCCCTCTGGATCTAGGACTTCTGGGCAATTTTCCTTAATAATTTCTTGGGAGATATTGTCCAGGTTTTTTCATCATGGATTTCTAATAGACCAATAATCCTTAGATTTTTTTCTCCTGGATCTATTTTCCAGGTCAGTTGTTTTTCCAATTAGATATTTTACATTTTCTTCTATCTTTTCTTTCTTTTGATTTTGTTTGACTGATTCTTGATGTCTCACAGAGTCATTAGTTTCTACTTGCCTGATTCTAATTTTTATCAAATTGTTTTCTTCAGTTAACTTTTGCATCTCCTTTTCCATCTGTCCAATTGTTCCTTTTAAGGAATTATTTTCTCCAACTAGGTTTTGTATTTCCTTTTTCATTTGTCCAATTTTCCTTTTTAATTCTTCTGTGATTTCTTTTTTCATATTTTTAAAATCATTGGTCAGTTTTTCTTCCATTTCTCTAATTTGGCTTTTAAAATCCTTCCTGAGCTCTTCCAAGAATGCTCTTTGGTCTTGAGACCAGTTCATATTCCCTTCTGAAGTTTCAGATGGGAGTACAGTCTCCATACTGACCTCTTTGGTATTCGTGTTTTGGTTTTTGTCCCCATAGAGTCTGTGATCTTTTCTTTTCTGCTTTACTTCTTACTCATGATAATAACCTTTTTCCTGGTTTTTAAAGTAGATCTCTGCATTTGTGGCACAGGAGGCTCTGTCCTATAGTTCTTGTGCCTAAAACTTGAGACTTTGTGTGTTGTGGCCTCTGGTTCTTTCAGCTAGAAGCTAAAATGCTGCAGCTTACCTGGTACTGAGCTGGCTGGTGTTGGAAAGCAGAGGCCAGGTGAAGTCTTTTTAGGGTTTCCCTGGAATTACCCTGGAGCTAGCTATGTTAAGTGTGGGAGGGGGGTGGTCTGGCCACCTGAGGTCTCCTCTGCTGGGCTAGAGCATAGGCAGGCTCAGTGGTTGGTGATCTCATCTATGCTAGTGTCTTCCCGATTTCCCTGTGGTGCTGAGGCACGCCTGGGGTCCTGGTGTTGGTGGTTGTGGGCTTCATCCCCTGGGACTCAGGAACTTCTCCCATTTTGCTGAGGTGAGGCTGTCTGGGACAGCTCTGATCCTGACCCTCCTTGGCAATCTTCCTAACCTCATGGGCTAAGAGACTGTTACCCCTTCTGCTGCTCCCATTGTTCCATGGTTTTCCTGGGGAGATATTCTCTGGGCTCTTCAAGGTCAACAAGGGGAGGGAGAGAGCAATTACTGATCACTCCACCATCTTGGCTCCTGGAAGTCTCTCCACCTTGGGCTTTTCAAAAGATAGTGAGTATAATCTAGGCCTGGAATTTCTAGGCAAGAAAAAAGGATGTGGCAGGGCTGGGGTGTCCCAAATCATTCTCTCAGGCTGACTGATAGTGGTGATCATGGAAAGACATTTAGAAGTTTCCCCCAGCCTGCCCCTTGAATGGGCTCCTGTCCTTGTCATTGTGTCCTGGCTGCTGTGTTCTTCTTCAATTTTTATCAGGCAGGACCTCTTGTGAAGGTCCATTCCAATGATATTTATTAAGCATTGACTATGGTTTTTCTTCTTAAAGGAGAACAAAAACAACTGTCTTTTTTAGAAGAAATATTCGCACACTTGCATGTAGACTCAGGTGAGACAGTTCTACTGAAGGTGGGAGTTCAGGAAACCCTTAAGGGATCCTCATGTGGTGTTTCCATAATAGGAGCTCAGAACACTTTTATGACACCCGCCATGTGGATTCTCATGTCCACCAGAAGAGTTTGGTCACATTTCTATTTAGTTCAATTTAGATGAAGGAAAGCTTAAATTAAGCATCAATGTTCACCAGAATAATCCAGTTCTGTGGGTTGTATTAATGACAATTAGAAGCTAATTAAGCATAAGTCTCCCCTCACTAAGGAATAGTGGGAGGTAGGGTAAGGGGGCACATTGGGGGGAACTTTCCATTTGTTCATTTCAGGAAATCCCTGAATCTGTGGCCCAAACACACCATTGTCAGTGCCAAAAATATGTTCTAACCACAACAAAAAGTTGAAGCTTTGTCCTTTCTTCTCCCGCATATTGCACATATGATTATAAATTCCATCCTTAGAGAAATAAGTCCCCTTACCCAGTACTGGGACCAGGGATGGACAAGGGAGGAGCCTGCTTGGGGCACAGGGTACAGTGGGGAACCATGGGAGACTTTCAAGAATTGCTTTTTAAAAATGGAAACTTTTAAAATTGGCCACTTGCAAGTTTTTCCCATTACTATCAGTATTATTGTTATTTTGCTTCATCTTGTCATGGGCAGTCTTCTCAAAGGGTTGATGTTTTCTGTGGAATGGTTTGATGTGGAGACTCAAATTCTCTGCTGGATGGGGGCCCAATTTTCAATCTTTGTCAAGGGCCCCTGGTCATGGAGATTAGCCTGTGTCCAAGGGGAAAAAATAAAGTAAGGCACAAACTTTGGCTACACTTTGCCTTTCCCCTGACATTTCCGTAAGGTTCCACCCACCTTGGATCAATGAGTAGATGGTAGAAAGAGGCATATTTATACTTGATATCAGGACAAGAACTAGACCTCCTCCAAAGAGGACTGGGATATTTTGGGAGGTCATAAGCAAAAACTGGAAACCTTTCTTTTTTTTTTTTCATTTGAGAGTTGGACTCCGTGCCCATGGCTAATGACAAGTCTTCCAGTTGTGAAGTTTTGTGATTCAGAGAAAAGATTTGAGGAGAACATGAAGGTCATCTTCTAGTATTGAAAGAGTTATCTTATGAAGGGGGTTAGTGTGGGCTATAAACTTGCCTTCCTCAGCCCCATGTGAAGGAAAAATGCAAAGAGGTGTTATACCAGGAGAAACTGTTAGAGGGATCTTCAAAATGCAATGAGCTGCTGTAAGAAGGGTGGTTTTAATGGGAAAATATAAGGCAGGGTGGTGAAGTTAGGGGACAATGAAGTATCAGTTATGTACCCAGTATAGTCCCCTGCACTGAGCATAACCTCAAGGTATTTGTTTTTGAATGGTGATGCCTTTGTGGTAGGTTAATGTTTGTCTTGTCTTAGGCAAGTGATCTGGGGAAAGGTATGAGACAGGATCCTTGCAGCTAAGGAAAAGGAGAGCAGATGACATGATCAGGAGTCCAGGAAAATAGAAATCCTGTGGACTAGTGATACTTTGTTTCAGTCTAGAGAGATCTTCGAATGTCTCTAGAAGACTGCCTTCACCTCTTCCTCTCCCCATCTGAAAGAAGGATCCCTGGCTCTCACTGAGCCTCTGCGGTTAGAGAGGCGCCTGAGGAAATGAATGTACACTATTGGAACTTTTGATCATTTGAAAAGAAAGAGATCTGCATCCCAAGCAAGCCTCCTGGAGATGGGTTGGGTGGGATGCTCCCCAAGGTCCTGTCTAAGCCCTCAATTCTATGAATCTCAGAATCAATGTATGTAGCACATTTCTTTGGCCTGTTTTGGATTTTTCCCCCTTCTCCTTTGTGACTACTTCAAAGTATAGGGTTGCATTCATGGAAAATCCATATGCAACATTTGGAAAGAGAAGAAGACAGATGTGATTTCCTCACTCTGTTCTCATTCTCTGCTTTTCCTTTCATTCAGTCCCTTATGCTTTCTTGGCTGCAGTGGAGGCCAATTGGACATAAAGTGGCAAACAAGGTAATAACAGCTAAAAGATGAGTAAACTCTTGTTTGTTTGGAGGGGGGAGTGAATGGGGTGGGAAGAGACTGAGGGAAAAGAGAGGTCATCTCCAGGCTGTCTGAAAACTGCTGTTTGGAGATTTGCTTATTCTATGTCTGGAAAAATGGCTCCATCGATGAGATGGTCAAGGTCATAGGCTCATTGGAGGCAAAGCCGGAAGGGACTTCAGAGGTCATCCAGCCTAACTCCATCCTTGTATAGAGGAGGAAATGAGGCTCAGAAAACTAGGGAGGCTAATAGGTAGCAGAGCTGGAATTTAAATAGAAATTCTCTCTATCATATTCTACTTCTCTTTAGGACCCTACTTGGGACTTTTTAAAAAAATAATTTTTTTAATGAACAAGAATTCCTCCATTTGGCACCTTCTCTTCTTTTCAACCCCCATCATTGAAAAAGAAAGAAAATCAAGGCAGGAAGCAAACGCACATAGTCATATCAAACAAATTCTTGCATTGGCCATGTCCCCATATTTGTCTCACTGTGCAACTTGGTTCCCTTTCCTCCCGAGTTGTCCCCAGGCTGAGAGCATCCTTCTCCATGCCTCCCCCCTTCAGGACACATCCAGCTAGCACCTCAAACTCAGCATGTACTCAAACTGTATTTATTTTCTCCTCTTAATCCAGTCCTTCTCATCAATCAATTGTGCGATGTCTGTCAGTGATGTACGTCTTCTCTTTGTTATTTAAGCTGACTTCCCTTACTTATTTTCCGACTATCAGATAGTTTAACATCAGAAGCCAAAATGATTTTAAAAGTGGAAATGTTATCAGAGAAGAGGCATTGGCATCTTGTTTGCTGCCACGGAAGCTTTCTGGGTGATTGCATCTGAAACCTAAAGATGTTATTTCTGCTCTTTGTGAGGTCCTTGAGGGCAAGAGCTCTTCCTTTTGGTGGTTGGATCCCCAGCCCCTAGCAAAGTACATGGCACAGAAAGTGCTTTTAATAGAGCCATCCATCCATTCAGCTTGCTTGTCACTGGGTCCGGTGATTTCTGCCTTCTTTGACTGCTCGAATGGATTTCTTCCTTTCTCTTCCTCATGATGCCACCCTGGTACATACCTTCTTCTCTTGTCTGCCCTGCTTTGGGAGCTTGCCAGCTGGGCTCCTTGCTTCTAATCTTTCTCCCCTCCAATGTAGGTGGCCTATCCCAGGCTTCCTACAATGCTGCTTTTGCTGTGTTACAGCCCTGTTCAGGGATATTTGAGTTATAGGTTCAAATCCCAGTTCCTCTATCTGCCCCTGCCTCATGTCTCCAGGAATAGCCTTCTTTGGCCATATGTTTCTCATCTCCCTGTATCATCGTTGACTAGTTGACTGATGGCCAGACCCAGTGATAGGTGAGAATATAGGTGCTTGTATTCTCAGCTTTAAAATAGAGGTTTGTAACCCTGGACCACAGATACTTTGGAGGATGGTGGGAAGGCCCCAAGAGGAAAAAGGGAGTTAAACACAACATGTCAGTGGCTGCAACTAGGAGACCGAATCAGAAAAGTCCTGAGACATGCTGCCTGTTTGATCCAGGAAAACTAAAGCAGCAACTCAAAAGAAATACTTCAGGGTAGAGCTGGGAATAAAAGACAAAGGAGACAGCTCTCTGAGCAGATGCACGATGAGGGAAGGCAGCAACTTGTATATGGCACCTAGCACAGCATCTAGCATATAGCAAGCACTCTGCAAATGGTTGTTGAGTGACTGACAGACGTTACTCCCCATCACACCCGTCACAGTCAAGCCAAGTGGTTCTTCTTGCTGTTTCTCATAAAACACTGTATCTCCTATCTCTGTGTCTTTTCCCAGGCTGTGCTCCCTGCCTGGAATGCCCTCCTTCCTTGTGTCTGCCTCTTAAAATCTCTGTCTTTCTTCAGAACTCAGCTAGAGCACTACCTTAACCTGGAGTTCATGAGCTCATATTAAAAAAATATTTTGATACCTGTATTTCAATATAACTGGTTTCCTTTGTCATCCTATGTACGTGATTTTATGCATGTAAAAATATTATTCAGAGAGTCTCGCAGATTTCACCAGACTCACTGACAAAGGGACCCATGATGCCAGAAAGGTTAAGAGTCCCTATATCTATAGAAACCCTTTCTTTATCCCCAGCCCAAACTGCTAGTTCCCTCTTCCCTTCTCCATATATTTTTTTGTACAAGTACTTATTTTGGCATATGTATTTATTCTAAGTATTTAAACACTTAAGTATTTTGTGATCACTTTGTATATATTCATATATATTATATATGTTGTCTCCCCTGATGGAATGTAAGTTTCTTGAAGAAAAGGACTGATTCATTTTTATTTCTATCACCAGCATCTAGCCTTGTGTCTGGCCATCAGTTAGTCAGTCAACAAGCATTTTAAAATTCCTACTATGTGTCAGGTCCTGTGCTAAGTGCTGGGGATACAAAGAAAGGTAAAAATCAATCCCTGCTCTTAAGGAGCTCACAGTGTAATGGAGGAAGGCATACATGCTCGATAAATGTTTGATTTTTTTCTGAGTCTGTTTCCTCACCTTTAAATGGGGCTAATAAGAATACCCCTTATCTCCCAGGGATGTGGAGAGGCACCAGTAAGATGCTACAAACCTCACAACACTAAACAGAGGCAATGATGAACACCCCTCTTATCCCATCTGCCTCCCTTTAAGGTCTCTGAGCCTCAATTGTCTCATCTGTAAAACTGGGATTATAGCTCTTTGGGCATCAAATTCCCAAGGTCACTGTAGGGAGAGAATGAGGAGTTGTCTATGCCGTCAGTGACTGGTGGTGTTCTGGGGTCCTCCTGGCTTCCATGGGAGCCACGTGGAAACACCCCGGTGTTAGTGGAGACTCACTTTTGGAGTTACTTGGTATTACTAGTATGCCACTGAGGTGGAAGAATGTGCTAGGTCCTGGTGGACAGAGAGATGGCCGCAGAGCCAGGAAGATCTGGGGTTCAAGTCCCACTTCTGACTCATCCTGGCTGTGGGATCCTGGGAAGATCCTTTACCTCTTAGTAGGTGAATTTCCAAAGGTTATTAGTTTCAGAGCAGGTGCTAATCTGCATTGGTACAGGGAATTTCTTCACTGGATATTCCCAATATTAATGAAATCATAGGTCGGGTAAGCCCTCCCCTCGTCCCAAAAAAAACCAGTCTTCAGCTTTATGCTGATTTCTCTGTGAATACATTGTGTGCTCTCTGCTCCCCCTAACAGCAGAAGCTCCTTGAGGGCAGGGCCTGACTGTTTTCTGTTTTATGGATGCCTTCTGTTTTTCTATTCCATTTACTTCCTAATGTATCCCTTCACCTTCCTTTGTCAGTGAGCCACTTCTTGTAATAGAACTTTTAAAAGAAACAAAAAAGATACAGTTCAGCAACACCAACTGGCATTTGTGTCTGCTGGCATATGTGATACTTCACACCCGTAAGTCCCCACTTCTACAACGAAGGGAGAGAGATACATTTTCTCTACTTTTCTCTGCTGGAGTCCCAATTATGGTGAATTGACTCCATTAGCGCCTCCTTTTATTCATTTTGCCTGCCCTGAACCATGGGAGGATGGGTGATCAGTGAGTCTATTGGCATACATGTTTCTCTGGGGCTTCCTTCAAAGCTCATCTAAAGTCCCTCCTTCTTTCAGGAAGCTTTTCATGTCTTCCTTAATCTTAGCACCTTTCCTCTGAGGCCACATCCAGTGGATCCTGTTCATAGCTTGTTTGCTTGTTTGCCTGTTGTCTTTCTCATTTGACTGGGAACTCCCTGAGAGTAGGACTTTCTTTGCATCCCCAGGGCTTAGCACAATGCTTGACACATAGCAAGTGCTAGTTGGTTGAAAGACAGGTATTGCTGAAAAGAGGAAGAAGGAACTCAGTTTCCATTGCACTGATTAGGGCAGTTCAGACTGGGATAGTGCAGTGGTGGGTGGCAGGGGCAAGTCTTTTAGAATGTATCGGTCTGGTAGAATCGGGCAGCTAGCTAGGTGGCACAGTAGATAGAATGCTGGGCATGGAGTCAGGAAGATTTATCTTCTTAAGTTCAAATCTGGCCTCAGACAGTTACTTGTGGTGACCCTGTCCCCATTGCCTCAGTTTCCTCATCTGTAAAATGAGCTGGAGAAGGAAATGATAAACCACTTCAGTATCCCAAATGGGGTTGTGAAGAGTCAGATACAATCAAAAAGAACTGAGCACAATAGAACAGTGCTCAGTCACCACTGAATTGGGACCGTTTATCCGAGTCAGGGCTATCACGTCCTGCTTGCTCAGAAATAGACGAGTCTGAGTGAAGTGAGTTGGGGTAGAAGAAGGCTTGACAAGTGTCCGCACTGTCCATGCTGGTTCAGATAAAGGTCCACACTTTGAGCCAGGAAGTCTTAACTTCAAGTCTACCCTCTGACATAGACTGGTTGTGAGACTGGGCAAGTCATTTATCTCCTTAAGTACTCTAGGTTACTAAGACTATACACTATAGAAGAGGTGCCAACTTGCATTGGCAGATGGAGGTCCCTCACCTAGAAGTCTTCTATATCAAAGGACTCACAGCTTTAGACCCTTCCCCTATTCTATGGAACTCCAAGTAGGGGGAAGACCAAGGATTCTTAGACTTCTTATGTGTGTGGAACAAAGCTAAAGTGTTCCTTCTCAGAATCAGATTTTTAAATGTATAAAATAAAACACATACCATGAAAAAGGAAATGGTTATCAGAATATGGAAACAAAGTCAGGTGACTGACCTTTGGTTAAGAAATGATGCTAATGGATGGCCCTTCAGCCCAGTCTTCTGTTACCTACATGTCCATGGAAGCCAGAGGGGGTGGTAGCAGCGGCCACTTCACAGAGGAGTTTGATCATCTCTGTGACAATCCACATTGTTCCTAGGATCAAGGCTGCTTAGGGAGCCACCTTAACTAAGACAAAGACAGAAACACGCAAGCCTGTAGGGACATGTGTGTGTCCTGTATGAGGGCCAATCTGATTCCAGCATTGGCCAGCACACATTAAATACAGCTGAAGGTAACATTGTGATCTCTTTCAGTTCCTCTCACTTGGATGTTCAATGTTACATCTCATTACATCTCAGTGGAAAAAATGGGAGGAAGATGAATTGTATATTTCTTCTCCACTGAAGCCACCCTGGGCAGATTTTGCAATCATTCACTGTATATTTATTTCCACAGAATTTGGCATGGGGGGTAAAGCAATTTGGAAGTCTTGACCTCTGGTTGGGAAAATAGGAGAAAGAGATGAGAGTGAGAGTTGCCTTCCTCCCACCTCCATCTCAATTTTTGGCCATGGGGCCCCTCCACCCACTCTCCAGTCTGCTTGCCTTCATCCCAGTAGCTCCTTGTCCTCCCACGGCCACCTTGGGATTCTCATGATTACAACTGCTGCTCCTCATTATTTTCACGATCTCCAGCAAGGATGCTGTTTTTCCTCTCTACTTACCCCAGACAGTCTGTTAGTCTTTGCGTGGGAGGAGGCAATATTGGGTTCAGGCCATATGGAGCTCCAACAGCTTTGCTTAGAGATAGAGAGAGATGTTGTGTATATATTATAGAAAATGGAGGTGGGGGGGCTTTCCTCACACCCTTTATACCTATAAGGAACCAAAGATGGATACTTATGCTTTTAACGTTTGAGCTTGACTGCAACGATTTTCAGGCCCTGACATGTGCCCCTCTGAGACCTCTTGTCCAGTGTTGACCATCCTAGCTAGGTCTGGAAAATTCCCATGCGTCACAGGCACTGTTTGCTATCCATCCACCTCTGCTTCAGGGAACACTTTGGTACCTTTGGGGTAAAGGTGACATCTTTTGCTTACAACCCAGATAATATTTTTCCCAATTTCTGAACTTTTTATTTTTGGCTTTGAGTTTAATTATTTCCATTTCTTTCTCCATTGTCTTTTTTTTTCTTTTTCTTTTGGCAACTGTTAGTGCCCAATAATCAAAACACCATCTTGGTTTTAGAATACCTTGATTGAGAACCTCTGGTTAAGATGTTTACGTAGGAGAGGCAGTATGCTTAATAAATACGGAGTCAGCCACGGAGGCAGGGAAAGGTCAGTTAAATACTGTCTCTGATGTACCCTGTCTATTTGCCCCTGAGCAAGTCCTTTGACCTCTGATACCCCAAGAAACTCTTGAAGGCTAAAAGCTGCAGAACAGGTGTCCATCTGCATTGGTACAGGAAGATTCCTTACTGGGGATTCTCTACATGAATGAAATCCAGGAAAGACAAAAACAAAACAGAAAAAATAACTGTCTACATAGAATAAAAGATAAGGTTGTAGCTGCAAGTTTCTGTTCCAATACCATCTTCATGCCTATGTAGTGCCTTGGATAAAGTAGATGTCTAATAAATAATTATTGAGTTGATTTAATGTTATCCCTCAAGTTACTCAGGCTTTCTCCCTTGATTTGGGGTCAAGAATCTGGCCTCTAGAAGTCTGATTTCTCTTCCTACTCCCACAAGAATTTGTTGGGTCCCCACTCTATGCCCTGTAGTGAGCTAGGCACAAGAGATAATAAGACAAATCTAGAAAATTCTTCTGCTCAGGGATTTTGTTTTCTTCCTTTGAGGGTGTCTTTTGGGAGGCAGTATGGGGAAGGGGAAGAATACTGGATTTGGGTTCAAATGTCACCTCAGACATCTACTGCCTGAATAACTTTGGGTAAGTCACTTAATGTCTTGGTGTGTCTCTTTCATATTGTAACATGGAAGTGAAATTGAAACCTTTAAATTTTCCAAAGAAATTAGAATTTTGATAATTTAAGCAATGTTTGGTAGCTCATAGGTACTTTTTAAAAAGCTCCAGATAGATTATGTTTGACAAAATGAATACTCAGTTGTTTTAATAAATTAAGGGGATTCAGTGGTACCTGAATGAACTATTTCTCTTTGTGGGCCCATCTTAATTTTTAAAAATCCCATTTGTCAGTTAGGTAAAGTCATTTTTAGAAGTGACATACCACATATTCCATTTACCATAAAAGAGAACAGCCTTTGCCCAGAGGATACTATTTGTATCCGGGGTAGAGAAGGGAAATTCCTGTCAGTATTTCTTTCTCTGCATCTGACTACTGATAGAGAATCATTGTCTGGTCTATATATTAGTATGAAGATTGTTTCTAAAGAAAACTCATGACAAATAATACCTTAAAGCATTAATGAAAATATATACATATATTTAAACCAGGAAACCTGTCATATTTTCTTTGCAACTATCAATGTTCTGGTCTAGAGTTTGTGTCTTCTAACCTATTGTGCTTGCAGGGGGAATTTTGTTGACTTTCTGGGAATCATTTTTTGAAGGATCTGGGATGGGTAACTCCAGATGCTAATAAATAAGTCGGGGAATTCATGCCATGGAGAAAGAACAAAGCTGTGACTTCATGTGTCTTAAAATATTACCTGTAATCCACAGCAGGATTTATGTGAATTCTATTGTAGCGGATAGGATTCCCCTTGAATGCAGGGAGCTACGTCAGCCACTGGGCTTCCTGCTCACTCTTTCCTGGTAGTTCATTGTAAGCTCTCTTGGCTGGGATACAGAATCAGCCCAGGAGCAGCTGCAGAAATAATAGGGGAGCATTTTAATCAGCAGATATGCACATCTCAGGAGATGCCATTTTTAGGGGGCGTGACTGCTGATCAATAGTGCTCTAGATTGGATGAAATGAAACCCAAGGTTGATGCCAGTTCTAAGATAATGGAAGTTTTGTTCATTCTTTTTGACAGGATCCATTATTGGGGAGTATTAGTAGAAATACAAGAGTGATAGAGATTCAATGATGGAGGTCATTTCTTCTGTGTTAAGGAGTCTCATTTTCATTCTCTCTCTGTCTCTCTCTCTGTAACGTTCTCTTTGTCTCTCTGTTTCTGTCTCTCCTTCCCTTCCTCTCTTTCCTCCTCTCCCTTCCCTCCTGTTTTCTAAATTTTCTGGACAACTAGAATTAGAGACATTGTCTCATTTGGGATATTCAGATTCAAGTTGGGACCTTCCCTCACCCCCAGTTCCTTATGTTGCTCTAACGTTTCTGGACCCAGCCCACTTTCCATTCCATCCTGCCTTTTGGGATACTGAAGATAACAGTGGTTTTGTAAGGACTTCTATATATAGGTTATTGCTCCCAATAGAAAGTAAGCTTTTTGAAGGCACGGTCTCTTTGGATCCTCAGGCAGAGAGGTGACAAGGGCAGCTGGCTTCCTGGTAGTTCTTGGTGGGGACACAGCTTTAGCTCAGCAGTAAGTGACTGGAGAGCCTGGGAGTTAGCAGCCATTTGTGTCGTGGGATAACTGTGAGAAGAGCATCGGCTTCAGAATGACAAGATCTGGACTCAAATTCCCTCTTCTTGGGTGACCTTTCACAAGTCACTCCAGTTCTGCTTGGGCCTTAGTTTCTTCATCTGTAAAATGAGAGGAGATAGCCTAACTCACCTGTAAGCCCCCTTCCAATTCCAGAGTTATGACCCTATGCTTGGCACAGTAAATGTTTATCAGTGAATGAATTGGGTATTAAGGCCCACTTGTTTTCAGCTTTAGAAAATACCTCCCCAGCAATAACCTTGGAAACTAGGCAGTGATTCTCCCCATTTCATGGAGGAAGAGACTGAATCCCAAGAAGCCACTTGTGTGCCTAGGTCACTTGGCTACTCAGTGGCAGATCTACAATTCAAGCCCTAAAGTTACATGAAGCCAAAGAGGGAACGTGCTTCTCCTATCTTTTAACCATTTTCTGGTATCCCAACAGTACAAAACTTCTGTATCTGTCTTTCCTTTTTCTTTCAATTTTCCTTCCTTTTCTTCTGCTCCGACATGTTGCCTCTGAGTCATTAGACTGAATCATAGAGTTCATAGAGGTGTTAACAGTTTATAAGGCATTTATTACATCAAACACTTACTAGCTGTGGCATCTTGGGCAAGTCCCTTTACCTCACTAGTCTTAGTTTCTTGATCTGTAAAATTACAGCAGCACAAAATCAACATTGGAACAAATCTCAGAGTCTGCTGAATCAGCCTGTTCCTTCACCAGAAAACGCTCTGCAACATAACCAATAAGTCACATCCCACTTTTTTCTCACCTCCAGTGAGGTCCAGTCAACAAGCATTTATGAAGTACCCACTATGTTCCTGGCATTATACTAAGTTCTGGGAATACAAAGAAAGGGAAAAAAAAACCAGTTCACATTCCCAAGGAACTCAGGACATTTTCCCTGACATTAAGTTATTAAGCCTCTTCTACAAAGCACTCCTAGTTTTGTCCTCTGGCGTCCAACAGAGCAAAGTTAACTCCTTTTCCATTTGTCAGTCTTTTGGACTCTTGAAGACAGCAATCATTCCAAAATGTTTGTTGAATGTACATTGTGTCTTCTATGATCTGGGTTCATTCTACAAAGTGAGAGCTTTGGGCCAGCTGAGTTCCCTTCCAGCTTCGAAGTAAGTCTTTTGTCCAATCTGACTCAGTGCAGCTACATGTCCTTTTTCCTTGAAGATAACATTTAGGGAAATTTTTAGAAATCTTGAGAGTTAACCCTCATATCAGATTACCCATCAACTATGAAAGTCCAGAACAAGGGTGAGGGGGCCAGCATCTCACTCTTCCTTTGACTTGTGTCTCAAATTTTCTACCACTGGTCATGGGACAATTACCATTTTGCCTTGTTACCAGACAAATATCTTCTTCCCTGGTGTCTTTTCCCCAAATATGATTAACTCAGACTTTGATGGAGGAGGTGTGGGAGTGAGTCTTTAACAGCATCAGCTACGGCTGAAATTGTGTCATAGACATAAACTGTTGTTCCTCAGGTAGATGCAGGTTAGAGTGGAAGGAATCTCTTCAATAGCCCAGAGCATTTCTACCTCCCAAGGCCTCTCAGTCAGTGGTACTTTCAAGTGATGCAAGATGGATAGACTAGAAGAAGTACTGAAACTCTGGAGGGGAGGAGGGAGGATTTTAGGATGTATTGGATCTTAGTGGTTTGGTCAATTGCTGAGCTGAACACAGGAAGTCTTCCCCTTAGGATGCCATTGGGTAACTTGGGAAAACATGGGTAATCCTGACCACTGTTTTCATGCAAATTAGGGAGAAACTTTTACCCTGATTTAAAAAAAAAATTTTCACATATGAAAAATCAGGTCTGTAGAGTTCTATTTTATTCACTCATAGATTAATTTTGACAAAATTCTTTTTTCTCTTAGGAAAATGGGGTTGTTTTGCACTATTTCAAGGAGTTATGACATCTTATGAAGGCAAAGAGGCAGCATGGCACAGGGAGAAAGAGTTCTGGGCTTGGAGGCAGAGGACTTGGGTTCAAATCCTACCTTCAACAGTTCCTACCTGTATGACCTTGGGTAAGGACATTTCTCTCATGAGGACTCAGATTCTTCAACTGTAAATGGATAACCTAGAACGATAACCTCTTCCAACTTTAGAACCAGGATCTAGTCAATCTCTTGCTTCCAGGGGAGACAACACTGAGGCACAGTAGAGTCTTCAGAGTCTCAAGGGCATTTAATTGAACTCAACCAGCATTTATTCAATTTTTTTGAAATTTCAATTAATTAATTTTTAGTTTTCAACATTCATTTCCATAAAATTTTGAGTTCTAAATTTTCTCCCCCTCTCTTCTTCTCTTCCCCTCCCCAAGATGACATACAATCTGATATAGGCTCTACGTATACATTCATATTAAACATATTTTCACATTAGTCATATTGCAAAGAAGCATTAGAACCAATGAGAGGAACCATGAGAAAAAAGAAACAAAAGAAAAGGGGAGCAAATAGCATGCTTCCATCTGCATTCAGACTCCATGGTTCTTGCTCTGGATGTGGACAGCATTTTCCATCATGAGTCTTTTGGAGTTGTCTCAGATCCTTGCATTTTTGAGAAGAGTTAAATCTATCAAAGCACAAATTAACAGGCATATTTATTAAACACCTACCAAGTTCTAGGTACCAATCAAGGTGCTGGGGCACAAAGGCCAAAACCGATCAGTCTCTGACCTCAAGGAGCTGATATTCACCTAGGAGTGGGGTAGGATACATCTTGTACACACATTAGTCAATAAAAGATTATCTGAAAAGGTAACATGGTCAAGTTTGGGGACTAAGGAAGGTTTTATACTAGAGGTGTTGCCTGAGCTGAGCCCTGAAAGAAATTCAGGATCCCAAGAAACAGAAAGAAGTAAGCAGGGAGTACATTCCATGCATGAGAGACAGCCAAGGGCAAAGGTGTGGAGATGGGAGACAATGCCAAACCCTGAGGATATCTAGTCAGTTAAGGAGAGATGCCATGATCTCTTTTGCCATCCACTTGGGCATCATCTGATCATTACAGCTAGAAAATGCCTTAAAACACTTATCCCCCCAAGCTCTTCTGCTCTTTGAATGTTTCCTTAATGAGTAGAGATAGAGAACAGATCTTTGTCTCCATCTTCATGTCCTTGAAGGCTGTTCATGTTCATAAATCATCCTTGACCCATCTGCTAGCCAAGTCCACTCTGGCAAGACCATACTTCTGAATAGCCAAACATTCCAAACAAAGGAAGAGAGTTGGAGGCCTAGCCAAATTACAGTGCTGACTCCTAAAGGGACTATGAAAAGGGGGTCACAGTTCCAGGCAATGTAAGGGAACTCAAAGCAATTTCTGCAAAAAATGCTCAAATGTGTCAGGTGAAAGAGCTTTAAAATCAAGATATCAAAACAAAGCAGACATGTCACCTAAAGCCACCTGAGACATTCAGGCATCTGGAAGTTCGCTGTCTCTTATCACAGATACTGACATGAACTACTGTTCTTTTCCAGTACATTTGAAGTTGAAGGATCTAGAGGTGTTTAGCATGAAAGAGAAGGTTCTCAATTCTTTCTTTGGGCACTCCATGAGCTGTCTATTACATTTTGGACCCCAAAAGGAACAAAAGGGAAAAGTTCCAAAGAGGCACATGTACCCTTGCTGTTAGTTAAAAAATTTCCTAGGAGTTGGCACTGTCTTAGGATGGAAAGGACTGCTGAGGAGGGAGGCATCATACATTGCTTGGCATCTTGAATGACCACTTATCAGGGGGGTTGGAGTGGGAGTTTGGTGGGGAAGGAGGGTATGAGTTGGACCAGATGGTCCCCGAGGTCTTTACAACTCTGAGTTTCTGTCATATCTGGTCTCAGACACTTACTGTGTGTGAGTCACTTAACCTCTGTTCCTCAACTGTAAAATGAGGAAAATAATGCCTCCCAGTGCCATGAGCATCACATGAGGTGATAATGGTAAAGCACTTAGTACAGTGCCCAGCACACAGGAGGCACCCAATAGACATTAGCTATTGATGATGATGATGACGACAATGACTCTGGGTCTTTCACTTTTATCACTGGCTTTGGGGATAAAATAGGAGTTTGATGTCTCTGGTTCTTTCTCTTTCTAGGAATCAGTGAGGTTACTTTTGTTCTACTGGATTAATTCTGTTGCTCAAGTTGGTGTAGCCAGATCATAGACCTGAGTCAAGGACCTGAGAGGTCATGCAGGGCAACCCTCTCCTGGGTAGCAAGCTACAATTTGATTGGGTTGACCCACCTTTGAAGGGCCTGTGCTGGCTTCTCCTGGTTTCCCCTTCTTCCCTCAACCAGGGCTTCCCACACTCAGAATGTTGACTGGGCACAATGGGAGTTTGTGAGTCTGGAGGCAAGTGTTTATGGAGGCCACATGTCACCCTCAGCCAAGGAGAATCCCAGATGCCAGATGTGCTGGCAAGGGGCAAGGTCAGTTTTCCTTCTCTAGGTTTTCATGCTGGGGGTTCCTGTCTTCTTTGACAAGCATGCTAGCTGACCTGGGCAAGAGAAGGGTGTTGGGTGGCAACATTTCCCATCATTCAATTTCACAAGTCATTCACTAAGCCCCTACTCTATAGAAGGCTCTGTGCTAAGTACTGGAGCCACAAATCCCCTCAAGGTGCTTATATTCCAACAGAGGGAAGTGACACACATAGAGAAGCAAATCCAAACCATGTATCAAGTAAGCACAAAGTGATTTTTTGGTGGGGCTGGGGCCCACTAAGGTCCAGGGGAGTTAAGTCAAACTTTTTGGAGGAGGTGGTACTTTAGCCAAGCCTGAGAGCTGGATATGAAGATAGAAAACATGTCAGCTAATGTAGTCAGTGCAGCTATGGCCAACCTTTTCAATCACGAGGATCATTTTTAATGTCAAAAAAAAATGCCCAGATGAACATACAGGATTATGGAACTTTTGTTAGAGATGAAGTCCTCCCTCTTCATTATACAGGGAAGGAAGCACATGGCCCAGCAGGGAAATGGCTTCCCTGATGCCATATAGTGCTAGTTAATCAGCAGAGTGATAGTCAAACCCAGCTTGCTGTCTATGGGCAATGAGCCTGGCAGGAGGTGATACAACTTTGTGCCTTTAGTAACCACTGAGTGAGAGAACTTGTAGCTAGATATGACCTCATGGCAAGAACTCTATGTCTAAACTGCTGGTTTAATGGAGAGGTCTGCATTGGAGGGCTGAGAAGCTTGGAGCTGAGCTCTGACTTTGCCACCAGTTACCACATCAGCTTAAACAAGTAACTTTTTTGCTCTTGGCCTCAATTTCCTTCTCTGTAAAATGGGAGGACTGGATGAAATGGTCTCTAAGATCATTTCCAGAACAAATATTCTATAATTTCTTATACTCTCTAAGCTCAGACTACAGGAGAATTTTCCAGGAGTTCAGTCACTTAATAGCATTCCATGAGGGGCCAAGCTACTCTTGCCCTCCCATCTGGAGAAGTAGAGAGAGGTCTCTGGGCAAATGCCCAATTGCCCCTTGAGGCTGTCTGACCTTTACTTCTGGGGAACAGGATAGATATGGCGCCTACCAGTCTCGGGGGCCCCCTCTGAGGCTCCAGTAGCAACGGAGGGAACAGAGACATTTTCCAAAAAGGATATTGGGCTGGGTGCCCAACTACGATGAACCTGGAAATGTACTTAGTACCTAGTATGGAAAACTCAGACATCATCAGACTCAAAAGTAGGAGAGAAGTAGAGATCCGGTTTCTTCTTGTCCCCTGGCACGTGAGGCTGGGTGCCTGGCTCAGGCTCACTTGGCCCTGCTGGGTCAATCAGACATGTCTCATTGTTAAACAAAAACATTTCCAGAAGAAATTCAAGATGTCCCACACCTTTGGGGTCCCATGGTCTAATAACCTCACTATTTTATGGCAGGGAAAAGCCAACCCCAGAAGTGATCTATTTTCTTCTTTGTCCATGCAGGGGATCCTACTGGTCCACCATTTCTAGGATACACTCACATAAAAGGATTTCCTACCCCCTGCCAATGGTAATGATGTCTCCACCTTAATCTCATCCACTCCTTTGCCCAATCCACTCATGCCCAATGGCATATTTCTGTGAGATGACTGGCTGGGGTCACAAGTGGGGTCTGTGGCTGTGGGCAGAATGAAGCTAATTAGCTCACTGGGGGATTGAACCCAGGACCTCAGGCTCATTAGCACAGTACTCAAGTTTATCCAATCATGCCCCTGTCGGTCATAGACAACAGAGCCAGCTCTGCTACATCTGACAAGCTAGATCTGCTCAAGAACATAACACCAGGCAGACCAGAGCCTGTGGTCCCTCTTTCAAAGGACGGAAGACTCCTTTAGATTATACCAAGCTCCTCTTCAGCATTAGCATTGCTCTGGACAGATTTTGCTATGCAGTGGGGGAGGGAGGGGGGTCAGCAGCTGAGGGGAAGACTCAAATCCCTCCTTAGACTCTTATTTTCATCTCCATGCCTCAGTTTCCCTATCTGTAGAATGACAAGGTTGGGCTTGATGGCTTCTAAGATCACGTTTAGTTTCACCATTAGGATCCTACGATGTCTAAGGACTCGACCCACAGCCAACAATCCTGGTCCCTGCAGCAAATGAGGAGGTGGAAAGGGAAAGGGAGAAGTATTTATATAATGCCTGCTGGGGACTAGGTACTATGTTAAGTACCTCCTTTGTTAAGTACCTAACTGCAGCCTTATTATCCCAATTTTACTGCTGAGCAAATTGAGGCAAACAGAGGTTAAGTGGCTTATCTGGGGTCAAACAGCTGGGAAGTGCTTAAGATTAGATTTGAACTCAGGTCTTCCTGACTCCAGATCCAGCATGCTATCCACCAGCTTTCTCTAAAAATACCACTAAAACTTACCCTTAAGTCAACTTTCAAAGTCAAATTCACTTGTGATGGAAAAGCTCAGGGAGAGACCTCCTCTGATGACTCAAGTTCTGGTCAGGGCCCTACTAGACTACTGAGAAAGCCACTGCTGAGGATGGGAACTTAGAGAGGCCTGGGTCTGGGGAAAGGTGCCTGGAGTGAGGCCTCTGTGAGAGAAAGTCCAGCAGCTTCCTATTTTACCCAATTTTTCTTGCTAATTAGGGCTATCCTGCCTTATAAATTTAAGTGCCCAGGGCTACAGGCCCATTGCCCCACCCCAGCTATGATTCTGCTAAGTTCTAACAGCTGCTGATTCAACCTCTCAGCATGTTTATGAGACTCCAGTGAGCTCATGGCTTGTAAAAGGGCCCTGAGTGAGTGTGGCTTGCTTTCTTGACTTGGTGCAGCTGGGATACGGGAGCATCCCTGAGAAGCAGGACTGCACAGGGGAAGGGAGGTATCCTGTCTCTGCTACTGAGGCCTTGGGGAAGTTCCTCATGCTCCCAGGGCCTCAGGAATGAGAGGGTTGGACAAGGTCATCTTTGAGGGTCTTCCATGTCCCGGGGAGGTCCACATGGGAATGGGCCAATGGAGCGAGCAGGAAAGCGCTGGCTCTCGGGGAGCTTTCTGAGATTCAAGAGGGGCTCCAGCACCCGAGCCCTCCAAGGGTTTGGGCCTAGGGTCAGTCCCAAGGGCTCCAGCTTCATCTAGCAAATTCTGTCCTGGGCTCTGTCAGAAGAGACCAGGTCAAACAGACCAGGACAGGACAACCTTTCCACTCCTCAAGAAACACATCTGTTGTCTTCCTCCCTTGTCCTTCCTCTGGAGCTCAGAGGCACCAGCAGAGACAAGGCAGGTCCCTTTCCAATACTGAAATCTTCCCCTCTGAGCTTCAGTTTTTCCTATCTATGAAATGGGGATAATAGTACCTTCACACCCACCTCATGGGGTGTCTGGGAGACTCAAAAGAGATCGTGTCTGTAAAGAACTCTGTAAACCTTAAAACATTGCCTACAATCTCCTCCGCGTGGCATTAAAAACCCTTCCTTAGGGGGCTTCACCCTCTGTTACTCCCCCTCCCCCACTCAGCGTACAGCCAAACGGGCCTTCTTTCTTCCTCATCATCTCCTGCCTCTTTGTCTTTGTCCAGGCTGTCTGCGGTGCATTTCGTGGTCCCTCAGCCGGTTCTTCAAAGTTACTTTGTCTTTCCTCACCTTTAAGGGGCCACCCAGCCCCTCTCTTGCTTGGCATCTTTTCTTCTTCAGGCTCCCATTGCTAAAGCAGTGAAACAAGGAAGAGCAGCTGGTCTCCCTGAGCTGGTGCCATTGGCAGGGGCAGGGGTGGCCACCCGGCCTGACATCTGGAAATGGTGATTGTGAAACGCTTTCCAAAGCTTGCAGGCCTGGCTGGATCACAGACTTTCCTGGCCACTGCAGGGATCTTTCATTCTGGACACGCTAGTAGTCCAAGGGCAGAGGGCAGAGACTTTGGTGTCATTCACATCAAAGGGAGGGCTGAAATTCTTCCAAAAAAAACCCAAACCAATGTTCCTCTTTCTTTGTGAGGATTTTCATACTGGCAGTGGGGTGACTGGGTGGAAATATTTGGTGCCAGCTCCCACTCATGACGTCCAGATTCCAATGGGTAAGAAAGGAGGTAGACCGGAATTGGGTCATAAGCTGGAAGGGCCCTTAGGGGTCACTTGGCAGATGAGGCTCTTGCCTCTTTGGTCAATGGTCATGGGGTATATGCCTAGTACGGACATTCCTTGGTCAAACGGTATGTACAGTTTGGTGATTTTCTTACTAAAATTCCACGTTGTTTTCCTGAATTGGGGGAAATCAACAGCTCTGCCAACAGCACATGAGAGTGCCTGTCTTCCCCTCCAGCATCGATCCTCTTTGTCATTTACTCCCTTTGCCAGTTTTCTGAGTGCTAGGGGAATCGTTGTGTTCATTTGCATTCCTCTCATTATTAGAAATATGGAACATCCTTTGCATGATTACTGATAACTTGTATTTCCTCTTTTGAAAACTGTATACTCTGACTTTGTTATTGGTCTGGTGTTTCAGTTGTATCTGACTCTTGTGATACCATTTGGGGTTTCCTTAGAGATCCTGGAGTAGGGTTTGCTATTTACTTCTCTAGTTCATTTTACAGGGGAGGAAACTGAGGCAAACAGGGTGAAATGACTTGCCCAGGGTCACACAGCTAGTGAGTGTCTGAGGCTGGATTTGAACTCTGGAAGATGAGTCTTCCTGACTCACCATCCAGTGCTCTCTGCACTATGGTGCCCCCTAGCTGCCCACATACTTTGGCTACCTATCTTACAATGCTGTTTCCTGAGAAAGGTTGTATTGCACCCCAGACAGTGTGACTAACCCTTGCATTGGAAAGAGCCAGGTTAAAATCCTTCCTGGGATTTTAGGTGACTGGGCCATCCTGGAAAGGTGAGATGGTCACAGACCTCAAGCTAGAAGGAACTGTGATGTTTTCTCACTCCAGTCACCCCACTTACAAGATTCAGTAATTTGTCTAAGGCCATATTGGAAGGAACCTGGATGACCTGCCTCCATGTCCAGTCTGACTCCTTCTATTTCCTCTCTGTGACCTCAGAGTCTCCAGCTATCAATGTGACATCTTCAGTGACCATCTTAGAGGGCGACTTGAAGTTCAGATGGGATAGTGGTATGTTGAGGGCTTGGCAAATGGGGAACACGTTAATAAAAAGCAGAGACAAGGACAGAGACAGGGACAGGGATAGAGACAGGGACAGAGTTAGGGACAGGAGCTATGCTTTCATTGGTTCAGGAACTCTCCCTCCCAAGGCAGACTGCCACCTCACACTCTTTTAGTGTGAGAGAGTTGCCTAGATCACAGAGACCTCAGGTCTTCTGGCTTTGAGATCAGTTATTGACTATACCACACCTTTTCTTAGATAAATGTCTGGGATTATTTTATTTTCCCCCATTCCACAGCAGAGTTAGGTGGATATGAAACTAACCAGCTATGGCTGCCATATTGAGCTGGCACCTTCTGTGTTCCCTGATTGCCCCAGTCAGTTTTTCTCTCCTCTTCCAGGGCTAGTAGAGCCACATCCTCCTGGTTTGGGCTCTGCTGGAGGCCGATGCTAGTTCTTGGCCCAGTTCTAACCCCTATATAGATAACCCACTTTAGTGAGCTGATAGAATTCCCTTTGGACTAGCAACCATGACCTCCTCTCCTATTGCAAGAACTGCAGGAAATACCTAATTTAAGTGTCATTAGTCTATGTTAAGGCCATTCTTCAAACTCTGTGGTAGGTTGGGAATTGTTTGACCCAAGTCTTATTAAAAGAGATGAAAATGTATCTGAAGTAGATTGAAGGCTTTCTTTTAAAGTAGCCTAGAAAACCTGCCTTCTGTTGAGAAACTTACCTGGCAACGAATGCCTTCCTGCCCTACAGGAAGGGTCCTCTTGCCCTAGCTGCCTGCTGGCCCTGGGCCCAAGACTTGGGCAACAGGCCTTTTCCTCCATAGTTTCTGATATACAAGAAGTAAAGAAGAGATACTTGAGAAATGATTGAGCTCCTGAGTTATTGGGCAGACTTCTTGGTGAATTTCCTTTCATTCACTCATTTCTTTAATCTTTTGGTTGTGAAAAAAATGCCTTTCATGGAGTTTGGCCACAGCTTTGGGGAGAAACTTTAGGTGCTTTGGGCATCAATTTCTCCATGTGCAAATTGGGGGTTGGAAGGGAAGAAGGAGTTGACCTGAGTCATAGGACTATAGATTTAAAGCTGGAAGGGACCTTAGAAATTATCCAGTCTGATCCTCCTCATTTTCCAGTTGGGGAAACTGAAAATCCAGTAAGTTAAATGACTTGCCCAGGGTCACCTGGTTAGTAAGTAGAAGAACCAGAATTTAAACCTAGGTTCTCTGCCTGTAGCTCCAATGCTCTTTCTACAGTATGATGGACCCTGAGTTTGGAAGGGGCCTTATAACCCATCTGGTAGATGAGGAAACAGACAATAATGATGGGGCAGGATGGGACTGGACCTTTGTTTGGATGGGTATAGGAGACTTCTGGTAAAAAATAAGCAATAATGACTGACCATTCTAGACACAACCTCATGTGATGCTCCAAACAGCACTTTCTGGTTGCTTCTGTGGCCAGAATTGGCCCCATTTTACTGAGGAAGACACTGAAGTTCAGAAAAGAAGTATTCTATGACTAGGGCAGGTCAGAGTCAGGATTGCAGGCCAGCCCTCCAGCCATTATTCCATAGTCCTCTTATTGCAACCTATTTGTTCATGCATTTGTTCTTTTTCTTCATTCCTTTATCCCATCAACAACTATTTATTAAGTCATCATCTTATACCAATTATCATGTCACTCAACAGCATATATGAAGCAGTCCTTGCCAACAAGAAAATCTCATTTCAGTGAGGATGAACTAGTTACCTACCATAACTGGAGATGGTATCTTTAAAAAAATTAAAGTTTTATTGCTCTTTTGATTTTAAATAATGTATATTTCCCATGTATTCCTCCATTCTCCCCTTTGCATATATATCCCTTATATAAAGAATAAAAAAGGTGTGTGTGTATGTGTGCACATGTGTGTATGTGTGTGTGTGTGGTGTGTATGGGGGACAGTCCAGCAAAGGTAAGTAAAAACTAAAAAGCCCATCATTATGTGTAGTATTCCACACCCCTACCACCCTGCATCTCCAGAGATACAGTGTGAGGTGTATTCTCATACCTCTTCTTTGAAGTTCCCTCTATCATTACTATCTTTTTAAAATTTTTATTTACTTTATTTTTAATTTATGAAATAAAGCAAGCACTTCCATAATATAGTAGAGCCAAAAAAAGATTGCATATGAAACTGCAAATCTATTATGTACAATTTGCTATTTCCTATAGATAATAAAATTATCATGTAACTTTTCCTCCTTTTTCCTTCTCTCCCCACAGAGATTGCTACCATTAAATATAAATACATGTATTTGTATACATGCATACATATATATATGTACATGTATATAATGTATGTGTGTAAAACCATTCTATTCACACTTGTGTTCTGTTCACACTTTCTCTGGATGCAGATGGCACCTTTCTTCCTAGGTCCTTTGTAATTGATTTGGTTATTTCTAAGAGCCCAAATGGCCTAGCTGCTCAAAGTTGTTCTTAAAACAACTGGTCATTATTATTTTGCAGCACTATCTCAGTTCTTTTTCTTGCTCTTTCCGATGTCGTAGTTTTTACGAACACTGCTTCTAGTTTTGCTTACATGACTCTGAATCAGTTGCTTAGGTCTTCCTGTCTTTTATATTAGCTTTATTCATACCTTTTTGCGGTTCAGTAATATTCCATTACAGTCACACATCACAAGTTGTGTAACTCTTTCTTAGTCAGTTGGCATTTACTCTACTATAAAAAGGTTCTCCTATAGATATTTTGGTACATATGAAATAATTTTTTTTGTCATTGACTTCATTGTGGTATCTGCCTAGCAATGGAATCTGTGAGTCGAAGGGTATGGAAATTTCAGTCCCTTTCTTGCATCCTTCCAAATTGCTTTTCAAAATGGTTAGACCAATTTGCAGCTCCTGTGATAAGTAGGGACTTAGTAATCTTGTTTTTCCACATACAACCTCTTTAATTTTGACTATTTCTCTCTTTTGTCATCTTTACCAATTTTAGGAGTACAAGATGAAACTTCTAAGTTGCTTTGATTTACATTTCTCTCATTATGAGTGATTTGAACCACTATTTTATATGGCCTTTAATAGTTAGCAATTCTTCTGAGAACTATTCATGTCTAGCAAGGAAGGGCTTTTGGTTTTACCTTTTAGTTGCTTATCTGACTTGTGTATCAGACTCTTTAGAGAGATATTTGCTACAATTACTTTCCTTCTCTTAGTTGCATTAATTTTGTTTATGCAAATCTTTCAAGTTTCAGGCCATCAAAATGATCTATTTAAATCTTTTCTAAGAACCTCTGTCCCTTGTTTGGTTAAGAATTCATCTCTTAGCTGTGATGGTGAAAGTTAACTAATTGGGTTCTTTCCTAACTTTTTTTTTACTTTGATCTGTAACAGTCAAGTCATATATCCATTTTGAGTTTATTGTGGTATATGGTATAAGATGATACCAGTCTAAGTTAGATTTCTGCTAGACTGTTTTCCAGTTCTTCTGATAATTCTCATCAAAAAGTAAAATTTTTCCTAGGTAAAATATGTCTTCAGGTTTATAGAACACTTAACTATCGGTCCAATTATTTCTGATTCTTTCTAACTTCTTTAAGGCAGATAACCTATGCAGATGGTTTGGTGAACAGACTACTGAACTACAGTCAGGAAGACCTGAATTCGAATCCTGCCACAGGTGCTTACTGGTTGTGTGATCTGGTGTGATTACTTAACCTCTTCTTAGTCTCAATTTCCTCATCGCTAAGGAATGACCTCAAAGGTCTTTATCCAGCTCTATATTGAGGGATTCCAGGCCGGCAAGTATAGGCACATCCAAGGACTAGCAACTCCAATATTTTAGTGATAGAGGAAAGAAAAACAAAGCTAAGGCTGGAATAGGAGGGAGCCACTGGATGGTGGAGGGCCCTGAATGCCAGTCCAGAGTAGTAAAATGGGGAGTAGCCCAAGCAAGGGCATATTTGAGTCTTAACTTTCTTCCATTTAAAGATGTTTAATGAGTTCTCAAAGACAAGGACATGCAGTTGGATGGGCAGCCCAGTGAGCTGGTCCATCATGGGCATACAGGATGGACAAGGAACTGATTATGAAGCTGAAGAAGAAAGAGTACAGTGGACTGGATTGTGTCTGTGAAGCTGCCCATCACTTTCACCAGTTCTGAGCTGCTCTTTGACTCAAAGCCTTCTCTTTCTTTTTCTCCAGCTAATGGGATAAATGGTGTCTCTTGGAATATCATGCTCCTCAAAGACTTGAAACTGCAAATAATGAATTCAATGCAAATGAAATGCAAATGAAACTGCAGGTGATCCAGAGACTGACGAGGAGACATGGCAAAGGTAAGGAAACTGGAGCCCATTATGAATGATGACAGGTATGCAAGATACGGTAGAAACAGATTTTCAAGGACATGCATGATCCCCAAATCAGGTACTAGCTGTAGAAGGAGGTTATGGGATAGCAGATGTTAGCCACAAAATATTACAAGCCCCAGAGAAAGACCTCCAAGGCGTTAGGGGGCTTCTTTACCACAGATTTAGGGAACACTATGGACAAAAATTACATAGGTAGAAAAGAAAGGGACCTCAGACTAGTCCTGACACAGGAAAATGACAATGAGTTTAGCCATGTTGCAATGCTCATGGGACATTGAAGCAGAGAAGCCCACTCTGGAGCATGGGAGTTGGACTGTAGTTCAGGGTAGAAACCCAGGATGGGTAGATAGATTTAGCAGGCATTTGTACGGAGATGGAATCTAAGTCATGGGAGAAAATAAAATCATTATGGAAGGAATAAAGAGAGAAGAGCGGGAGACATATAGAGCCTTGGAGGATATCTCCCCTTGGAGCTAGGATAGGAGGATGGTGGTGCCCCAGCAAGAAATGGAGAAGGAGCAGCCAGTCAAGGAAGGATGGCATGGATCTCTCCATTCTCCTCATAAGGAAAGGAAGTCCACCAGATCAAGTTGGCCCCCAAATAGGGAGGAAACAACTGGGGGGAAAGGAATATAGCGGAAAACATGCAGGCGATGCTTGGAATCATTGCCCTGGGATCAAGAAACTTGTTTTGTTTTTGAAAACTTCAGCAAGTTTCATGGAAAAAAGTGGAAGTAACATTAAAATCAGGTTTAAATCACTTTAATCCCACTTGTCACAGCTCTGAGGAGATATTGCCCAGATGATAAAAAGCGTTTCAGAAGGGCTTAATTAAAACAATTTGCAAGGACAAATTATGTTATAGTGGAAAGAATCTGGGACTTGGGATCCAAAAGCCTGGGATCCAAGTCAAAGTTCTACTGCTTACTACCTGTGTGAACTTGAGAAGGTTTCTTCATTTCTTAGGGTCTTTGTTTCTTTATCTCTAAAATGAAGGGGTTGAATCTCAGGGCTGGAAGGGACTTTCAGAATTCATCTGGTCTAAGCTGTGCTTGCATGAGAATCCCCTTCCTCCAAAGTGACCAGCCAGCCTCCACTTGGAGAAACACCTAGTGAAGGAACAGTGTGGTACAGTGGATAGAAAGCTGAACTGGAGTCAGGAGGACTTGAGTTTGAATCCTGCCTCACACTGAAGAGCTTTGTGACTGATCAAGTCACTCAGATTCTAGCCTCAGTTATCTTTCCTGTAAAATGAGAGGGTTAGATCAAAGACCTAAGGATTCTAAAGTCCTTTCCAGTTTTATGTCTAGGATCCTAGAGAACGTACTGGAAGCAGGCCATCCTGCTTTTGGATAGCTCCAGTGGTAAGGAAGTCTTTCCAGACAGAAGGTTCAAACTTGCCTCTTTGTAACTTTACCTATCACTTTCAGTTCTGCTTCTGGGGAGAACCACACATCAAATCCTTTCTCCGCCCCCCAGTTCTCACACACTAGAAGGCAGACACCACTCTTCTCCAATCTAGGCTTCTAAAGGAGTTATATATCTCTATAGGAAAGAGGGCAAAATTTGGGGAAATTGGAGCCTGGGATAGGTTGGGATGTACACCGGTGGAGGGAGTGCTCCCACACTATGGAATGATCCAAGTGATCGTAGTTATCTCCTGCCTTTGTGTCTTTCCCATCTTTCCATTCCTAGAATAGCTGCCCCCATTTCCTGTTCCATTCAAATCTCCTTCCTGCTTCAAGATTAAGGTCATAGGCCACTTTTCCATGTAGCCTTAAAGGATAACCCAACTCCTTTTCTCCAGATATCAGTAATCTGTCCCTCCCTCAATTTTTCATTACTCTTTATCAAATCTCTCCTTGGAAGCAATTACATTATAATTGATATTAGTGTTATTTGTGTACATGTTATACAATGTGCTTAAGAAATGGTTCTGGAATTGTTTAGCCTCTGCTGGAGGCCTTCTTTTTGGGCAACAAGTATTTATTGAATGCTATATTCCATCTAAACACTGGGATACAAGAAAAAAAAAGGGCAAAAATATGGTCCCTGTCCTCAAGGAGCTCCCAGTCTAAGGGGAGATTGCATGCAAAGAATTCATGCATGCAAAACATATACAGTATAAATTAATGGTAATCTCGGAAGGCAGGCATTAGCATCAGGAGGTGGAGGGTAGGGAGGTACTGGGAAGTCTTCCTACCAAAGATGGAATTTGAGCTGAGTCTTAAAAGAAGTCAAGGGAAGCAGGAAATAGAGGAGAGAAGGGAGAATATTATAGGTACAGGAGAGAACCAGAGAAAAGGAGATAGTCATGTGCAAGAAACAGGAAAAAGGCCAAGGATGCTAGATCATAGAGATAATTGAAGGGAGTGGTGAGGGAGGAAGAGCTTTCTGGCAATGCTGGCTCTTGGGTGTTGAATTTTCTTGGCCATCACGACTCGTGAAACCATCTCCTGAGGCGTGACTGGCTTTGGATCTGTGTCTCTGGAGGAGTTTCCCCCTCATGGATGACTTCATGGATACTAGAGCATCGAATCAAGAAATGTTCCACTCCAGTGAGATGACGTGACCCAGGTCCCCCAGCCCTTACTCATGTCTGATTGCAGGTTTCTCTTCAGTGATTCTCCAAGCAGTGGCAGTGTGCCTCCTACCTGCTTTTCTATGTAGCTCCTTTTTAAAATTTGTGGATTTGATTTCAGCGTCTCATGGACGACTATCAATTGTTTCTGAATACGAGAATCTAGCTTCTGCCATTGTTGGTTATATGTGACCCACGTAGCTGTGTCCTGCATCAGGAGAAAAATTCTGCAAGTATTTTATGTATTCCTGATACAGACTCCTCTCTTCCTTCCTTCCCCCTTCCTTGTTTCTTTTCTTCCTTCTTTCCTTCCTTTCTTCTCTCCCCCTTCCTTCTTCCTTCTCTTTCTTTCTTTCTTTCCTTTTCTTTCCTTCCTTCCTTCTCTCTCTTCCTTTCTTTCCTTTTCTCTTTCTTTTCTTCCTTCCTTCATCCCTTCCTTCCTTTCTTCTCTCTCCCCTTCCTTCTTCCCTCTCTTTCTTTCTTTCCTTCCTTTCCTTTCTTTCTTTCCTACCTTACTTCCTTCAACTGTTCCTTCCTTTCCTTCCTTCTCTCTTTCTTTTTTCTTTCTTCCTTTCTCTATCTCTTCTTCCCTCCTCTCCATATCTTTTCAAGCATAGACCAAAAAGGAGAAACTAGGAAATGCCAATTAGCCCCAAAGAATCAGACAAAAACAAATTTGGATTGAAACCACCCATGTGACCCCGATCCTGCTTGAGGGTGGCCTTGGTCTACTCTGGAAGGTTGGGAATCTTCTTCTCAGGCTCTTTCAAACTAGATAATCTAGAGTTGCTTTGGTTTTGATGTCCAGAGTTCCCCTCATATTGGATACCCAATGTGTGGTCATGGACCCTCTGAGGATTTCTAATGAGGAGAAACCCTACACCTCCCAAGGCAGGCCATTTCCCCTTAGGATGGTTTTAATCCTTGCCTCTTTACAACTTTCACCCACTGCCCCTCACTCTGCCCTCTGGGACCTCAAAGCTGTCATTCGGCAGCCTTTCAAACACTCAAACAGGACCAGATCTTTACATTTAGGGTGATTCATCTGGCAGTCCTTTGAAGGGTTAGTTGGAGTACAGGAAAGACTTGTTCAGATGGATGATAATAAGGGCTCTGTTTAGGGTGGATATAGAGGGATTCCAGTCATTTTTTGGGGGGTAAAAACCAAGCTCCTTTACTCTGTTGGGTCAGAAAGTAGGAGGAGATGGACCCTAACAGAAGAAACAGAAACAGTATCCAAACTGTCTGGGGTGCAATTCTGCCTGAAGAAGGGAGATCTCACAGGGGCCATTCTTCAAGCATTTGAAGGACTTCTGGGAGAGATACTGGCCTTAATGCATTTGGCCCTAAAGGCAGAGCCAGGTGAAAGTTGTGAAGGGTCAGCTTGTAACAAGGTATGGGAACACTTGCTAACAATTAGTACCATCCCAGAGTGGGTGGTTAGGGGAGCTTCCAGGTTTCTCCTCATCGGAGATCTTTGTGTGTGTTTGTCCTTCGTTGCTGAAGAAGACCATGCCATCAGAGAAATAATGACATGACTTGCACTTGACTTTGTTTTGAGAGAAGGAGGGCTCTTTTCTCCTCCAGAGCCATCTGAATCCAGTGACCAGATGTTCATCAGGATGACTGGAGATGACCCAGGACAAGGCAATTGGGGTTAAGTGACTTGCCCAAGGTCACACAACTAGTGAGTGTCAAGTGTCTGAGGTGAGATTTGAACTCAGGTCCTCCTGATTCCTGAAGGGTGCTCTATCCACTGCACCACCTAGCTGCCCCTTGGAGATCTTTGTGCAAAGGCTGGATGAGCTCTTGACCAACACGTTGGAATGGGGATTCCTGCTGAGGTAAGAGTCAGACTGGATGGCCTCTGATTCCCTGCAAACTTGAGATTTTGAGTTCCATAATTGTTCTGGCTTTTTCTTCAGGGTACTTACTTTTTTTTAAAATTTTAAAATTCACTTATTACCTTTAATATTATTTTAATTAGATGTTTAGCTTTCTCCTTTGTCTCCTTCCTGTCTTTATTTCCCAAGAAAATGCAGCAGGTCTAGATTGTGATAAATGCTTCTCTTGTGGCAGATCTGAGATCTGAACTCAAGTTCACTGCATCCCAATTCAGTGTTCATTTTAGTACATCCTTGCTGTTGTTGCCCAGAGTTTAATATTGGTCCTATTAGACTCTCTTTATCCTGTTCACTGTGATAAAGGTTAAAAGATTGGGGTGCTTGAAGTGGGGCGATTGTTTAATAAGACAAAAGAGAAGTCAAAGCAGGGTAATAATATTTTGGAGTTCTTAGCCCAATCGAACAGCAAAATGTGGTTTTTGCCTAAGCCTCACCTCCCAGCTGCCTAGAGCCTTCTTTAGCCATGTACCTTTCCTTTCATCTTTCATGGTCTTTAGTCTGTCTTTTCCTCTGTTTCTCCTCCACTCTTTGCCTCTCTGCCTCCCTCACTTTGTTTAGTAACAAGGTAGTTCAGCAAAACCTTATTAAGCTGCTTCTAAGTATATCTTGTTGTGTTAGAAACTAGAAGAGAAGCAGAGATGAAGGGACATTTTCTGCCCAAATGGAGCTCATAAGAACTCTTCCCTGCACCCTATTCCTCTGTCTTTTTTCTCCCTACCTCCCAAAAACACAACACATCACAAAAATATCCATAATATGGAACAAAGTGTATTTTTAGTGTTTCACTTATTAAAAACAGTTTTATGTTCTTCATTCTTAATTTAAAAAGTCAGCTGAGCATGGTTTATTTCTCTTTCTAAGAAAAGAAAGAACAAAATTGCTTTTGGTATGTGGCCGTTGAGTGATTTCTTTCTGTTGGTCAATTAAAAAAATCCCCCATCCTACCTTCAAATATTCCCTTGTATTCATTTGTTTCATTAGAATATTTCAAAACAGAGCATATGTTACACTTGTGTGTGTGTGTGTGTGTGGCTGACAAAACGTATTTGATAATTGGTTTCGTTGTTGAGAATCTTGGCAGAACAATGCCAGTTGAAAGGGTTTTGTAATATCATAGTCAAATTAAGTCAAATTGAAATGATGTTCCACTAATTCATTAATTCATTTACTAATTCATTCATTCAGTATTCATGGACTCGGTCTAACTTGAGGTATGTATATTGAATGTTGACTCTAGCGGAGCATGCTGAGAGATATTGGGATTCAATGTTAGCGACGAAGACAATAAAAGCACTTTAGAAATTTTATTTCGTTTTATTTTCACAAAGATGACTGAACCTTCTGCCTTTAAGAAGTTGACTTTCTAGCTGGAGAGACAAGTAGCATCCATGATCGAATATATACCCTGCCAGAAAGTTGTTAAGACCCTCCCTGCATTACCATGCTTGGTAATGTCCTAAGTACAATCAGTACCATCTACCCTTATGATGCCAGTAGGGATTAATGCTCCATCTTCTTCTCTTAGTTTTCCCAAGAATTGAACTCAGAACTCAGTAATAGGGCAAGATCTTCTTGATGTGAAATTGTCTTGTCCCTTTAAAATGTGGCGCAGCAGTCACTGGTTGATAGAGTTGGGATGAAGAAGGTAATGCGTTGTCTCTACCTTTCAGGGCATCTGGGGAGCCTGATGGGGACCACTGTGAGGGATGATGAAGGGCCTCTAGTCCATATCACCTGATGATTAGTTGAAGGAATTAGAGGTACCTAACCTAGAGGAATGAAGACTTGGGGAAGGAACACGATAACTGTCTTCAAAAATGGGAGGTCCTATTATGCAGCAGATGGATGATTAGACTTCATCTCTTTTGACCCAAGAGGACAGAATCAGGAGCGATGAGTAGGAATTGCAAAGGGGTCAGGTTAGGCTCAACGATGACTGGGACATTTTCTTTAAAATGAGCGTTATCTCCAAGTGGGATGGTTGTGAACTCCTCCTTCCTGGAGGTCTTTGAGTAGAGGCTATGCTTGGTGAGTGTGTCATCATGGAGGATCCTTTTGAGGTATGGTTTGGACAAGATGGCTGATGAATTCCTCCCAACCCTGAAATATTGGGGGATGCCATGACTTGCGTGACCAAGTCAGAAATTGTGAGGAGGCTCAAAGTAGCAAGCTTTCCAAGGATCTTCATTATGGAAGCTTGTGGGTCTCTCTCTTCTTCCTGGTAGGCAAAAGAACAGAATCTCTTGGCTCCTCTTTCTTTATAACTCAGTTGGCAAGTAGAGCAGCAGAGTCCTGCCATGTGGGTTTGGCACTCCTTGGGTGGCTGCCTGGGAGGTCGCGCTGGTGGATCAGCGAACCTCTGCAGCCTCGTTTCAGGAAAGTTTATACACCATGTCACTGTGGAGGGTGGTATTCTTAATATCTGGCAGACATTTTGATGGATTTGCACATTTTGTTACTGACCTAGAGATTTCCCTGAATTTCCTTTTGTTTGTTAGTCCCAAGTAAAAGTGTCTCTTTCTTGTCATTTCTTTTTTCTTTTATTAATCTGTGCCTCCAACTACCTCCACCCCATCTGTACTGAAAAAATACATTTTAAAGTCTAAAAATAAAATCCTCAATACACAGCTGCATTATCTGGCTAAACAAATCCCCTCATTGACCATGTCTGAAAATGTCTGCATTTCAGGTCCGACACCTCTTTGGAAGGAGGTGAGTGGCAGGTTTCATTGTCATTCTTTTGAACTTGACATTTGTCATTGCATCTATCAGTGTCTCTCACAGTTCTCTATGTCTCTAGTGCTATTAACATGTTCTGAATCCTTCTCTTAGTTCTCACTTTGCTCTGCAATCATTCATAAAAGTCTTCCTGGTTTCCTCTGAAACTGCCCTCTTCACCATTTTGCATGGAAAAATATTTCATTATATTCATACTTTCACTTTTATTCAGCTATTTTCCAAGAAGAGGATGTCCCTTTCACTTCAAATGAATTCAAGCATCTAGCATGGTGCCTGGCACATAGTAGGTGTTTAACAGGTTCTTGTTACCTGTTGCATTGTTGGGTAAAATGTATCTCTGTATCAAGTTGCTTCTGCAAGGATAATGTGGAGCAGGAGCTTTGGAGCCTGCTTCTGTGATTTACTGTGTTACTTCTCTGGGACTCAGTTTCCTCAAGTGCAAAATGAAGGGCTTGGCCCCTTCCAGTTAACAACCTATGAACTTAAAGTGTCTGTTATAAAAACCCTCTATGAGACAGGTTTGGAGGGCAGAGAATGACTGGAGCAGCTTACAACCCCCACAATAGGGTCAGGCACCTGTTTTCCCACAGCCCTTTCAACATTTGTCACTGTCTTCCTTTGCCATCTTTACCAGCCTAGTGAATTGAGGTGGAACCTCAGAGCTGCTTTAATTTGCATTTCTCTAAATATTAATACCAATAAAATATTAACATCAAATGAGATATTTGCAAAAGCACAGCACAGAGTCTGGAATGTAATAGGTGCTGTATAAATGCTAACTCCTTTCCTTCCCTTTTTCGTGATTTAGAGCACTTTTTTCAAATAGTTATTGATGATTTGACTTTCTTCCTTTGAAAATTATTTATTCATATTCTTTGGCTAATTAACTATTGGGGGTGGATGGGAATTGTTCGCTCTTTCTCTCTCTCTCTGTCTCTCTCTGCTTTTCTCTCTTTCTATCCCTTTCACTATCCCCCCGTGATTTTCTATCTCATCTCTTTATCTCACAAAATTGTCTGTTTTATTTGGCAAAGTTCAGGCTGCAAAGCATCTTGTTAATCTATTGCCAAAATGATGTCAAAGTACAGTGAGTGCTCACCCTCAAGCGATGTGTTACTGACAGTTTTCCATGAGGAAGAGTGGACATTCTCTTTACCGTGTCTGATACAAGGAAGTAGATGTAGATTTTTAAAATAAAATTTCTCCACTTTCATAGAGGGCTTTTGTAACAGACACTTAAGTTTATGGGTTATTAACTGGAAGGGGTCAAGCCCTTCATTTTGCACTTGAGGAAACTGAGTCCCAGAGAGGTAACACAGATAGTAAATCACAGAAGCAGGCTCCTGCTCCACATTATCCTTGCAGAAGCAACTTGATACAGATACTTAATTAGGGTCCTGGATGAATGCAGTCATCATATATATCACATATAGATGAAGAATTCTTAAAGAATTAGATTACTTTAAACTGCCCTTAACACTTAATTAATTTAAGCACTTAGTTAATTTGGAACATACTTAACACTTAGCATGCTACTGAACCTAATTTAATCTGGTTTTGATTAGATTGTCAGGCTCAGTGCTATGAACATTTCTTGCTAGTGAAACACGGTAAGTGTTGGTTAATAGAGATTTGGGGTTGATAGAGTTGAAGTTAATGTATTCTGATGATAATTGACATTCGTGATGATGACCCTGAGGTCATCATGGTCCTGAAGGACCCACTGAATCAAGGAAATGTTACATTGAGTGCTATTCTTATGCTCACTGTATTTTTAATTGTGTTTGAAATGCTTGGAAAATTGTGAGTTCTAATGATATGCATGGTGTTACTATTAATGAGAATACTTCATTAATCAGAGGATGTCATTTCTTAACCATGTTGGATGATGGAGTGAGTACACTGAAGACAGCTATTGGAAACCGAAAGGTCAGCATCACAGTAAACATCGGTGGTATTAGGAGACTCCGTTATAAGAACCTGCAGAATTCAGGGATAATGTGACCAGGCTGAGGGAGTTATCAGGGGGTTCTGTGTGTGTCCTGAGGGAGACCAAATGGATGGAGTTAAGCCAGAACCCAAGGGAGTTATCCCCTCAACAGGCAATATTAACAGACATACATGATTGAAGTCTCACAGCTACAGGATGGAAAGGGATCTTTAACATCATCTAGTCAAGTCCCTTCTTTACAGATCAGAGACTGATAGATTCAGAGCAGGAAGGGGCCTTGGTCTTATGCCCCTCCATTTTTTTTTACAAATGAGGAAACTGAGGTCAAGAGAAGTGATGGTGACTTACCCAGGGCTACACAGGTACTATAGAAAGTGGTAGAAGGGAGGTTGGAACTCAGATCTCTGTCCATTTTGCCTTATTGTGTCATCAGAGTAAGCCAGAAGGGCCAACGTTCCCAAGGTCATACAAAGCTGGGTTAGCTACAAAGCTGGGACTGGAACCCAGACTGACTGAGTCTAAGTGTGGACCTTCTTGCAAATTTAGAGCTCTTTCTACTGAATCCATTTTTAAAAATTAATCTATTTTGCTTTTATATCTGCATTCTTTTCTTACTATGTCCTTTTTCCCTCCTCTCCCCACTGAGCCATCTCTCAAAACAAAGATTTTAAAGGAGAAAAAGGACAGTTCAGAGAAATCAGCCAATATCTTGCTTGTATTTGATGGTACTTGACAGTATATTACGCACCCATCAAACCAATAATGAACAGATGCATGGAACAGTTAAAACATTAAACTGATCCAGTGATGAAGTTCAGATGATAAAGGCTCTGTGATGATAAGCTAAGAAGATCTCCTGTTTCTGAAGCTCCTTGAATTGAATGCCAAAGCACCGCCTTCCCAGAGTCCCATGAGCTAGGTGGTGCCAATGTTGATTTTCCTCTTTCAGAGACAAGGGAGTTGAGGATTCCAAAGATGGCTCCATCTACATTAGAAAGATGGAGGTGGGAGGGTGTTACACTAGGGGAGCACCAAGCACATAGTAGGCACTTGTTACAATAACTGATTCACAACAGTCACTCAGGATCTTAGAGTTACAAGGGATCTGATCCAACCTATGTATGACCATCCTGGTCTGTACAGGAGGTTTGGAGACCTGAGGAGGTTTCACAAAAAGAGCAGGGTCATCCAGAAATGCGTAAGGCCACAGGGATAGGTCCTGAGATTTAATGTTCTAGGGAATTCCCAGGTGGGGAAACTCCCTCAAAGCAGTATAAGTGATTTGTCCAAAGTCACACAGCCAGGACGTATCAGACATGGAATATGAACCCAGATCTCATGGACTTTGAGGTCAGCTTTCTTTCCACTATACTAAGCTGACTCTATTAAGCAACAGACTTTTATTATAATATGTTTTAATTCATACAAAGCATTTAAGTCCTGGGATGAGAAACCCTGGAGCAAGGGCAAGAGAAGGGTTTTGGGGTGCCGATTCATCTGCGTTTCAGTCTATTGTGACTGGCTGCTAGATTCCTGGGGCCATGCTCTGCAGCCCACAGCAGGAGGAACGAGGGGTGCAACTGTGCAGATTCTGCTGTGCACTTTTCATCTCCTCTCCTTCTGGTCAATAGGTGGGCTGCTGGGTGCTGCATCAGTCCTATGTGAGGGCAGATGGATGGTTCAGCCAAAGGTCATAGCTTTTCCAAGGAGGGAAGGACCTCTTGCTCAGGCAGACTGACTGGTCTCTCATCTCAGAGGTCCCAGACAGGGAGATACTAGGAATGGGTTCAGACGCCCTAGATATGTCAAGATGTTTCTGGCAGAAGAAGGGATAGAATTCATTAAATGAACATCTCTGGCTCTCCCTTAAAAGTCTCCTAATAGACAAGTGATGGAAGACTAAGCCTGTCAAAAGTCTTGGTGAACCAGTCCTTATAATTAGGCCCCATCAAAATCACATAAAGGATAGAGTTGGCAAGTTTCTGGAGCCAGCAGGAGGAGCTGGTCCATTCTAAGGAACTGGAAGACTCCCCACCCCCAACATTACACATCCAATCCCATTAACCATGAAACCATGATCCTCAGTGAGCCTTTTTGTCCGCTTGCCTTAGTTTTCATCTACCTGAGGCCTCAACTTCACAACTGTCCACATGCTCCATCCAGAGTCTCAAAGTAGACACACTCCCCCTCCCCAGCCCCATTCCTCTAATGCCAGCAGGAACTGCTTATGGAAAACAAAACATAGACACGATTGGATGTGGCACCAGTGCTCTGTCTCCTTTTTTGTGAATAAGATGTGACTTTCATGCCAGACACTTGGATGGTGTGAGATCCAAACAACCCAGCACATGGAGGGATGAGACAACCCGCACAACTGGACTTTAATTACCTGGCCTCATCCTGTGCACTGAGCCAGGTGAGCTCCATTCTACTCATGCAGCCTTTAGGTAGGTTGATTTTTCAAAAAAGTATATGCGTCTTAAGTGGATCATTCATTTCAGATTCCTTCACTCAGTCACTCAGCATACATTTGGGAAACATTCTGGAGACATAAAATGGGAGTGCTGTCATCTGCACCATTGTCAAGAAGAATTTATTAAGCACCTACTTTGTGTCAGACCCTGGGCACTGGGGATACAAAGAAGGGAAAAACAAAACAAAACAAAAAAACCCAAACAGCACCCCCTGAAATCCTGGCTGTGGCATTGATTATGTGTGTAAGCTGGAGCAAGTTAATCTCCCTGGGTCTCAGTTTCCTAATCTGTAAATGAGGGGTTTGGATAATCTCCAAGGTTTCCTTTTTGCTGTTAGCATTTGTTGACATTGTAGTATGCTTCAGTTTCTCTTTTTTCGATCCCAGAGGTACTCCCCACCTCCGGCATTCTTGGATGCATCCCACCCTATTTCCTGGGAGTACTCCCTCCCCTTGTCTGGCCTATCTCTATTTTGTTCATCTTGAAGGGCTGAGCTCCACTGCTGGTCACCCATAGGAAGATTCTGCCCACTTCCTCAAGACCCAATGGCCTCTCTCCTCTCTAAATGCCAAGTCAGGGCCCACAGACATTTTCCCTGAATTGTTCCCCAGTAAAATTGGGAGCTTCTTCAGGGAAGGGACTAGCTAGGTTTTGGAAATTTTCATTCTCCACTGGGAAAGAGTTCAGTCAATAAATGTAATGTTTGGGACAGAGATGCTCCCAAGAGCCCTGGGGACCTCCTCACTTTCTCAGCTTATTGCTCCCACTCAGAAACCCTGGGCAAACATAGGCACCACCCACGTGTGAGGGCACACCTCCTGGGTCCAGCACAAAACAAGTGAAAAGTTTTCAAAACTAGAGGAAAGCAAACATTCTTTTTTTCCCCCAAAGGTGTTCATGAATCCTTAAAGTCACAGCTTCAGGTATGCAGCCCACACCGGTCCTGATGTATTCCAAACATGAGAGACAGCCAGGCTAGGTAGGCTGCGTTGTAGGGAGCAGGAACTGGAGTAAAGTATAACAAAGCTAGAAAGATTGGTTGGGCTCCAGTGTCAAAGAGCTTTAAAAGTTAGACTAGAAAGTCTATATTTGATACTAGAAGGAACAGAAAGGGATTGAGAAAGGCAGGGATGCAATCAGGTCCAGGAGCTGTCTTGGGATTGATCAGGGCAGGAGGGAGCCAAATTGGAGGCTGTTGGCATGGTCTGGCGAGAGGTAACACAGGACTGAATTAGGGTACCGACTGTGTGAGTGGAGAGAAGGGGGTAGATGAACAAGATGTGCAGATAAAATGGGCATCCTTAAGCTACTGATTGGATTGGGGGGAGGGGGCTGAATCTGCGTAAGGAGCCAGCCGTGACGTCGAGGTGATAAACCCTCGACAGAAACAGAAAAGATCAGAAGGGGGGATTTGAAGAGGGATAACCAGTTGGGGAAAATAATGAGTTCTATTTTGGACATATTGGGTGCGAGAAGCCTGTGTGATATTTCTACCCTCTTGCCAGTGTCTTTCAGACTGGCGCGTTTTCAGACTTCTCTTTCCCAACAGTTTTGTAGGGAGTCTGGATGACTTTAGTTGTTGGGATGGTGACATTATAGAGTGACGAACATCACCCACTGGGAATCAAATGGAGGAGCTTGAGGGGAGTCCTTCTAGGGAGCACGGTCACTAGCCAACTACGAGGGAGATGGTATTCCAGCCAGTTCTCAAGCAGCAGGGGCCATTGACAAGCAAAGGCCAACCTGCATGTGATCTAATTATGGGGTGACCTAGATAGCAAGAGGCTAGAAACTGGAGGCACCCACTCACAGGATGATGAAGGCAGGGCCCTACAAGGCCATGTGGTCCCAATTGTATCTGAACAAGAATCTTCTAACAGTCATCAATCTTCTCTACTTGAAGACTTTGTCTTAGGCCCTAAGACAAAAGAACTTCTCCTTAACTCATATTAGAGAAGAACCTAGGATTTTGCAGTAGTGGTCTGTGTTGAGTTTTCCCTTTGCTCCAGTCTAAATTTGTCTTTTTGCAATTGCCACCCATTATTCCTGGTTCCCTCTCTGGTGCCAAGGAGAACAAGCCTAACTCTTCTTCAAGGTGAAGACTCTGAATGTCGGTCCCCAGGCCTTTCATCTGATTCTTATCTGACCAGAGACTCCCAGTCCTCTACCATCTTGGTAACCCTTCTGTGGGTGGTAAAGGCAGTGGGCATCTCTACCCTGGAAGTCCTCAGGCTCCCACTGGTTGGAAGAGTGGTAGTGGAAATTCTTTTTGTGGATGAGGTGTACACAGTCCTTTCCAAATGTTAAATTCTGCAGTTCTATTGATTGTAAATGCTCTCTGATTTATCAATGTCTGCCCTAGACTGTGGTGCTCCATATTGGACACAGTATTTCATACATGATCTGACCAGGGCAGGGGACAGTGGGAGTGTCAGCTACTTACTTCTGGACAATGCTTGTCATAAGAAAGCAACTCAAGATTGTGTTAGCTTAGAATTTACTAGAGACTCAGTTACTGGTTTCTAGTATAGCTCTTGAGAAATCATGTCAGTGGGCCCCAAATGGTTCTTTCTGTCTTTTTGTATCCCAACCACAGAGGGAGGCAGACCATTCATCACTTCCCCATAATCCTGTCCACACTCTCCAATTTGTGGGACATCCCAAACTCTAGAGATGTCAACACACCAATTGATGATACTTGTCATCTTATTTGTACAGCACAAGGTGATAGTATCCTGGAAAAAGGGACTGAGCTAAGCAAGAAGCAGGGTAGTATATTAGAAAGGACTCTGGATTTATAATCAACAGAAACATGGGTTCAAATCTCTCCTCCAATAAGTACCAGTTGTGTAACCCTAAGCCAATTATTTACTTTTTTCAGACTTGGTCTCCTGATCTGTAAAATGGGGCTAGTGTCTGACTCACAAGGATTGTTGTAAGGCTCAAATGGAATCTTCTAAAGCAATTTCTACCTATTAAAGTGCTCTATAGACAGTAACTGTTGTTATCATCTGGATGTCTAAGATTCTATCAGCTGGAGCTGGATGAGAGTGGGGAGGAAGGTTTTGCTGGGAGATAGGATGACTTTATGTTCCAGGAAAGTCCTTGGGGTCTGTGACATTGCTCTGGATTCCCTGAAGCTTTGGGGTGTGTCAAATGAGACTTTCTGCATACTCATTCACATCTCTGTCCCTGCCACAGGCATCTAGCCCAGCAGTACAACCCATCCAAGTACAAGTCTTGGTCAAAATCCAGGGGATGAACTGCCCAGGAGCCATGGCATGTATAGAATTGTCAGAACAGACACAAAGTGGGTACAGGTGTGCAGACACAGAGTAGAACACTCACTTATAATTAGCAACATGTCCCTTGTCTCGGAGGCACTGCTTGAAGAAAACTGATCTCCCTCTGCAATGTGTTGGAAGATACAGTCACACACACAGACATGCACACACAGACACATAGACATGCACACACAGACACATACACACACACACACACACACGTACGTATTTCCCATTCTAGATAGCACGTAGATTTAAAAACATCTGCTTTTGGACACAAACATTTTTGGAGACTAAATCTCATTGGAGTTTCACAGAATCAGAATGTGGGAGTTAGACGGGAGTTCAGTGGTCACTGATGCCAACCCATACTATGCCCATGACAACAAATTCAACGAATGGTTGGGAACTCCCAGTGTGGAAACTCCCTGCACTGATTCAGTGCATAAAGTCATCAGGACGAGCTCATGATTTTAGTTTCCTGGCATCTTGAGAAGTGAAGGGTCTAATTGAGATCCCTTATACGATCACAGATGGAGCACTGGAAGGGACCTCAGAGGCCGTCTAGTTCAACCTTCTTGTTTCTCAAATGAGGAAACTGAGGACCATAAAAGTGATGTGAACTGGGCCAGGGAGCATGTAGGGAGTCAGAATGTCCAGCAGTGATGGGAACCTGCCACTCGTGCTCTATCTCGAGGATATTGGCCACACCTGCAGGATACTTCTGGGTGTCTACTGAGAGATTTCACCAGGGTCACATGGGTATCAAGCATGAAAGGCAGGGTTTGAACTCAGGTCCTCTGACTCTGGACACAGGACTCTATCTGCCAACTCATAACTGCCTCACAAGACTGGCAGTGTAAGTATCTTATGATGGGATGGGACTCATTCTGGGATTTGGTTGGGAAACTCCTAATGAAAGAATTCCCCCCACCAGTGACAGGTCTCTTCACTCCAGTATCTTTGCCAAGAAAACCCCAAACAGAGTCACAGAGAATTGGACATGACTGAAATGACTCAACATCAACATCTTCTCTGTAATTTATAATCTAAGAGAGTTGGCTGGGTCATTGAAATATAAAGAGACTTGTCCAAGGTCACCCAGCCAGTGTGTCAGAGGTAGCACCTGAACCCGGGTCTTCATGACACCAAAACTGACTCTCTCTCCTCCTTCACCATCACCATCACCACCACCACCGCCATCACCACCGCCACCGCCATCACCACCGCCGCCGCCATCACCACCGCCGCCATCACCACCGCCGCCACCGCCATCGCCGCCGCCACCGCCATCACCGTGCTGCCATTATTTTATCGTCTCCTCCCCTCCAATCCACAGCTCCTTCCACCAAGCGCCCTCTGCTGATTTCTCAGTTTGGTCTGGACTCTTCCTCGTTCTCTTTCAAATCTGAATGGCTGATGCCTTCTGGTTTGGGAGGTTGTTTGGAATTCCATTAATATTGCTATCATATAAATAAAAGCGCAGTCCTGCTAATTTCCCAACTCAATTTGCAGAAAAGGAGATGGTGATTTAACCTCCCTGGTTACACCTTCTACCTTCCTTGTCTGAGAGTAGAACTCTCACTCCTTGGTCATTTTGGGCCAGTGGGTCCCATGTGACAGTTGGGTGGTACGCTCTCAGACCCCAGGGAGGAGCTCGTTAAACTTGCTCATAGTAAAGTTTGATATAGAAGATAAAACTTGTCCCTTCTGTGTTCTCTGTAGTCTGTTTGAGGCCAAGGGGGTGAGCCAGAAGTGCCCAGTACTCCCCAACTTTGCCCTGATCTGTGCCAGAGTCCTCTGAAAGGCCCTGGGGCTGGCACTCTCTGACACTAGGAATTTCAATTTCCACACATTCAAAAAGAAGAACCTGTCTCAGCTTGGTAACAGATAACAACTGCCTTCTCTCAGCTCTGAGATACCTGGAAGGTGACTCTGCCTCTGGGCTGATGTGGGTTGGGAGTAAATGCACACATGCCAAGATAGTCCTGGCTGTGGAGAAGCCTGTGGACTGGGCCAGGGAGCATGTAGGGAGTCAGAATGTCCAGCAGTGATGGGAACCTGCCACTCGTGCTCTATCTCGGGGATATTGGCCACACCTGCAGGATACTTCTGGGTGTCTACTGAGAGCTTTCAGTACATTTTGCTGGCTTGCTCCATGTTTACTGCAAAGAATTCCATCCTAATGACATATGATATCATCTTTTCTTAAGAACTCACTCTTCTTGGGATAACATTCTGAAAAGCATCGATCATCTTTATGCAGATGTGTGACATCTGGACAGTCTCTAAGCCTTCGGACATTTCAGGAGTGCCAAGAATCTGGTTCAGCCTGAGGTGGATGAAGGGGCCCTGGGCAGGGCAGAAGGGTGGAAAGGAGGCCAGAGGCCCTGGTTCTAGGGGTTGGGTTCTAGTTCTGAGCTGAGCTGCTTGATTCCTTAGTTAGGGCCAGCCCAAGGCACAGCCAGGATTTGTTTTCTCCTTCCCTATGCTCCCTCCTCTTACTCCTGATCTCTGTTGAGATCCTCCGCAAAAGTCCACCTCTGGTGGTCCTTTCACTGGATCTGCCCAAGGTCTGCCAGGATCTTCAAGACTGACAAGGCTCCAAGTATATCCCTGGAATTGACTATATGTCTGAGGACAGTCTGAGCTATGCTCACCTATTCAAAGGGTTTTCATGGAGAAGAGGGGTGAGGTTTGCTCTCTTTGGTCCCAGAGGTTGGACGCAAGGGCAGCTGGGTGTCAGGAAAGCCTTCTAACCCTTCAAGCTGGCCCCAAGTAGAGTGGCCTGTTTTCATAGACAGTGGGTTCCCCTTCACTGGATGTCTGGAGGCAGAGGATGGAGGTCCCTGTGTTGGGGATATTGAAAAGGCTGGGGATCCCAGCTCAGGTAAAGGCTTGGCTAAGTGGCCCCAAGGTCCCTTCCTCCCTTGGGATTCAGGGAGGTTCAGACTTCGGTTCGCTTCAGGGAGATGATTATGGCCACAGTAATTCATAAAGGTGGTCCACTAAAGCAGAAAGGGTTGTAATCTGCACAACAAAGATGAGTACCTCTGATATCCCTGATGAATGAATGAAAAGAGCTTTCGTGATTTACCATGTGCCAAGTACCGTGACAAATGCTATGGAGACAATACCCAGATGAAGACCATCCCAGATCCCTGAGACACAGCACATAGACAGTGTGGACTAACCATGACAGTTGCACATTCTTCGTATTTTATTGCTTTTGTGGGTCAGTGCTGGGCACATAGTAAGTGCTTCATATACACTTGTTGAATTGAAGGGAGTCTTGATTTCTGTGGTTATCCCAGGGTTAGGCTTTCTCCCTGACCTGCTCCTTTTTGAGAGCTGGTCAAAGGGTTTGGTCACTAAGTTTGCTGAGTTGGGACAGAGCCTTCCACAAGTAGCACGTGAAGAGTTAATCGGCTTGGGCATGTTTGCTTTTCTCATGTCACAGAGGTAGGATGATCTAGTAGCAAGTTCCCCCATAAATCTCAGAAATAGCTTCACCAAGGTCAAGGCACGTGAGCAGGAAGAGGGATGATCCCAGCGCAGCAGGGTTAGTCTAGAAATATGGGCCATTTCTTATTATCAGTTAAGCTCAGAGATGGTCTCAGAAAATAAAGTTGCTTTATTTTCAAACACACGAAGATGCTGTCCTGCATAAACCGAGAGGCAATCACAGCACTGGGACGTTTGGGACTACTTTTAAAAACAAGATTCTGGGATCTGTCCTAAGGAAGCATTAATGCATTTTCTCCTTAACGTAATTTCATTTTGCTCTATAAGGAACAAAGGAGAAATTTAAGCACCTGTGTAATTATATAAAAAAAATAGATACAGATGGCCAATCTCCCTCCTGTCCTCACTTTCGCCCTTCAGGGTGCTCCTGGGTGCTCTGTTTTAGGACATGAGTGAGTGTGTGTGTGTGCATGTGTGCGTATGTGCACATACATGCTGGTCCATGTAGGGTTTACAGAAACCTCTGAAAGACAGAGGGATAAAGACAGCCAGAAAGTGAGAGAGCCCAGGCTTTGCCAAGGAAGTCACCACTGAGCTAGGTATCTGACACTGGTACTTTGACAAGTTACTTTGGGCATTCAAAGACGAAAAAATGAGTCAATACTACATCAATATCTGACTCATAATGAGCGCTGAATAAATGTGTATGAATTGATTGGTTTAAATATGGGTGATGGTGGGGGCATACAAAATGTATACCCACAAAATGAAGTAAATTGAGGGTCAAAAGAACACAGCCAACTGCGGGGATGAGACTGACCTTGTGTAGGAGATGTGTGGCCCTTGAACTCAATGCTGAGAGGATTCTGGGAATGTGCAGAGCACGGAGGAGGAAGACTGGATGTCATGCCCAGAGAATGTAAGGAACAACAGTTTTGAGGTTTTTTTGAGAAGTGCATGTGATTGAGTAATGTAGAATCAGTCTGGAAAGAAGTTGGAGCCAGATGGTAACAACTTCAAATGCCTCAAAGAGGACTCCGTGCTTCATCCTTAAGGCAACTGGGAGCGGGGCGCTTTGGGAGGGTCACTTGGGCTGCTGTGTGGAGGACAGACTGATGGCAGGGAGACCAGTAGGGATCAGATAATCAACACTCCTTCTCCTTCGGAGCCCCTCTTGTCCATGACCTTCATAGGTCTTCTTGCTGGAGAGAACCAGGACATCAAGGAGTTGATGACATGACATGCAAGTGAATTGAATTTCAGTGAGGTTGGGTGGTGCAAAGTCACCAGCCTCACTTTCTCCTCCAGAGCCTTCTGGGTTCATGTTGTCTGTTCTGTAGGATCTGGCACAACCCCTGGGGTGTTTATCTGTTCAGATACAAACAGGCTGAGGTTGAACATCCAGGATGCATGGAGAATATTCTGAACAAGTTCCTTGAGTGACTCTGAAGGTCACTGAGATACCTTACGCTAGCCACTGGGCCTCCCTTCTTCTGTGAATCTACCTGCCCCAACATGGGGCCCCAGTTCAGTAACAATCCTTGGGATTGGCCCTTATTTCTCTATCTCTTTAGGCTCTGTAGCTATTTCATCAGTGAGTCTGGCTTTGGAAGGGAGCATGGTTTGAGTAAACAAAGCCCTATGGGAGCAGTGCTGAGATACGTAACTTGTGTGTTATAAAAGACCCAGACAAAGGCCTCTAGCACCTGGGGTAGACTCTCTGGGGAAGACCTAGCTGGGGAAGTATCCCACCTGCCCGTTCTCATGTTCCAGCCTAGACTTTCTTGGTGCCAGGAAGAGTCAAGTTATCCTGAGCCTCAGAACCATTTCACAACAGTATCCAATGAAGGGGGCCATGGGAGTCAGTTACCCAGTATCTGAAGTCACTGATTTCACTCCATTCGAGGGGTACAGAAAGTGCTGGTGAATGGAACTTCAGGAGGAATCCTGGGAAGATTTCTCTGGAGAGGCAGCTAACCCCTGACACTGCTGACTGAGGCAGGATATCTGACTCAAGCCTTGCAGCTGTAACCTAAACAGAACCTTACGAATCAGGAACTTGCAAAAGGTAGGGCCACTATTCTAAAAGAGCGACATCCGGAGGAGCTGGTGATTGCTGGCTCAGACATTTGTTTTTCTGCAATCCCGGCGGAAGTAGCTAAGTGAGTAGAGTTGCAGAGGTCCAGGCAGCCCTGGGTCCCCAAAGGGCACAGAATTTGGGCTTCTCTCCAAGGGAAGTGCCCTCTATCGCCCTTCAGGCTGCATGTTGTGCATGTCCTGTGTATGCTTTTCAAGGAGCTGCATCATTGCTTGATATATTATTCCTTCCACTAGTTCTATAGTGTGGCATAGAGGTAAAGGCATATGACTGAAGAGGAACCGGATTCAAATTCTGTCACAGCAGCTGGGAAGTTTCGTTGCCAATGAGCCATTTCAATCTCATCTGACTCTTCGTGACCCATTTGGTTTTTGGGGGGTTTTTTGGGCAGAGATACTGGAATGTTTGCCATTTCTTTCTCCAACTCACTTTACAGTTGAGAAAACTGAGGCAAACAGGGTGAAGTGACTTGCCTGGGGTCACACAGCTAGTTAGTGTCTGAGGTCAAATTTGAACTCAGGAGGATATCACCACCTAGCTGCCCTATTGGAAAGGAAAGCATATGACCATAAACTCAAAGCTACTAGTTCTGCTTCTCAGTTCAGGGAGTCCAATACAGTTATTTTAAAGATGACGACACTGAGATGCAGTGAAGAAAAGTCTTGCCCTATATTATAGAACTAGGAAGCAGTTCTTTCCACTGGGCCACACTCCCTCCTCATGAGTTGTGTGATCTTGGCAAAGTACTCTTCCCTGGACCTCCTGAAAAAGAAGGGGTTAGGACAGGTCCCCTGTGAGTCCCTTCTGGCTCTAGAGTCAGGGCCACTCCCATCTTAGCATCTATTTTCACTTGAAAACTTGCATAGGAAAGAGAAGTCAAGGCAGGGATGTCCCTCCCCATCTGCAACAGTATCATCTTCTCTCCATACAGGAGGGACTTTGAATAGGAAATCAGATCTCTAGTATTCTCTGATCTGCCCATGAGGAATGGTCCCACCAGACTGGCCCAAAAGTTGGTTCTATGAGTCAGACCTGGAATCCAAAGCAAAGTCCCCTTCTGAAAGAGGCTGCCCTTCATATCTAAGGGTACTAGCCAACTAATGGTGGGACCAATTCCCTCTTTGTTGTAGTTATCCTTTGGAGTATCAGGCTGTTCTAATAATTTGACTTGTAAGCCCACATCTGTCCAGGACTACCTATCCAAGAAGAGGGGCTGCTGGTTGGAATCTGACCACAGTAATAAATAAAAACATGTTTTCTGGTCTAGTTCAACCCAACAGAAGGTTGTCAACATTTCAATTTGCATCATGAGACTGGAAGAACCAGATCCTCCTGTATCAACAAGGGGGAAAAGCTCATTGTTTGCAAAAGCCATATGAGACATAATTCTCCCTCCCCCAATAAACCGAAACAAAACAAAAACAAAGAAATCCACCACCCACCTTCTCTAGCAAAGACAGATGGGCAAAGATGGCCAGAGATGGTGGTAGAGGGGCCTCAACATCCCATTTTTGAGGTTGGAAATCTCATGATTCTCTATCGTCCCTCAGACGAACTGAGAAAAACAATGCCCATCCTTCTTTGGAAACAGGGTAAGGGAGTGTCTCTCCAAAGAAACATCAGAAGGTTTGCTTTCTAGGGAGACATTCTCAGAGCTTGGCTTTTAGGAGGACACAGCTGGATGTCATCTCCGGCACAGTTATTTTCCCACAACTTCAGGTGCCAAATTAAAACCAAAAAAGCAAAGGGAGGAGGAATACACAGGCATTGCCAATTTATATGATCTGACTTATGGATGAACCATAGGTACACTGAATGACTGCTCTCCTCTCCATCTTTCTTCTTAAGCTAAAAGGTTTTCACTTCACTTTGTTAGGTTGCTCAGAAATTCTACCTACTAGAAACTCATTTGAGTTAACAACCATCTTCCTTAAAAGTTCCTAATACTTCTGGGTGGGTCATTCACACATTAGTGAAAATTAGTCACAACAGCTTGCTTTCCTCTGGCACCTAGATGAAATCAATTTCTTAAAGGTTTGGGAGTTGTGATTGGGGGAGAAGGGAGATAAGACAGGCATGGGTGAGGTATAGCAGTGAGGGGAATAAGGATAACCCTCAAGAGACTGGGGAGAGAAGCACCTGAAGGAACCCCAGAATCTCTGAGTTGGAGGGGCCTTAGAATCCCCTCTTCACCAAGTCATTTGTCATCCAGCCTTGGCTTAAAGACTCCTCCAGTGAAAGGAGAGCTCTAATTCTTAGGAAGGTTCCCATCATTTCATCTCTTCTTCTCTAACTACCGTTATTGCTGGCTACTATTCCATCAGTATGAACACTCATCACTCCTGGTTCCGTCCTCCTGGGTCAAGCAGGACACACACAGCTTTGACGGCTCTTCTTGTCTTCTTCTTTCTAGGCTAAATACCCCTAGATCTTACCATAGCCCCTCACATGGTGTGAGCTGAGGAGCCTTCAGCATCCTAGTTACTGTCCTCTGGATAGTCCCAAGTGAAGCACCCAATGACAAATACTGGAGATGTTGCTCAATCAGAGCATCCTAACTGCTGGATTTTATAGAGGAGAAAAGTGAGACACACAGAGAGAAAGTGATCTGTCCTTGGTCACAGAGCTACTTAGTGCCTGGAACCCCAAATCCTTCTGACTCTGATTGGAATACCCTTCCCACCACATGTCACATAATTCTTTTCTTTTAAGTACTTCCTACTTTCTCCATAATACAAAAAAGGAGATGGGACAATGCCAAAGACAAATTTAACTTATTTCAAAATCTTGTTGAGGGCTAGCCCTGTACCTAGGAAAGCAGAAGGAAGCTCTCCTTCCTCCTCCTACTGTCACATGGTTCCCTGCTTACAGAACCCAGATTTTAGAATGGAATCCTTGGTACATATTTCAGCTGGATCATTCATTCATTCATTCACCAAGTATTAATAAATCATGGTATTCCAGACAATTGGGGTGCGAAGCCCAAAAATCACATCATCCTTGACCTCAACAAGCTTATATTCTACTAGGAGGAAATGGATGTACATGGGTAAGTAAATGCAAAATACAGTAGAATAGTTTCAGAGTAGGATGAAGACACAAGTGACTGGGAGAGATCAGGATCTGCCTAAGGTGAGGATGGTGCTGCAGCTAAGTCTTGAAGGAAGCCAGACATTCCAAGAAATGGTGATGAGGAGGAAGTGCATTGTGGAAACAGGGCAAACTGGAATGACTGGACCGCAGAGCAACAGCCCAATTGGGAAGGGCTTGAAGTGGACAAGAGTATCTGGTTAAGTAGGCTTCTTTAGGATAGCCTTGGAACTTGGCTTCTGTGGATAACATTGTCTCTGTGGGGCAAATATATCCCAAATCCCCTTTGGGGTTCAGACTAAGAGTTCAATTTGGGGGTACAGCTGCTGTGAGAGGATGAGGAGCTTTCTTCCAGTGTGTCTTGAACCTGGACTTGACTCCACTGATCATGATGTCGACTTTCTTTCCTATCCATTTCAGAGGCCATCATGATCCAGAGAAAGGAATTCCTTGAAAGACAAAACAAAAAAAAAGCAGAACTCCAAACCAAACCTTGTTCCATTTTATCTGGGACAGATAAAGAGATTATGCATAGAGTCACTTACTGATGGGATATAGAAGTTTCAGGATCTGAAAGGGTTAAGGGAAAATTTCAAAACACAAGTTTTCTGGGAAATAAAATCAAAGTTCTGGGCACCTGATTTCATCAGTTTCTAAATTGCTTGGTGTTCCTGCTGAGGCTCGTCATTAAAGTCAAATAGAAAGATAGTGTGACCTTTGGCAGGACAAAGCCTGCCCCGGAAAGCGACAGTAGGAAGAGGGAATGTGGCCAACACAAAATTCAGGGATTGGCATTCTTTCTTTTTGGTCTGCTCCCATAATAAAATTCAATGGAAAACCACTGAAGAATTAAACTTTATCAAGTAGCTCCTTGAAAGGACCTCCTCAGCCCACTCCCCAGCCTATGGGCATCTTAGAGAAGCATCATGGTGGAGAATGGCTAGCCAGTTTTGGAGTTCTAGGGCTGTTACTTAGCAGCCATAATAATAAACACAAACCATTATGTCCTTCTCAGGACAGCACTGGTACTCCCGAATATTGTTTGCAATAAGAGATGGGATTTGAATTCCATTCTCTCTGATTCTAAGTCTCACCCTTTGACACCATGATGCTTCTTAAGTCTGTGATGAGACAAGGCTGAAGTGAAGGGACCTGTAGCTATTACCCATCATGTGCAATCCAGCTCCAGATATGCCCACTGGCCTGCCCAGCCAACTCTCAAACTGGCTAGGGCTAAAATCCTGGTCACATCTGTAGAGTAGCCTCACTATCGTCTTCATCCTCACACTTTGGGGATTCATCCCTTGTTTGCATGGAAACAATCTCTCCCATATTCCACAGGGAAGTGTCAGTTGCGTCCTTCCTCCACTGGCCATTCACCCCAGTTCTCCATTATTCTGAGTCTTCCCAGGACCTACTTTATAAAATACAAGTCTCTTAGTCCATTCCTCAGGGCCCTAGAATATTCTCTGAGGAGAAGCAGAGGGGGCAGAGCACCCTAATTCTTCTGATATTCCTTTAGTAAGATGTTCCATTGGTTCTGACCTCCATGCCACCAATTTGCAAACATCCCTGAGTGAGGGGTGATTGTATTTGAGGAAGGAACACCACGTAGTTGGCACTAGGGAAGCCCCAGCTAATGATGTGTCTCTGCCCAGAAACTATTGCTATGCATCCACTGTAAGAAATGCATGGAATTCATCCTAATACTATTTGTGTGTGTGTGTGTGTGTGTGTGTGTGTGTTTAGTGGAGTTATGTTACAGGAACTGGAGTAACCAGTGCCTGGGGATTTCCACAGTTCTTAGCATAATTATGGCTAATTCTGTCATTCTTTGGACTCTGGGTAGTTTGCATTTTGTGCCTCCATTGAATCTGCTTTTGGGGAGAGAAAAGAGAAGAGATGAGAGCGGGGAGGTATCAGGGAAGGTAGATGATGGAAAAATAGAGAAGAGATAGGAGGAGGAGGGGAGAAAAGAGAAGGTAAGAAGTGGTGGTGAGGTGGAGGAGGGAAAGGAGAGGAGGAAAGGACAGAGGAACATAGATCTAGGACTGGAATGGATTTCAGAAGCCATCCAGCCCCATCCCTTATTTTACAGATGAGGAAACTGAGGCCCAGAGAGATGAAAGCACTTGTCCAAGATAACACTGGTAGCAAATGGCAGAACCCAGGTGATGTGAGTCCTTTAGAGCCAGTTCTTTAGATGAGCATAGGAGGAAAATTAGATCTTATTTCCTTTCATATAGTGCTAATGGTTTCCCTAGCCCTTCTTGTCTTTACAGAGGCGAATGGCGGTGATTTTTTCTCTTCCTAAAAAAAGTGAATTTGCTACAGGTAAAAAGACATTGATTGTCCAAGTGAGATCGTAGATATGGAGTTGAAAGGGACCATAGAGGTCACCTAGCTCAACTACCTCATTTTACACTGAAGAACCAAGGCCCAGAGAGGGACCTGCCTGAGGTCACACTGGTAAATTCATAGCAGAGATAGATTCGAACCTGGGTCTTTGGATTACCAATCTAGCACCCTTTCCAAGGAACCTGCTTTTTGAAGGTTCTGACTGGTTTCATTGAAATATTTTTTTATCTATCTTTATTTATTTATTTATTTTGAAAAGTTCTTTGTTATAAGGGATGGTTGTATGGCAGTAGGGATTTAGGAGGAAATCTAGATGATATGAAATCCAAAGAGACAAAATCTGTTGAAAATGAAACTGATCATCCCTCTTCCAAATACCTGTTCCTCCTCTTGACTTCCCCATTTCTTTGGCTGTTACTCCATTTCTCCTAGTCACCTAGGCTCCAAACTGAGTCATCTTGGAGCCTAGCCATCCCCTTGTCCTCCACATCCAATCAGTGGTCAAGTCCAGGTCAAGTCCACTTCCTCTACAATGCCCTTTTAATTCATCCTTTCCACCCAATTGACATCCCTGCCTTTTAATTTCTCCACCTTCCTGTAGTCCATCCTGCACACTACCAGAATCATCTCCCTAGAAAACGCCCCACTGAAAAACCTACTTGAAGGACTTCAGTGTCTTAATCCATCACACAGGGCCCTACAGTATCTGATTCCAGCCCTAAAGCTTGGCTCCTCTTCCTGCCCTTCCTGCCATGTGCTTGACAAACTAGTCTATACAGCACACCTCAGATGGCTGCCTTTGTTATTTTGCTAGCAAAAGTCTCTCTTTGGGATTCCTCTTCTTATTTCTACTTGTCAATATCCTACCTGTCCTTCAAAGGCCAATACAAAAAACAAGGCAACCCAAATAGAATTATGCTATGTTCATAACATAGGCATTCTTTTGATATACAATATAAATGCCTTGAGGGATAGAACTGTTCTATTAGTGTGTTTATATTTCCAGAGCCTTGTACATAATAGGTTCTTGTTGAAGTGAATTATATCTGTGGATAACCTGAATAAAACCCCTCACTTTCTCTACTTCACTTAAGGATAAGATATTTATTCAATGAGTTTATGGGCTTATCAAAAGCACACTTCTCCCCATCATTGGTCATTGTTCTTAAATGTAAATTTCATAAATGGAATCACCAGATGGGTGAGGGCATTGCTGTTTATAATTGGGAGTGGTGCCATCTGTCTCAAAAGTGCAATTTGGGGGATTTCTTAGATGGCATTTTATGGAATTGTCTTGTATGTGGCGTTCATGATGAAGCTCTCCAACAACTTGTAATGACTGAGCCAAATGGGGCATTCACAATGGTCCAGGACCAGCGTTGCCGGTGAGATTGCATCAGCACGTGTCTTAGAAATTAACAGAGATACTTCTAACACTGTCCACACTAGAAGGGCTCTTGACAATGGGGTCAACAGAACATGGGATACAATGCAAGCTCAACAAAAGCTGCACACGGGTCTGGACCCTCCAAACCGTGTTCCCTGGGCCGGAGAGGTCTACCTCCACCCCACTTGCTGGTTAAGGATGGAGCCTGCAGATTCTGAGGAAAGAGCCACCTTGAGAGAATGGTCAGAGACCCTCCCAATGAAGCCCAGGAAATGTCAGAGCCACTCACATTGTTTGGCACGAGGGGGATTTTGATTATTCACATTACGGTTAAACCTCAGAGCCGTATCATGTTCAAAAGGTCAATGGCAGCATGCCTCAGAAAGTACTCACAGCTAAATAATACCATCCTCCCTTCCTCCCCCCCTCCCTGCCTGCAGTACTTGCTCCAAATAGACTGTTTTTAGGTTGATCCTGGAAGAGTTGGGGTTCCTCTTCATGGTGGAGAGATGAAACTCTCCAGCTCGAGGTCTATCGTGGGAGCTCCACCTTCTCCAGTGAGCTCTAGAACCCTATGCCTGGAGGAGCAAAGAACATCAGCTTCTGGTGTGCTGACCAGTGTCCACAGAGGACGTTGTTACCCTTCTGCTGCTTTCTTATTTGCAAAATCAAATGGGAAAATGTGTGTGTGTTTCCAAAAATGTTGAAATGATTCCCTCAGTCGCTCAACACATTTGTTTCTAATTTCTTGTCTCTCAAATTCCAATCCTGGAATATAGAAGACTTGTTATTGCTTAAAAACATTTGTGTGAGGAGACCAAACTTAGCTTTGTGGTTGACTTTTTTTAACCCATTGAAGTGGTCAGAGGGCATAGTTTAGATTTTCATTTGCAGGGGGGAGCCTTCCCTACATTCCCCAGGGCCCTGCCCCACCGATTGACAGTGTTTTTCCCACCGTCACCTCACTGTGGGAAAGCTTCTCATCACATGTTTCCCGTTGACAGATCTCACTTGTTCAGAAGTCTACCAACTCTGCTAGATGTGACATTTTGATCTGGCCTCAACTACAGGTGCATGCTCCCGGATGCAAGCCTGAAGGGGCCATTCTCAGACAGCAGTGAGGGATTGCTGTCATCACTGAGAGAGGTAACCCATCGCAGGCTTTTAGCTGTGGAACTGGAAGGGAATTGTGACCATCCAAATCCATCATCCCTTTCTCTTACAGATGAGGAAACTGAGACCCCAAGTCACACAGATTGTAAGTAACAGGACTGAGATTTGAACTCAGATACTCATACTCCCCAATCAATATTTTTTCTGCCAACCACACCTTCTCCCCAAATCCACAAGAGTTTATTAAGCATCTACCAAGTGCTAAGTACCATGGATGCAGAGTGAAGTGACCCCCTATCCTCAAAGAGTCACATTCTGTTAGGAGAGACAGTCAAAGATCATTAATTCAATACCTACTATGTGATGAGCTCTGTGCCAAGCCCCGGGATATGAGCAAAGGCGCCCTCAGGAAGCATGGTCAGGTCTACACTTCGGCAGTGGAGTGTGGATGGTTTGGAGAGTCTTGAAGAAGGGAGACCAGGCTATGGCCATAGTCCTGCTGAATGTGATGGGGACCTGGACCAGGGATGGGCTGTGTGAGTGAAGGGAAGGGGATAAATGGGAGAGAGGCAATGTGGAGTGAGAGTGAGGAAGCAGGGATGCCAAAATAGCATGTGTGTGGATACAAAGATATGGAATAAGATGGCATGATTTGGGGGAACAGCCCCATGGAGAAGGTGGAGTCTAGTGGGGCCAAGTCTCTCAGGAAAGAAGGCTTCTAAGAGGCAGAGGTGAGGAAGTAATGTGTTTCCAGCTGGGAGCATAGTCATTGCAAGATGAGAAACAGAATTGTGCATAAAGAATTAGAATCAAAGGCCAGTTTGACCATGGTCCCATAGCGAGCAGGAAAGGGAACGATGTATAATGAGGCTGGACAGCTCAGGCAGAGCTGCACTGAGAAGGATTTTAAGGCCACATAGAGGAGTTTCGAGGAACTCCTAGAGCTGGTAGCTTGCTGAACTGGGGATGGCCAGGGTCAAGGGAGATTCTGAAAGTGACTGTTTCTGTCCTCTCTGAACCATAACCCTGTGAGTTACCCAAGGCTATCATCCAACTCCTAATTTTACTAGTGAGGAAACCGAGACCCAAGAGAAAAGTGACTGACTTCTAGTCACATCCAGGAAACATCTCCCCCAATCTAGAGCACTTTGTACTCGCTTTGTTGGTGGTGAAATCACAGGGGTCTTTTCCTTCTGGGCTCATTAAAGTCCAGTCAGAGCCAGCGTCATGAGGCAGTGGGAAATGCCCAGCCTGCAATCTCCATCCGACTACAGGCAATACGGCTTGTCTGGACTTGTCTGAGTTGTTCTGGAGATTTGCCCTAAAAAACAATAAAAAACCCCAAAAGATGAGGGGAAAAGTCAGCAACACAGAATCAACGACTTTTTCAGAGTGTCTCCCCTCTCCCCCCCATGGGCGGAAGGCAGAAGGCTTCTGAAGAGAAAGATTTGAACAGTGTGAACCCAAAAGATCTTTCTCATGAAGACCCAAACTAGGTCAGGTTCAGGCTCCCTGGACCCAAGCCAGAGACAGAGGAGCTGACATTTATAGAGTGTTGTAAGATGATTTGTAAAAGGAACCTTATCTCCTTGGCCTCATTTGGGTCTTATAACAACCCAGGAAGGCAGGTATTACAGGTAATTTTAATCTGACTTTAAAGGCAAGTTAATAGGAGGTCCAGAGAGGTCACACATAGGATCCTAAGTCCAGAGGTGGAAGGGACCTCAGATTCCATCTGGTCTAACCCCCTCATTTTACAGATGAGGAAACTGAGGTCCATGACTTGGCCAAGGTCACACAACTCCAATGTGAGAGACAAGATTGAAATACAAGTTTCTCTCCACACTGGGTCAGGAGCTTTTCCCTTCATTGTCTCTCCAAACTGTATTGGATTACCACCACCTTGCTCCAGGTTTTCACGTCCTATAAAGAATGTTTCTTGCTGAGAAAAAGTAACTGGTTTTTGAGGAAATTTAAATGGATCTCAGCTCCCCTAAGGAGCTCATGGATGAATGCCCAAAGGTGGGCAGCCTATCACCTTTCCCCTTTTCTTATCCACCAACATTCTGCCCACTGGAATCTTAGGAGTAGTGGTTTGTGATGGGCAGTGGGCAGGAGAGAGGCTGGAAATGGACCATGGGGCATTGCTGGCAGTGGTCTGCCAGGCCCGCAGAAATGATCAGAATACGATCCTGGCATCTCCTCTTGGGTGCATGGAGTAAGTTTCCAGACCCCTTAGTTGAGTGGGGTCTTGCAGTACCCATGTGGGAGGGGCCGTGGAAAACCATATTGAAAGATCTGGCTCTGGAAACAGAAGGTCTAGAATTAGTGACTGCTCCTGATATGTCCCAGCTGTGTACCCCAGGCAAAATACTTGCCTGCTCTGTGCCTCAGTTTCTTCATCTGTAAAATGGGAATGGATAATGTCTGCACTGCCTACCTCATTGTAGTTAAAGTGCTCTGGAAATGACAACTGTTATCATTCAGAACTGGTCATCAGGTCCCTATTTTCTTTTTCTTTTTGGTTTAATAACAATTTCAGCAGGTCCTAATTCTATGTTTATAGTCTCTTAGTCTGTGACTCATTTAGATGTCTGCTTAGGACAAAGCCCAGTGGAGCAGAGGCAGAAGCCTTCGATCAGAGAAACTAGGTGCAAATCTCAGACGTGCTACCTGGCCCAGGGTCACTTACCGTCTGTGGGCCTCAGTGTTCTCATCCGTAAAATGAAGGGGTTCACCTTCATGTCTCTGAAGGCTCTTCTAGTCCCAGATCATATAAAATGGTAAGCTAAGAGCTAGAAGGAACCAGAGAGACCTACTTGGATGCCCTCATTTTACAAAAGTTACTCATCCAAGGTCACACACTGTCCAGAGAAGCCAGTTCTCCTGACTCTAAGAAGGGAAGGTTTTTCCCTTCATAAACACAGTTGGGGGTTCAGTTGTAGGGGGTATATTGGTCAGAGAGTGTTTTGGGGTTCTAAGCCTATGATCTACTTGATGTAAGGAGCTCCATGGTGAGGAGAAAACACCTTGTCAGTGCAGACCAACGCTGTTCTGCCTTCTGTTATGTTAGAAGGGGCCTGGGGGGAGTGAGAGGTTAGGGGACTTGTCCAAGGTGATACAAGCAGCATGGGGCAGAGGCAGGCTTGAAAGCCAAGTTATTCTACCTGGAAGGCTGGCCTCTCAGTGGTGGTCAGTGGGAGGGATACTGGCTCTCCCTCTCTCTGAATTTGCACAGTAGTATCACATGGAGAGGAGAGAGAAATTCATTGATAAAAAAAAAGCACACAAAAAACTGTGGGCAAGCCCCCATTAGTCACCTACTTGGCAACTGGCCCATGTATGTGTGTGTGTGGGGGATGGGGGTGTTTATTATGGGGCTGAGGTTGGTCTAACAAGACAGTTACTCCCCACTGTCCCTGGGGCTCTGGAGGACAACATGGATTACATAATGCTAGGTCACTGTATCTAAGACATGGCCCAAACAACACTGCCTGTTCTTACTTTAGAAAAAAGAAACTGAAGCCAGTTTGGACAATCAAAAGCCAAAACCCCTTCTGGGGGTACAGAATCCCCAAATCTCAGAGATGGAAGGGACCCCAGGGGCCAGTTAGTCTATTCCCTGCCTCCAACCACGAGTCAAGTGATCGCCCAATCCTTTGGATGAAGGCCTCCCTCCACTGGGGAGAGCTACTAGACCCATTAGGGATTGCGGTTCTAGTGCTGGGAAGTCTTTTCTGACATACAGTCTAGATTAGCCTTCCTATGGTTTTCTCCCATGACTCCTGGCTATGCCCTTTGGGACCAAGCAAAATAGATTTGATCTCTCTTCCACATCATGATCCTTCACTGGAGGCAGTCATCTTGTCTCCTCGAATTTTCTGTTCTCCAGTTGAAATCTATCCCTAGTTCCTTCTACCCATGTCTCTGTGTTATGAAACATCCTGGTTTCCATATTGTGGACCCTTTCTACTTTAATGATGTCCTTCTGGGGCCCCCAGAATGGAACACCATACTCCAGGTAGAACCTGGTTGGGGAGATTAAGTATTGCCCTTCAGAACTATGGTTGGTTTTCTCTCTACCTATGGGCTGATCCCTTGGAGTTTTTACTACTAAACCACTTTCATGAATTCATCATTTGATTGCATTTCTCTTTAAAAGACAGAAAAGACATACCATGTCTGGTATGCCATGCAAGGCAGTGCCATTCCTTCCAAGAAGAGCTCCTGGCTGCTGAGAGTAGGTGGGGTGGCTGGGCTGGAGGTCCCTTCCCCTTGTCTTTGTCTAGGCGCTGGGAAAGTCTGAGAATCTCTGCTCTCCTTGGCCTCCTCTACTCTGGCAGTCATTTTGTTCATGGAGCCAAAAAAGACATCTGCAGTTTGGTGTGTCTTGGCATGCTTGTTCCTGAAGTTCGGTGCTGTGCTCCCAGTCCTGCTGATAGAGGAAGTCTAGGAAGGACCTGGTGACCTAGAAATATCTGTGTCCTTTGTCCAGAGGAGCTTTTGAGGGGAATGGGGTACCTGGTTTGGTCAGGGGAAAGAAGCGTTTGTGTGTAAAGTTAAGAAGCTTTTAAATTTCCTTCTAACATTTGCTCTATAGACCATAACTGAGAGAGAACTCAGGCACCTACTGGTCCAGAAATTGCCTCTACTCTATGGGCATCCACTCCTTGGCAGTCAGCATTGACCAGGAATTTAGAGCTTGAAGGGACCTTAGAAGTCATTCAGTCTCACCCCCTCAATTTGCAGATGGGGAAACTGAGGCTCATAGAGATGAATAGCCAATATTACACAGGGAACAAGAGGAAGCGGTAGGATTGGAGCCCAGGTCCAAACACAGTGCTTGGCACATGGTAACAGATGCCAGTTGAATGACTCTGTCTTCAAATCCGAGTCTTTCTTCAGGATGTCATACTTTTTCAGTGTGTCTGATCTATTGACTTGTGTAGCCAGGATCAAGGGACACTTCTGACCTTCATCTCTCACTCCTCTGGACCTTTCCCCACTGGGAGAAAAGAATGAATGTGAAGGGGAAGAGGCCAGCTGGCTGGGAACCTCAGCAAGGTCTTTCATATTCTGATAATAGATATGTGGGAAGAAGCAAGCATGGGGGAGTTAATGAACCTCCCAAGGCCTGGAGCAAGGTGGAAGGCTTCAGTCTGATCAGGGTGGGTAATGATGAATGGCTTATAAGAAAGACAAGTATCATGGAAACAAAAGACGTTTGAACCTGCAGGCTGAGGACAGAGTTCAAATTTCGCCTGTTACATTATGATGCCTGTGTGACCATGGGCAAGTCACCTTATGTCCTTAGGCTTTGACTTTTCACCTGTAAAATGAGAGGATTGAACTAGATGACCTTTAAGGTCCCTATCATCACTTGACCTATGATCCTGTAGCCTCCAAAGCTGAAATCATGGTTCTCAATTTTGATCTCTCAATTCTGGCATAAGGGTTTGAGTTCAGCTCACTAGGCATTAGGCAAAGATTAAGGGGTTAATTTTGTAAGAGTAGAGGTCAGATGGGCTTGATATGGCTTTTAATCATAGGAAACTAAGTGGTTTAATGACTAAAATTACTATGAAGAAAGGACATGCTACCACCAACAATGAGAAAAGAGATTGAAGACTGGTAGGGACGTTTTGGAGAGCACAACTTGGAGCTGTCCAAAACCTTTATTTTACAGATGAGGAAACTGGGACCCAGGGAGGAAGAAGAATTGTCCAGTACCTCCTTTAATAAAAATACAACTTTTTCAGAGGCTCCCAGGATTGTTTTCCTGTAGAAACAATTGTTTTTCCCAATCACCTTCTGGATGCTGACTCCCTTGTTTAACTAATTAATCAAGCTCATTCTTGGTGTCCCTGGAAGGGATTTGGATGCTGCTGTAGGGAGATTAAGGGGATGGAACAGGGGAAGTGTCTCCAGGAGGCAAAAGGACTAGCCCTTCAATACAGGATATCTAGGGCAGGGTTGCTCTGGCCGAATCCTCGAGCTGGCGCCCAGCAGCCTCTCCCCAGCTGGGCCCTGAGCTTTCCTGCCAACAATTGTCCACGGAGTACAGTACAGACACTCCCTGGGCCCTCTTGCTTGTCAACATTCCATACCTATGATCACCACTTCCTCCCGTCCCACTCCATCCCAAATTCCCCAGTCCCAAAGCAACCAAGCTGTTGTGGGCTCACATTGCCACCTTGTGGCTGGTGCATGAAGCTAGGCAACCCAGCACTCCCATCTCCACCATCTCCTCCTTACTTTCCTTTTTGGGGGGATTGCTTGCTACTTCCCCCTGCCCTAGTCTTCCACCTCTCTTAATTCAGGCAATCTTCCTCAGAAATAATGAGATCTCAGACCCAGAGATTTAAAGTTGCAAAGGACCTCAAAGGCCATTTTACAGATGGGGAAACTGAGGTCCATTGAGGTTTAGTAACTTGCCTCAAATCACGAAGGTAGCAAGTGGCAAATCTGAGATGTGACCTCAGTCCCCTGACTCCAAGTACCTAAGACTTCACTTTTCCCATTGTTTTGTTTGGTTCTTAAAGATTCCTATGACTCCAAACCTAGCCCTCTGACTCCTGGACCATACTACTTTTCAATACTCATCCTTTAGAGGAGCCATAGGGTAAAGGACATTGGACTGAACCAGCCCTAAATGCTGTCTTTGCATTGAATTGGAGTCAAGAGCTCTGGGCTGATTAACTTTGTACAATTTCTGTGCCTCAGTTTCCTTATCTCTAAAATGATGGAGATGGATTTGATTATCTCTAAGATTTCTTCTATCCTTGAAGTTCAATTTCTTGATAGAATTTCTATTTTTTAAATAGAATTTCCATATTTATAGAAATTTCATAGCAATTTCTATTTTTGCAGAAAATAGAATTTAAATTTAACCTCTTCTCTTTCCCCTTCTCTTTTTCATTGTTAGCCCAGGTAACTGAAGAAAATCTCCCTTCTCTCTTCTTGCCTTCATTTCAGGGATGATAAAGAAAAAACAAACAACCCTGGGTAATGACTGTAGGATGGTGCTAAGTAAACCCATGGACCAGAGAAATGATTTCACTTGGGCTGAGGCATGAATCTTTCTAAAGTAAAGCAACAAAAGTGCAGTGTATAACTAGGTGATTGCTATAGTTTTCTTCCAACTTCAAAGTTTTACCTTCTCTGAAAACTATAAGCTTTCAAGTGAAATTAGATGTAATTAACAAAGGCTATAAATCTCTCAAACCCTTGAAAATGACATAAAGTGCTTAATTAAGTCCTTAATTAAGAATCTCCAGAAGTCTTAATTTACTTACTTGTTCTCCTCTAATTAAGCCTGCTTTTTCCTCAAGTATCATTATTCAAGACAAATAAAAAAGATGATTTTTATTCCATTTTCCCCGTTTTGTTTAATTATGAGACTGCCACGCTATGCTTTCCTCCAATTTTCCATTGCAAATGCACAGGATTGTAGTCCCTGGATGGTTAAGTTTAACAGACTTTTGTGGGTTGGCTTGGGAACTTGGCCACCTTCTAGAATTTGGTTTCCATGGGACGATGTAGCATGTGTTCCGAAGAATTGACTGAGACATGAACTTTTGGAGATGGATCTGTTTGGAAGTTGGGGGGTTCTTGCATTTTTGCTGGCTGCTCATGCCATGGAGGGTTAGCACGCTAGGAGAATGTTGCATTTGCCTTTCACCAGCAGGGAGGTGAGGCTCCGAGATCCTGTTGCTCTGGAAACGAGCTTGTCTCCACCTGCACCAGGCACAGTTGCTCTGCCATCTCCCTCTCATTTGGATCTGCCCAAAACCAAGGAGATCGTGTCTCATCCCCTCACTTGGTCTCAGTTTCCTCTTTTGTAAAATGGAGGGAGAGAAGGGACTAAAGATGGTTTTTGAGAATCCTTTGGGGTCTAGAAACTGTGATGTCAAACCCTTATCACGACCCTCCTATGCTCAGAGCTGTGGTGACATTAAGTGGACCCAGGGAGAGCAAATCTCAGATCATGAGGAAATTGCTAGAGGCTCTATCTTAGTGTTCCTGGTGGTTTTAACTGTGGCATCAGCCAACATTCTTAGGACCATTGCCCAGGTTCGACCAGATGTGGGCTCTCATGGCCCATTTGGCCGAGGTCACAGAAAGATGAAAAGGCCCATGCTCTGGACCTAGAGTCCAGACCTGTGGATCATGGGTTCAGATTCTGACTCTGCCACTTGCTGCTGGTGTGATCTTAGGCAAGCCATCCCTAGGGCTCAGTTTACTCAGATGTCAAATAAGGGGGTTATACCCAGAAGACCTCTCAGGCCCCTTTAGGCTCTAAATCTGTGACCCCTGGTCCTGAATTGGCTCTGACACATACTGAGCTCCTCAAAGCCAGGTAACTCGTTGGGGCTACAGTTTCCTCATCTAATAAAATTGAGGGGTTTTGATTTGTTAGCTTCCAGTGTTCTTTCCAGCACTAAATTTTTTCTCCTAAGTCCAGGCTCTGAAACTAGCTTCCTCTCTTGAGACTAGTTAACCTCTTCTGCCTTACTTTCCTTATCTGTAAAATAGAAGTAATAATAGGTAGATTTACAGAGTAAATGAGACAAGAGCTTTGAAAATCTTAAAACAAGGTCAGGGGAGATCATGGAGACCTATATTTGGAGCTGTCATCTGGGCTAATCCCCTAATTTACTGAGTTCTAGAGGGGTAAATATCACAGATTTAAGATATTTAAGGAACTAGTTCACCCCCTCCCATTTTACAGATGAAGAAACAGATCCATGGGAGTATCACAGATTTATAGTTGGTGGGGAACTCAGAAACCATCTGCTCCAACCCTTTCATTTTACAGATAAAGAAACTGAGATGCAGGGTGGTTAAATGATAGGTGACCGAACTGGGGGATTTTTATCTTGGATTTTTATTTATTTTTTGTTTCTAGTAGGACCTTCTCTCCAAAGCTCAGAATCTACAAACCCCTGCTGATTTCCTTTTCCCAGAAGGGAAGATGGTTTTCTGCGGCTATCTGGCAGCTGGTCGGCCTGGGTCCGAGGCCCTGCAGGTGACCCTTGCCAGCCCTCCCCGGGGGGTTTCTGTCTTTTGCTGTGGTAGAAAAATGCCTTGCAGGGCTCAGCGCAGCAGCCCAGCCCCCCGCCTGCAACCCATCGCCTCTCTCCGCTTTGCATTGTTGAACTGTTTCCATGGAAACTAACTACCTGTTGGCTGCCCCCATAAGCCCAGCATCCACCCCCAGGGACTTCAGCTTACCTGATGTGTACCCACATTGCCACCTAGTGTCGAGAGCTGGGAGGTGCGGGTTCCGTGAGCTGTGTGCAGGGAGGGCCTCCCTGGCTTCCAGCCTAGCAGCTCTCATTCCCCCCCTTCCGCCCCCCACATCCCCCGCCCTGGTCTTGGTCTGCACAGGATGCAGCAGAGGCCAAGATGATGGCTGGGAGCCCAGTGGGGCCCCTGAGCTCCCCTCCAGCCCCCACCGCAGACTTCCCCTCCATCTCCTCCCTGCAAATGTCGGGTGGGGACTGGTTTGGGAGAGGGGGCCAGTGAGGGCTGCCCAGGGTATCAGAAAGGGAAGCTGGCCCTGCCTAGCCTGCAATATTTGACCTCCTGAATTCCAGCCTCCTTTTCTGACTTAGTGTATCCGGGAATGGAGAGGTGGTTAGGACGTGTGTGTTCGTACGAGGGAATACAGCCTTCCTCTTAGGCTCTCAAGACTCTTTCCCATTTCCCCATATTTCTCGGTTCCTCTATTGGCACAAAGCCTATGTGACCTAGACACTTCAGATCCTTCATTTCCTCCTCTGTAAAACCGAAGGCATTGGGCTCAGTGACTTCCAAGGTCCCTTCAGTCTCTGTGATCCTATAATTAGACTCGCCGCTCCCCCCCACCCCACTAGGAAGGGAACTCAAAAAGAGGAATGATTTCGGTTCTGTCTTCAGAGTCAATCACCCACCTCAGCGTCTGACACATAAGTACTACTTGGGTTGGACGGGCACCAGAACCAGAGTCTTCTCTATATTGTCCCCAGCATGGGGGCATCTAACTTTTGCTTGAAGCTGTCCAAGGAAGGTAAAGTCACCACTGTCCCAAGAGGGTACATTCTAACTCAGAAGAGATAGCTCTAAAAACTGGCAAGCTTTTCCTTGCTGTGAGCCCAGGTCTGCCTCCCATTACTTTCCATTGATGACTCCTCCTTCGTCCTGTGGCCAGAAACGTGGTCCTTCTTTTCTGGGCTGCCATCCCAGTCAAACAACTACCCTTACTTTAATGGAATCTCAGAACCTGGCAGAGGCCACAGGGGTGCTGAGCAAATATAAAGGGTGGTTTGGTCTAAACACAAGTGTCAAAGGGCATGGGGTCAACTCTTGCCTCTAATACTTAATATCTGTGTGACCCTGGGCCTCAGTTTTCTGATGTGTAAAACAAGGAGGTTGGACTTCATGACCTCTAAAGACTATTCCAGTTCAATATCTGTGATCCTGTGATTGTCATGTGGATTATGAGAGCTGGAAAGAAACTTAGATCAGCTAGGCCAATCCCCCCTCTGTTTTTTACATATGAAAAAACTGAGTTCAAGAGACGTTCCTACTTAATAAGGTGCTCATCACTGAAAGAGGACCATGGCTAGCTCACCATGACCCATGAGCTGTGTGGGTTCTGTGGGCACCATGTTTCTGATGCGTGGCTGTGAGATCTGTCTCCTGTTTAAGGTCTTTCTGCCAGAGCCCTCAGTTCCATTCAGGAGTCAGTGGGCCTTTGTAGCAGGCCCTGAGATATGCCCATTCAGCTGTGGTCAGACCCTCTTTTGGGTGTATTAGAGAGAGTGATTTGCCAAAGGGCAGTAGTTGGTGGGCCAGGAGCAAAGAAAGCATTGGAACCCTTGTTTTCCTGACTCAGAGCCCCACACTATACCATCATGAAAATAAAGTAAACATTCACCTAGGTCTTTATCTGACATCCTTTTACAACAAATACACTGTCAACCATAATCTGCACAAGGAAAACACATTTTCCACGTGTGATCTAATGGAGGAGGAGATCTACAGGGCAGAAAATTATTTCTTTCCTCTACAAGAAGGGAGTCATAATTTTCTGCAGTATAGAGCCTGTATCTTTCTGGCAGGTTCTCAGATGGCTCGTGGATAAGGGCTGTCTTTAAGTCTTGAAATTTTCCATCACCCATCTAGGTTTGAATTTCTTTAACTGCCCGCAAGGCCACCTCCCTTAGCCTGCAAAACTGACTCATCATCCCCATCTTGTGGCAGAAAATTTCAGGCCATTAGCGTCCAATGACTGCTCCTCGGCTGTGCTTGCTAGGCTGGGTGGGAGCTGGGGAGATGACCAGTGACAATCATGGCGTGATAGGATGGAAATCGATCAAGCAAAGGCTGTTGCTCAATGTCTATTGTGTAGCAGGCCATGTGCTACAAGGAGATATTCAAAGGAAGAAATGCATCAGTCCCTACTCTCAAGAAAACACATATACACCAAATAGATTCAAAATAGAAGACAGAGGATGGGGGGGTGTGGGGGGGGCCTCTAACAATTGGCAAGGTTTCACGGAGAGGGTGCCAAAGACCTGGATTGGGAGTCGGAAGTGTGAGCAAAGGCTCATTTTGCTTTTCTTTGATTTCTGGCATTTACCAGGATGCCTGGCACATAGTGGGGTGCATCATAAATGTTTATTCACCGACTTGTTGACTTGTACATATGGATGTATCATTTGATTTCTCTGGCTCTTGGTTTCTTTGTTTATAAAATGGGGAGAGAAGGATTGGAGTCCTGAGGTTACTTTCAGGTCCAAATCTGGGATCTGTTGATCTCTCTGGCCTCTGTTTCCTTCTCTGCAAGCTAGTATTGGGGATTAGCCTCTAAAGTCCCTTCTGGCTCTAAATACGGGAGTCTGAGGAGTCTCCTTTTTAATTCTTTAAGGTTTGCAAAAGGCTTTCCTCGCCACCCTTTGTTATCCCACTTTTGTGGATGGAGGAAGCTAGGGGGTCAGAGAGATCGTGATTTGTCCAGGAACACGCAGAAAGTAGTTGCCTTGCTGGCCGTTGAGTCCTGAGTTTCTGCCCCTAAATCCAAGCCCTTCTCAATTCACTTTTCTCTGAAAACAAGTCTACCAGCCACGTCCCACAACAAATCAAGCGTTAACAAAAATCATATTTTCAAAATGCTAGCCGATGGCTTGCTTATTTAAAGAAATATTTAGTATGGAAAGTCCCCTTTGTACCAGAACCACTGCAGACAGCCCCTTGGTTCTCACAGTGGAAAGATAGCTGAACTGGCTCGTTATCCCCATCTCGTGGTAGAGAGTCGCCAGCAGCTAGGGTGGAGTTTTCATTTCTTGACTCCAATTCAATTCCAGTTCTGTGTGAGATTCTATGCTGGGTGCTGGGAGTGTCACTTGTAACAATACCTCAGCGAGGTGGTAGTGGGCATGGTGCTGGACTTGGGGTGCTCAGACCCCAGGTTGGATCTCAGCTCTGTTGTTTACAGCCTAAGTGCCTTGGGCAAGTTTCTTTTTCTAGGCCTTAGCTTCTCCATCTGATCATGGGAGGCCATTAGATTGACTGACTTCTAGGGTCCCTGCTCACCAGAGGACTGCGGTCACAGCTGGGCCATGGATTCCAGATGTGTGACTTTCTCAAAGTCATGTATGAGCCAGATTGGAAGGAAAACGGCAGAGAGAACTAGTACATGGGGCTCTGATTTAAAAAAAAACAACTGTAGTGCAGAGGATGAAAATGAGAATGTATAGATCTTTCTATAGTAATTCAATAAATATTTATTAAATGCCCACAAGGTACCTGATAATGTGCCAAGTTGTGGGCCTGATTTATTGCTTTGGTGTCTACCTCTAAGAAAGTGATGGAGTGTGTGTGTGTGTGTGTGTGTGTGTGTGTGTGTGTGTGTGTGTGTAGAAACAGTTAAACATTCAGCAGAATGCCATTGTGCAAAGACAAACATTTCTGGCCCCATAAAGAACTGATATTCTCCTGAATGACCAGAAGCAGAATTCCCCCTAAAAGGAAGGGGAGGAGGGGTGGGCCCTGGGCTCCACTGTGGATGCATGATGCTAGCAGATGACAGAAAGTCCATCTCCTTCTGTACCAAGGAAAATGATTTTCATCCTGAGAAGGATAGAAGAAAACCTTGTTAAGGAAGAAATAAAGCCCACAGTAAAAAGGAAAGCATGAAGTCAGAGAGGCATCTTCTAATGAAGCTGGATGAATTCCAGACCAGAGATGCAGGTGAATGAGAGCCTTGGAAGCATGGCTGTGATTGCCAAGTTACACTCAGTGTTCTTGGGGGACATCAGGGCCACAGCACAGGTGTAGTGGGACAGAAGATGAATAAATGTTAAATTAAGGGAAGATGAGGGATTCTTCACCCTGGAGGCATTTGCATTTGACGTCAATTCCTGGTTAAATTCTTGAGTTGGATTATTAAACAGATGGTACATGAGCCCTTAGAAAAAGAAGAGCATGGGCTTATTAAGAAAAACTCCCACCCCAATAACCTTATTCCTCTCTCTCTCTCTCTCTCTCTCTCTCTCTCTCTCTCTCTCTCTCTCTCTCTCTCTCCCTCCCCCCTCTCTCTTTCTCTCTTATTAATAGACTGAAAATCCCATAGGATATATATATATATATATATATATATATATATATATATATATATACATACACACACCTATATTTAGCAAGGTTTTTGACAATATCTCTTGAAATGTGGCAGAACTGTAACTAGGATGAGGCATACAGGGCTTTGTGCTTGGACACCAAAATTCAAAGGGTACTGATAGTAATGTATTTCTTCAGTAGGTGAAAGTAACTGAGTTTAGCCCCTAGTCACGAAGACTAGTGTGGTAAAGATGGGAGTGAATATCTCCCTCCCCTAACTGTTGCACTCCAGACATACCCTACTTCCCAATGCAGACTAATTTCATTATGTCTCTTCTCTTCTCCTTGCCACTGAATTTATCTTATTGAGTGGATTTGAGAATGCTGTTTATGCTATTTTCCTGATATTTTTGCAAAGTTTGCCCTGATTCTCTCCCCACTCCCAAAATTCTCATTTTGTGTTTGCCCCACATTATGCTCCTATGGTTAAAATGCAGAAAAATGGGACAGAGGATGGTTTCGTGAGCTGGATTCAGAGCGATGTCTGTAGAATGTTACAGATCAGGGAAAAAGAGGCTGAAATGTTCGGCCATTGTCCCTGGACTGTCTCACATTTTTATCAGTAGCTTAGGATCTAGACAATATGCTTATTAACTATACAGATGACAAGAAGCTGAGGGTGGGGAATACCAGAGCCAGAACAGAGGGTAGGCTGAGCAGGCAGCTGCCTAGGGCACACTTGTGGATGGGGGTAGGGAAGGGAAAGCACCGAGGGACATGTTTTAATATTTGCTTTGAATAAATTTACATTTATTTTGTGCCAGAAAATTCCATAGCCTCTAGCATATTGATATTTGTGTACGAGGGGAAAGACAGGAGAGAAGAGACGGAACGGGGAGTGAGGGAGAGAAAGAGAGAGCTAAAGAGCAGAGATAGAGAGAGAGAGGAGAGAAAGACAGAGAGAGATAGAGAGAAAAACAAAGACAGAGAGAAAGAGAGAGGGAGAGCCCTGCATCTCTAGTGCAAGGTAGCCTGAGGCATGCAATTTTCAAAGAACCATGCAATCACAGATTTAGATGGGACATCAGAGGTCGTCTACTCCAACTGGTATCTGAGTAAGAATGCCTTCTCCAATGAACCAGAAATGTGGGCGTCCATTCTCTGTAGGGAGTTTTGCAGAGATGGGGAACACTCCCCCCCCCCCCCCCCCCCCCCCCCCCCCCCCCCCCCCCCCCCGCCCCGCCACTGAAGCAGTCAGTCAATAGGTATTGTTTATTAAACACTTACTATTTGCCAGATCAAAGTGCTGGGCACACACAAAGAAAGCCAAAGCTTGGCCGTCCCACTTTGGGGCAGCTCTAATTGTTAGTACGTTTTTCTGACATTGAGTCAAAATCCAACCTCTCTGAAGCTCCTTGTCCCAGGCAAGTGACCGGATTGTCTTCTCTAAGGCCAAAGAGGACAAGACTGATCTCTTTTCCAGGACAGTCCTCCAAATATAGGATGAGATATATTAAAAGAAGACTAGCTGACATGTCACAGAATCTTAGGCAATTCTCACCACAACCTTGTGAGGTAAGGCTTTTTATTGTCCTCATGTTACAGATGAAGAAACTGGGCTTACAGATGATTTACTCATGGCCATTTTACCAGCAGCCACCTACAATGGCATTTTAATTTAGGTCTTCCCAACCCCAAATACTGCCTTTTACCCACTGAGCCAGAGGGTATCCTAAAATAAACCTGTTTTCTGTTCATTCTTTTCCTTTGGTTGCCTATGGCATCCGTCTGATCTTGAGCTCATGAAACACTGGTGGGGAAGCCTAGCCTTACACTCCCCAAAGTATGCAAGAGACCCACTCCTGAAACAGCCAAGATTAGTCAGGGGTTTTATTTTTATTTCTGGGCTAATAGCTACTGTTCCTATAGTGCACTTAGATCTGCAAAGCACTTTCCAGATGTTCTCTCATTTGAGCCTCCCAGCCACCCTGGGAGGTAGGCGCTGCTGTTATCACCATTTTGGAGAAAGGAAAGATTTTAGAGATGAGATGGGCAAAGCCACCGAGATTGTTAACATCTGAGGCAGGACCATGCCCAACACTCTATCCATGATGCCACCTGGTGGCTCCTAGTGGGAACTTACTCAATGCTCAGTGAAATTAATTTTAATAGAAGTGCATTTTAAGATGAATTTCAGTAGGCAAATAGGCACAACCAAGTTCTAAGCCATCTGCTTGTTCACCCTGTTGTTGATGCACCCCCTTTTTGTTACTGTAGTCAAGGTGAAGGCTCCCTCAGACTTAGAGGTGACAGAGGTTCTCAAAGGTTATACCAAAGGGCTGCAAACTCAGGGAAGAAAAGATTTAAGCCAGAGCCTGCTTATGCACTGTGTCTATCACCTAAAAGCCAGTTCAGCTCTGCTCTGCCCAGAAACCCTGTTCCCCGGGTCAGCTTCAAGGGGATGACCCCCTGAGCCACAGCAACTCTCAAAGACCATCTACCAAGTTTGGGGGCAGGGGTATTTCACTGATCTGAGACAGAAGAGGGATTATGCAGACCCTTGAAATAGTCAAGTGCATATGTACAGATGGGGAAACTGAGACTCACACAGGTCAAGAAATTTACCTAGGGTCACACAGTAAGTGTAAAGGACAGAATTTAAACCTGAGTCTTCAGGATTGTAAAACACTTTAATCTCTAGGCACAATCACTGATGGACTAGTGATTCTCAAAGAGTGGCCCAAGGAGCACCTGGGGGTCCTGACACCCTTTCAGAACTATATTCACAATAATAATAGCAAGACATTATTTCGTCTTTTAAAATATTCTTCCCTTTTCCAAATACATATCTGTGGGAAGTCAGACTTTCCTCACACACTTTAAGACAACATATTGCAACAGACCGAATGCAGAAGATCAAGAATTTAGTCATTTTCTGTTAAGCCAGACAAATGTGGAAAACAACGTCACTTTTCTCACTAATTCCTTTGTTTCATAAAATATAGTTTTTTTATTAAAATGTTATTTATTTTATCATATGATGAGTCTATTACTATTTTAAAATGAATTAATAAATTCATATTTTTAAATATACCCATTTAAATTTCAAATACAGTGAATCTTGCCAATAATAACCCACACAAACACAAACTTCTTGAGGACTCAATTTTAATGATTTAAAATTAAGATTAAATTTGAGTCTTAAGTTTAATTAATATAAATTTAATTTTAATAATATAACAATGATAAATTTTAATAATTTAATAATTTTTAAGGGAGTCTTCAATATTTTTTAAGAGGAAAGGGTTCTGGAAACCAAAAGTTTTAGAACTTCTAGCATGGGCAGAAAAATCAAATTAAAATGTTAAAATTCTGACTTTAATTTCTGTTAGCTGTGAGACCCTGGGCAAGTCACTTGAACTTTGGCCATCTCTATTTCTAACTTATTTATAAAATGGAGATAATATTTTTCCTTCCTATCTCACTGGGCTATTTTGAGCAAAGTGCTTTCTAAACCTCATGAAGATCTAGAGTTGTGTTTGTTTTTTCTTTTTTGAAAGTCAGTAAGGTATGTATTTTGTGTGCTCATTCTGTGCAGTCTATCTTGACAAACCCTAGGAATGGGGAGTGGAAAAGACATCACGTTCCTATTCCAGCGCTGCCACTGATTCCTCCTGCCTCAGTTTCCTCCTCTGAAAAGAGAGGGTGGGATTCAGAGTGGAATAGCTCAGCCATGTGGCAGGCATTGGACGCCAGGTGGCACCGTTGAGCTGGCTGGCCGCCTTATAACTGTGCTTGCTGGCCATCTACAAGGGATGGATACCCAAGAGGAGCCTCAGCCATGCTACAGGAAAGACACACCCAAGGCTGATGCTGTCCTCATCCCTCCGTGCTCTCCACCCCACCCCAGGTGGTGACCTCTCTGGACAAAACCTGGTTTTCTCAGGGGAAATGGAAGGAAGGCTGCACCTCCAAGAGTCTGGTGCTGCTGTTAGCCTCAGTTTCTTCATCTGTAAAACAGGAGGGCTGGCTCTGCTCCAATTTATGGTCCTCAAGCCTGACACCCTCTGGGTTTGCTCTCTGCTGCCAATGGGCATGCTCTTTGGGAATCACAGAATATCAGAGTCTGTGGGAGCCTTGTCTGGCCCACCCCCACCATGGAGGAGAGTCTTCTCTAGAACATCCTCTGTTATCTACTGAGGACAACACTCAGGCCCAGACAGATAAGTGACTTCCCCAAGGTCACGCAGCAAATGAGATGGAAACCCATGACTTCTGACTCATATTTCTCATTGCAGCACCCACTTTCTCTCTTCTCCTTTTGTTGAAGTGGAGGGGCTTATTCTCAGTACTCTATGGGATGTTTGTTATGAGAATTTTCTTTTGTTCAACTTTGGGAGAGAGGTGAGTGGGAAGGAGACAAAACAAGTGCTTTCTATTCAGGAAAAAAGTCCTCTATAGGGATGGAGATGCTCAAATTCTCCAGCAGCTCCATAACTCCCTAAGTTCCATAAATCTTCTCCATCAACGCAGATCACAGCCCACCAACGAAGGAGACTTACCTTTCTGGGCCTCAATTTCCTCATACGTAAATTGGAGGCTGAATTAAATGACTGGCCGGTTCCAAATCTGTGATCCTCATAAACTTGAAAGGAAGCCCTTCTTTTCTCCTGGACTTCTCAACGTTGCATTTGAAGCCCATGAGTACTTGCGGCTACAGTAGGGGGTGGTATATCCTCTCAAAGGTTAGGCTGCCTCGGGTTCCTGTTTTGGATTTGGAGGGGGGAGCCCTCACAGACTAACGCTCTTCCTGTTCTTTCCCGCCCTGCCCCTCCCGCTGGACTTTGCCACCTGACCCCTCTTGCACAAACACCCCATCTCCAACAGGAAATCTAGAGGGTGTGGGTGGAAAGCTGAGTCTGCTCCCAGGAGGATGCTGAGGGCTGGGGGCTGGACTCAGGCAGACATTGGGCAGAGTAAAGGTTGTGCTGGCTCTGGGAAGTTAGGGGTAGGGGGACCCAGAAAGGGGACAAAGAAGGGGCAGCTTGACCTGGCCTTGCCTGGCTGAACCCCCTGGTGATAGAGGGGAAAGGGCAGTGGTCTCTAGGGAGTAAGGAGGGTCAGGCTCTACTTCTAGATCTATATATATATATAGCAATAGGAAGCTACGTGACCTTTGACAAGTTACTCAACCTCTCTGAGGTCTGGTAATGCTTTCAAATTGATAGACTGCCTTCTACTGCGTACACACCTCATGCACCTACTGTCTTGACACAGTAGGTGCTTTAATAAATGTTTGTTAATGGACTTTCCTAAGGGTTAGTAGCGTGGTATTAACTTGGTACTGCAGCCTGCATTTTACAGATAAAAGAAGCAGCTACGTCCAAAGGGCTGGACTTCGAGTCAGGAGCACCTGGGTTTAAGTCTTGCTTTTGGCCACAGATACATCCCTAGACATCTCATGGCCCAGGTAGCCCTCAAAAACTGAGTCACCCAGAGAGTGCTGAGCTTTGTGTGAGGCAGTCCTTCCATGCTAGAAGTTCTTTGGTTCTTCCCTAAGGCCCCCCTGGCTCTCACATCCTGTGACCTTGTCAACAGGAGGCCCATAGCAATGACTACACAGGAAATAGCCTATCCTGTGTCTCTAAAAGGCCTTCATCCCTTTCAGTCCAGTTATTCACGGCAGATGATGTCTTACCAAACTTCTGTCCTTGTTGGCTAAGATTTCCAAGGTTTTCTAGAGCTGTCCTTACTTCCCAGTTCTGGCACTGTTGCCTGTGAGCGACCTTAGATTGATTATTCAAACTCTCCAACTCAATCCCTTCATCTGTAAAAGGAGAGATTTGGACTCGATGTCTCCCAAGTCCTCTCCACTTCTAAACTTATGACCCAGGAAGGATGGGAGACTTTCTGGAGTTTTCACAGTGTTAGTGGGGATAGGTCTTTGGAGAGGAGATGAGAAGAATGGAAATAGGGGGATCTGAAAAGCAAGGACCTCCCGGACCCATCTTGTCCAGCCAGTCTTGGCTGACACTCTGGTCAACCCTAAGTCATGGAGTCTTTTCCCCCATAATAGTCAGCCCCTGTTGGCAACTGGCGAGGAGATCAGAGTGTCTTCCAGTCCAGCCAGGATTCTGAGGCTTTGGCCTTCATGCCTGCCTGGATTGCAAAGATCTGAGGCATCCAGGAACCACCCTTAATTGCAGCCATAAAGGTCCAAATGGAGTCTGCCTTAAAGGAGCCCAGGCTATGATGGAAGCCCTCTAAGTACTTTCAATTCAATTTGGCCCCACTGAGAAGGGCTCTGCTACAGTGGTGATTGCATGATGACTGTTGTGAGAGGGCTTGAGTTCAAATCTTGGTTCTCTTACTGACTACCTGTGCAACTATAGGCAAGTCATTTCTCTTTCCTGGCCTCCCTCAGTTTTCTTATTTGTAAAATGAAAGGGTTGGGATAAGATGACTTCTAAGATCCCTCCAAGTTCTACATCTTTGATCTTGTCATAAAATAGCCAACTGGGAAAAAAGACTGTCCACCTTACCATCCTGCAACTGAGAAACTTGGTGCCCATGGGGCAGGAAGCTCCCCTACCCCTGGTCCCCCACCTCTTTCTCCTGCCATCCTGGGCAGACAATGTGAATATCCTTGAAATGGACCGGGGAAAGAAAAGACCCAGCCTGACTCCCGGAAACCCATGAAGGAAACCAGAAAGAACAGAACGTGACGGGGACAGCAGGCAAGCCCCTGACAAAGGGCCCTCCTGTCTTACTTCTTAAAAGCCCCATTTATGGGCCTGCTCCCAGAGAAACTGTATCAGGGAAGACAAAAGACCAGGAATGAGTCTCTGCTCCAAACCCTGCCAGGAAGGGGTTATTGATTCCCTAGGCCCAAGTGTAGGGGCTGGTGAGGAGGGAAAAATAGATGAACAAAGGGGCAGGGACCACTGGCCGTGACCTTTGGCTACAGCCCCATGACAGGAGCCTGGCTCAGCTTCCCCTGTCAGCAGATTCACTAACAAATCTCCAGAGACTGACTGGAGGAGAGGCCGTGATATTTGATGTCAGAGAGAAGGAAGGATAATCAGATTTAAAGTGAGTAAATACATGATGACAAGAGCTTTGGTTTAGAGCCAGGAGGGTCCTTCAGGGTCCTAGGGCCCAGATGCTGAAGTAACTTGCTTATGCCACAACTAGTGAATTGTTGGAGGTAGGATTTGAATCCAGGTCTTTCCTGACTTGACATAGCTATTGTCCCAGTGGAGTCTAAACTCATTTCCACAAAGGGAAAATGACAGAAAGTCTGAACCATCATCTGAATAATTCAACCCATGTAGACAAGCTGCCTAAGAGTCTTTGTCCATGCTTAGTCACCTGTATAATTATGCCTAGTCTATACTTTCCTGGGCTGGTGTAGATAGAGGTAAAGATCCTGCACCAAGAGACCCTCAGTTGTCACTGGGTAAGTTTCATCCTCTGACCTCCAAGGGAGGAGCGCATTAACCTCCCCACCATCTCCTTGGGACTCACCTAGTTCCTAACCCCAGGACCTAGTCCTCACCCAGGCGAGGGCTGGGAGCGATGCCTTCAGAACCCTGGAGGAAATTTCCAAAGCTAATTTCTGAAAAAGGAACTGCTCATCATTTTAAGCTTTCACAGGAAAGAAAAGCGTGACTGTGCAGGAGGAAAACTCTTCATGGTGGGTTTTGCCCCTAGTGGAACAAGCAGCGGTTCTCTGGGTCTCTGAAAATCCTCTGATGCTAAAATAAATAGCAGCAGTTATAGAAACTACAAAGGGTCCGTAGAAGGCTTTCCTATCTGTGACTACTGCCTCTGTGACTAGGAGCAAATGATTTCATTTCTCTGTGCCTCAGCGTTCTCATCTGTAGAATGGGGATGGCGACTCCTTCTGTAATTATTGTACAGGTTATGAGAGACTGAAGGAGCAATGCGGTAAAATGTGTCACCAACTTTAAATGCCAGCTCTTATGACTTAGTTGGCATGCCTTGTGATGGCTCCAGAATTAGACTGTTCCTTTTCTCCCCACTGCAACAACTCTCCAAGACTGTTGATTAAATTAAAGCCATATCGACATATAGTTCTTGATCGTTTGAGATGAGGTCAGCCACACAATTTGGGAGGGGGGCAACGAAAGACTCACTGGTCTGACTTGGGTCTGTTTTAGCTCAGCGCTGCCATGCCATGTGCTGGGTGACCACAGGCAAGTGATCTCTGAGATCCCTTCTACCTTCCCTCCATCAGATGGAGAGAATCACACCTGGGCTACCTATCCTCTCAGGGCTATTGTATGGAAATCGCTTTGTAAACTCTCAGAGAGAGAAATGTGAATTATTTTTTAGGGTCTAAAGGCAGGTCGTAGGAGCCTGGATCCTACAGTAAGATGTCAGGACCTAGAGGTCGTGGAGTCTGACCGCATCATTTTATAGATGAAGAAGCTGATATTATTCTACCCATTTGTCAGGTGAGGAAACTGAGGCTCACAGAGTTTAAGTGACTTGTCCAAGGTCATAGGATTAGTAGATGGCCAGCTAGGAACTCAAACCTCACAAAAGAATTTGTACCTTTCACGCATATAGTACATATCCTTTTGTTCTGTTGTTGCTTCCAAGAAGTATGCGTTAGCCCTGGGCCCCCATCCCAGCGCTTAGAAGAATCAGAAGGGCCGGGTCTCCACTGCCCAGGCACCCATCTTCTCCTTACTACCTCCTTTCTGCACCTTCCCAAGTAACACTTCAGTATGACTGGACTCAAATGGGGTAGACCAGCCCTTATCTGTCCTGCGAACTTTCCTTCTCTTATAGTCTGGGTTTATTTTTTCTGACTTAAACTTTTTTCTTCCTTCTTTTCTTATGAGGCATCTGAGTAGTTTAATGGCTGGAGGGCAGATCCTGGAGTGTGGAAGACCTGAATTCAAATCTAGCCCCAGATACTTCCTAGCTGTGGGACCTTGGACCAGGTCTTTCCTTTTGTCTGTATCAGCTTTCTGTAAAATGGAGATATTAAAAGCCACTTGTGAGGATCAACTGAGATAAGATTTGGAAAGTTCTTGGCATAATGCTCGGCACCTAAAAGGAGTTTAATAGGGAAGGTAATAAGCATTTTATATGGTGCCTTCATTGTGCCAGGCACTGTGCAAAGGTTTTATTATAAATATATGATAAATGTAATTATATATATAAACAATATAACTATATATAAATATGTAATCATATGTAAAACTGTAACTGTATAACTATATATAACTATAAGTACATATATACATAAATATATACACACATATATGTGTATGTGTGTATATATATATACATATGTATGTACTTTTGTGTATATGTATATATAACACATATATTTATATATGTATATATTTATGTATATATGTATATATTTATTATAAAGCCTTTGCATAGTGCCTGGTACACTGAAGGGGTGATATAAACTGCTTATTACCTTTCCTATTAAACTCCTTTTAGGTGCTGAGCAATATGCCAAGAACTTTCCAAATTTTAAGTGTATGTATTTCATTTATATATATTTCATATATTTATTATTAATATGTATTAATATATTAATATATAATATATGTATGTATATATGAAATACATGCTCAGCACAGAGCCTGGCACATGACAGGGGCTCAGTAAGTGTTTAGTGGTGATTGATTGCCTCCCTTTCCCCTTCTTTCCTCCTCTTCTCCTCTCCCAGCTCTAGAATAGAGAGTTTCTCCCCACAGAGGGAAGAGGAAATTGAGCAAGGAAAAGTCACAGAAGGACAAGCCCAGGACGCAGGCACTTATCTTAGGGGGCGGCTGGAGCCCTGGTGGGACCTCAGTAGGTTCTTTGGGACCGATAATGAGCTGTTTTACATTTCTCGTCCACCGGCACAGGATGAACAAACATCAAGTGGGGTGTTCTCTCCAGTGGCCTCACTCCCTCTGATGGTGACTTAGTCACTCAGCCTTTCTCATTCCATGCCCCTCCTCCTGCCTGGAACCCCCTCACTTCCAAGACTGGGCCCCTCTCCACCATGCCCCTTGTTCCTAAAGGGTGTGTTGGGAGTTTTCATACATGACTTACCATTTGTATGGAATTCACACTTGCAGATTACAAGTGTGAGATTCTCAGCTTTCCAGTAGGGTGCCTTGATTCCTTATGGCAAAGCCATAAAGCAGAAAGGTTTGAGAACCACCCAGCTCCTCCATGCTTCCTCTGTTTCTGAGCTTAGAGGTGAGAATACTTCCAACGTTTCAAGGAGTCACCATCAAGTCTGTGAGAACAGTCCCTCCATAAAGGTACATCACAGCCCCTCAGAGATGTCCCCTCCGTGTTTACTTCTGGTGGCCCACTTCTGGTACCTTAACTCAGCTGATCCTTGGACATGATGTACACAGTCCACCACAAGGCCCGTCCTTGGAGGCTTTTCGGGTTAGTAGCACCTCCTAAAGCTTGTACTCCAGTTGAGAGACCTAGGATCTGGTCCATACAGTGATGAAGAATCAGGACAGGGCCTCACTTGAAGAAAAGAAGCATGGAATCTTGCAATTGGAAAGACTTTTGAGTCCAACCGAGTCTTCAGTAAGAATCCTACAGGATGGTACAGTGGAAGAATTCTGGATTGGTAATCAGAGGCCCTGGGTTCAAATCCCATCTCCAACCTTCCTTGTATGCTTTGGGGAAATCATTACCCTTGCTTGGGTAATGATTTGTATGACGAGAAGGCCTCAGAAGGCATTTCCAACTCTAAATCTGTGGTCTCACTAAAACATCAATGACTCTAAGACTTCCAGTAAGGAGATTGACACAGCCATTTTGAGAGACAGACCATTCCATTCTTGGATAGGTCTGCTATCAGACAGCATGGTACAGGGGACTTCTCACTGGCCTTGGAGGAGAGGACTGGGGCTCAAAGAATCTCCCATGCTTACTCCCTGTGGAACTCTGGGCCTCAGTTTCCTCATCTGTAAAATGAAGGGTTTGGTCTATATGGCCTCCAAAGTCCGTCCCAGTTCTAGAGCTAGGATTTCATTCATTAGGAAGTTTTTTCTTTACATGGATCCTAAACCCTCTTGGGGCTTCTCTCTCCCTTGCCCCTCCCACTTCTCCCAGCTCTTAAGACTGCTATTCTCTGGGGTCTTGTAGAAAGTGAGCAAAGGTAGAAAGGAATGGCCAGAAACCTTCCTCCTCCTCCCTTTTCCCCCCTCCTTCTCCTTTCTTGGGTGGAGGCTGTTTTTAAACTCTGAGGTTTCTCTCTTTATTTCCCCTTTTGGGGATGCAGGCACTGGTGCTACAGATCTGAGGATCTGGCTAACCTGGCTGAGGGTAAGGCTCAGACAACCCCTCCCCAACAAGACCCCCACCCTTGTCTTAGTTGTTCTTCCACCTGCTCTTGTGAAAAGGGAGGGTCACTCCATCCACTCGGAATCAAATTCATAGCAGCATCCTACCTCCTCCTTTCCTGGCTGTCCAGAGGAGGTGCAGGTCTGGGTCCGAATATCCCCACAGCAGTTTTCCCCCAAGCCCCAGCCCCTGTCCTTCCTGGATGAACCTTCTGCAGGCTGGGGAGGGGATGGGTGTGGCTAGGGTGGGAAAAAGACCTGGGCATCCACCAGCCCTTTGGGGTGCCCTTCCTCTCTGACAGCCTCAAGTCTACATCTGCCTCCCTCCCCAGAACCTGGAGGCAGTGACTTTCATCAAGATAGTGCCCAAAGAGACATCAAGAAGAGAGGACTGGAGGAAAAAGGGGGAAGGTTTCTTTTTTAATAATTATCTTTGGTTAATGCACAAATAAATCTAGAGATGAGTAGCATTCTTATCCTCATCACATAGATAAGATAATTGGGGTCCAATGAAATCAAAGGTTAGCCCGCAGCCACCAACTGTAAAATGGCCAGAGTAGGATTCTTCTGCGAAGGAGGAAGAGGGGAAGGAAAGGGAAAAGGAGGAGGAGGATGAAGGTTTTTGGTCATTCCTTTCTACCTTTACTCACTTTCTACAGGACCCCACAGAACAGTAGTCATAAGAGCTGGGAGAAGGGGAGGCAATAGGGAGAGAGAATCCTCAAGTAGCCTCTGGGACTGTGATTGTGAAAACAAGAGATTGTAGTTTTCATTGACCCCTAACTGGAATTGGGCAACTTCTTTCTATCACTTAAGAGGGTGGATTTAGGAAGGTATCGGTAGGTATGGCTTCTTCAGACGACCCTTGGCTTCCAAAGAAACACAGAAAGGGTGAGGACTCCTGCAGCCCAGACATATCAGAGAGGGAAACTGATTCTCAGTTGAGCCCAGGGAGGGATATGGGCAACAATATTCCCTGTTGTCTTTCCTCTTAGAAGAGAGGGTTCCTGAGGGCAGGGCTATGGCCTTTTTTGTCTTTGTAGACCCAGCACTGAGTTCTGGGTTTTCATGGCAGCACTAAGTAAATGCTTCTTGATCCATTTAATGAAGTGCAAGGGCATTACTGGGGCAGCTGAAGCCCTGCACAGTGAAGGAATTTGTCTTGCTCTGTGCCAAGCACTTTACAAGCAGGATTTCATTTGAATCTCACAACAACCTTGGGAGGTGGGTGCTAATGTGATCCCCACTTTACAGTTGAGAAAACTGAGGCAAACATGAATTAAATGACACACGGAGTCACACAGCTAGTAAGTCTCTGAGGCTGGATTTGAACTCAGGTCTTCCTGACTACAGGCCCAGCACTCTGTCCACTAAACCAACTTGCTGCCACTACCAGGTAGGATTTGAACAAGGGCTATCATAGGCCAAATCCAGTACTATTTGCCCCCAATGATGATACCCTGCCTGGTGTGAGTAACCCTCATCTTTTACATTTATACCATGTACATTTACCATTTATACCATATATATATGCTATGGCACATCTCTGGGGCCTCCATAGGAGCATATTCTGGGTTGTATAGGACCCCTTCCTTCACTGAAGAGGAAGCTATGACTCAGGAGGGGAATTCACTGACCCAAATATCCCACAGAAACCCAGAAAGAGAAATAAGATTCCAACCTACTTCCTCTGACCTTCGAGCTGACACCTCTTCCACTACTCCACCTTCATCATCAGTGGGTGGTCTACTGAGGAAGGAATTCTTTCTCCTGATACCTCCAATGCCTTTCTATTTTGTGGGTCCTACCAAGCTTTGAGTGCAGAATCAGAGTAGTACCTGACACCCAAACCTTGCCATCCTCAGGAAGACTCATTACCTGCTTGGCCAACAATTTTCAAAGACCATTTACTGAATCACAGAGTGATTAGGCTCTGCACTGGTGGTGGGATCACACACACAGAAGACCTCTCCTTTGCCGAAGGGACTCAGGAAGTATTTTTTCTATTTTTGCTGCATCTTAGAATCCCACAAATTCCAGAATTTTGGATCCTAAAAGGACCTCTGTCCTTATCAAACCCACTCTAAATAAAGCAATCCCATTATACTATAATAGCCTTTGCTTGCAGACCTTCAAAGAGGGGACTCTTAGTGTGTCCCAAGGCAGCTCATGATCTTTGTGGCCAGCTGTAAGGGACAGGATGCTTCTCCTGACATCACACCTCCAACTGTCTTGTGACTTTCCTCCAATTTCGTTGGCTCTGTCTCTGAGACTAGACCGAAGGAGTCTAATCCTTTGTCCCCGTGAAAGAAAACAGAAATGAATAATGAAGGGCAGGAACAGAGAGCTAAAGAAGCCTTTTCATTTCTGAGTTTTTTGGTTAATATTAGGAATATGACAAATTGTTATAAATACTTGAAATATAACAAGCAACATGACAAATATAGAAGTAGACCATGGATTCCCATCTATGACATCATGGATTCCCATCTGGACCCTGGTAGCATCTGCCATGAAGCCCCTTACTCAAGGGTTGCCCTCACCTCCTAAGGCTCCCCAGGAATGCTTTGGGCTGTTCCAGACTGAATGCATTGGCACAGTAGGAAAGTTTTCTTCTCTGTTCTCTCTCTCTCTTTTTTTTTTTTAAAAGATTCTAGTGTTGCAAAAGGTCCCTAAGGTCAAGTTCGTGAAATCTTCTCTTGTCACTGGTTTTAGTGAATTTAAACAATCTATTCTGGCTTCAAGAGAAAAAAGATTCATTCTTACAATAAATCAAGATATGAAAATAGCTACCATTTCTATAGCCCCCTGAGGTACACGTCCCTATGCTACCTGACACCATCTAAGAACATTATTAGGATAAGAAAGTCTGAGTTGGAAGAGGCTGAGAGACCAGCTCTTCTATGCCCCTCATTTCACAGGTAAAGAAAATGAGACGCGAGAAGAGGAAAAATGACCTGCCCAGAGTCACACAGGTGTACAGCTGAACACAGATTCAAACTCTAGTCCTCTAACTCCCAGTGGGTGATGGTAGTTTGAAAAAATATTGCCCATTTTACAAATGAGGAACCCTAGTCTCCAAGAGATTAAATTATTAGCTTGGGGTAACATCTATTCAGTATCTAAGACCAGATTTGAATTGAGGTATTTTTGAATCAAAGCTCCCCGTTCTATCCATTATACCAGGCTGCCTATGTAGTAATTAAGTACGTTTTGTATTACGAATGAAGATGAAATGAGGTCAGTGAAGACCCTGGGTTCAAATTCTGTCTTAGACACTTAGTACTTATGTGCTCCTGGGCTAACTGCCTCAGTTTCCTCATCTGTAAAAGAGGGATAATAGCACCTATTTCACAGAGTTTTTATGAGAATGAGATAATATTTATAAAGTATTTTGAAAATCTTAACATTCTATATAAATGCCAGTGTAGTATATGCTTAATAAATACTGAGTGGGATTAATTTTTAAAACTCTCTGGCTACGTTTCCTTTACCAAAAAACAGTTACAGATCAGTCTTTTTTGCCTTGGGATCTTTCCATTAATGGACAATAGGGCATTTGGTGGTCTGGCTTTCATTAAAAAAAAGAAGCCTGTTTTGCTTGTGTATATGACTACAAGTGCATATGTTATTTCCCAGATAAAATGTAAGATCCTTGAGGGCAGCGATTGTTTTTGGATACATCCCCAGGACAAGCATAGTGTCTAGCACAGAGAAGACAGTTATTAAATTCTTATGGACTGATTAATGTGTTCTTGCAGTCTTGGAGCAGGCGGGGGCAAGGTAGAAAGTGATAGAGGTGATAAATCAGAAAGAATGATGATTATGACAGTGATGGAGATGATGGAGATGACAATGGTGCTGCTGCTGCTGCTGTGTATGTATTTACACAGTGTTTGGGACCGAAGATTTAGACTCAAGATAATGAGTAAAAAAAGAGAACCTTGAAAATGGGCCCAAACCGGATCGGGCTTCCCCTGGAGAGAGTGGGTTCTGAAATTCAATTCAATCTATCAGTAAGCATTTCTTAAACACTAACTATATGCCTGGCACTGGTCTAGGTGCTAGGGATGCAAAATACAGAGAATGAGACCATCCTTATTTGATTCAAGTCTATAAACACATATTAGCCACCTGCCATGTCTGGAGCCAGAGAAGACTCATGGAAAAGAACTACTTTCCAAACCAGGAAGAAATGGGTTCGAGCCTCACTTCTGACACTTACTTGCTTTGGGACCCTGGCAAGTCACTGGCCTCTCACTGTTCTAGGCAGCTCTCTAGGGTGAGAGGATGCCAACCTGCACACATAGAAAGGGAGTTTCTTTGCTTGGGAGTTCCTTCTAGGCATAAAATCATAGGTCCGGTTCCTACTCCCCAAGTCGTGAATCAGGAGCTGTGGTACAAAGACAAAACACAAAGCTGCCCCTCCCCTCCAGGAACTTCCAATCTCCTCTCTCCCCCCATCCCCCGTAGGTCTTCCTTCAGCCCCATCATAGGGGGTTCCTCTTTGAGTCTAGGTCCAGTAGATGCCTCCCTCTGGGAGGTCCTGATGCCCTGGCACAGGGCACACATTGATCTGAATTGATGCCCACCAGCCCTGCCAGCAATCGCACTTCCCTGGCATCAGAGGAAGGTTTCCCTCAGGGAACAGGTGTAGGAGATTAAAATAACCATCACCCCAGGACTAACTGGAAGGGTCAGACACCAATCTGTTCTTCCCACGGGAGTGAAGAAGAAGCCGAGTTGTGGGAAGGTGTGAGGTGTGGGCAACCCTATAAATGTCACTGTGTGACAGCAGGAGGCTGCAGATGACAGCAGATGCTGTGTGCCTCGCTCCCCACTGATGGTGTATTTATATACGAAGGGAGGATGGGGATTTTCCACTTGAAACAAGGCAGCTGAGACGCATTCAAGGCCAGGAGTTGGGCCCGTTGCTTCTGGTAGATTGGGCTTCAGTCTACATCCTTGAAAACTGCTGGCTGGGGTTGTGGGGTCATAGCTTTAGAGCAAAAATGGATCCTGGAGGCCAGTAAGTTCAGCCTTCTCATTTTACAAATGAAATAACTGAGGCAGATAGAGATTAAAAGACTCACCCAGGGTCACCTAGCTAAGAAGCTGCATTTAGGGTTAGGGGAGCCTCTGAGGGACTTGCATTTAGTAGATGTGGGTTCATCTCTTAGCTCTGACCCTGTCAGAGAGGGCATCTAAGTATCATCCTCCCCCATTTTACAGATGAGGAAAGTTGAGGCTCCGTGTGGTGAGCTAATTTCCTCAAGTCATTGACAAAGCTGGTGTCAGAGTCAAGTTTTGACTTTCGGCTCTGTCATATGGAGTCCGAATCAGGAGCAGGGCAGGGGAAGAATATGGACCCCCTGGATATCAGGTTTTTACAATGTTGAGGCTTCTGCTGAACATGGGAGGTACGGATAGAGCAAAGGGGCTGAGGAAGGAGGGCTTGAGATCTTGTCAGTGGGACAGGAGGAAGCACACCTTGAAATAATGCCATTGGAACCATCTAAATTTTGGCACCCTGGGAAAAAGTCCTGCTCACCTAGCCCTTGTTACAGATCTGAATCAGATTGTTGTGGAGACAGAACTGTCTAAGTCTTAGAGTTCCTTAGAAATGGGAACTGTTAGTCATTTTCAATCATATCCAACCCTTCATGACCCCTTTGGGTTTTTTGGCAAAGATACCCGAATAGTTGATATTACTTGTGATCAGAGGATCCATATTCTTCAGGACAAATGTAGCTATCCTTCGGAGCTAGAATTCTTCCTAGTAAGATGAGATGGAATCATGAATGCTAAAGAGTTTCTGGGTTGTTAGATGAGGGTGTGCAGTGGGGGTGGAGCCCCACTTTGAAGGGCATTTGCTGCATGGGATTCCCCTCATGGGGCAGTAGGAAGAAGCCCTGGACCTGGAATAAAAACCTGGGATTACTCTCTGCTCAGTCCTACTTGCTGTGGCACCTTGGGCTGGTGACTCTGTTTCCTCATCTGTAAAATGAGGCGGTTGGGCCATGTGGACTCTGAGGTTCTGTGGGGGCCAGAGATGGGATCCATGGCCTCAGTCCCATCTTCTGGGCTGAAGCCACATTTCTCTGGGTCCTTGTCTTTGCCTCTGTGCTCCCAGACTTTTCAAGCCTTAAACGTGTCATAGAACTTGAGTTGAAAGCCTCGCTCTCCTGTGTGACCTTGGATAATTCATTTACCATCTTGGAACCCATTTCCTCATCTTTCCTATGGAAGGTTTGAGCCAGCTGACTACTGAGGTCTCCTCCAGTTGTGGATCTGTTCTTATCAAATAATTCAAACTAGAGTATTAATGACTGACGAAACCTTAATGTCACTCTCCTGGGACCCAATCCAATGAGCATATTATTAAATGCCGACTGTGTGAAAGGTGGTGGGTATGCAAAATAAGCAATTAAACCTCAAACAGAGGCAGAAGGCAGAAGCCTGCCTTCAAGACGCTTACCTTCTCATGGGAAAGGGACAGAGCTGGTGCAGACATGACTAAATAATCCCAGGAGGGAGGCAGCACTAGGAGCTGAGGGTGGGGATCAGGGAATATGTGGCAATATATGGAAGGTGCTCTGTAAACCTTAAAATCACCCCAATAAATGTGGGGTCTTAGAACATCACTGCAGACAGGGCCTTACTCCACTACCTTAGCATTGGGGTCCAGCCATCAGCCCGGGCTGTAGAAAAGAGATTGCCCAGGCCTCAGGCCAGCCCCAACAGCCCTCCTCCACCCCACCCCCCCACTCTAGCCAGCCAGGTGGAGTCCAAGGTCATGGGCAGGGCTGTGCAAGGAGGGGTGTCTGGGTGTGGTTCCCTAGGAAAGGTTATTTTTAGGGATCTGCAAGCTGCACTGATTTTTTTTACCTTCTGTAGAGTCGTTAAGCATCCCCCTGCTTTGTTCACCCCACATGATTTCTTCAGGACTTCCTGCTTAAGAGAAATTGTTGCTTTTTTGAAATAAAATTTGCTAAGTGGGACAAGTCTGGGCCAGGTTCACCTCTGAGCCAGTTTGACTGGGATAGTGTAAATAATTCAGCTATGTGGGGGCTTCGAGATCACAGGTGTGGGGCTTAATCGCGTGGTACAACCTATAATTACATTTCCTTTTTAGTCTTGGAAAAATGAGCTTGGCCCCAATGGGATGGGCTCCCTCGAGTTCAGAATAAGAAGAAGAATAATTAATAAGAGGCTTCATTTAAGTTGTGCAAGGCACATTATCTTTATCTCATTTGATTCTCACAAGCCTGGAGGTAGGTGCTGTTATGATCCCCATTTTACAAATGAGGAAACTGAGGCTGAGCCGGAGTGGCTTCTGAAATATCCAAGGCAGAATTTGAATCCAGGGCTTCCTGACTCCGACCTTTAATCATGGTTCCAGCAGCACTGGCCTGTGACTGTTCTCTGCTTCCCCTCTTCCACATCTGGATTCCCTTTCTACCTGGTGGGGAATCTCTTTCCCCTTTTCTCAGCATCTTAAAATTATTTTCCAGCTTGGCTCCTTGGCTGCTGGTGCTGAAGGCTGACAGTGGATGTGGAGAACAATTCAATGGTGCGTGCATCCCTGCACCCCGAGAATTCATCAGACAATGAGCAAGCAAGATGGGAAGTGGAAGTAGAGAGAAGTTAATGAGCCGAGACTGGGGCTCCCAGACTCACTCTGAGGGGCTTTGTAAGTCAGGGGGGCATCTTCCCTGGCCTCCCCATCACACGTGATAAATCTTTATAGTGGTACCCCCTCCTCATTGTTCTAAATTTAAATATTTAAATATTAATTTATTCTAATGTCTTTCCAAGTAGATAATGAACACCACCAGCTTGTGGGTTAGCAGAGGAAAGAAAAATACACAAATACATTATGGGTTTTTCTCTATTTCCGGAAAGACTCCAGCAGATTCTCAAGAAAGAATCTGTAAGAACTCATTTTCTTTTTAGGTATTTTAAATAATAACATGGGGGAGGACGGACAGAAAAGGGGTCAGTCCTGTATCAGTTTAGGGAATTTCTGGTGTGAGATGTCTAGTCTCAAAGGCATTGAAAGGTTGTGTCTTGTTCAGTTCATACAGAAGATATCTGAGACAAGGTTTGTAACTCCCTTCTCCTGACTCCAAGGTGACCTCAAACCTCTTTGAGAAATTACCTCTAATAAGTATGGTAATCATGATTATAACCTCAAAGGGAGAGGCAGGAAAGGATAATGGGAAGAAGGACAGCTCTGGAGTTAGGAAGGTCTGGTTTCAAATCCTACCCCTGTTACATATCAGTTGTGTGACGGTGGACAAAGCATTTCTTTGTCTCTCTACATTGCAGAACAGCACTGGTGGAGGGAGTTTTCACACTGGAAGTTTCTCTCTCTCTCTCTCTCTCTCTCTCCCTCTCCCTCTCCTTCTCCCTCTCTCCCTCCCTCCTTATCTCTTTTCTAGCGTGATGAAAAGTGTGATGGGTTTAAAACTGAGGGACCTGAGTCTAAACCAAACCCTGCCCACGTCACTTATTAACTGCATGACCTTGGGTAAGTTACTTGATTTCTTTGGGCCTCAGGTATTTGAAATGTAAAATAAAGGGCTGAACTAGAAAGTCTTTACAATTTCCTCCAGTTCTAAATCGATAATCTTCTGATAAAAAACCAAAAAGATCCAATGAAAACTGGCCCTTGAATAGGCCAGTTTTCACACCCACAAGCTGGTGTGAATTGCTGAACTGACTCTGTTGGCTGGTGGTGCAATATGGTGTCCTGGATGGCCAGACCCAGAAAATGATACACAGAGCATGAAGCTGGTGCCATTCCCAATGAAGAACAGTCTTCTACTGTGGAAAGTGGGACAGTATCATCCAGTGGTTTGGAACAAGAAATCCAATTCTACCCAAACAATGAGCTGTAAAAGCTTCTAGTGACTGGGTGAATGGAAGCCAGTTAACTGAGGGAATGTGCCGGCCTTGCTGGCAGCCTGAGGGGGCAGAAGGGCAAAGGGAATGAATGGGAGGCCAGGGTTTGGTTGCGGTGAAGCCAGACAGTTAGGAAGAAAATGACCCCATTCGGAACAGTGGCAGATCAGGCCTATGGAGGCTACTCCTTGAGTCCCAACCCAAACCCAAGATCAGGTGGGCTGTTAATAGCTGACAGACTGTCAGGCCCAGAGCTACAACCAAATTTCTGGGCTGCCAATGTCATAATGCAATCTGCTTCTTATTCAGAGAGGGATGGAGAACTGTGTACATGGTACTTGTGGGATGCAGTGCAGAGCCAGGAGGGGATCAAGAAGAGCCCATCACAGACAGGTTGGTCACACAACAAGAGAGAGGACTAACCAATGGATGGTCTGTGTGCCCATGGGCATCCTCGAAATGGTGGCTCCCAAAATGTTGGGGTGATGCCTCTGGCGGGGTCTGAATAAGAATTACGACAGTGGAGAGCTGGCGATCTGTACCATTGAAATGACTCTCCACCTCACCCCCGAATCAGAGGGAACCCCCGAAAACCCTAGCACAAATTTGTTGTTTACAAGGTTCTTGATTGTTGAAGCTGGTCTTGTCTCCCCTAGCATTTTTTTTTAAAGACTGTTTATAAACTTCAGGAGTCAGGAAGAAAAGTATTATATTTAAATGAAGCTGAAACTTAAAGAGAAATTAAGGAAGCAGGATTCTGGGGACCTCTTCTAAAAGGATCCAAGTCCGAGGGGTCTGCTGTGATCTGCCAGGGTTGCATCAGCTGTGGATTCTACTATGAAGTAGAAGGTCGGAAAGGCTTTGGAATCCAGTGGTTAGAGATCAGGGAGCAAGGCACCAAACTGCACCTACTTATTTGTCTTTCAAAAACACTTCTTGTGCATATTGGCTGCGTTTAGCTATTTCAGTAGATTTATGCTTTTCTACATGGGTGGCTAATGCATAGCAGTCACTGTTGGGATTTGGTGCTGTGTAGGGACCCAGATGAGCAGGCTTACCCTCCTTTCAAGTGGTCCCGTCCCCTGCCCAAGGCCTGTTCCCTTATCTGTACAATGAAAGGCTGGACCAGGTAACCTCTAAGTAGCTCAGGGCAAGCAGCCCTCTGGGGGCTCCTACTGATGACAAAAGGCATTGGCACCCTGCTCGCTGGCAGAAGCATGGCGGATGAAACGATGCTAATGACGTGAAGCTAGGAACTGAAAGGTCTCAATCAAGAGCAAATGTCAGGAGATAATTGTCAGATGACTGCGAGAGAAGGAAGCTTAGAGTTGGAAAGGACCAGAAGAGAGAGTCTGGGCTAAAACCCTTTCCTTTGGTGGAGGGGAAAGCAGAGGCCTCTCTTTCTCCCAGACCCCCATTTCCCCTTTGGCTTCTACTTGCTGCAAAAGAAAAATACAGTTAGCCAAGACCAGATTAAATAATCCATACCATCCAAACCTGAGTCCCAGGCTCTCGAGCCAATGGAAATATGGGCCACGGTCAAAATACGTGCACACGTTGTTGAAGCAAATGGCGATTTATCGCTTCCTTCCTTCCACTCCCCCTTGACTCCAGCCAAATGTGGAGCAAATCTCAGGTCTCGAATGCAATGAGCATCTCGGGTGTCTCTGGCCTAGAATCTTCCCAAAGGGAGAGTCAACAGGTAAATCTGGCTGTGGCTCTGGGCAGCTTCAATTTAGCTAATCTTGGAGGGTGCTCCACATTGCTCATTGCTGTAGAGGGAGGTGAAGTCACCCCTTCCCCAAGTCACCCTTTTTCTTTGCATCCCTAGTCTCAGGGCTCAGCTTGGGGCCACCTCCTACAGGACATTTTCCCTGATTGCACCCCCCTCCCCCTTGGTAGTATTTCCCAGAAATGAATGATATGTGACCTTTGCCTTTACTTTGATATAAACATGTTGCTTTCCCAAGATCAAAGACTGCTTCATTTTTCCTTTGTATCCCAAACACCTCAAATATTGTCTTGTGCATTAAAAAAAAAGAAATGATGGCCTTTGATCCCATTGGTGAAAGAAACCCCCCAAGGTCAGCTAGTGCAGTGGATAGAGCACCAGCCAGGCCTGGAGTCTGGAAAATCTGAGTTCAAATTTGACCTCAGATACTTAGCAGCTGTGTGACCCTGGGTAAGTCATTTAATCCTGTTTGCCTCAGTTTCCTCATCTGTGAAATGAGCTAGAGAAGGAAATGGCAAACCACTCCAGCATCTCTGTCAAGAAAACCTCCAAACAGGGTCACAAAGAGTTGGAAGTAAATAAAAGTGATTCAACAAAAAAAGGAATTCCCAGGAAGGAAGCACCTCCTCCCAATGCAGGCCATTCACTCATTGGAAATCTATAACCTCAGGAGTGGTTGAAGGCACTGGGTAACTTGCCTAGGGTCACAGAGACAGAAGGTGTCAAGGGCGAGCCCTCAGAGGGCAGGGCCTCTGTGGGCCTTACAAACTAGCTCTCCTCTTGCCTATTACGAGTGGTTAATAAATGCTTCACGAATTGAATTGAGCTTGCTTTGTTAAGGCGGTGTGATTTTTGGAAGAATTGGGCTTTTCTCAGGTCTCTGTGGATGGCGCTCACCTCATTTCTGTGGGAAGGGAAGAAGAGCTTCCTGCAGCAATTTGTCTGGGCTCTCCATGCATAGACTGGTAGGTCTTTTCAGTTGTGGGGAGATAGGCTGGGATAGGGCTCCCCCCTCCAAAGAAGAGGGGGACCCAAGGTGGGCCCAGAGGAATTACGGATGAGCAGGGCATCTGGGAACGTTGCATATTGAATTTATTAGACACATATAAAGAAAGCAAGCTCTCTGCAGAATGGAGAGATTCTGTTTCATAGCAGATCCTCTGGGTCTGTTCTACAATGCATATGGAAACATTCATGGTATTGGGTGTTTTTAAGTTCAGAAAAAAGAAAATGAAAAAACAAATTTGTCCAAAGATCTTGGGATCATGGGACTTGGAGCTGGGCTTATGGGCCTTCTAGTCCAATCCTGCCATTTTATAGAGGATACTGAAGCCCCGAGAGAGCCTAGGATCCATTCTGGGACCCAGAAGAGCTGGAAATCCAACCCAGGTCCACTGTCTCCAGGTCCAGACATTTGGCCTGGATGGAGGGTGGCCAGGCTCTCCATGGGATGCTGTGGGGCCCCACTAGGGAAAGCCACAGCCACACAGAGCACACGGATCTTAGTGTCGACCAATCCCAGTAATTACAATGCTTTCTAACCTCATCTGCTTTCTTTGTCTAATACCATATCATTAGAGTGAGGAGGTGGGGCCCTGTGGTTGCCCTGGCACTCTCATTATAAGCCTCAGGTTTACGAGGTTCACAACTTTCCCAGGAGTCTGCAAGTCCTCCACACTCTGATCCAAGCCGGCACACCCCACTTACTTCTATTTGTCTGGAAAATGTGATGTGTCTTTGCACTAGTGAGAAGTGAGGAGGTTGTCTGGTGAGGAAAACCTGATGTAAAAAGAGCTGGGATTTGCCTTGAGCTTTGTCAGCTGCAGGGGCCTGTCAAGGGGCATATCTGGAGGGTGGCTGAAATCCCAAGCCAGACAGATGGAGGGTTGCCATCCTGTAGAAGGTGGGGTAACTTTCTCCAGTATTCATGGAGTTAGGGTTTTTCCTTCAAAGGCTCTCCCGGTGACCTTTCTCCCCGCTCTTTTTCCATGTAGGTGATTGCTTAAGTCCTGGAGTAGACCTTGGCGACCACCTCATCAGGCTGTGAGCTCTTTGAGGGAACAAAGCCTCTGGCACATAAGTGCTTAATAAATGCTAGTTAACTTCTTGAAAAATTTTCAGAGGAGAAACTGAGGCCTGATTGTCTCCCAAGTCATAGGAACCTCTTCATCCTGGAGGCTTGCTCCATCCTGGTTTCTCCCATTAGGAGTCACCGTAGCCCCTGTGGCTTCTCTGCCCGATGGGCTGGTTCCTCCCAGAACCTCCACTTTAAGAAGGATGCTCCAGGCAGTCATGTCTTAGTCTCTTCCAGGACTTCCTCGATCATCCTCCTGGGCTGGGTGTCTTCTTCTACTTTCCACTCCCTTTTACGGGTTGTCTTTCCCCATTAGAATGCGAGTTTCTTGAGAGCAGGTACTATGTTTTGTTCTGCTTATGTTTGTATTCTCAGCTTAGCACTGTGCTTGGCATACAGGAAGTGCTTCATCAATTCTTGCTCACTTGACTAGACTTGACCCACAGAGGGGAAGCACCTTGGAAAAGTCACTCAGGTAGGAAGTAACAGAGAGGGCACTCAGATCTCCAGGTCAATTTTGGCTCTTTTCTCCCTCTGTCCCACATCCAAAGTAACCTTTAGAGCTGGCCATCAGAGGATGGGCTCCTCTGGGAGGGGATGCACTGCCCCTTGCTGGAATGATGCAAAGAAAGGCTAGAGAGCTTCTTGTTGGGGTGACATGGTAGGGATTTCCTTTAGCCATGAGTAGGACTCAATGGCCTCTGAGGTCCCTTCCAACTCAGAGACTCTAAGTTCTGTAGCTCCTGTCTTTGACACTGATCTCCTCCACTCCTGACAGAAACAATCCTAGTCCAAGCCCAAAATCTTTTGACCTCAACTCTTACAACAATCTTCTCCTAACTGCTGTCCCTGCCTTCTCTTCCTACTTCTATCCCTTCCTTCTCCAAAAAATTGTTCTTACCCCTGCCCAACTCAGCCCCCTCACACAGTCCTCTCATTGTGCTTGGTCTTTACTCAAACCCTTCCTTGCCTATACCCCAGAGAAAGAGGAAAAGGACTCGTGTATATTAAAAAAAAAACATTGAAACAACTGGAAACTAAAGGAGTACTCATCAACTGGGGAATGACTGAACAAAGAGGGGATGCATGAATGTAACGGGACATTTGGAATGTTATTGCCTCATGAGAAATGATGGAAGAGACAGGTCTCTTTTTGAAGGGGGGGACTGGGAAATTTTGTGTGAACCACTGCTGAATAAAGTGAGAGCCAGGAGAGAAGTTTATCCAGTAACAGCAACATTGTTAAGCCAGCTTCAGAGGCTCAAGGACTCAGATCAGTGCAAGGGCCAAGTGAGAGTCTCAGTTTGTCCTCAGTCCTTTCTGAGAGGATGAGGAGGGCACGAGGCCCATGTCCTGTCACAGGCGGAGTGAGCCGTATCCTTTCGTTTTCCATCTATTCCATTCTATCGCCATTCTTTCATTTATTAATTTATTCGTTAATTCGTGTATGTATTGAGATGATTCATTGTTCTTTCCATCATTCTTTCATTTTTTATTGACATTTATTTGCTTGCTTATTTATTCATCCATATATATATAAAGCAAATTTTGTTTTTATTTTCCTAGTCTTTCATTCTTTTACCTACTTCCTTACTGATTTATTTATTCCTTCATGTATGTCTGTATGTGTGTGTGTGTGTGTATGTAGGTAGGTATCAAGACATACAACTTTGGATACAGCCAACATGGGTTTGTTTGACTTGACTAAGCATATTTGTTACAAAGATGTTTACTTTTCTTTCTTTTTTTTATCTTTTTTTGGGGGGGTGCCATTAGCAGAGGGGGGGATTGGTGACAAGAATACCAAAAAAGCAAGGAAAGAGGGTCATTTTTAATAGGCCAGGAGGAAGCACAGAGGAGCAGATGAACTTTGAAAGTGTGAAAATTACATGTTGGCTTTCTTATCTACTTAAAATGAAGACCCTGCAGTACCTGAGGGAAATTTCCAGTTTTGTGTATGACCCTCTTTTCCTTATCCTCTTGTGTATTTGGAAATGTCCATTGTAGTTGGAATTTGTTTAGTTCAGGATAAAAAATGAGGAAAAACAACCCCCAAATCTTCCATAGCTCCCTATTGCCTCGAGAATGACATCTGGACTTTGTGGCCTGGCACCATAAACTGGCCAAAGTGTGGCCCCTGCTTCTCTCTCGGTAGAGTATTTCAGCCTAACTGACCAATGAGCCACATTTCATACTTGTCCTACCCTGTCCCATGTTCATTCTTTGGCCAAGTCATTGTCTGGAGTAGATCCTCTTCTGTCCTCTACGCCTCCTCCGTACACTGAAGTCTGGATAATGGGTAGAAGTGAAAAGGGTAAAAAGAGGCTAAGTGAGGCTCCTCACTTCATTACAGTTAGTGCCTCCTTAGCACTTCTGTCTGGGGAGGGAATGAATTCCCCATCACTGAAGGCCTTCAAGCAGAGGCTGAATCACCACTTGTTTGGGTGATCACAGTGACAGCTTCTATTTTCAGGTGTCTTTTGGATTAAATGGATGCTTAGGTCCCTTCCAAAAGATTCTGATTCTTAATGAACATAGGAATTTGGGAGAGGGTTCCTTCCCCAAACGTTGAGATAAATGATACTTGGTTTTTAAGTAGAAAGCTTCCCTTGGGAATAAGTCTTCCAGAAGACAATCTTCCCCTGAAATCTTTCCATGACCAATTTAAAGCCATAAATATTTCCAGCCACTTCCGAAGGCAGAGTTGGAGAATCAGGGAGGCAGAAGGATGGGGGAGGGGAGGGAGCTATTTTAGGGGGTCCAGCTGGCCTCAAACTGCTTGTTTGCCTTCCTAGCCCAGGGCTCAGACGTTTCCAGGAGCCCGGCTTACCTCATTGCCTTCATACAAACATATTTTTGTGATTATTTATTCTAAGACAGAGTATCCTGAACAATGTTTCTGGCCTTGTGACCAGTCATCTTTATGGAAAAACAGCCATGAAACTCTAAGGATCCCCCTAAAGAAATCCCCCCCCCCCGGCTCCCATCTTGGGAGGGGCCCCACCTGGAGCTATTAATGCAGCATCGCCATTCCCATTTCTAGCTGGAAAAATTGAGCCATTGAAAAGATAAGTGATTTTCTTCCCCCAAAGGCAGAGCAAGCATTCCATAGGACTGAAGCATTTTCTTTCTCTGAGACCTGTCTCTCTGCCTATTGTACATTCTCCCAGGGCATTTCCCTCTCGAGTCGTCTGTGGGTAAGCACCAGGTTGTTCTATATCAAAGGGTGGAAAGTTTACCATCAGAGAAAGTGATAGAGAATCATAATAAAATAACATAGAGGAAGGACGAGGTCAGGGTGGGTAAGGCATGATTAGATGGCAAATAATCTGAAAAAGATCTGAAAGCTTTCAGTGGACTACAGGTTTGACATGAGTCAAGACGATGAGATGACAAGTCAACAAATCTATTAGAAACTGGGGCTCCCTGTGGAGAGGTCAATCATCCAGAAACATCCTGGGACAGTTCTGATGCATAACTGCTTGGCTTCCTGGACCCCTAAGACCATGAAAGGAAGAACATGCCTTTGATAAAGGTAATTCCTCCCTGCGAGTACCACTGAAGTCATATAAATACAATAAAATCTCACTGTCTTCTACCCTGGAGAGTTGCCTCTAGAGATTCTGCTCAATTATGGACATCACCTTTTGGTAAGCACATGGATCAATCAGATGCTGGTCTGACAAGGGCAGATGGGACAGTGGAGGGCTTCCAAATCCTGACACCTAAGGACCCCTTGAAGGCACTGGGGATATTCCATCCAGGTTCAGGAGAGCGCATTTAGGGTCCCAAAGGATTGGACTTGTTCTCTGACCCCCCAGGGAAGAACAAGTAGCATTTAAGACTGGATGTAAAGGACATAGTCCTGCTCAGGAAGGACCATCCCAGTATGCAATGGGCTGTCCTCAAGGGTCTGTAGGACCCAGTAGCAGGCAAGTGACAGCCACTCCCTTTCACTTGTGGTCACTTTCAGTCTTGTGCCACCGAGAAGCCATTACATCTAAAAGATCAGAAATCACCAAGAGTCTGACCAGACCAGAGCCAGCCTCCATTTCCCGCATTCAGTATTAGCCAGCCTTCTGGATCTAAGTGTTCCTCCTTGGCAATCGCTCTTTGGAGGAAGGCACCAGCCTTTCTAAGTACAAGGCAGAGGCCCAGGGTTCCCCTCAGTGCCTGGAGGCCTCTCAGGGACTGTGCACCTCTTTCAATGTGAGAATTGGGTTTTATGATCAGAATTAATCACTGAAATATCCACACGCTTACACTAGTCAGAGAGGTTAATTTTAAAGAGAATAACATGGCTGATTTGGCCTTCTGGGCAGAGGACTTTAAACTTTTGAAGGTGGTTTTGTAGTCAGCTAGCTAGCTAGGGAGTATCTGGAGGTAAGGAGAGCATGGTTCAAATCCAGCCTCAGATATTTACTACCTGTGCGTTCCTGGGCAAAGTCACGACTTCTGTCTCGCTTTGTTTCCCCATCTGTAAAATGGGAATAATTAATAGCATCTCTCAGGGTTGTTGTGAGGATAAAATGAGTTAATATTTGTACAGTCCTTTGCAAACTGTTAGGAGCTACATAAACTATTACTATTCAGAACAAAATTCAGTTTTTAAAAGAGCTTTTGTTGGGATTTGTTCTGGTCTTATTAAATTTGTTCATGAGGGATGTTCTCAGTTCTTGCCCTAAAAGCAGAAACAATAATGAAAAGCTAGTTAAGTGACTTGAAAGTAGCTTGGTTTGCCAGTCTTCTGACATGGGTGGAGGAAAGAAGATTTGGTATCATCAGTGGCTTTTTCAGCTTCCCTAAGTCAGTCCAATGAGGAGGGTTGGAGCAGTCAGACCCTCAGCTCTCCACCCTTTTTTCCTTACTTAATCAATTAATCAAAAACTATTTGTTAGAATCATAGATTTGGAAGAAGGCATCTTCCAAGACATCAAACCCAATCTGCTCATTTTACAGATTAGGAAACCAAGTCTGAGGGATTAGGTGACATGTCCAGGGTCTCTCACATATACCCAATAAAAGTCTGAGGTGGGTTTGAACTCAGGGTCTCTGACGCCAAACCCAGTGCTCCTTTGTGTTGTGGCATGTTATCATGTATTTAGTACCTATCCCTTATTCTGGGCTAATCTCTAGGGGGACAAAGAAAAGCTAAAACAGACCCCACTTTCAGAAAGCTAACCTTCTAAGACCAGCTTCCTGGCCATCTTGGTCCTGGCCACAACATTCCTCCCAAGTAGAAGGGAAACTTCCTGAGGACAGGGAGGGTGACTTTGTTTGACTTTGTAGCCCTCAGACCCAGCACAGTGCCTGGCACATGGGAGGCACTACATTTATTGATGCAGACATGTGTTGAGGGGCGAACTGCTCCATCCATTGTCACCCCTTCAGCTCGATCCACTGCAGGGCCCCACAAAGGGCAGGTGTGTTCTCAAGGCCCTGGCACGTGAGGGCTGAAACTTTGTGTACCTAGTGAGGAAGGATGGTTTATGGGCAGTGTCTTCCTCTTTTCCCTGGAGTTGGCTGTGGAGTCTGGCAAGCAGACGCTGGAGCCAGCCAGAGACAAGGAAGTGGGGCCTGGCCTCCCACAGGCCCCAAGAAGAGGCAGGTGCTTCCCCTGGCCCTCTGCCACCCTTCTAGGGGATCAGAAAAGAGGCCAGCTGCCCGGATGAGCGTGGGCTGTGAGGGCCCTCCGGGCCTCTAGCAGCCAACTTCTTCTCTCTTGGGACTGACAGTGCTCAGAGTGCCCAGGGTACAAGCATTCCAATGTGCAGGACAAAGAGAGAACTCGTCATTAAGGCAGGCAAGAGGCAGGGAGAGGGGAAAATACCTTATTGCAGGACCCACCCTAGGGGAAAGTGGAGGTCAGTTTGCTTCAGTAATTTCAGAATTTTCAAGGGTGGCATGCTTATGGAATTTGGAGATGCCTCAAAGTTGATCAGGCTAGCTGGCTCGAATGGCGGGATCAGTGTGCAAAGATGCCTACACATATTAAAACACTGGCCCAGATCGTCAAAAGGGAGAAAGGTCACACCTTGTTTCAACAAATGGGAACACGTGACAGAAAGGATCCTAGGTACAGATGCAGTTAGAGACCCCCCAAGACAAGCTTGTCCAGGCCCTGTGTTTTACAAATGAGTAAACTGAGGCCCAGGGAGATTGAGACATACTTAAATTCCACAGAGGTAGTAAATGTCCGAAGTAGTATCTGTAGGCATCCTAAGAGTGTTTATTTGATCTTAGAAAGTGCCCTAGAGATCACCTGAGTGAGTCCATTTTACAGATAGAGAAACTGAGGTCTCAAGAGGTTATTAGTTAGATGGTGTCTAGAGTCACTCAGATAACAAAGGGCAGAGACAGAATCTCAGCTCATGTCCTCTGATTCCACATGCAGTGCTCCTCCCAATAACCATTCAGGGTTGGGGTAGGGTACCTTCATTGTTTAGCAGACTCCCAGTGTGGAAACTCCCTTTACACCTGATCTGCACCTTATCGCCTTAGAGAGTTATGTGGGGGGCCCTGGGAGATTAAATGATTTGTTGAGGGTCACACAGTCAGTATGTCAGACTTGAACCAACATCTTATTGACTCTCTGTCTCCATTTTAAGGCAACTGAGGCTGAGAGAGGAAAAAATGTCTTGGCCCAGGGTCACGCAGCTAGGTTGAGATTTGCACCCAAGGTTGCTAGAATCCAGGTTCAGTCTCTCCCCAATGGGCCACAATGCTCCTCAATGATGAGAGCAGCTGATGGATCCAGGATATCTTCCTTCTCTGCAGTTCTAACTCCATCCTTGCCAAGGTGCCCCTGAGCTGAAAACAGTTTCCTTTTTCAGGTGCTGGCTATAGAAGAGTCCCAGGAACAATGGCCTCTTCTTCTCTGGGGCTTCTGATAAACTCATTCATTCTAAGAGGGCAGTATGGGAAGGTAGCTTGGAGTGGGTCAGCTCAGGCTGTCCAACCCAGCTGCAAAGCCAGATCAGTCACTGGAAACCAAACATTCAGAGTCATCTGAGGACACCCCTCCCCAATAAGGATGAGGAAAAAACCAGCCAGATGTCTCGTTGCTCCAAAAAGCCCAGCTCTGAGGTTGAAGGTCTTTCTCTGCCAACAGGAGGGGTTTGGTGTCTGGTCCTGGCACCAGGCTGGTAGCTCTCTCCTTGCCTTAGTCTGTGCTGAGAGATGCATTGCCAGTTGGTCAGCATCTTGGAGATGAATCCTTTGGCCATGGCCAAGATGTCTTGATTGATCAAGGAAAGCAGATAGGAAGCCACTTTCAATGGAGTTTCATAGTGTGAATTTGTATATACCTGCTCACCTGGCCCAGGACCCAGGGTCAGAGTTCTGCACTTGGAGAATGCTGATGGGATTTGTACAAAGAGACAAGGATTGCCCTGGGGCCAGTCTCATCTTGCTGCTTTCCTGAGGGAGTCAACGTGGCAACAGGCCAACTCTGGGATGGGAACAAGGGATCACTGGAGCCAGAGTGTCTGGATTTGAGGAGGGGATGGTCCTGGGGTACTCTGCTCTGGGAGTCCTCATCTGGAGGGTTGTAGTCAGTTCTGGGCACCACATTTGAGCAGGCACATTGATATAATCACAGAGCATCGGTTCTGGAGTCAAAGGGTATGGGTTCAAATCCCCACCTTGCATGTTTACTCACTTGTGTAACCTTGAGCATGGCCTTTACTTCCCTTGCCTCAGTTTCCTCATCTGTAAAATGAAGGGGACTGAACTAGATTGATCTCTCTGTATCTTCCAGCTTTGGATCTAGGGCCCTGTAACTCTGTGATCAGAGTTGGAAGGAGATTTTCAGGGTCTCTGTTCTCTCAGCTCCATTCTTCAAATCATTGTCATGTTCCCGTTCTGAAGACACAATGGAAATGGAGATCCAGTGGGATTTGGAGTCAAATGGATCTGGGTTCAAATCCTATCTCTGCCACCAGTTGGGTCTCAGTTTCTTTTTCTGTAAAATGGGAGAAGTGGACTCTCTGACCTCCAAGAAGAGACCTCTAAGGTCTCTTCTTGACCTGAGCTGCAGAACCAAACCCTTTAGGAGTGGACACTGATGTGGTCATCTCCTGTTCTGCATTGGTCAAGACAAAGACCAAAATAGCCCAGACTTCTTCCTCCTTCTTGGCTATGGGAAAGGTTCTTGTTGGGCTGGAGAACATGAGTGAACACAAAGGACAGGGCACCCCTACATCCCCCAAGGTTGTGCAGACCACACCCATGGAGTGAACTAGCAAGGATGTGGCATTACTGACTACTTTCAGTACCCCAGTGACAGAGACGCAGGGTTGGGGGCAGCATCCCCAGCCTAGAGGCCTCCCACATGGGCTGATCCTTGCTCTGCTCTCTTGACCCAGGCAGAACAAATTCCATATTTTCTCCCCTTCCTTGCCACCATTACTATTTACAGGATAACATTTGGCCTGGCTTGCCTTCCTGTAATGTACATCCCCATTACCCTCCAGTTCTCCTACTAATGTCCATTTTAGTCAAGTTAATTCTGGCAACATCTCCTTAAGAAGCATCTTTAGACCATGCTCTTCAGTGACTTCCTGGTGCTTGAGTCCGCTTGGCTTAGCAGGGGATAATTTCTTTGATGGCTCATTGGCCATTCTCATGGCTGAACAGTTCCATCTTTGCTCTGGCTGACTGGCTGTGGCAAATCCAGCCAGCTATACATGGTGCTAGAGGTGGTGGGGGAGGCATGAAGAGAAGCAGTGGAGCCCAGATCAGGAGAGACTAGGCATAGAGTCCTGCCTCTAGCCACCTGTGGGACCTGGAAGAGTTCTCACCTTCCTGGAGCCTTAACTTCCTCTTCCACAAGAGGGGATGATACAGCAAACCTGTGTTATTTCCCTCACAGATCTGTGGGGAGCTTATATATGGAAAGTAATCTGCAAACCATTAGCACCATCATTGTCAGGTATCATGAACATGGATATTCCAGGAAGTGTGCAGAGGCAGCTTGAGATAGGATTTACAGTCTACGTTGCTGTGCCATCGGTTGGAACCTGCTGCATGCAGCCCACTGCACCCTTCATGTATCTTTGCATTCTCCTTTGGGGCATTTGCAATGTGCATTCTTCTGAGATCATGGCGCTTCATGATTCCCGACATATGGAATTGCCATCCTCTCTTTGTCATCTTCTCTCGTACGTTGGTGCAGTTATCTTTACAGCAATCTCTTTGTGCTTATATTGACCAAGGATGCTCCAAAGCAAGATGGTCAAGCATATACCCTGAAATGATGGCACATCATCTGCCAACACATCTGTCTGGGAACCATCCTTGTCATCCATTGGCAGCAATGTCATTGCTTTCTGGAGAATTTCATTGGGGATATGGTTTCATTTTTCTAAGAGTGTTTAAGCTTGAGGGTCATCCCCTCTCATCCCATTCCCTCCCATCCCATCCATTCTCATCCCATCCCATTCCATCTTATCTCCATTCTAGAAATATTTACTAAACACCTACTATGTGCAAGGGCCTGTCTGAAGTTCAGGGGATACAAGACAAGAGAAAAGAAACGATCCCTGGTCTCAAAGAGCTTATATTAAGAAGACCAGTAATTGAATGAGTCTTTGTAGAAGTTTGTGAATTAGGTGAGTCTTCAATCCCTTTGCCCCCCTCTCTTCCACTACTTGGACACTACTTTTGAGAAAGGGACCACTTAGGGCCAAAGGCCTATTGGTATTTTTGTCCATTCCATGGGTCTCTATGGCTAAAAAAATTAATCACCTAATGGCCAGAGTCCTGGTGACAAAATTCTTCACCAATCTAGACTCTTCTTTGGACAATAAACACAGTTTTTAAAAAGTATTGATAGCATTTGATTTTTTATCTTCTAACATATTCCTTCCTATCCCATAACCAGAGAATCATCCCTTATAACAAAATAAAAAAGGGAAAA